>JAQISU010000180.1:1167500-1890982 GCA_029339505.1 Unio delphinus
CTACGCTACGTATTATTCATATATATATATATATATATATATATATATATATATATATATAAACAAGCATGCAAATGATAAAGCATTTACCAGTACAAATTTGACTTTCCGTATATTCCTACATAAGGAACACTTTTATGCAGCGAAACTTCAGATATATTGATCTTTTGTGAACGAAGTGAAAATCTAACAGGTAGCTTCTCAAATATCCTTGTTTAATGGATGGCCCATTGACATTTTAATCAACTTCTTCAGAAGCAATAAGAATGCAACTGTTAACGTAGGTCTTTTTATTATTATTATTATTATTATTATTATTATTATTATTATTATTATTATATCTAATTAATTCCTGAAAATTGAAGCAATTTTCGGGGTTGAAAATATGATTTTGTCTTCCAGAACTTTGTATCGGCTTTGCAGTTGCTTCCTAGATGTTGTTTTCTCGATCTCTTACCTTATATTTTATACAGGCTTTCACATCTCATCAGATTTTAAAAGAAAAACATCTTTTACTAAATCATCAAGAGACCTAAGAACAGTTACACGATCACCAATCAGATAATACAGAAGTCGTAGTGTGCAGCTAACAAGTTTTTATTCTTATCATTTATTTAAGTCATCGTGAGTTGGAATGTTAAAATTACTAAATCGTTTCAATTCATCGCTGCTAGTTGGATTCAATTTATCTTCAATAGATAATGCAAAAGTACATTCTGACAACCGTTTTCGTTTCTGGAAGGTACAAATAGAAATCCGTAAACAACTGAATAGGCTCATGGACACTTTGAAACGTTTAATGTCAACATAATATACATCGCAATTTGCTGTTGTGGTCCACACATCCCAGTTAAATTGATTCTGCCAGAATCTGACATTATATTGTAGTCAATTCTCTGAAGTATAATTATCAAATTGCAAAGTGTAATTATCATAACAAATGTTTAAATTTCTATGCATAAAAATCAGTGTAATACAATTTTATTTAATTAAATATATTTGTAATTTGAGTTTATAGGATAAGATATGTTTCGGTTTAGATTTTTGTATTTGCTTTTGTAAATTTAAAGTACATTATTTATATTATGTAAAGGTCTCTATGCCTTTGGCACAATTAAAAAAATATCTTGGTTGACAAAGTTAACATGCATATATTTAAAGAAAAGATTTTGACTATGCATATGGATTTAGCCGCAAATTTTTTGTTGTTGTTATTTCTTTGTTGTTGTTTTATTTTCCAGGTTCATATTAAAATCTTTGTTGATTTCATCCTCTAATCGGATTATTTTCTTTACTGCAATCTCGTGATAATCTTGCTGATAAACGAAACACAAATACTTTTATTTGTTAGAAGTTAAGAGACATGATTTCATCGTTGTCTAAAAGATACGGTAAACGCGATTACACATTAGAGATCGAACATTCCACAGTAAGTACACTGAATAAATACACTGTATTAAGATGCAGTTTGAAAGTTTTATTTGTTCTGCGCACAACAAACCGGTTGTTTATAATTTCACATTTTCATTTTATTTATACTGTCTTCATTACAGGACGATGTTGCACCACGTGATGTAGATTGGCTCAATCAGAACCGATTTCATAAATACCAAAACAACCCAGTTTTCCCTCAAATCAGACACCAATTCACACCAAACAGTCGAAAAGAACAAGGCGTTGACTCATCCACACGCATCAGTACTCCAAACACAGCAAATAGCCCAATCGGTCCGAGGATGATTTGTTCAAGTAGGAGAGACATAGTCGAAAACTGGCTGTCTTCATACGTGCACCCTGACTCGTCCTCCACAGAACCAGATCATACTGGTGACGACGCTGAGAACTACTTCCAGGTGAGTTAAATGTTGTGGTCGATCCCTATATTGGTTTATTTGTTTTCAACATTTTAAGCGATTTCAACTACAAGATTCCGATTGCAACATAGGTTTCCCCACCCGCACTCCTTTCCCGCTTAAGATTTGCAATACCATTTCGATGATTATACATAGGTTATTGAAGCAAATATGTCGTTACCATAAATTAGAAACTTGCATTCAAAATTAAAAATTCAAAACAGACTTTAGTTTTGTGAAATATGAACACTTTGCCCATATTATCAACGTTAGGTAATCAATTTTATATTGATGATTCACGACCAAATGACTATTTTATTATTTTTCATGCTTTACGTAATGTCTAGCAGATTTACGAGAAAGTTGTGAATAGTAAAATGGATGCATGCTATGTTGATTAAACGCGTAACCCTGTTGATAATGCTGTTTTTTCTTCTTCAAACTATCCGAAGTGAGATCTCTAATTAGTCGGTCATAGCATGCCAAATTGAAAGAAATATTTCCTAAAAATTTATAGCTTTGTCCTATGTATGAAAGCCAGATGGAATTTTTTAAAAGTATTTTACGCGCATTACACACACACACACACACACACACACACACACACACACACACACACACTTTCATTCGAGTTATACCATCTATATTTTACAGTCGGCAAATATCATAAACCGTCAGCTGCCGGCGCATGTGCTGGCAAATAATATTATATGTCATTTATTCTACTTTTTATTCTTAATAAATTGCATAGACTCATCCTCCGGCATATAAAACGACATCAGACTTGGGTCCATGCAGTTTGTAGCTGGAACAGACTTAGCACATTATCCTCTGGAGGTTTTTGCTGTTTTCGCATGAAATGCGAGTAGGAAACACGTTTTGGAGGCTATTTCTAAATACATCGTAATACACCGACTTCCAAGCAATTTGCCATTAGCTTAATGCCTAGTTGTGTTAGAAACATTGTTTTTCATTGGTTATTTTGCTCTAGCTTGAGCAGAAGGGTAAAAGTTAGAGTTCTTTTCTTGTTGTTTTGGCTTAACGGACTCTTCATTTTCGTATGGAGACCACGCTTTATTGAAAAAAAAATCCCATCGTATCCTACTTTTTGCACAGGTTGATCTGTGTGCAGTTCAGACCAGTCTGCCTTTGATCTAAAGCCAAAAAGTTTAAAATCTGCAAACACACAAAATCGGATTCCGACCACGGGCGACATTTGGGTGGAAAAGAAACGGGTCCAAAAAATTAGGCTTTCCCCCCTGTGTTTTGCAGTGCAACTAAACGTCCAGATTATTTGGTAG
The DNA here is from genome assembly GCA_029339505.1 of Unio delphinus. Lineage (NCBI taxonomy): Eukaryota > Metazoa > Mollusca > Bivalvia > Unionida > Unionidae > Unio > Unio delphinus. The sequence goes on from JAQISU010000180.1 coordinate 1,170,655, forward strand.
CATTGTAGAGCTAACTCTGTCTACCTTTCTTTAATACCACCCACTTTAGTGTATCTTACATGACCTTGACGCTAAATAGATTTGCAGTAGGCTACTACCTCCTACCGTAAACGCGGCGCCAGGGGTTAATGTATTAAGCGAGTATGTACTATAGTTCATATAGTGTTGTTTTTCCAGACACCTATAGATATTCCAGCTGTAGTTTCCGAGTTCAAAGCCACGTTGGAGAATTATGGAATATCTCAGAGATTTGCCGCCAGATACATCATGGAGGAGACCAGTCAGGGGAACCTTAGCTTCCTGCTGGACAAGGGCCGGTCAAAAAAGTGGGGCGAGCTTAGTCACAGGGGCCGGCTCCCTTATATCCGTATGAAGGAATGGCTAGACAACAAGGATCTACAAATGGCCACAATGGAAATGCTGAAGGGTGTTAAAGGTATGGTTTACAATATGTATGTATTCTTGGTTTGTTTTGCCATTCAGAAACACTACCAATGACTTTAAATTGAAATCTGAAACATTCTGATGGCGTGGAACTTACCAGCCTAATTTTACCATGATTTGGAGCGGCATAGTCAAGAACATATTTTACAGAAAACCTCTGAGGTAATTTCACAAAGAATATTGAGGGACTGAAAGCAGTATTACTTTTGGGATAGTATAGTATTCAGCGAAATTTTATATAATTTAATAGTAATAAGATAATAGACAACTCGAAAATGAAAATAGTACATGTAATAATGGTCAAACTTTGTTTTAGTTTCCATGTGAGATACATCAATTTGAACTTTATGTTAATCTGACAGTTTCTAGAAAGTAATCTCTATTTTAGAAACACTTTATGGTCTAAATCAAGATTGCAGAATATATTGTATTTTATTTGCAAAACAGTAAGACATGTGATGTGTACAAGTCTCAAGAAGAAAGAAAGAAGAGAAAAGGATGAAAATTAATTTTCTTGCCGCAATGCAAGTCAGATTTTAAGCTGCTCTTTGTTTATTAAAAGTTTAAGCGGTTAAAAACAACGTGAAATATATCACACCCCAATTAAAAAAATGTGCTCTCCCTTTGTACCAGTTTCAATAAATATAAGGCCCGTCAGGTGAATTTGCCGCTTTGGGGACCCAGTTATGTTGTTTTCACTCTTATGAACACATAATTCTTGAAGTATTCCTCAAAATTCTTGTTCAATGAACCTTTAATTGATTTTTGTAACATTTTTGTTCTTTTACTTTTTCAGCGATCAAGAAGTCAGGGCAAAAAGAAGCCTGCAATAAGCGAGAGAAGTTTTCGCTTTTCCAGCTATCTGTGTTGTGCCGTCTTTTTGAGGAGAACTCTAACCCATCCATGGGAACAAGAATAGCTATTAGTGAAAAACTCAGTATTCATATTGAGCGTATTAACGTCTGGTTCCAAAACCAGAGGGCTAGAGGTTTTCCCGCAAAGAAAATTCTGGAACAATCGTTTGGAGGACTGAACAAGGATTCCAGGAAGCAAAATCAAATGCAACCAAATACAAACTTTGGGCTCCATTTTCAACCCGGTACCGTCCCTTTTCAGGGATCTAATTTGTTGACATTTGCATCAGATCATGTTAAAGAGAGTCCTCCAATCTCAGACCTAGATCTAAATGCCATCTGTGGACAACCATCTTCGACACGATCGAGTATATTTGCCACACCAGTTACTCACTCTAAATTGTTTGATGTACCTGGACTATCCATGACAGGTAATATTGTTCCTGCAGACCTACCAAATACTCCATTTTCTTCAAATCAAAGCTTATTCTCAAAGACTGCGAGTAACAGAGTTAAAGCCGAATATAATACAATTCCAAATTCACAGAATAGTCAAGGAAGTCATTCCCCTATGCTGGAGATATTCACGAAAAATTGCAACAAATACTGTGAAACAAGATCACCACATAACTCTTCGATTGAAAATAATAATAGAGACAGTCTATTCCAGTCTAACAGTAGGTCTGGAAATGTTAAAAGAAGTTTAGAGATGCCTAGCATATCAGAAGAACATAAGAAACCAAGAGTCAACGTCCCGTTCTTTCGGGGCAAAGGATCACACACCGTAATCTCTTCCAGACATAGATCAGTAAACGATTCGTCCGATGGACAACAAAGACTAGAAAATACGACACTGGCGCCAGTTTTATCTAGAGACAACCAGGGACTGCTGGATTATATGCAGATGAGTCACAGCTCTATAATGAATGGGACAGTCACTGACATCCCAGTTTCAGAAACGGTTATGAGCGCTGGAATATTTAGCATGAAAAAATCAGAAAAAACAAACGCGACTCATCGTAAGCTTCCAGAGAGTCAATTACTAGATATCAGTGCCCGAGCTATGCACATGAAAGGAGTTGCGTCACCACAGGTTCACTTATCAGAAACATTGGGAGTGACAAGTGAAACAATGACAACTTTTAATAAACAGAATCACATGTTATTGGGTCAGACTCGTTTTGGTTTAATAGCCAGTGACACTTTCGGTATTCCCACGATTTCTGCCGAGGAACAACTCTCAACGTTTCTTTGTAGTCAAGCACATGGTAGCAATGCGCCTTCAGATTTCACTTTGAATAGTCAAATTGGAACTCAGCCAACTCGTTCGTCTAGACAAACATTTACCAAAACAACGACAGCAACAAACCAGAGTTACGCATGTCAGAAAGCTAGTAGTCTCTTTACAATGAGTCAAAGTCCAGTGACCCAAACCTCTGTAACTCAGTTTCAGATGCCACAATCCAAGAGTCGATTATCTGTTAAGGCCGAGCCACTGTCTCGTCCAATTGAAGATATATTTCACCAAGACTCCCCTCTACATGTCATCAAACTGTTATGCACTCAGATACTGGGGAACCAGTCGTCTGCTGAAATTAAGGAATTAGAGATACCAGATCTCGATTAATTGTGTGTGAGCGCATGTCACCGTTTTAGATTGAGTATATAATCTTGGTTTAATATTACTACTCTTTGGAATGAAATAAATAAATAATCATGATAATTATACGATGAAAATCAGTGATAAAGTAATATTTTAAAAATATTATATTTGCCAATATTCTTTACAATAGTATCGGTATCTTTTCTCTGTATATTTTATGCTATTTTATTTGCTCTTGGAATTCATGATTTGTCACATCTTCTAAAGCACGTCAACAATTTATTTCCTCAAAGTGCGGGAAGTTTTTATTATCGGATATTTTAAATTTTAAATAAAGTTTCATAAATGGAACTGTGTGTATATATATATATATATATATATATATATATATATATATATATATATATATATATATATATATATGCGCTTATTTGTGTGAATGACATAGGGTGATATATGTATCACCCTATGTCTTTCACTCTATGTAAACTCTATTAATCGAAAAATTAATATTTTTCAACCACATGATTGCTGCCATAAATAAAAATAAGCTTCAGATTTGGAGCTAAAGTGGCGCTCTACAGATATTCTGAGAAAATGGTAGGTGTAAGATGAAGCTTACATTTGCAACGTACCCAATGGGCAGAATGTTGATTTACCTCTATGTTACTTTCGTGTACTGTAGCTAAAATTGCATTGCATATTGTACTTGTGGAAATTGTAAATGATCTTAGCGCACTGCACTGTTAACTAAAATGACTGCTCCCTTGCGCTAAACTTGTTTGCTTGAATTAGTATAAAGTATACTATCCTTAGCAGTTATTAAAATAGGGAAAATGAATTTTGCCAGACTCGACAATAACAGCTTCTGAGAGTGCAATGAATGAAATACCAAATATATAAATGTTTTGTTTTTTTAAAGTCCAGGAAGTGAAACTGACCAATCGGAGCTAGCAGTTTTTTTTAAAGATAAACATCTGAAGTAGATATAAAAGGTCCTTTTTAAATAGCCAGTATAACCAGTGAGGACACCCGGGGAAATTCTTTTTCTTTAAAATTCTAACCCTATGCAAAATACGAAACTGGTGAGCTCCACCTAAGTTCTACCAACCTGTTTTTCAGTTATCGAAACGCAAAGTTACTGCAATGTTCTACGTATTTGAGTCTCCTTTGTGGGATCTTGTCACTCGTTGCTTCTACATGCTGACATATATTATGTATCACTATGCAGTCCGTCACGCCAGGCAGCAGTTGGTAGCCCTGTTATTGATAAAATACAAAAGTTAAAGAGACAAGGAAGTTCTCAGGAAGGTTGATTAACATGGACTGGTAACATGAAGTTTTCAAATAATGATAATAATAATAATAATAATAATAATAATGAGGACTTTTTATAGCGCCTAATCTTTAGAAGCTCTAAGCGCTTTATAACGTCTATAATGTTATGACTACACTACAGATAAACAAACAACAAAAACCACGAAAATAGAAAACATAAAAAACATGCTGAAAACATATAAGATACAAAACATTATTAGGTCTCTTAAGTTTGTTCCTGCAGTTGAAAAAGGTGAGTTATAAAAGTACTCTTAAATGGCCCACTGTGTCTTTGTGTTTAATTTCAATGGGCAATTTGTTCCACATCGCCAGGCCCCGGTATACAAAAGAACGTTGTCCATATGACTTCGTTTTCATAGTGGGAACAATGAGTATACGATTGTCAGATGAGGAGCGTAAGTATCTTGCTGGTGTATACACACTGGTGAGGCCGAATATGTATGTTGGACTGGAGTCTGTCATTGAAAAATAGCACAGAGAACACATTTTATGTTTGATTCTGTATCCAATGGATAGCCAGTATAGGTTACAGATCAGTGTTGAGGTGTGCTCTGATCGAGGTGCTCTAAAAATGATCCGAGCAGCTGTGTATTGAACTTTTTGAAGTTCCTGGAGTAGATATTGTGACGAACTAGACAGAATGGAGTTACAATAGTCCAGTCTGGAAAAGTACTAATGAACACACAAGTGTTTTAGTGACATCAACTGAAAGATATTTTCGAATGGAACTGATGCGTCTCAGTTAAAAATATGCAGCTTTGCATATGTTCATGACATGTTGGTGCAATGTGAGTGTACTGTCTAGAGTAACACCTAGGTTTCGTACTGACTGTGTGAATATTGCTGATATTTATTGTCTGAGGTAAAAGATGTGAATGAGAAAGTCTTTGTGTTGTGATCAGAATAGCCTCAGTTTTATTATCATTCATCTGCAGCTTGTTACATGTCATCCATGATTTCACATCAGAAATGCACCTCTCTACTCCATGGATGATAGCATCAACTTCAGTTGGGTGGCTAGACTTGTATATTTGGGTGTCATCAGCGTAGCATGCATGTATCATGCTGTGTCCGATAAATCAGTCTCCAGATATTTGTATTGGTGGTTTGTCTGTTCAAACCTAGTTGTAAAAAAAAAAATGCAATTATTGCAGATACGCAACACAACACATATCGACCAATTTTAGACACTTGCATGCAATTCTCGCAGCTCTTAGTCCGTTTGGCGATCTTTACAGCTCATTTCCATCTCAAGTCAACTATGTCACAGTTTGTATATCTGAACAGAATCGAGTACTCCCTTACCACTCGCCGCCATTTAAATTCTTTGCAGAAGTTGTAGTCTCGCAGAAACACTTCGCTGTGTTGTGCGATGACGTTATACGGGGACATGAGTTCGTTGCACATCAACATCCACGCCGAAGGTGATGGCGCTCTGTATTTGCACTGACATTCTGTCCGCGGATGTCTCTGCTTCACTGCTGTACCATTCATTGTGCCTTGGCTTCTTGATAGAACATCGGACTAATTAAAATTATATAAGCGTGCTCAAACAACTTCCCTACTCCAGCACGAGTTGTTCATTATTTCAAATTTGCAAGTGGATTCTATAAGGCTGAGTACACCTTCACAATATGGTATTAATTTAAAATTGCAAAACCCAAAATAAAATGTGGCTTATTTTGTCTGTCTGGGCGCACACTTGCATATGTATATGCAGAAAAAACCATGCAAACTTGTTCGCAATGTAGTGTCATATACATAACCAGAAAAGACCAAACAAAGCGGTGCACTGTCATATACAGAACCATAACACATTTACATGTGGCCTCGCTCTGTCAATACATAACCAGCGAAAATACACAAGTGGTCTTGCCTTGTCATATAGGTGATAAGAGTACTAAATAGGAAATCACAGTGCGGTAATTTGAATTTATTAGTGGATAATGTCGTATTGTACCTATTGTGACACGAATAAAACTTACTATTTTATAATTTGCAAGTGGTCGCGCACTGTCTTTTTTTATCGCTACTCAAATTTACAAATCTATAAAATAATTTTTTTTTCTAAATATGTTCTATTTTACTATACAACATATAAATAAACCAATGACTGCATCTCTCGTTGTTTTGTATGTCTGGGTGTGTATGTGGTCTATCTACATGATCAGTTGGTGTTTTGGTGCAAATTCAACATTACAAAAGAAAATACTTGTGCTAAACATTACATTCTGTCAAACAACCATCATTTACTTTCTCTTTTTCTTCTTCGAATTTGGTAAATTGTAACCTCATGTTCATTGACATTATCCATTAACTACAGTTCAAAATATGTAGAGACTTTGCCTATGGGAAATACACACACACACACACACACACACACACACACACACACACACACATGCAAATGATCTTTAACCAGTTGGTTCAATGTGATTGAAAATTTCATAGAAATCTGCTGCCTCAAATCTATGCTCATTTTTAATCTCTTTTGGATGAATCGAAGTTATGTCGTTATGCCGTTTAGCAATAAAAGATGACAATTTTGTTTATTCTTCTGCGACAGTCTAATAAGTATCATTATAATTGCCTTAGCGTTTCTTTGAAATGTTTTGTCGGACGAACATCGGGCTAGATGTGCTAAGAACAGAGTTTTGAAACATGAATATCATTCAAGACAAAAACAAAATTTAAGGTTGGAGATGTATAAAGAGTGACTGTTTAATTAGGCAGATAATTACCAACAACTGTTATCGAGTGGATTGTACAGTCATGATATATTCACAATCATAACGAACAAAGTTGCTCTATCAAGCGTTGATGATACAACATTAATCTAGTTGATAGCATACATAGATTTGTTAGCGATATTTCATCAGCATAGCTCCTCACAACTTCATTGGTAGTGTGAAACATGCGTGATGATGTTGCGTAATTGCTTGCTGGACAATTTGTTTTGCGAGCTTGAAAAGGACACATGCATAAATAAAAGCAAAAGATGAAGCATCCCTATGAACATCGAACACAAGATCGTATGGAGTTCAGCATGCTATCATCATTTATCGACACTGTAGGTAACACTTCCACACGGTGCGCGTAAATTATGACATCTTTGATGATGGTTATTTACTCGTTAGCATTGACCATCAAATGGAACACGGTACCTTGATTCATTTTCGGGCGTACATCCATTCAGAAAATAATTTTTTTGCAACCACATGTCCATCATTTCTAAATTGCGTCCTTGACTGATTTTCTTTAGATGATTCTTAATTCTAACATTGTCTGGATCGTCAGCTTCTGTCAACTATGTGTCGTTGAAGACATACTGTGTAAGGTTTCCTTCCACGGAAGCATTAATGTGTGTTCGAGGCTTCTTTCCCGTAGTAATTAGATTTTACAGGTACGATCAGTAAGGGTAAGCATCTATAATGCCACCAGTTTGTGATTCAGGAAAAAATCTACTTCAATGAACAACTAATGCATGAAATTAATGATGTCGACTACTCTAGCATTAATGCTAGGATTGGTTTTTGTCCACTGACTTTCATGTACAAGTAGTTGTTATTCAGATCGATGTAATCTTCAGTTTGAAGTTTGATTTCAAATTCGAAAGGTGCTGAATTGGTCAAAGATGAGGTTGAAATTCTACCCATTGTGATTATGTCATCATCATGATGGTAGGTAGCAAGGCAAACAGACTGACATCTGACTTGGAACATTTGCAAGAATCTAGGAGTATCATTTTTACTCTTTTTAGTTAGTAATCAAACATTTTCAGTTCTCTCTCATTTTCTCTGTTCTGAACATGTATATGCGGTTAGAACGGTTTGACTGCGTTTATGAAAACCTAATGACTACGACAGAAGCGCGAAATGAAAAGTCGACCCAAAAGATCTTTGTCTATTTGATAAAGCAATCCAAGAATCGAAACTGGGTGGATATCCTTCCCAGCGAATTTTCACCTCTTTGAGTAGATTTTTTCCTGCTTTACGTGTTCTATAAACGAGAATCATTTCAATATCATATTTCTTTCTTAGTTGTTGTAACTGAGGCAAGCAAACTGTTCATTAAAATGCTTCTCTATTCATATCGTCCAATTTATTGTTTTGTTTTCCAATAAGAAACAAAGATCAGTGTTTAAAATGTTGTCTTCTTGGATTATACTTCAGACGTTAAAGTAATCAAATTGTTTTCACAATCGATACACACAAACATACGTATACACCAAACAAGATAGGTGATTCTAATGGATGGAGTTAGATTTTGTTTTATTTGGCAATAATTTAACAACACTGTATTATCTCTTTTCCAAGTGATCTATGCGGATGTGAAAGGGGTTGTGTATGTCTCTGTCGCTCACAGAATACTTAACCTTAAGTTGATAGTTATAGTATGTGTAAGCATCACTATCTTTCGCATTTTTAGAGATAAAAATTATTTTCTCAACAAGTACAAACATTTTATGTACGATTCACAACCTCTGTTCTCTCAACTTATGCTATGTTGCTCTTGATTTACAGTTTTTAATCTCAATATTTTATGTTCTCTGTCAATATTTAGTTTGCCACAACAAACAGTTTAGTCAAAGCAACATCATCACCCTACAATTGAAAATGAAAACAGGAAATGTAAACTGACAAAAATTAATATTGCAAATGAAAACTGCAATGGCAAATAAAACATGACAAAATATATTTCCAAAATTAAAATTTGAGAAAGCACAATTTAAAAAACTTAATCTGAAAATGAAAGTAAAAAATAATATAATGAAGGATATTTTGAAAAGCCAAATACTTTGAGAAGAAAAATAAATCAAAATAAATATTGCTTATGAAAACGAAATGGAAAAAATGTCCAAAAGTGAAATTTATAATTATCATATTAAATCAAATCTAAAGAACTGAATCTGGAATTAAAATTCTAAACCATAACTTTAAATGAAAACTGAAAAAGCAAAATTTAGACAGTTGAAAGAATGAAAATGAAAGGTAACGAACAATAATTTGAAGATGAAATTCTAAATGAAATAATCAAAAATGAAAATTGGCTGAAGGTTTAAAAGAAAGATTTAAAACGCAATATTTAAAACTTAAAATTAGAAATGAAAAGCATACACAAAACGGAAAATAAATTTTAAACATAAAACTTGAAACAAAATTGAAAAAATAATTGATGTCATGAAACTTAGAATTAAAATTAAACATTAAAATTGAAAATATAAAAAGAAATTTCAAAAACTAAACTTGAAAATGACGATTGAAAATTTAAAAAAAAGTCATGTTGAAAGTAAATGAGTAACAACAAAACTGAAAATTAAATTATTTAAAACTGAAAATTATTAATGAATTTCCAAATAAAAATGAAACAACTCAAAACAGTAACTTCAAATGGTGTCAGAAGTGGGATTATAATTGGATTAGGCGAAGCACGGATTTTAAATAGGTCCTGATTGTGGTAAGTTTTGTTTTAAAGATATGTTTCAGATCAGAAGCTTCCTGACAAGACAAATCAGGCTGGTGAGTTAATACCTCACTCATATTCTATTTTATATATGCATATACATATTGAATACATTGGGAGGAGTAATATACGGTTCGTTCACGTAATCCCAACAATTGTATGTGTTATATGATAGTGCATTTAGGACTGGTTATCTTATCAACAGCATTCACCATGTCGTCACTCAAAGATCTAGTGGAGTTGGGCAAACAGTTTGGGTATGGGGGGAGACCCTTAGAAATTTTGTTCAGGAGGAGCAGGCTCGGGAAAGGGATCAAAGGGTAAAGGAAAGGGATATAGAGAGGGAAAAGGCCGAAATACAAATCGCCTTTGAAAGGGAAAAGCTAGCATTAGAAAGAGAGAAGATGGTATTTAAGGAAAAAAAGATAGAGTTAGAAAAACAGGCAGAAAGGGAAAAGATAGAGTTAGAAAAACAGGCAGAGAAGGAAAGGATAGGATGGGAAAGGGATGCAGAAAGGGAAAGAATAGAACAAGTACGAAAACTTGAGGAAAGAAATTCAGAGGGGGAGAAACGAGCAAAGTTAGAAGCTATTGAGTTAGAAGACAGGAATATGGAAAAGGAACACAAAAGGAAATTTGAATTATTATAGGCTAAGAAGGATGGGCAACACGATTCTAAGTTAAAAGGCCCTAAATTACCCCCTTTTGATGATGACAAGGATAATTTAGATAGTTATCTACATAGGTTCGAGCGATATGCCACCATCCAGAAATGGCAAAGGGATAATTGGGCGCTCCATCTCAGCGCATTGCTTAAAGGTAAACCGCTAGATGTGTATTCGCGTATACCCGTAAATGACGCACTGAACTACGATACATTAAAAGAGGCTTTCCTTAAAAGATATGAGCTGACGGAACAAGGGTTCCGTAAAAAGTTTAAATCGAGTAAGTCTGGAAAAGGTGAGACATTCGCCCAGTTTATATGTAGGACCGGAAATTATTTCCAACGGTGGATTGAATGTGGCAAGGTACAAAAAACATTCGAGGGTCTTACCGACTTTTTACCTAGGGACCAGTTCTTAGACATTTGTAGTAGGGAATTGTATTTATTCCTGAGGGAAAAGTCTTTAAGTAATGTATCCGATATGGCTACCCAAGCAGACTATTTTGCCGAAGCCCGAGGAGGAACCCAGAGTGTAATTTTAAGGGATAACAAGGGAGGTTATCAAGATCAGAGACTCAGAGAACCCGAGAAACTTGGAACCTATAAAGGTGGAAATTTTCAATCTGGGAAGGGTTCCTATCGTAGTGATAAACAATGTTTCACTTGTAAGGAATTTGGCCACATCACCCCCGATAGTCCGAAGATTAAGAGTTTCGTCCCGAAAGTTGCGGTTGATATCGAAAGCAGAGCGTGGTCAGGAGGCGGCAAGCGCGATGGTCTTCCTCGCGAAGGGTCTGAATCTAATAACGCGAGTAAGGTATACAATTCCCGATCGCGTGTGCAGGTCGGTCATGACGTTATCCAGTCCATCGGCACGTGCCTTTTCCCAGAGGTGAGGGTGCCGACTGCTACAGGTACCGCCAACGGACAAACAGTCACCATTTGTCACAAGATAGAACGAGTCGGGACAGGATTAGTGAAGACACGGAACGCAACTGCGTTAATAAGATGTTTATTTTATAAACGCAATTTTAAAAATCAACTCTGACACCAATATTTTACAAAATATAAGAAAAATCTATTTAAATAAATGTTCCTAAACTATGAATTTCAGTAACGTAATGACAAAAAGAAGTATATGAATGAATTTACAAATATGAATATATATAAAAGGCTCGTATAACGAGATAGATGCAAATATGAAAAGATAATGCGTCGTCAATATGACGAGACTAGAATGAAGATATTAAATAATTAATACGTCGTCCATATGACGAGACATATGCAATTGTGAACCCTAAATTCTGAAGTTCGCGTTCATGGAACGAGATTTGTGTAGAATGAAATTATGCAGGTGTCGTTCATATAAAGAGACTGCAAAGAAGATATTAAATAAATAATACGTCGTCCATATGACGAGACATATGCAATTGCGAACCCTAAATTTTGAAGTTCTCGTTTATGGAACGAGATTTGTGTAAAATTAAATTATGCAGGTGTCGTTCATATAACGAGACTGCAAAGAAGATATTAAATAAATAATACGTCGTCCATATGACGAGACTGGAATGAATAAATGTAAACTACTTGCTGAGATATTTTGCTACTAGCCTGGCATCCGTTTGACGTCAGGAAGTACATCCGGTTACACAGAGTCAAACCTAACAGTTGTGACCTTCACCTCATGTATAGTAGTTTATGTGTGTGTATGTGTGTACCCGTGTATGTATGTGTGCATGTGATTTCAATAATGTTCTTTTGCATCCTACCCTCTTTTATGCAGTATAACAAAGCATACACGAAAATTAATTATAGAAAAACACGGTGTGGGATATGATGCTGGGTCTTTTGCGTGGGACGGTGAAGTTAGTTTATGACATTTGTTTGCTTATGCAATGTCTTTAATAACAAACTTCTGGACTGCTAAGTAAGATTTAATCATCAAATATATTTTTCTCTTTGCGGAAATCATTAATTAAACGGTCAAGGCTCTAATGGACACCTTTCACAATAAGCGTTTCAGACAAGTTGCTAAAAATAGAAACGATGCTATCACTGCTAAGTGAATCGGAGGTAGGATTTGGAAAATGTCAATAATATCATCACATACGTACATGTACATATAATATTGATAAACAAATATGCGAAAATTAGTACGCTGAAGCCATACGAAATAAATATTATTATTTACTTCTTTTTTGTCAGTTAACTTTGCATTGTCAGAACCCTGCAATATTTTACGATACTGAACACCTTGATATTGCACGCACTTTCATGAAACTTACGCCTAAAAATAGTATAGAGTATTTTTAACTACTTTGTAAACAAACTATGTACACTAATGTAGTAGACGAATTAACGTTTTAGTTTATTATATTTGTTTTCGGATGAACTAAAGCAACTGTTTCGTCTGTTTGAAAATATAGACGATAAAGTGAACAACGTGGACGAGCTTACTAAGTCACAAATGAAACTTTAAAACAAGCAAACCAATGAACTGACCAATGAACTTTGCAATGACCACAACTGAAAATACCAATCCGATCACTGAATCTGTTATTTAGGTGAACTGTTCGTAACTTTTTGTTAATGGAATGGTTCAGCCTTTGACAAGTGCTCTCTGGGGTATACAAAAATAGCATTGAAAAGCATTCTGAGGACAAGAGTCATCGCATTTATATCAGATACGTACCGTGTAACGTGGTGCGCTGGCGGGTTATCAAAGTGTTATTAAGACAATATTGCACAAGGCCTGGTCAGAGGTATTGCGCAATTTGGAAACAACACTTGAAAACCGCCTCCCACTAATTGGCGTTATCTAGGAGATGATCGCTACGGTGTGATATGCCCGGTCAGTGAGTATGGTAATCTGAGATGGTACTTTGAACAAGACAATACACGAGCCCCCCGTAAAGATAAAATATGAATTTAATTGAAAATACAATTAAGAAAAGAATGACACTGTGAATTACACTTTCTCTCTTTCTGAATACACTTAGTTCAGAAAAATACAAATACTGAAGCTTTAAAATAATGGATACATTCAAAGAATCCAAAACACTAATGAAAATAAATGAAGTTAACCGTTAATACTGAGAGTAAATTTCATCAAGGAATCGAATGTTCATTTAACATTGGACTGTTGGTGATTCAACATGACCTTTTCCGTCGACTGGTTTCCTTTCTGTTCCCTGCGTGCGTCCGTCTCCAGCTTGCCCTTTGATTGAACTTATTCCACACTCTGACTTCTTATTTCTTTCCTTTTGACTTCTCGCTGATTCTCACTCTTGCCCAAAATAAACTATTGCCTTTGACTTCTCGCTGATTCTTACTCTTGCCAAAGTAAACTATTTTTCCCTTGCAAAAGAAAAGGGTAAAACGCCCCAAGTATCTCGTTACTTTTTAAAAGTTGCGATTGTTTGTCCGTCTTCATGTTCGAACAATCAGATCTTACTATCAGTGTTATCATTTCTACGGCTAATAAATTCTATACATGGCTTCAGATCAATAGAGCTATACTGCTAATTATAGACATCAGAATTCGGGAAAGTCATATATTCCCGTAAATCATTACGTAAAGTGATGCAATATATCATAACACACAAACCATATTTACTAATATAATAACTTCAAATTAATGTAACACTTTCCAATCATAAATGTACACGTTGGGTTTTCTACACCACTCATTTACATACCTAAGTATACAAGGTAAAAAATGCTAATTCAGAATTAAAAATACATTATTAAATCACTGTAAACCGACTATCCATACAAAATATGAACACATCATGCATCTGTAACAAAGAAACATCTCAAAGTACGTTATTAAATCAATGTAATACTGAACTATTTGTAGCGTAGTATCGATACATTATGCATCTAAGACAAAGATAAACAGCATATACATTACATCATAATAAAGGTGAATTTGAGTTAGATACCTTGTGTTTCTGACGTGCTTCTACCGTTTGATTTCCCGGCGGACTTTCCTGAGCTTATTATTACGAAGGCACTGCTGTAAAATTACCCCCGGAGCCTTTATTCCGGAATTAAAGATAGTAGTTCAACACGGCTTTCTTGCAAAGCGCCTTCCAGAAGACTGATTTAAACTCATTAGCTCAGAGAATATATTTCCCAATTCTGGGTTTCGACCCAACCCTCTGTCCTGTACATTTGACCAATCGGCATAAACGCTATTTGTGCAGACCTTTTGAAAACCGTCTATCAAGATGCCAAAAATGCCACTTAGGATCGAAATGTCACATTATCTTTTGTCTTGATCATTTTTGAAAGCTCTACGTGAGTAATCCCATAATTTTACGTGTCAAACACTCAGTCTGTTTTCACTTTAATTATTGTACCAAGCCTGACCAAGTTAAGAAAACATTCTTTCCGTTCAACTCTATTCCAAGACAGTTGATTGTCGGCTAGCCTACGAATTAATTACTGGATGTCACTGACGAAAAATTTGGCACTTGACATACCGTTTTATAAATATAAATAATAAATTCGTGCAAAAGAATGCAACTGAAGATTTTGGTTTGAAAAGTAAGTTCATCAGAGCAAATAAGCCAAAACGATGAAGAATTCTTATTTCCGCTGGCCGAATGGACTGTTACGCACCAGATTGAATGCAATTTTCCGCGTTAAATGTTTCGGATTCAGGCTAGCGATAGACGACGCATATGTTATAACATAGCTGGGATCCCTACACAGTACACGCAAGTGACTCAGCATAAACATGTCTTCTTTAGTTGGTAATAAGAATTTCAAAAATTTACTTACTCTTTTGTATCATGAATTTCCTCAAAACGTACTTTCTTAGTTCTGCTAGAATTACATGAGCTATGTCATGGGTTCTAAAGCATCGGTACATACATATATGAAATTGTATTTTCGACAACATTTCTAACTGCAATAATATTCATTTTACTGCAATCAGATTGAAACGAACGTGATATTCCACAGCGTCTTTTGATAATTACAACCGAGAGTTCATATTTTTACCACGTTATGATTCCAAACATTCAATTACCTAACAGAAATATACAAACAGCTGAGCAGGCCCGCACCTAGGAAATTCTGGGCCCCAGGCAGCTGACAGAGTTCGGGTCCCTTTCGTGTTTCAAATATATGCGTATATGTGCCTATCTAGCTCGGGCCCCTGACAAGTGCCATGGTTGCCCCCCCCCCCCACCCACCCCCAGGTGCGGGCCTGAGCTGAGTTTAGACACGTCTCTTCCTGCTTTAATCATAGACACTTGTACTTTGTGTGGAATTGACAAAATTAATAAATCCAGTCCATAATAAAAAAAAACACAAAGCAACAACAACAACACATACACCATCATTGTTTAATTTCAGACTAAATGGAAAAGGTGTTGCAATGCGAATTCATTCACATTATTACTCTAAATTTATATTTCAAGTAGACCAAAACGACAACTCTTTTCTAAACTGATGACAAGTATGTGTATTGATGATTCTACGGTGGTGCATTTAATTTGGAATACATAATAAAACTCAATTAGTTTGTTTCTTGTAGAGTATTTTTATAATTGAACCTTAGATAGAATAAAAAATGAGTACATATTAAAATGGTTACTACATTTGTATGGGAAAATAGGAACTAGTTTTCTTGGATGAATACTTTCACTCAAACAGGTCGTGCAGTATTAATGCGAAGAAGAAGAAGAAAACCCCAACTCATTCTTATTTTTCCATTCAAATGCAGTAAATAATAACTACAGAACAATTTCCTTTGTATGGTCTATGTAGTCGAATAAATAAGCATACGGAAACTTGATGATATTAATGCGTATGTGTTATGTTTAGCTGAGTTTACATAATTCGGAATATTTTGGACTCATCCTTAATGCATTCACTGTTATTACAAATTAATCACTTGATCCATTAAGTATTAATGATCGCAATCTAATGCATTAAGCATTAATGAGCACTTTTTAATTTCATTGAATAATTTAAATTAATAAATTAATTAATAACCCAAATTAAAACTGAACACAACGCTAAAACTGATTCCATCTCGATTAGTTAGGATGTATTAATGTGGTAAATCTGGTAAATAACATTGAAATAAAAAGCCAAGACACAAGTATAAAGCCAGGATTTAGATCAGTTTCCGTTCTAAAACAATCAGAGTTGTCAAAACATTTAGGAATCTCAAATGAAAAACTAATATCATATATTTAGTTAGAAGTAAACATGTTTACCAACATTAATAGCAGCAGAGAGGGTGAATCGGACATGGATTTCAAACAAAAGTACGGCTTATACGGCCAAGTCCATTTAGAGAAGGGAGGTATATGATAGTCGTATGTCTTATGGATGGGGTGGGAACATGGATTTCAACATGAAAATCGAGAGAAAAAAATCCATTTAACTCTTACGAAACCAAAAAAAAAAAATAGTCTCCATTTGCCAAATAGAGACTTAATGATTTAGCATCAAGGGGTGAATCGGACATGAAAAAATCGATTTAACCCAAACATTTGCCAAGTGAAAATTCGAAATGTCTCCACTGGGTTAAAAAAACTCACCCGTTGATTTTATCAAGTCCGATACGATATCGTGTTCGAGGGTCTGCTAAATTTATTGTCACAAAATCCGTGCGGGGTCGATTGAGCGTGGCTAAAGAAATTTCTAAATCGATTATGATCCATATCACCGCTGCACCAGGTCTGATGAATATTTCTAAGAGTATGAGTATCAACTCCGTTAAATACACACAACACATTGCAGTTATCTCTGATCACTTTTGGAATTTGTGTGTATCGTTGAGTGACATATATCACATCAGTGTTTTTATGCCTGCCTCTGGAAAATATCCTGGCAGGTTTTTTTGATTATCTAACATGATATCGTCGTATACAACTAAATTGTTAATACTTCCATCAATAGCATCAATGCTCGGTGCTTCCTCTATATCGGTTATAAACTCAATAATATTGTAATAAATTTGGAGTAAGTGTTAGTGAATTTGAACCATGCTTGGGTCGTTAGTAGTGATTTTGGGTACAAGCCGAATGACTGTCCCTTTTCGTAACATAGTCCATATTAAAATTCAGTGGTGTATACAAGTAGTGTGATTGAAAAGGCAGCATTTATGGTTGGAAATCAGTAAATTATAGAATGGAATCAATAAGTTGGAACTTGGTAGGTACCGTTTATGTGGCCATAGTGGAAAATTGGCGTATGTATATGAGTGTGATACGCCGGAAATTCTGTGGATGGACTGGCCTAGGGTCGCGCAGTTAAATATTTCCCAGTTAGTAAGGGAATACTGGTGTAATTTCTATGGCATGACAAGCTATCGGTACGGAAAACGGATGATAATGAAGAAAAACCATGTAAAGGTGCAGTTAATGGACGTTTGGGCAAGTTGTCTCCTCTGGGTCGCCCATTGATTACAGCAAAGATTAATAATTATAGCAGACACGTCTTTCTTTCCATTTTACAACTCAAGTTGTATGGAAGTCTTTGGAAATTTGGGGAAAACATATGACTTCCAGCGTGACTCGCGCCAGGGTTTTGACACCGCTCGGTCAAGTGAATACCCCTGTGCTTGTAACAATATCATCATCGATTTGAAATTCTTTTGCTTTCTCGTTAAAATCCTTTAGCACTTCATAACATCGCTGATCGTCTACACTCGGGGCTATTAAATACAATTTGTTCCATTTCATCCATCTCGTTATCAAATTAAGTAGCAGTTGTGTCTTTCCGCTTCCAGATGGTCCGATTATAATCATTCTAATTGAATTCGGCAACATTTCATGATGTTTAATAGGTTCCCGTCGTCGGGTAGCTGAAAAATCAATTATATTCATGCCGTTATATATAAACTATGGATCTATATTGTGTGAGGTGTAAAAAAACGTACTGGCACAGATGACTTGACGACGATTACAACTAAAAATAACCGATCAGCGCTTTCTGGTAAATGCGTACAATGTAGTACAAAGAAATTTAGATTTGTTTCTAAACCCAAGGAACCTTTAAAAAAAAACGAGGGGGTGATATCGCAGCCAAATTGGCAAAACTCCCTGGAACCCCATGGGCAAAATACCCCGGAGAAAAGCACCTTCCAGGATATAGCTACTGTGGACCCGGAACCAGACTTGATATCAGACTCAATAATCAAAATCAGCCCCGACCCGGTGAAGAACCAATAAACGCCATTGATAAGGCCTGTCACCTTCATGATGTTGCTTATAAAAGCAATAATCTGCAACACAGGCATCTAGCAGATGTGAAATTAATTCATGCGTTGAATGCTATTCCTGATAAATCCTTCAAAGAAAAATTGGCTTCATTTTTGATAAAATCGGCTATGAAAGGTAAATTGATGTTAGGTGCTGGTAATTAATAACAACATGGAATCTATTTATTATTCCCCAAGAGGATACTGGAGGGGTAAATCAGCAATCAATAAACTCGCTAGCGCTGCAAAAGTGAAAAAAAACCCACTGCGGCTCATTGGTTATCCAAACAGGCACTATGGCAGATTTATCTACCACCGCCTAAACAAATTAATTACTCGCATTTAGATGTGACCGTTCCTAATGAAGTTCATCAGGCTGATATATTATTTCTGCCACATGATAACGGTTACAAATACGCATTAACCGTAATTGATATAGCAAGTCGATACAAAGAAGCAGAACCGTTAAAAACAAAATCATCACCTGAAGTTGCTTCTGCATTTGAAAGGATTTATCGAAGGGGTCCTCTGCACTGGCCGAATCTATTACAAGTTGATCCTGGCAAGGAATTTCAGGGTGCAGTGTTATCAATAATGAAACATCATAATGTCACCATCAGATGGGGGCATACTGCGCTACATCGCGATCAGGCCATTGTAGAACGGTTTAATAAAACCCTTGCTGAGCGGTTATTTGGATATCAATACGCAAAAGAATTCATCCAAGAAAAAAGATCCCGTGAATGGGTTAAAAGATTACCAGCTGTGATTACCGCACTGAATAATGAGATTACTAGAACAATTAATTTGAAACCTATCAATGCGATTAAAAAGAAGTCTAAACATGAAAAACCACAAAAAGATTTCAAAGAACCAATTCTTGGTAGTAATATCACTGTGAGGTATTTATACGAACCAGGAGAGCTTGAAGGTGGCAGAAAAAGGGCTACTGATCCTATTTGGAGTGTTACTGCACACAAGATATCTACTATAACACGATCTACGGGTAGACCTCCAGTCTATAAACTGGATTCAACTGCCCCTCAACGAGGATTTACTAGACAACAACTGCAAGTGATACCCGAGGATACTCAATTACCACCACGGGGTCTTAACTAGCGCCGTTGCGTCTATTGCACTCAAGACAAGTCAACATCACATTGTTTCTGACATGACCGAGATTGTTTTTTTTTCTGTATACGGTAAATTGGCGAGGATCTTTATCCGAATACTGCCAACGCATTATACAATTGCAACTTGCGCAGTGATTATTCTGTTGTTACTTCAAAGTGATTATTAATTCAGCATCAATATCAAATTCTCGTTGTTTCTTTTTTGTCTTGTTGATTGTAACCGGAGAGTTTTTTATCAATAATTTTAACATCAATATCATCCATTGTTGTGTCATTATCATCGAAAACAATTCTTTGAAGTTGATTTATTTTTCGTACTCTGGATACTGCAAGATAGACTAAATTTGACCATTCGATGCGATTATCTACCATCCAAACAATTGTATCCGATATAGTCAATCCCTGTGAAGAATGTATTGTTGCTGCGTATCCTAGCGTCCACGGGGATTTATTAGCACGCAATGCATCTTCAACAACATTGATATCAACCAGCACAATATCATTGAATACGAAAATTTGTTTTTCACGCTGCCCTGGAATATCAACTTCAGTGTTCTGTTTTCGTGTATCCGAAGGCCTATAACATAATGGTACTGGAAGTGTTGTAAATTTTTCTTTATGCAATTTAAATAATTTCATCTGAAGTGTGTCCCTGACTATTTTTCTACTTGCAATTATCAAATCATTTGGTCTCCACGCTTCCCAAAACTCATTCATTGGAGTTTCTGAAATTATTTCACGCGCTATTTCACACTGAATTCTATCCGGTTGTAATCTAATTAGCGCTTTGAATTCTCGTAATTTTTCATCAAGTGATCTATAATCAGTGTGAATTTCTTCATAATAGCCTACAAAACCCTTTAGCCATTCATGTGGGGATGCACCGACAAATGGTGGTGGTTGGGCGTGATCACCGCACATGACAACTTTTGTAGTTTTCAATAACAACCACTCAAGAAATATTTGTAATACATCAAATGATACTGTGCATATTTCATCCCAAATGATGATTTCAGGAATAAATTTTTCGCCCATACGCTCAGGAGTCCACTTATCTCCCTTCCATCGAAAGAAACTGTGATAAGTACAGGCATTTACCCCTCGATGTATCATTTCTCTTGCAAGTCTGTGAGTTGGTGTTAGCACAATCATGTTTGGGTTCTTCCCACGGAATAACTCAATTGCCCGGGTTGTTTTTCCTGACCCGCCACAGCCGTTTAAATAAACTGTTTTATACCGGCATATTGGATCAGATACCGGTGGTGCATTAGAAAATTCTTAACACTGATTGCTTTCTAAATAATTATTTTCAATCGTAACATCTGCTGATTGAATATAATCATGAAGCATTTCTCGCTTAATTCTCCATGACCCCCAATTCTCGTTGCCAGTAGCCTTGCTACCGTTTATAAAATCAGCCATATCGCTTTTTATGTAAAATGAATCAGTGGCAACTCTAACTGCGGTGTTAGGAAATTTATTTATCATTGAAAACAGATTAATAGAAGCATAACCGAGCATAGAAGCTCTTAAGTGTGTGTACTGCGGATTGTATCCATCATTTTAAGTAACAATTGTACCCAATTTGGTTCCATCGGACAGAAATGCGTCTTTACGATTGACATATGAGCCTTTATTCGTTAGATCCGCGATTACAAAATCGTGTTCAGCTTTGTCTATAATCAATCGTGAAGAATATCTTGTATTGTCGTATTTTCCACCCTGGGTGAATTTACCGATTATTCTTCGTCCAAGATCTTTTGCTTCATTGTTTCTGATTTCAAATAGCTGTTTAGACCAATCCATGATTTGTTGTTCATTAAAATCAGGAACTTGTTTTCGCTGTTCACTAATTATTCTTTCTAGATCGGGTTGTGGTAACCAGACTGATTTCTGTGCTCGATAGGATATAATCGCTTCACTGACAATTAACGATTTTAACATCCCACAATCAATCATATACCGTAACAACACTATTGGCATCCAGTGTTTTTCAGACATGCGTTTACCAATAAAAACATAACTACACGGATGAAGTCCTGTAGCCAATTCAAATGATACTACACAAGCGAATCCGGCTAAATCAAAATCAGGCAGTGGACCATTAATAGCAACACGGGTCATTTCGTGTGTAGGGTGTCCAAATTGTTCGAAGTATTTAGCGCATTCTCCATACCCGAGAAAACGTCCTGGATAACACGCAATCATATCAACTGAAATAACGGTTTCAGTGTCATATTTTGTATTCCATAACCCTCCGTGACTGTATTCAAGACAGGACAATCTAACATCTGATAAAAACTCACTTCTCGTTGGTTTCCACGCGTTTTTCTTTCTAGCAAAATGTGCTGCAATTGATGGTAGTGTAAAACAGTTTGCTAATAATTGATCGTTGCCTTCCCCTCCAGTGAAAACTCACTAGCTAGTTTTTTCATTTGATTATGCAGCTCTTCAGTACGGTACAATTCTCCGTTGGGTCTTACAAACTGATCAAATCTACACTCATCGTCTGCAGCACTGTGAAATAGCCACATCGACACAGGGTCTTCTTTACTCAAATGGTAAATAGCATCAAATAATTTCTGCTCTGAAAAAACTCTTCTGTTGGGGAAATATATTTTACGGTTCTATCCCGTGGGAAAATTGTTACTGCAGTTGACCACGCGTGTTCGTTATGATCATTAATCTATATTGGGGCTCCTTTTGATTTATATTTCGATTCGTATAATACTTCTCCGGTTATTGTCGTTACTGATATTGGAAATCTCAATGATGTTTCTAATTTAGCTATATCCTGAATTGTTGCCCCATGCTGTTTCACTGTCAGTTCCCATTCGGTTATTTTTTTTCGTCTTAGATCAGTTAATTTATTTCCCCGGGATGCATTTGTGAAGTGTTCCATTATTCGTGTTGCTACACAATTGACCCTTGGCGATGTCAGCGGTGACGAATATTTCATTGGTGCTAGTTTTGCAATATCAGGTTTGTCATTTAACGGATATATCCCGTAAACAACTGCTGTTACAGGATAAAATCTTTCGTAGTATGGTTTGTCAATTCCAGTCAAAATTCCTGGTTTTGAATCCTGATTCACAGTGACAGTTTTTTTGTCCTTGAGAATGGGTTCAAATTTATCCCTAATAATCCATTTTTCAGTATCATCACGGATAATGAATTTTATTCGAAAAAAAATATCTTTTTTCCCCAAGATGTGAGATTATCACTTCTGCTTTTTCATCATTCATAGTAGCGTCGATATTGGGTACAATTCGAAATGTTGACCAACAATGAGATGCTCCATCACGCTTGAATTCATTAAAACAGTCTCTGATTTTATTAATCATGGCTCTATCAAGAATTTTATTCTTTGGTGTATCAGAAACTCTATCGAGATTGAATCGAGCATTTTTCCAAGGCGTAATTTCCGATAATCTCTCAAACTCCTTCATATCAGAGATTTTATCGGGATTAATTTTCAATAATCTCTTGTTTCCGTCTATTAAACGTTTTTTTGGTTTATCGAGATTAAATCTAGGATTAATTTTCAATAATCTCTTGTTACCGTCTATTGGACGTTTGTTTGGTTTATCGAGAATAAATCTAGGATTAATTTTCAATAATCTCTTAAACTCCTTCATATTTCCGTCTATTAAACGTTTTTTTGGTTTATCGAGATTAAACCTAGGATTAATTTTCAATAATCTCTTAAACTCCGTCATGTTACCGTCTATTGGACGTTTTTTGGTTTATCGAGATTAAATCTAGGATTAATTTTCAATAATCTCTTAAACTCCTTCATATTTCCGTCTATTAAACGTTTTTTTTGGTTTATCGAGATTAAATCTAGGATTAATTTTCAATAATCTCTTAAACTCCTTATCAGGATTGAATTGAGCATTTTTCCAAGGCGTTATTTTTGGTAATCTCTTTAACTCCTTCATGCTATATTTAAAACAAGCATTTAAATGAAAGATTTATGTATAATGAATCATTGCAAATGGCTCATGATTGGATCAGTGACTCCTTGTAACAAATCGTGTAGAAATGAATTCTGTGGGTATCATATGCAAAATTTTCGACGTGGGAGCCTTGGTCCGTTACCCTGTATTCGATGTGGGGTTGGGGTCAGGGGAAAATCACAATTGTGTCTGAATTGTGGTGGAAAGCGATACAGGGAGTTGAAGCGTTATTATGATAAAAGAATAAAAAATGGAAAATCAATCAAAAATTTTGACCCTGAAAAAGTCCCTGACCCTGACAAAATCAGCGATAAAATCATAAGAACCCCCCAAGACTACATTGAAAGATTTATTATTAAACCAAGCAATGAATTAGACAAATAGTATAGTATAGTACATAATGAACCAAGAATTCAGACCGCACCCAGTGATTACAAATTATGAAGCATCCAGTGATGGTATCGTAAGAAACCGTAGACTGAAGAAACCGGTCGGTTTTGTGAGTAATCAAGGGTATTTGTTGTTTACTGTTGGAAAGAAGAAATATCTCAATCATCGTTTCGTATTTGAATGCTTTTATGGATTGATCGAGGGTGATTTTGTTATTGATCACATGGATTCTAATCCGAAGAACAATTCTTTATAAAATCTGCAAGCTGTTACCCAAAGTGAGAATTTGAAACGTGGGAAGACTGGAAAATGCAAAACGTTTGGGAAGAGACCTGTTAAATCATTTAATACAACAACTAACGAAGAAAAAATATTTCAATCAATAACTAGCGCCGGTAGGTACTTCGGTATTTGTTCATCTTCTGTACAAAGAGTTGCAGAGGGGATAACCAAAACGGCGATTTCAAAAAAGAACGGACAGAAAATTCAATTCAGTTATGTCTAATGCGTCATATTTTTCATTTAGAAATATATCATTGTTATAGAATAATGAATTCCGAAAATATGGACAGCATTATTGTTGAAATTTTAAAATTGAAAAGTCAGGGTTTTATACTATCAGATGGTTTTGAATCCTGATCAAATCATGTCAGATTTTCAGGATATAGAATACGGAGTAAACAACAACAAGTATATGCTACCAAAGAAATATGCGCTCATCAAAAAAATTCAAAATTCTATTCGGGACTCTTTTGCATTTTCCAGTGAAGTAGGTGTGTTCGTTCCGTTATATACTATCGTAGAGGGAATACGAAAAGAATTAGGTAACGAATACGAATTGAAAAAGGAGGTTAATTCTAAAATTAGAAACCTACGGGCATTAATTCAAGAAAATGAACGATTTTGATTGACCGACCATTTATCATTTTTTGATTGTGATCGTAAAATCTCAATGAGATTTTCATTTTTTTTTTTTTTAGCATTTTTTGATTGAAAATGTCAAAATCAGTGAATAAAAAATATTTCACATCACACTGAATAAAAAATAAAAATCGTATCCTAACAGCTTTTCTCTACGGAAAATCCAATGCAAAATCGACTACTTAACCCTACGAGGGTTTTTATGAAAAATCAGTGAAAAATGACCAAAAATCACTGAAAACAGGCAAAAATTGATGAAAAACGACCAAAAAATCGATGAAAATCAATCCTAACAGCTTTTCTGTACGGAAAATCCAATGCAAAAATGACTACTTGACCGTAAAATCTCCTTGGCATTTTCAACTGAAAACCATCAAAATGACACAAAATGGTACAAAAAACCACCAAAACTGTCATAAAATGGTATAAAAAATATTTCACTGAATAAAAAATATTTCACACTGAATAAAAAATAAAAATATTTCACAGCAATAAAAACTATTTCACACTGAATAAAAACTATTTCACACACTGAATAAAAATATTTCACAGCAATAAAAGTTATTTTACACTGAATAAAAATATTTCACAGCAATAAAAACTATTTCACACACTGAATAAAAATATTTCACAGCAATAAAAACTATTTCACACTGAAAAAAAAATAAAAATATTTTACACTGAATAAAAATAAAAATATTTCACACTGAATAAAAATAAAAATATTTCACACTGAATAAAAATAAAAATATTTCTCACTGAATGAAAATAAAAATATTTTACACTGAATGAAAGGTATTTCACATACAGCGAGTGAAAGGTATTTCACATACAGCGAGTGAAAGGTATTTATCACACAGCGAGTGAAAAGTATTTCACAGACAGCGAGTGAAAGGTATTTCTCATACAGCGAGTGAAAGGTATTTCTCACACAGCGAGTGAAAAGTATTTCACAGACAGCGAGTGAAAGGTATTTCTCACTGAATGAAAGGTATTTCACACTGAATAAAAATAAAAATATTTCACACTGAATAAAAATAAAAATATTTCACACTGAATGAAAATATTTCACACTGAATAAAAATAAAAATATTTCACACTGAATACAAATAAAAATATTTCTCACTGAATGAAAATATTTCACACTGAATAAAAATAAAAATATTTCTCACTGAATGAAAATATTTCACACTGAATAAAAATAAAAATATTTGTCATTGAATGAGAATATTTCACAATGAATAAAAATAAAAAATATTTCTCACTGAATGAAAATATTTCACACTGAATAAAAAATAAAAATATTTCACAGTGAATAAAAAATATTTCACACTGAATAAAAAATATTTCACACTGAATAAAAAATTGATGGACCGTTAATGGATGGTTCCGATTAGTTAATCATCGATGGGGAAAATTGTTTTGCAATTGAAAAATTGTTTGCAATTTCAAAAATGGTCAATGAAGCATTAACGACCCGATTGGCTCGTGAACGATTAGATGCAATTAAGAGATTTATACCAAATCGCGACTCTGTAAGGAATAAACTGCAACAACGACAGAGTTTGCAAACTGATTTTGCTGTGGGGTCTGAAGAATTGTTTAAACCAGTAACCACAGCAACGAAGAGGATAGAGCGTGCTATATACGGAGATGTTCCCGAGACGGGAAAATCTGTTATTGGTGAACTTGAAAAAATAGCAGCGAAAACTGAGGAAACAAAACAGGCTGTACAAAAAATGGAATCTAAAACATCTGAATAAAAAACCCAGTAGATGACCTACGCGTGAGATTTAACGAGGAGGGGTTAGCAGCAATTGATAAGACTGATCCAGCAGAAATTCCTGCGCTTGTTGTTACGACTTATGAAAACAGAAAAAAAATGTTGAAACCAGAACATCATAAATATGTTAGAAGTATAACTCACTGGGCTGATATATTCTACAAAATCAAAACTGAAAAAAGTCAAATTAAGACAGATAGTCCATCATACATTGAATATATCAATGCGGTGGGTACAGTGTATAAAAGATATGAAGAGTTTAAACAACAACAAAAACCGCAAAATTTTCAGGGAAAGCGACAGCAACCTGCAAAGAAAATATCTTTCTCGCCTAAAAAACAACAACAACTACCACTTGATGAGGATACTCTTGATTATTTACAAACCACGGATAAAGACAAACTGGATGAAGCAACTGGTTATAGCGGAAAGGGATTGTCCAGTGGGATATGTCCTGATAGTGTTATCAATGATATATCACGATTACAGGTTCTTGTAGGAGGGTTCCGAGCTGGAAATAACTCTCCAGAAATAATTAATGAAGCAGCTGAAATCTGTAGACGGTTATTTCAAAGCGGTATCATGGATATCAGCACATATCGAGATTTCATTGACGAGTTAGCAAGTGGGTATCATAGTGACTGAATTGAAAAATTGTTTTATGAATCTGATGACGAAGTCATTCGATTAGATAAATAACAATTAAATAAGAATGATCATACACTACAATCATGATAAACCAGCCAGTGTCTATGTAGTTAATTCACGGTTTCCAGTTTATAGCGCATATTACGGAGATGGTTTCGGTGATACCATTTTAGGATTATTTTCAAGAATGGCTCCAAAAGTGATGCCGTTAGCTAAACTATTAGGAATGAAAGCCATTGATGTTATTCGTGATAAGGGTATTAGTACTGTTGGAGATCTTGACGGAAAAGCGTTTTCAACCGTGAAGAATAAAATAACATCATTAGTTAGACGAAAAAAGAAAACGGTACCACGCTGGCCTACAGCGGAAATGCCTGCAAGTGTTAGTAAAATTATAAATAACGCAGTAGATGAAAAATTAGCATCATTGGTGACTCCAAGTGACCAAAATAGCATGATAGCAGACATGATAGCAGAAAGTGGCTTTAAAAAACCACGACGATGAAAATCTTTTACGATGAAAATCGTTTACGATTTTACGATTTAGACTCTGATAAATAGAATAAAATATTCAAACGGTCACCTGATACAGCATTTGATATGGATGCCCTAGTGCTCAAGAATGATTCTGTACGCGATTTTCAATTTTATTCTTATCACGCAGTACAACCAGATCTCCGATCGCGAATTGAACTTCAAGTTCATGATACCAGTAAATATTTTCTACCGTGTGAGGCATTTATCGAAATCGAAGGAGAACTTGTAACAAATGTTGTAGCTAATACCCCATATGACAATAACCCATCTATCAAAGTTGGGTTTGATAATAACGGTATTATGGCGTTATTTGAAAGTGCAAGATATCTCATTGATGGAAAAGAAATTGAATCCATTGACCGTGAAGCTGATGTGGCCACAACAATCATAGGGTTGGCAAGATATTCTGATGATTATACAAGATCAGCTGGTCCATCTATGATGTTTTCTAAGGATATTACTGATCATCCTGAACACGTCCAGTATTCTAGAGTCAAGGCAACACAAGCTACCGCAGTTGATCCGGCACCAGCCGGATATACAAGACCAGCTGGTACTTTTGATGTCATAAATAATATTACTAATTACAACCTAGGATTTGCAACACGCGTAGCAACGTTGCATGGACAGCGTCGACGATTTTCATGTGCGATTCCACTGCATCATATTTTTGGATTCTGTAGAAACGTCCGAAAAGTTATTTATGGAGCGAAGCATACAATAGCGCTTGTGCGAAAGGGTACTGATGATGATGCAATCTGGCGTGATGCTGGGGTTGCTGCCGGTAAAGTTATTTTAACAAATATATCATTGTGGATGCCAGTGTTAACTCCATCAATCACCGAAGAACAGCGACTACTAGAATTTATGGACCAAGGAGGAAAGTCGTTGTTAAGTTAGTTATCAGTGACTACGGATATTAAACAAGACAGTGTTGATGGTACATTCACATGGCACCTGGCATCAAATCAAGGTGTTTCAGCTCCACGTCATATATTTATTGCATTACAGAATAATGCGCGAGTTGGTAATCAAGAACGAAGCCATATGATATTTGATCAGTTAGGTGTTAATGAAGTCTCGCTGAGAATAAACGGACAGCAGGAACCATCCGAGGATATACAACTTGATTACGGTCAAAATCATATTGCACGTGTCTATCATAACCTGTTGTCATATATATCACGTGATCAAAATGTGGATACTGGTTTGCGAATATCACAATTGGATTTTAAAAGCCTCTATCCGATTTATTACTTTTCACGGGAACATCTTGATTTAACAAGACAATCTGTCGTTGATATACACTTTAGAGCCCGTGTAACCCGCCCAACTGGTCCACCAGTTGGTGGGGTACCCCCTATCCTTATCCCAAATTATAGAGCGGTTGCTGTCATTCTCGGTGATAAATCAATGCTACTTGAAGGTGTTGGAGGAAGAATGAGAATCATTGATGCACCAGTGGAAAATATGTAATTGAAATTGTAAACGATTTTTCATTGAAATTGTAAACGATTTAGAATCAATCTATTATGTATAATGTCATATAGTGTTATTAGTGTTGCGTTAACCCCCGGTCAAATCAAGAAATTGCAATCAGAGTTGGCTAAAAAAATGTGGAACCACTATCACGCTGACACCCAATCAAATGACTGGTGGTGCAAATAAATTATCGCTGACAACTCGTCAAATAAAACATTTCAATGATGCACTTGTAGCAAAAAAAAGGCGTTCAGATTACTATTTCTGCGGCTGCTATCAAAAATATGATTAAAACCGGCGGTATATTCCCGTTATTTGCTGCGTTACCAGGATTAATTGCAGCGGCTGCACCAGCAGTTGCAAAAGCTGTCGCATTGGGGGCAGCTGGAGGCTTGGGAGCAAAAGCGATACAAGGCATTACTGAATCATATGAACCGAAGAAGGGACGAGGGTATAAAAAAAGGGAAACGGTCTAAGACTACCAGGAACCCCGTATTCATGGTACAGCGGAAAGGGTCTAAGACTAGGACCGGTTTACTAGTTGGAGAGTCTTTGACTCCAATGTCCAATTTTGATTTAATTGATGCCGCTAAAAAACTAGCGATTAAAAATTTCAGAGGTGTTTTTATGAAAGATCAATTACCGGCACAACCCAATGATGTTGAAACCGGTATTATTAAATAGATAGATAACAGCACCGGACCTGGAACTCACTGGGTTGCATACGCTATTGATCCACGGGCAATCGTCTATTTTGATTCATATGGATTAGCCCCGCCAAAAGAGTTTATGCGTTACATAAAAAAATTTCCAATGAAGACTTGGTATTCTACGCTACCAACACAACAAATGAATGATCCACCAATATGCGGCAGTGAAGTATTAAATGTCCTTAACGCTATTTCAGCATCTAGAAAACCACCACACATTGTCGTAAATGAATACACTAGTAATCGCTGGAAATCAAAGAGATTTTAGAGAGAGAAAGAGTTTTACAATAACAATGATTGATATTTGGGGGAGATCTTTGAAACCCAAACTCGATGGCACTGCAAAAATGTCTGCAACCGGTGATATAAAAAAAAATAATCGAAGATGAAATAGCTGAAACGTTGAATCTTGCAAGTGTTGATCCTAATGAAATAGTTGTATTTCAAGACAAACAGGGTAAATTGAAAACTAGTAATGTGTCGTTGGATGATATATTGGTTAAACAACGAAACGCAATCGAGGATACTATTGTGTTATTTTCCGATCAGGGTAAACTCAAACCGGGTGTACTTTTTTCGACGATTACAGATAGATTAAAAACTCTCAACGATGAGTTGAAAAATTCTGTGTTGGAACTAACAACACTTCAATCTAAAACTGAAGATAACGGAAAACAATTTACATCATTTCGTAGAAATATCATTGATACATTTATTGGAACCCCGTTGGATAAAATTGAAATAAAACTCCCTGAAATTAAAAAAATCCATCGATGAGACGAAAAACTTCATCGAAGCCATCAAAAATGATTTTTCGAGGATGATAACAATTATTGAAAAAACAAAAATTCCTCATGAGAAAACCAACAACGTAGTATACACGATCCAACACGGATCATTTGCTTGGACACCTACAAACAACAAATTAGATATCACTGCAACCGTGAAGGGTATTTATCGATTGACACTCGTGACAACGACTCAATTTAATATTTCATCGTCAAGTTCATCCGGGGTCAATAATACGATTTCAACGATCATCGACAAGGATAGAACTGAAAAGTTCACGATAACATCTACTGATAAAAATTTGGTTAGGGTTTCAACAACATGGTATGTGGAATTCGTAGCGGATTTAAGTAAATAACGGTTTCAATTGAAATCATAAACTGATTTAAAAATAAAATGATTTCATCATCGCAATATCGCTATGATCAGATCAGAGAATTTCAAAATAGACTCAAAACCCCCATTGAAGAGTATCAAATAAAAAAAAAAAATACCAACGAAGAATTATCTCAATTGATGTTACTGTGTATGCTGTGAGTGGTGTAATCACCGGAGCTGGTATTATACTATCCTCGGTAACAATGATGGCCCCGATAGCTGTTCCAATTTGCATTTCTGCGGCAACAACAATCGCGGGAATAATTTCAATTATAACAAAAAAAAATATCATCATGCAGCCAACGCAAACTACAAGACTACATAATTCAATTTCATGTTGTATCAACCGCATACTCGCAAATTTCCTCGTTGATATCGTCATCACTCGATGATACAATTATATCAGAGAGTGAGTTCTCAGCAATGGTCAGTATTTATGATTCTGCGGTGTCAAAATTAGAGCGACAACAACAGTATAATGACAACGCCGATGGAATTACTTCAACAAATAGTGGAGAACACAAACCCAGTACAAACAAGCATGATCTCAATAACATCAACGAATCCAGAATTCAGTGTGAATTTCCCTACCCCAGTCTCCGTGAAGGAAATCGCGTTAGCAAAATTACGAGTATACCACAGTTGGCCTAATATCAGATCAAAATTATTTGGTGGTCAACAACCCAATAATTCACTGGTGTTCTCGTATAAGAATAAAGACGACGTTACCCCAGACTGGAACGTTGTTTCCATACCAACCGGATCATACCGAATTGAACAAATCAATGCTGAATTGAAACGTAGAATTAAATCGATTACTGGAGCAGAATCAAAAATAGCTATAACGGTTCATGAGCCGACACTATCATCTGCCATTGAGATAAGCACAGATGGTTACGTCGTAGATATCTATCAAAGCTCAATAAAGACCGTACTAGGATGGCCTGAATTACCACCCGGGGAAAAAACCGTTAATTTACCAGAACCCAAAAGAATGATTATATCACAGACAGGATAAAATCTGATAATCCAGTAAAAGGCTATAGCGATTACATCAGACGGAATTTTTGGGATAGCCGATACATTATCAACAGGGAGGTGGAGGGGGGGGGACAGGATGGGACTATTATTTTGTTAACGAACCTAATATCATTGAAAATTTCATAGCAATGAATAATGATTTTTCACTGTTGTTAATATCTCTTAAATCCGGCTCTCTCACCCGAGATGAATTTATCAGCGTCGTAGAAACATGCAATAAAATTATTGACGATATGGAAACATTTCATTCACAAATTATTCAGGATATATTAAATGAAAATAATCCCCTATCGAGATCAAGATTTGCATTAATCTATAAAATCCGCATAGAAGATATTCCAGCATTCAAACTACCAGGATATAACGTACCAGAACTAAAAAAACTTCTCAGTGACACCATCGATGTTGGTTTTAAAATAATTCATGATACGTGGAAAAAAAACAACATCACCGAAAACAACTATCCTGACACATAATAATGACCCAGAAGGCGGTGGTAGACATATCGCTCCGTTCAATGTGAATATTTCATCGGTGATTGCGCTCAATTTAGTATGTGATGTTATCGAAGGAAGCTATCAAATAAATCTAGAACGCTCAAATCAAGCTCAGCAGGGATATATTTTGTATTCATTTGCACCAACAGCTCCTCCACAGTTTCTAATTATTGAGTCTCCCGTGAATCCAGTCTATATGCGGTGTCATAATGATTCATTAACCAGAATTAATTTCAAACTCACTGACCAGTCCAATAATCTGATTGATTTACAAGATGAAGTTTTACAAATTAGTCTGTTTGTGAAATCCTAAGACCCTCGGACACGATATCGTATCGGACTTGATAAAATCAACGGGTGAGGTTTTTTTTAACCCAGTGGAGACATTTCGAATTTTCACTTGGCAAATGTTTGGGTTAAATCGATTTTTTCATGTCCGATTCACCCCTTGATGCTTAAATCACTAAGTCTCTATTTGGCAAATGGAGACTATTTTTTTTAAAATTTTTTTTTGGTTTCGTAAGAGTTAAATGGATTTTTTTCTCTCGATTTTCATGTTGAAATCCATGTTCCATAAGACATACGACTGTCATATACCTCCCTTCTCTAAATGGACTTGGCCGTATAAGCCGTACTTTTGTTTGAAATTCATGTCCGATTCACCCTCTCTGCTGCTTTAATAATGATAATGAATATTTAATCTAAAATCACAGAGAAATCTAAGCTATTTATTATCGTGTTAACAAAAAATTATTTGAAATGACATGTAATGCATATAATTTATAATAATACGTGTTTAGCTTAGTTATGATTATTTCTTTTTTTAAAAGACATATATTACTTTCAGTAAGTGTACTCAGGACATGTCCTGATTCAGTATTAAGCTACGATCTTAGCATTCATAGTCTTTGTTTATACACTTTTTAAACTTGTGATTTGTGAGGATAATATTGTTTTTTTTTTCTTCTTCAAACAAACAATCTATCGGGTCCCGTGATTAGAGCCTGATGTTAGCTAACTATAAGGTGTTTGCAAATTGCACAAATTGCGAATATAATGCTTTCCTGTACCGGAAGTAGTATCTTTACACGCGAAAGTAAAAAAAACCCAAACAAATTCATTCGGTATTTGAATATGGAGTACACAAATTATTTTCAAACTGAAGGTAGTGTTATATTAGCATAAATTAGAATAATATAAAATTTCCATGTACCGTATGAAAGCTTGTGTCATCAGCAAGTACAAAATTGTTACATTATTGGCAGTGCAGTGAATCGCTTTATTGTAACGTGTTTTCGAGAGACTCGCCCTGTGAATACAACCACAGGAAATAATAATAGTAATAATGAGGACTTTGTATAGCGCCTAATCTTTAGAAGCGCAAAGCGCTTTACAACATCTATAATGATATGACTACATCCCCCCATGAAATTAGAAAGCAAAAAATGTTGAAAATATTCAAGGTAGGAAATAGTTTTAGGTCTTGAAGTTTGTTCTTGCGGTCGAAAAAGGTGAGTTTTAAGAGTGCTCATGAAAGAGATCAATCTGTCTATGTGTCTGATTTCAATGGGCAATTCATTCCATGTTGGTGCACTGTGAGAGTATTGTCTATAGAGTAACACCTAGGTTTCGTACTGACTGAATTTAATGTTGGTGTTACAGATATTTATTATTTGAGGTAAAGGATGTGAATAAGAAAGTCTTTGTGTTGTGATCAGAATGTCCTCAGTTTTATCATCATTCATCTGCAGTTTGTTATATGTCATCCTTGATTTCACATCAGAAATGCACCTCTCTACTCCTTGGATGGTAACATAAACTTCACTTAGGTGGCTAGACTTGTATATTTGGGTGTCATCAGCGTACATTTGGTGAGATACTGGGTGATGATCGAAGACACTTGAGAGCGGCTGAGTGTATAGAATGAAGAGAACAGGTCCAAGAACAGACCCTTGTGGAATACTAAATCATATATCAACTGGGGTGGAGAGTATTCCATTTGCAGATACAGTGTGTGTCCTGTTGACTAAGTAGGACATGAACCACTGTAAGGCTGTATTGTGAATGCCAAATACATGCTGGATACTATGAAGTAATATATCATGGTATTTTGTATCAAATGCTGCAGACAAATCAAGGAGGACGAGTACTGTAATCTTTCTACTACCCAAAGCAGAAAGAATGTCATTAAATATTTTCAAAAGAGTGGATTCAGTACTGTGGCAAGGGCAATATGCAGACTGTACATTGCTAAAAATACTGTTTGAATTCAAATTAAATACAAGTTGGGTTAAAACAACTTTGTCTAATATTTTTTATATGAACAGGAGATTAGAAACTGGACGGTAGTTCTTTACACTGTTATGGTCAAGTGTTGGTTTCTTCAGCAGAGGCTTTACAATGGCAGTTTTTAAAAATGATGGCAATTCCACGGATGAGAGAGATATTAATAACATCATTTATTGAAGGCAATATTGGATTTATTGGAACAGGGTCAAGTTTACATGACTTTGTCGCACTCTTCATCATGATTGTCCATACTAAATCCATAGAGACAGGTTCAAATGCTCCTAATGGTTGTCGCTGAAATTCTGTATCGTAACTGTATGGTGATGACGAGTCAATTGAAATTGTGTTGTTAAGCATATTGCTAATGGTTTGTGCTTTGTTGTGGAAGAAATTTGCAAATAGGTCTGGAAGGTCTACTGGAGAGAAGGTAGCTAGAAGTGGTGTACATTTGTTCCTTGACATTAGTTTCTTAGTTATCTCGAAGAGCTCTTTGCAATATTTTATAATGAACAATCATTAGCAAACAGATGATATATATTGATGTCATTATAATACAATCTTGATGTTCTATGTTATTGCAAGAGAATAGTTTTAATGCTGGGACTGCATCTCTTTTAAGGAATCAGTTCTGGACTGCAACTTTAAAAATCCCATGGAAAATGCTATCTCAGATGTCAAATGTGAAAACCATTATTAAAAACAGGAGGAAACAAAGATTTAAACAGCTTCTTCTAATTATCTGGTCAACATAATTTGACCAAATGTCAATGATATGTCTTTCTGATTTGTTCAAATGCTGTAAAATAACATAATAGCTTCCTTTCCTAAGAATACAAAATTTTTAATAACTTATTCTCAAAATGCATGCAAATGAATCTGATCCAATTTGAGAGATAACATCCTGACTTAGTGGCTTTCACTATATATGATGTAATCCACTGTCAAATGTAGCTACTATGACTAAAATAACTAAAATAGATAAGCTTTAAAAAGACTTATGAAAAACTGCTCAACACTTGAACATAACTTAGCCAAATTTGTCAGCATCATGGAATGAAAACCTTTTATATTTTGACAAATGATCTAATCATCCATCAAATATGGCCACCTTGAAAGCATTTAATGACATCACCAAAACCGTTGAGTAGAATTTGATTACCAGTTTGGTAATAAAAAAGCAATAGAAGTAACGTTCATTAGGACTTTTAATCACAAAGGTGAATAATTAATCTATAATTTAAACTGATAAAAGATAATTAGTTTTATAAGTAACACTTTCGATACAATAAATTAGACACTTTCTTTGTCATTATAAACTATAAAATTGTGTTGCAAATACTGCCAGATAGCCTATATTAAAGTGCTGGAAAACTTTGTTGCTTTTAATTTTGTCACATGTGTATGAATTATTATTGACATTTAATATATTCAGTACCATTAGTCATAAATTAAATTTTGTATTTTTTAATTTTAGTTTGTAATATAAATAAAAATAGCAAAACAGTGTTCTATTCTTTTCAAAGACTTTCAAATTTACTTACTAAGAGCAAAGAAAAAAAAATGGTTTGCCAAGGACTAAAGATGAATAATTTAATTACAATTTGAATCAAATCAAGTACATGATCAATTGCTTTTTGTTTTCCTTACTAGTTTAAATAGTGATTCATTGAAAAGAAAATGATGATTGCTACAGGGTTAGTGTACCTTGAGACTTAGGTTAAATTACAGATAAATTGAAATTTTAAATATGATGATATGATTGCTTTGCAAACTTGATCTTTCCTCTCCTTTTCTTAAATAGATGAGAGAAGTGCTGGAATGCAGATTGGTAAAGGTCAAGGTGAGCATTTTCAACGCATAAACCAAGGTAACTTTAGGTATAATCCATTTAGAGTCAACAGAGGTAGAGGAGGGGGTCAACATTTCAGACATCAAAGTGACAGCAGAGGAGGGAGAGGAAAAGGAAACATTTCATTCCAGGTCAGAAGTAAAGATCAGAATTGGAGAAAGGGAGGAAATGAACGGAGAGGGATAGGAGGAGGTAGAGGAAGAGCTGGTGAAAGGGAAAGAGGAACACAAGGAATAAGAGGAACATTAGAAGGAAGAGGAACAGGAGTAGAAAGAGGAGCAGGAGGAGGGAGAAGAACAGTAGGACAAAGAGGAAGAGACAGAGGAAGAAGAGCAGGTAGAAGAGGACATATGAATAGAGGTACACATATTTAACAAAGCCAGCTTAATGACAGTTTTTATTCTTGTCCTTTTGTTTGGAAGGAAAGGCAGATATTGTTTTGATCCTGGCAATCCAGTCATGTGCTTGCATTCTCAATATTAGGCAAATCTTTTTTAGCATTAAAAATTGAGATTTAAAATCTTGCCATATGATGAGATGGGTGTTTAGAAGTGTATACATAATAGTTTTGACTTCTGATTCATTTTTAGGGGTGCACTTTTGTGGAGAATGGAATATACTGCCACTTATATAAAACCATTGTGATAACATAAGGCATGAAGAGTGATTATATGATGTAATAACAATAAATCAGGCATGAAGAGTGATTATATGGTATAATAACATTACATAAGGCATGAAGAGTGATTATATTGTATAATAACATTAGATAAGGCATGAAGAGTGATTGTATGATGTAATAACAATATCAGAAATCAAGAGTAATTATATAGAGGATATTTGCTTGAAACGAGTGAATAACAGATTTATTTAATTGAATGGATGAAAAACTCAGTATTTTCATGAGTGTATCCATTTTTCACTTGTGTCAAGCAAATATTCTTTTTATTTTATGCTCACGTATGTTGGTTACTTAAAGCTTGTGATACAGTCAATTAGCAGATTTCTTATGGCAGTGTCTTACGGTAATGTCAGCTGTTTCCATACATGTTCTGATGTACTATGTTTACCTGCGCACAAAATTAGTTTACTGTATTTTCTAAAGTACAATTACCTGTAATTAAAAATGATTAGTTACAGATTTTTAATTAATTACAAATGATTTCTATCACTGGTTGCAATTACCATGCATACTTGCCTGTAAGATGAATCCAACTGCAAACTGCATAAGACCCAGCTCTGTAATCATATAATGTGCTGGCAGATCTGAATCTATGCAGTTTCTCCAAGAAATTCGTAGAATAAATAACACAGACCCTAATTTGCTGGTGCATTATACAATGGCAGATCTGGGTCCATGTTGTTTGCAGATTTATTAGACCTTAAATGGAATATTTGTTGTCTTCTTCTGTGATAGTTACTTTTTTATGCTAACTATTCTAATGGGTTAGTTTTCCATCCCGATACTGTGCATGGATGTTTTCATTTAGATGCTATAACCTATTCATGTTCTATACCAGGTAATTACATGTTGAGGAAGCCAGCTGGAGGCAGCAGCTCAGAGGAAGACGACTCAGCCTATTGTGAATATTGTGACTTGGAATTCAAAACCACACAGGTACACAAATGATGACTAATAAATGAGAGATCAGAATTGCTTGAAAAAACTGCAAACAGAGTTACATGCTGTTAAACTTTAAATGTTTTTGTTTATCCCTTTCATAAAGATTAGTTGGGTATCTAAATAATGACTTCAAAGACAGGAACCTTGCTGGACTCCAAAGTTTGGATGATCTTCTCCTTCATGAAGTAATCAGTAAGAGGTAAAATAGGAGGAAGAGTTAAAAGACATGTACAATTTTCAAAGCAATTACCGTATTTTGGTGTGTATAACTCGCACCGATGTATAACGCGCACCCCGATTTTCGACCCAAAATAAGTGGAAAAAACGTAGTTCTGCCATATAACGCGCATGTGATAAAATGCATTTTAAAATTTTGACTGCCGCTATTTCGCTCCGTTTTCATAGTGCAACAACAGTTGGTCATTTTAGATAGTGAATGAAAAAGTGGCAATATTGATATTGTATCTTTCCGATTTTATTGTTGGCCCTTAAAAGGGCCATTTAAATGTTCGTCTAGTTGACGCAGTCTATTGCATCAAATCCCTCAAATTCCACTTTGTCGTCATTACTTTCGAAAAGTCGCTGTATGTCCTGAATCAATTAAATACTGCTCACCGAGACAAAGCATTGTAACTATGTTGAGTGCATCAAAGCTTACCTGGCACCGGTTACCGTGAAAAGACCACACAGAGTCAATGAAGCATTGAAGCCATTGATCACTGTATAATCGCAAAGATATCTCAAATACTATGATTTAAGATGAGAAATAAAACTAAGTAACAAGCTTATTTTCCAAAGAGGAAAAAAATGTTTCCCGACTTCATACATTGATTATTTTGTTCCACAACGTATCAGTGTTCCCGTAAGAAAGAACCCGTAGTTGCAAAAATATATATGTCCACAACAGATGCTCTGATGAGAACATTAACACTTGTTGAATTCTACACATATTAATATTTCAATTCGACCAATAATAAATGAAGAAAAATTCGATTAGATCAACAGTTATGGAATACGGTACTGAACATTTACGAAACAAGTATGGTAATCCACACAGTGGTATTTGTTCCGCTCCAATGCGGCACTTTGCACAGCTTTGAACAAAGGCAAGTCGTTATGTACATGTATTTCCGGCTGTGGCACAGAACAAAACTTGACACAGTGACGTGAAATGAAACCAGTTTATTAACATAAGCAATCAAAGAACAAGACTATTTGTAAGCATTATTTATTTCTTTAATACGGCTAGTACCGTTAAACATTGTAGTTACAATACAATGTACAATGGATTTAATATTTCACAAGTAGTGAGTGCCTTCATCCTCTTCAGATCGACCTGGAAAAAATCTTTTTTTTTAGTTCTTGTATACAACGTGCACCCCCGACTTAAGATAAGAAAATTAGGCAAAAAAAGTGCGCGTTATACACAACAAAATACGGTAGTATTTTACTAACTCTGAAATTAGGCATTCATGAAAGGCACAAAATACTTATCACCCTTTGTTAAAATGTCAAAGCTTTCTTAGATAGTAAACTTGAATAAGATAACTATTCTTGAAAATAGGTTACTGATACTCGTAGGCAATTCATCACATACTACTATATTTTAAGGTGAAGTATTGGAAAATTAATTGATCTTGTTCTTAGTTATTGGTCTAAAAACTTGAGCATTATTTGATGTTGGCTTGGACTTTCAGTCATTTCTTAGGCCTTCACATTTGTATATCAATCAGTAAATTATAAACCATGCATAGTAGTTACAAAATCAGCCAAAAGTAGATTGCAAAGATATCTGCTTTTTTTACATTTATAAATATACAAGTTCCTTTATAACTAACAAACCACTGTTGATTTACTATTATGCTCAGAGTATCAGTGTGGGATGTGAATAGTAAGGGCAGGCACTGAATTGTGGCAAGAAATTTTCAACTTTAATTTCATGGTTTGTTAAAGTGAAATTTCATGGTAGTGAGCAATTGTTTTCATCTGAATTGTACCCTAGCATAATGCTAGAAGAAACAATTAAACTGGTAATATATTCTGGTAAATCATGGTATAATATCAAATTGTTCCCTGTAGTAAATTTCTATGGTTTCTATGTAATAATATTATACCTTATTTAAATGTAGCATATTCTTGACAAAGAATTTTCAAGAATTAATTATAGAAATCAAATTTGGCTATAGTGTTTCATCATTATAAGTGAAATAAATTTTAAATGCAACAATGTCAGTTTCTTAGTAGTTTTCTATAGGATTTCCCAACAGAGAAGGAATTTCACAATTTCCATAGATAAATGATTTAAAGAACAGTAGACAACAGCTTATTGCAAAGCTCATGTTAGGCAAATATAATACTAAATTCACTTTTGCAATGGTGGAAGTAATGTCAATAGTTATGTTAGTCACCTTACCATAAAGTCAAGTGCTTATGGTGTAAACCTTTGTCATGCAGCATCCATTGAGCATAATCAATCACAGTTGTTATGTAAAACTTTACAACAACTGCTTGTCCAATTTAGACATAATTTTACAGATCTGAAGCTGTATATTGTAGAGAATGTCTTCATTTCATTTCTCTACAGGCATACCATGTTCACACTCGGGGAATGCTTCATACTCAAAGGGTTCTTGAGGGTAAAAAGTCTGTGAGGGAAAAACCACAGCCAGATCCTGAATCTAATGGTAACAAGTGTACCTATAGCATTGAAAACCCCCACTTTATCACTATATTTCATGTTACTTGTATAACATGTTCTAATAACATTTTAACGTAACATTGCTTTATTTTTATCATGATGTTATTTTCATAATGTGGCTTAACACTTGGTAATGCTGCATAGCAACATCATTATGTAATGCAAAACCATTAGGCCCCAAAAATATTTACTATTACACTAAAATTAGGGTAAGCAGGTCATTTGTTTTAATGAACTATATTTGTATTTTAAAAAAATTTACCGGGCATGGTGGTGAGTGCTAGGGTCTGCAATAAAAAATGGACAGTTGTCTGACCAGAATCATATTTGGGGGGTAGGGCACCTTTTTGTGTATATGATCATGTAAACTCATTTTCATTTGACATAAAATTAATGAAACTAAGATGACAACAATATGTTTATTGGTACAAGTATCTTATGGCTTTGATATCACTCCCTCATTATAAGGCTTTTTGTTAAAAATAACACAGTTCCTATATATATATATATATATATATATATACATAACCAGTTAGTCGGTTTCAAACTCCCTCACGAACATCTCGAAATTGACTGTAGTAAACACACTTCTCTAAGCATAGGTCTCTGACAACAGACAACAAATGTAACACAGAACCATTCCTCTTTACATTAAAACTCTGATCTGGAGATTGTGTTTCCACCAGGACACACGTTCTCTCAATAGACCTTGGTACACCTGTACACATCAGAGGTTAGAGACTGCGTTCTTCATAGACACCTTCTCTTACTAACCTCCAACAAGTCAACCATGACTTCAATGCCCAAATATTTTTCAACTCAGTCTGTGCCAGACGATCCTATTTTCTCACTGCTAATTCACTACTAATTCCACACCTATTGTGACCTAAAACCCTAAGAAAACCTATTCCCAAACGTAAAAGTTTGGAACACTATCACATAACGATTCAACTATAATTGCGGTGTGCACTACCATTTCTTCATGCTGCTAAATAATTAACATGTGCTTTGAATTGTCCTTCACAATTTTCCAAATTGACACCATTCCATTCATGCAGACAAGTTAAACTATGCATGATGAAAACCTTGCTGTACCATATATAATCATGAAGATGCGTGTAGACGATCTTTTTCTTTCTTAATGTACACTGTACAAATCGATTCTCAACTGGCAAGTCGCTATCAGTTCAATGACAAACAAAATACAGGATCCTTCCTGTACTCCCCACGAGGTTAGAGAATGCATTCTTCAAATGAAACACATCCTCTTAAGAACCTCAAAAATAAGTAAACAATGACTTCAGCGCCCAACTGGCGCGACCCTATTGTCACCAACAGAACACTAGACTTGACACTGCCTTTTCAATCCTCTTTTCACCACTTAACCGTACCCTACAGCAACACAAAAATAAAAAAACACAATCCACCAACCTCCAAACAACCATACATAATACCCTACTTCTCCTTAAATTTAGCTATGTTTCACTCCAAGTACCATCCAAACAACTAGACCTAATTTACAACACTCTGGTTTCATGCAGCAGACAACTTCTAGAACTTTCCCTTTCTAACACCGCACATGATTACAAATTTATCCAACTAATACATACAAAAATAAAACGCGAAGCAAGGCCGACATCTGTCGTCACATAATTTGAAAATAAAAATTAAAAAAAAAACAATCACACTATTCATAAAGCCTCTGGGTGAATTCTGATTTAATTTTAACTGCACGGCTTTTGATGTCTCCCATTGACAATATGTCTCAACCGATCCATATAATAATCACAGGATAAAATTATTACCCACCCATATATAACTTTGATTTGCCGCTTCTACTGGCGTATTACACTTATATCAAATTTTTGAGCTTTACTCATTGTCAGTGCAGCAAGCACATGATGTATCTGAACTCATTTACAATTTATGTGTGTACCTTAGTACAACACAGCAGCGTTTCTTCACTGCGCCCTTCTACATTCCAAAGAAATGCAATTGTATGTTGTTGTTATTGTTGTTGTTCTTATTGCTGTTGTTGTCACTATTGTTCTAAAATCCAAAACACAACACGGGGGGGGGGGGGGGAGAGTGTTGTCAAACCCGTTTTTTTCATTAGCGGTTCTTATCAGTTCGTACAACAACAAAAATGACAATCAATTTCTTCACTCCAGCATGCTACAATTTTGTGGCCAATGATTCTGATCCACATTTTAGTTATTCTAGCTTATTATAAAAACAAAAAGTAATCATTTGGCCCAGTTTTCACCCCCACGTGTTGACCAGAAATGGAAAACGTGTGTCGTCTGTCATACTTTTTTTCGTCTGACCCTGTCTCATCAATGTTACTATTTGTGCGCCAGCTACAAACACAACTCTTGTAACATCGCTGTATTATATCCTAGATAAAATATTCCTTCCTGACTGAACATAAGTACTCAACTTAAAGATTTTTCTCAGCAGCAAATGCATATATCTTCTCTCGCAGACTAAATGTCACAAAATCACAATAAACAGATTTTAAAGGCGCACTCTCCATAACATTTCGTTATTTCCTATTTTTTTAATTTTTTTATTTAAATTTTATAGAACACATCCTCCTTTCCAAATGCGAAGCAATAGTCTGTTTCACACATAATAAAACCGAATGAATTGCAACCCATGACAGAACTATTCACTCATATCCCAAATGGCTGCCACCAGAAATTTTCTTGTTACACGCACAGGAGTATCCACTTGACCGAGCGGTGTCAAAACCCTGGCACGAGTTGCGCTGTAAGTCATATGTTTTCCACAAATTTCCAAAGACTTCCATACAACTTGAGTTGTAAAATGGAAAGACAGACGTGTCTGCTATATTTAATAACCTTTGCTCTAATCAATCTGATCTAATCATGGTTCAAATTTACTAACACTCGGCTCTGTGATGTTTGTTCCTGCTAATTGGCTAACTATTTCGAGCTAGTAATATTTCCATGGCACTGAAGACCAAATACTCAAAAATAAATCTAAGAATTGCTTACAAATGGGGTGCTGTTTAATATACATACTCCAAATTTATTACAATATATATATACATATACACATTAAAAATAACATGGCATTTACTGTGTTGGTATATAATAATTTGATATACCGATACTCTTTGTATATCAAATTGTGATCTGCCCATCGCACAGTAGTACGCATATATAAACAATATAGCGACTTTCTGCAGTTGATTCTAAATCAGATGACAAATTTTCACACATTAATCTTTATGATGACGGAATTGAATATAAAAATGACCAAAGGACTCTCTCTCTCTCTCTCTCTCTCTCTCTCTCTCTCTCTCTCTCTCTCTCTCTCTCTCTCTCTCTCTCGCCAACTGTTGGGGCACCACTGGTGACCTCACAACCGGCAGTCCAATCTGTTCTCTGATACTCTCACTGTGTCACTCAGCTTCAGTCCTGTCCACTCTGAGATGTTATCCTCCTATCTTTTCCTCTGTCTTCCTCTCCTTCGCCCGCCCTG
The DNA here is from genome assembly GCA_029339505.1 of Unio delphinus. Lineage (NCBI taxonomy): Eukaryota > Metazoa > Mollusca > Bivalvia > Unionida > Unionidae > Unio > Unio delphinus. Next base: position 1,215,486 of record JAQISU010000180.1, read on the forward strand.
CACAGTACCTTGCATGATTGTCTTAGCAAGCCCTGTTCATCATGTGACATGTCCATATCATTTCATTTTGCACTTTTTCACAATGGTTAAAAGCTCTTAATAGGGCCCAATGGCTTGCTTAATTCTGTTTCCCACTTCCTCATTTGTGACATGATCTCTATATGTAATGCCAAGCAACCTTCGAAAGCATCTCATTTCAACAGCTTGTATCCTCCTTTCGAGATCCACTGTGAGGGTCCATGACTCACAGGCATATAGGAATGCAGATGCAACCAAGGAATGCATCAGTCTGATTTTTGAGCTGACTGAGGTGTTTCTGTCTTTCCAAACTGTCTTCAGCCTTGCCATTACTGTTATTGTCAGCGCAATCCTGAACAATGTTTCTGGTTTCGATCCCTTGTCTGCCACGATGGCTCCTAAGTACTTGAATCTATTAACTGTTTCCAGTTTTTGGCCTCTAATCATGATGTCAGTGCTGATGCCACTGGTGTTGTTGGTCATCAATTTGGTCTTCGCTGCACTGATTTCCATACCAAAAGCAGTAGCTGTCCTAGCTCCTCCTCATTTCCTGCAAGGCCATCAATGTCATCAGCAAAGCGCAACTTCGTTATTATTCTGCTTTCAATACTGACACTTCCTTCATGGTCTTCAGTGCATCTGTCATGATTCTTTCAAGGAAGATGTTAAAGAGAGAAGGTGAAAGCATGTAGCCCTGTCTGACTCCCACAGTTGTCCTAAACCAATCTCCTATTTTACCGTTGAAGCATACTGCGCTGGTTACCTTGCTGTAAAGGCTTTCTTTGACTTTGATCAGGTTAGCGTTGATGTTGTACAGCTTCATGGTGGATCAAAGGACTGCATGCCATACCCTGTCAAACGCCTTCTTAATATCTATAAAGACATGATAAATGTCTTGTTGGTGCTGGAGGTATTTCTCACATAGTATTCTCAGGTTGAAAATCTGTTCAGTTGTGCTTCGCCCTGGTCTGAAGCCTGCCTGTTTTTCAGCTATGATTTCCTCTACCCGCGGCTTCAGTCTGTTTAATATGATTTTTAGCATGACTTTTCTTGGATAGCATATAAGACTGATCGTACGATAGTTCTGACATTGCTGCAAATTGCCTTTTTTCGGGAAGGTTACTATGAGTTACTGAGTCCATGGTGTTGGCCATTCCCCTGTCTGCCAGATCTTTTTGCAGATTGTTAGTAGGGCGCTTATCATGGGTTCACCCCCTTCTTGGACTAGTTCTGCAGGAATATTGTCTACTCCTGCTGCCTTCCCTTTTTTCAGTGCTTTCACTGCAGCCTCTACTTCTTCTCGGAGGATGGGGTAGTTGTCAGTGTTGGTCACTGATGGGGTGTTGAGTATGTCTGGGTCCCCTGTAGGTCTGTGGTTGTACAGGTCTGAGCAGTATTCTGTCCATCTCTTAAGAATATCTTGTTCTTCTGTAAGACATTTCCCACCCTTATCTTGAATGATGGAGGAGCATCCTTGTTTTACACTGGTCAGGTCTTTCACCAGTTGGTATGCTCTTTTGCTATTATTTTTCTTTAGATTGTTTTCTATATCTTTACACTGGTCTTCAATCCATGTCTCCCGTGCCTTTCTCATGCTTTTCTTGATAACCTGGTTGATTTCCCTGTATTGTTTTGCTCCTTCTACTTCTGACTTCTTCTTCTTTAGCTCTCGACGCTTGTCACACAGATCAAGTATGTCAGTTGTAACCCAAGGTTTCTTTGGTCGCCGATGTTTGCCAAGGATCTCACTGGCTGTTTGGGTCACTGCTATGTTAAATGTGTCGATCATTGTATCTATAACTGTATTGTCTGCACTAAGAAGTAACAGTGGTGCAAATTTCCCTCCAGTCCTAGCCTGGAAGGCTTCCAAGACCTCTGGGTCTTTTAGCTTGTCAAGGTTGAACTTGATTCTTGTGGGGCCCTCTTTGTTGACTTTTTTTTAGACGTAGTCAGAGGGTCATCATCACCAAGTCATAGTCACTTCCAATGTCTGCTCCTGGGAAACTTCTTGTCTTGGCAATGTTTACGCTGGTGTGGAAACATCTCTTCACCATGATATACTGTAGTATCATCAATATTCGTGGGGGATCAATTTTCATAGGTTGATGATCCCACCCCCCCATTTCCCGACCAGTTTTTTTTTTTTTTTTACAGTGTTGCATTTAAGTAAGGATAGAGAGAAAATATAGAAAAAGCATAACATATTCAGACACAGACTGAAGCAGTGGTTCTACTGCGTCATTAGCTGCCTGGTAAGCGAGAGCCTGCGCCGGGTTCTCAGCTTCTGATGGGTTAGGAAGTCCAGGAACCGAGGGTGATCTAAGTTGAATTTTACCACTCTTAAGCCACTGTGTTAACGCCATGATAGTCATAAAGTACTGATATTGCAACTTTATGGACAGTGGTTTAAGTAAGAGATCATTCAAATGTACTTTTAATAACTGATTGGTCTGGTTTTGTTGGCGGCGTCGGCTTCCTTTGATCTTGAACACTCAAACAAAAACATGGCGAAACTGATTAATCCTGACGGGTGTTTGATATGTGCTCACATAGGTGGAAGTATTGTTTTAGTGTTGTTGGCTGAGTCTGCTTTGACAGATTTTAATCACTTGGTCAAAAACACGTTGTAAGTATTGAACTTGCCGGGTCTTAGATATGTACTCATACAGGTGGTAGTATTGTTTTAAACATTAATGTGACCGCCGTTTGCGTCGGCATCATTTTATTCTTTTGTATTCTTTATTTGGATTACTTGTAGAGGTTAAACCATGAAATTAACTACCTTATAATATGCAAAATTTGTCAGGCAAAACCACGAATTTACGTCCCCACGAAAATGCCTTTTTTTACAAAACCACGAAAATTGAGCCCAACGAAAATAAATGATACTACAGTAATCAATCTGGTTATGGTGTTTTCCATTCGGGCTATGCCAGGTCCACCTTCTGGATGCTTTGTGTGGACCAAATGTGTTCATCAGCTTCAGATCATTGAAGCTGGCAAATTCCAGGAGACTTAAGCCTCCGTCGTTGGTCTCTGCATTGCAGTAGTGTCCACATGTGCCTTTCTAGTTATCAACGGCATCCTCTCCTATTTTAGCATTCCAGTCTCCTTGCACCACAAGAATGTCTTTCTTTGGGGTCTGGATCAGGACTTCTTGCAAATGGTCGTATAAATCCTCTAATTCTTCATCATCATGGTCTATAGTTGGAGCGTAAGCTTGCACAATGGTGATATTGAGTGGTGTTGCCCTCGAGCGTATGATGATAAGCCTGCTGGAGACTGGCCGACAACTCATGACAGTGTTCACAGTGTCTTTGTGGACGAGAAATCTGACACCATATTCATGTTTATCTTCTCTGCCAGAGTAGTATAGTTTATGGCCATCTTGTGTTGATGTTTCCCCAAGGTTCTTCCATCGTACTTCACACAGTCCCAAGATGGTCCAATGGTATCTGTTCATTTCATGTATTAGTTCCTCTACCTTTCCAGGCATTCTTAATGTCCTGATGTTCCATGTACCAATGCTGATGTTGTTTCTGATTCAGAGTTTTGGTGGTGATCGTGCACCAGTAGCACGCTTAACACCTCTGCCCTGGTGCAAGACAAAAGGCGAGGTCATTGTTCCGGGCGACAACCGATCCAGTATGGGTGGAGGTAAAGTTGTCATTGCATGTGATATGTCTTGGGCAATGAACCTGGCAGAGCCCATCCCTCTGCAGGCTGTTGACCACAGCCGAACTCCACATAACTAGTGGCTCGCCTTGGTCCTGGACACATAGCCGTTGAGTCCTTCTTGGGACTCCTCCGTCCTGGGCAGTGACCTTATTGAGAAAATTCATATGCCCAATCAGGTACTGTGTCAGCTCCCTAGCTTTTGGTTATCCAAAACCTAACCTGCAAGGCAGCAGGGGACTCGTGGAAGGTGGGGTCATCTATATCCTGTGCAAATGTGAACATCTGCCCACTGCCTGCAGAGAACCTTTAGGAAACTGCAAATCTTTAATGGACATCTATATAACCTTGCTCATGCTTGAAATAGACATCAAACATTTGACTGCAAAAGTGTATGGAGATTTTTCTTACCACTTCACTATTCAGACCTGTATCATTATTCTTTACTTGTTTTTACAGAGAAGTCTGGATCAGCAGAGAGACCTGGGTCAATAGAGAAATCTGGATCAGTAGTTAGATCCAAGCCAACAGAACAATCTAGACCGATAGTGAAATTTGAGCCAGTAGAGAAGCCTGAGCCAATACTGGAGCCCATTATTATCGATGAAAGTGACTCAGATGAAGACACCATTACAACCTATTGCTTGTATTGTAACATGGACTTGAAAACAGCACAGGTATATTGATGCTTAAATGAGAAAATTCATCATTTTCACATTCCGTGTTCAAGTGATCGCATATGAAAAAGTTATTTGCATGTAGAGTCAGTAGTATGTTGAACTTTGAACTTTTTTATTTTCAGTATTTCTTAGCTTGGATATGAATTACCTCTTGTCCTTGAAGTTTTGATCTTGATGATAGAGATTATTGTTTCTTTGTTTTCTATGTGAGCACAGGTATCAGTCAGAGTAGTTTGATGAGGGGCAAATTTAAAAAAAAGATTGTCATACCTGCAAAACATTTTAGGGACTTGTAGCATTGTTGTAAATGGCATTGTTGTTAAATTTGTATGTTTGCTCAGTTTCTCTGATGAGGTATGTACAGTTATGAGACACGATTCATTTATCTTAGAGAACTCAATTCAGTAGAGGCAGAAGTAAGCCAGTAGAATGGTTATGTTAAGATTTTGAAATTTGCTAAATTCTGTCAACAGTGTTGTATGACAGTCACGAAGTTTGATGGTATATTGATCTATGAGGGTACTACTCACCACAAGCAGGTCAATGTGACCTATATTTCACACTGTAGAGATTATTGTGTTTTTGAAATAGCTCAGTTTCTCTAACATTGTTGCAAGTGCAGTCATACAACTTTTCAGTGGATTAGATATAGGATCTGTGCTGGACTATTTGGGTGAAATGACTTCACTCTTCAGCCAGAATATGGTATGGTGAACAGTGAGAGAAGTGAGTGTGGAAAATAAAAAATGTATAATGTTAGAAACGGTCACTTAAGGTTTCCAGTAAACATAGTTTCATGTTAGATGGTTAAAATGATGAAGTACTATTCAGAGTGTATATAAATGTTAAAACCTTTTTCAAAGTACTTTATTTTGCTTCATCACATTTGTTGTATGTCATAATTACAGCAACCTTGAAATAGGCTACAGTAGAAAAACTGTTTCCATAGTGAACATCATCTTTTTATAATTTATTATCTTAAATATTGTATAAAATGATCAGTTTTATTAGCTTTACTGGTCATAGACCAGAAGAGCTTATTAGAGTCTTTCATGCATTGTCCGTCCATTGTTCAAAAGCTGCTGTTCACAGAGTATGGCTGCCAATTGCTGCCATGTTAAAACAGTTGTGATCATTTATCTTTCTGAATGGATGGTCATACCAAAAGGTGTTTTTTACTAAAAGACTTTTTATGATGTCTAGTTGGTCCTAAATGAAAATGTTGCAGCACAGACATACATTATCGACACTTCAGTGGCCATATTAAAAATCTTGTCTTCTCTTCTTCTCCAGAATAATTATATAAGCATGGGGTTCTCACTAAAGACTTCTTATGATGTCTTGGTCATAATTGAAAGCAGTGGCAATCTGACCTTCAATGTGGCTACCTTACTGCCACAATGACCATCTGGAAAATCTTTTTATGATCCTTTCTCCTAGATTGGTGGTCACCAGAAGCCAACTTAGGATTTCTAGTTGGTCATAAATTGAAATGTTGTGAATCTGATATCCAGTATGTCCACCATGGTAGCCACCTTGAAAGTCTTGTTATTCCAAAATGGAAAGTTCTCTCAACATGGGATCTTTTCTTCAGAAGATTTCTAGTTGGTTTTAAATTCAAATGGTGCTGATCTGATGTCCAGTATGGAGATTTTGACATGAGGTTTCCATAAGAAGAGTTTGTGGTCATAACTGAAATTGTTTTTGTGTGTGTGATTTTGATTTTTATGTAGCTTTCAAATAATTTCAGCCATATCACTACAATGTCTGCAGTGTGGCAGTTTATAGTGATGTCTAGCATGGGAGCATCATGCCACAGACATGTAGCATCATGTCCCACCCAGTCACATTATTCTGACACCAGGCCATCCAGTCCTGGTGTCAAGATAATGTGACTGGGTGGGACAAGATGCTGCATGTTTGCAGCATGATGTTCCAATGCTAGACATCATTCAAAACTGCTGACATTGTAGTGATATTACTGAATTTTTTTTAAAGCTGTGTTAAAAATCTAAAATACAAAGCACACAGTTCTTATGACATATCTTTCTTGAATATTCAGCTGTTTTGACATTATGAATAGAAATATATTGAGAACTGTAATATAGCAGAAATTATCAAAATTGCTTATATCATCATGTTTTGAAAATGAAATAAAGATATACTGTAACACTAAGCTTAACTTTGTGTTATTTCAGCCCATATTGTTATATATTTGGTGTGATTTTTGTCATGGGTCCATAGTTGTAAATCTGCAGCACATATCTACACGATGAAACCAATCAATAATGGTACTCATACATATATTATGCCGTTTGTGAGATCTACAATCACCAGAAAACTACTGTGGCTTACAAGCTTAAAATGTTTTTTCTTTGAAACTGAATGCTGCTTATCAAAGTTCCCATTAATAAACATATTCAAACATAATGCAGTTCTAAAGAATTTTGTGTCAGCATGATCAGTAAATCAACTTGGTGTGTAGTGTTCAGTATAACTAGTTCTTATCAAGAATGAAGAGTGTGATGTATATATATTTAAGTTTTATTTTGTGCTTGGCATTTGTCTGTATTTGAGGGTAGAATTCTGGCCCACATGACTTTTGTCATTGTTTTAATGAGATGTTTACTTTGATTTGAGTTAAATGTCTGACCTTATTTATGAACTTAGAATGTACTGGAAAATTGAATTTGTTTACAAGCTAGAGAAATTGCCAGAAATTACTATTGCATCATAGGTCAGGTGATAGTATGTTAAGGTTGTGGAAAGCACAGTATTCATTTCTGTTAAGTTAGGGGAATAATTTACTGTTGTCGTTAAAGTTAAGGTAGGGGAATAATTTACTGTTGTCTTTAAAGTTAAGTTAGGGGAATAATTTACTGTTGTCTTTAAAGTTAAGTTAGGGGATTAACTTACTGTTGTCATTAAAGTTAAGTTAAGGGAATAATTTACTACTGTTGTTGTTAAAGTTAAGTTAGGGGAATAATTTACTACTGTTGTTGTTAAAGTTAAGGTAGGGGAATAATTTACTACTGTTGTTGTTGAAGTTAAGTTAGGGGAATAATTTACTGTTGTCTTTAAAGTTAAGGTAGGGGAATAATTTACTGTTGTCTTTAAAGTTAAGTTTGGGGAATAATTTACTGTTGTCTTTAAAGTTAAGTTAGGGGATTAACTTACTGTTGTCATTAAAGTTAAGTTAGGGGAATAATTTACTGTTGTCTTTAAAGTTAAGTTAGGGGATTAACTTACTGTTGTCGTTAAAGTTAAGTTAGGGGAATAATTTACTGTTGTCGTTAAAGTTAAGTTAGGGGAATAATTTACTGTTGTTGTTAAAGTTAAGGTAGGGGAATAATTTACTACTGTTGTTGTTAAAGTTAAGTTAGGGGAATAATTTACTGTTGTCTTTAAAGTTAAGGTAGGGGAATAATTTACTGTTGTCTTTAAAGTTAAGTTAGGGGAATAATTTACTGTTGTCTTTAAAGTTAAGTTAGGGGATTAACTTACTGTTGTCATTAAAGTTAAGTTAGGGGAATAATTTACTGTTGTCTTTAAAGTTAAGTTAGGGGATTAACTTACTGTTGTCGTTAAAGTTAAGCATGGGGAATAATTTACTGTTGTCGTTAAAGTTAAGTTAGGGGAATAATTTACTGTTGTTGTTAAAGTTAAGTTAGGGGAATAATTTACTGTTGTCTTCAGATGTATTATGAGATGAATCCTTTATTAAAATTATTAATTGGAATAACAAAATGCTGGACTAAAACACTAATTTTGATTTTTTTTAACTCATTCAAAGACATTCTGGAATATATCATTGTGGGTACATTTATATGTTTACTGACTTTATAATTGTATATAAACATTAAACTAAACTGACTCATTTACATGTGTAAACATTGCAGCCTTAATGTAAATGGAGGTGATATATCCCCCACTACTGCAACATCACTAGGCAGAAATCAGCTGCTGTATGATAAGGACTGAACTTCTCTTGTTGAGAGAAATATCATTTTAGGTATTTAAAAATTTACATACTTAAATTATTGTTGTGCATAGTTATGTATCAGCTGAATTTGTTATTGTTATAGGGTTTAATGCTTTTTTTCAGCACATGATAGGCTATACATGGCGGCCAGTATTAATGATGGAGGAAGAACCAGGGGAAACCCCCTTAAAGAACCACCGACCCACGAGAAGCTACTGGCAAGCTTTCTCACATACCCACATTGGCCGAATCTGAGACTCAAACCTATGCAGACAGGTGAGATGGCAATGATCCATAACGGAGAACGCTTTAGATCACTAGGCCACTCACGGGCCCCAGCTGAATTTGTGTTTGGAAGATGATTTCTAGTTATGTTTTACAGAAAATGAAATGGCTCATCAGTCGTCTCTGTTATCCATTGAAGTTATCTTATTTAACATACATTAGCAGAGTCAGGCATGTAACTTTCATTGTATGAATATACAAACATTTACTTTTAGTGTCTTCTTTAGTTGCATATCTTTTGTGCAGAGTTATGGCCCTTGTATTTCATCCATCAATTAGCATTGATGTGATGGCATTATCATTCTTCAATGGCAGAGTTAGTCTGAGTTTCCTCTGACCTTTCCCTCCCCATTTTAGATATTTTGACATTTATGTTGAGGTGCAAACTTGGAGCATGCTGGTTATTAAAACACTTTATTTACCAAAACTGGTTTTCATATACAGTAGTCATTGACAAATGAAATGGAACTACAAGTTGGATGAAAAATAAGATGGTATACTCCATTTTGTATTAAGACATATATCTTGAGACCTACATGCTCATGACTTCAGTGGTCCCATAATGACGTGACCATGACACCAACAACCCCCCCCCCCTCCCCGTTGCAATGTTGTTGTACAAAAATGAGAAAATATTGAATAAAATTCCTTTGTGATTGTAAAAGAATCATGAAAGGTAGTAGAATAATTGTATTCTGAAAACAATGACCAGAATCATCTTGCTGTTGTATCAACCAGAAAATCTCCCATTCATCATGCAGAGATCACATGTCAGTGTGGTAGTCATGTGATACTAGAAAATCTATGTTGACATCATCCTATTGATTTAATGTACATACATAGGGCTCAATGTAAGGCCATTTAAGTTTGCTATGCCTGGTAGCACCCTGATTGGTTTCAGCCAAATTCTAACTTTTAAATGTGTAATGTACTCTACCCTCACACCCCAAAATTAATGCCAGTTATTTCAAATCATGTGGGAAAGATCAGAGGAAACTTGGACTGTGTCTCTTCCAGTTTTTGATTAAATTGTTAGTCTTTTTATGTCCTCAGGCTTATTACATCCACACTCGAGGAATGCTTCATACACAGAAGGTTATAGATGATAAGAAGATGGCTGAACCACAAGCTAAGCAGGAAAGAACTGGTAATAAGTGACTACATTTGTTTAAACTTATTTCATTTTATGTCAAAATTACTCTCAGAGCATATATGAATTGCTTTTGATGATTCAGGTTTTGCTATAGGTGATAATGGAGGTGAATGTAAATCGATACACCACTCCCTCAATAACTCACACCCTGATAATTTGTGAACTCACACATAATGTGGGGTCAGGCGTATATCCCATTTTTCAAGCCAGAAGTTCCCCCCGAAAATTGATCCTTATTTGTTGAACTTTAAGTTAATTGCTATCAAAATTGGTTTTGGAATGTTGATATATCGCTCGTTTTATCATCAAAAATGGTTCTTAGGACCTGGAAATTTTTACCAACATTATCAAATTTCAAATTTAAAAATCGATCATAATTTTTAAAATATTTTTTCCAAACGACATTCCTAGTACACTGCAATTATTGATATGTAAGAAAATTCTGATCAATCAAAATGTCATGCCAGGTGGAGGCAGTACTTAATACATAAATTCAATATAAATAAAAAATTGTATCAAGTGAAATTCATGTTCTAGTTCTGTCTTTTAGACCCTTTTATGTGTAATCATCATAAATGCAACGTGTCCTCTTGTAATTAAACGTTAAGTGCATCAATCTACGATGACAGCAATGTCTGTGCACATTTCTCGGAGAACTTAATTAAGTGCTGAGTGTGTTTTGATTACTGACTTGCATAAGTATTTGTTGTATTCTTGGAATGAATTAAAAGCTGGCCTCCTTTGTATTATCATGTTAATTATGTCTTTTGAATCAAATAAAGGAGGTGGAATACAAACAAAGTTAAAAGACATGAAAATCCCACAAACTTAAAATCTAGTGGCCCCAGTCATGTGTCCAGTGAATTCACTTCATTTGATCAATTGAACACTGTTATACATGTTATTGTGTATGTTACATAAACAACCTTAAATTGACTGAATCTTTTATACCTGTGATCAAAGAGAGCAAGACAGCCAAGCGAAATGAATACTTCGTAAAATAAAGAGCTTTATTTCACAAAAACAGACCATTGTAGGCAAGCAAGTTTCAGAGAATTCTTGAATATGCAACTTAGAGATATTCTCAGGGATGATAAGAAGTTTCATTATTACTTTAAATGAAATCATGACATCAGTATTGTGCTAATTGAACAATACAAAAGTTGAGTTTCTACTTAGTCGATTGTCTCACAAAATAAATGTTTTGTGTTTTGAAAAAAAGAAATCTTATTTGGTATAGTGTTTGTAGAGGTCCCTGCTCTGTGGACTCCCTATATGGCAGGATACTATTAAACACCACTATGGGAACCAGACCCATCAAGAAAGCAATGATGTAATATACAGATTTTTTGCATACACATGATAGTTAGAACAATCTTTCACATGTTAGACATTTTGAAACAGAATAACGAACAACTTTGTTAGAAAAAGTTTGTTATTAAAATTATTATTGAGATGATTATAAGATGAGCATTCAGTCTTTAAACAGCTCAGTTCCCTAACACCGCCTTCCCCCTTACGGTTTTCTCAATGTCATAGCGATGTTTTTTACATTTTTTTAGGTCCCTCGCTAACTAGTGCCATAACTTATAGTGCAGTCTATGTTGTGGACCCATTTGTACACAAGTTATTGAGGGAGAGGTGTATCCAAAAATAATCATCAGCCATAAAATTCAGAATCATGAACTGGAATTAAAATTTCAGATAGTGATTCATTTCAGTACCAACTGCATATTTGGAGAATTTAAAGTTTTAGTATATTATTCTTTTGTGTGCAGATTTTAATGAGGTCAGATAGTGTAACATATTTTTGAGGTTGGATAAATGATGTACAGATTTTAATTTTGTCATGAAGGATAATACAGAACTGCATAATTCAACAATAAATCATAATTTTGATGTGTGAAAAGAAAGCTTTCAGCGACAAAGTGGAATTGTGAAAGAAAATTCTAGTCACTTATGGGAAGACACTAATATTGAATAGGATCCACAATGTAGCCCTTTTCTGTTTCACTGATATAATTAAAGATTCCATTGTTGTTCAGGACAAAATTCAGCTTCTTTTTGAACACATCAAGCTTTAATACCAGGTATTGTATCATGGATCATGGAGCAAACATAAAGTATCTTAGTGCTGTTCTTCATGCTCTGTTTGTTTGAAATCTTTGTCTTGGAAGGATAACCATCTCCATTCATATGCCGATTGCATGCATTTTGGGCCAAATGACATGCAGTGAAACCTAATATCATCAATATCTGGGTAATGAGTAATTTATATCACTTTTCTGTTGTTAAACTATGTTTCATTTTAGAATTGGAAGTTTGCCTTGCTTCATGAACTTCATTTTCACTAAACAAATGTAAATATATTCATGGATTGAAACTAGATTACATGTCACCATTCACTGTAATATCAATAAGACTGAAGTTGAGAAATGATTTTCTCCTTTTTTGCAATTTTATCTAATATTCCTTGCTAAATCCAAATTTTGATTTGAAGTATGATGGTGATTATCACTTGCCAGCTCCATTTCTTTCATTCTAATTTCATATTGTAATTGTTTTTCCTTCTCCCTTTCCTGTCTCTCTCTCTCTCCTCTTTTTCAAATTGTAATTGTCTTTCTTTATCCCTTTCCTGAAATTCCAGTTTCTTAAACTCTAATTCAGATTGTAAGTGTCTTTCTTTCTCCCTTTCTTGTCTCTCTCTCTTCTCTTTTTCAGATTGTAATTGTCTTTCTTTCTCCCTTTCCTGTCTCTCTCTCTCCTCTTTTTCTCTATCAATCAGCATCTGCTCTTTTTGTAATTCAATTTGCTTCTCTTTCTCCTCTTTCTCTCTATCAATCCGCATCTGCTCTTTTTGTAATTCAATTTGCTTCTCTTTCTCCCTTTCCTGAAACTCCAGCTTCTTTAACTCTAATTCACTCTCTCTCTCTGAAATTCCAGCTTCTTCAACTCTAATTCCATCTTGAATTTTGATTCTAATTCCTTCATTTTAATGTCAGAGTCTGGTGTAGACTTACTGACTGGAATCAAAGCACTTTGTTCCAAAACATCCTGTTCTACCAAATACTGGACCAAAATCTTTTTGATATCTTGTTTCGTTAAAGAAGCCTTGACTTCAGAAAGATCGTATTTTCTGGCAAGTTGAACCAACTCGTCTTTTTTGAAAAGATCTAATTGCTCCTGGGTAGGATTAGAAAGAAATATTTCTACCTTAGATGTTATTTTGATACAAGCGTATTAGTCTCACTAAAAATTTAAATTTTTCAAAAACTAGGGGAAATTCAAATTTATTTAAATCCCAATCTCAATCTCAATCCCAAGACGATAGCCACCAATTCTATGTTACGTGCTTAGGCTCGAATAAGCAGCAACATAGAAAGAGTGAAAACTAACAAGCTTGTAAAACTTTAACAATGATTTTTATTAAGTACAATTATTTTCATAAAATAAATAAACTTACGGTTTTAGAGAATCAAATCCAACAAATATAAAATTCACAAAATAATCCACTAATGGAATTACAAGTCCTAATAAATAAATGTTCTAATAGTTCCAGGTTCGAATCTTGACGATGTAATCCAAAATGGCTGACAATGTCACGTGTTGCAGTTCTTGATTTAATATCATCCAGATGAAATTATGAAACGTATGTCCTGTTTCCAAATAAATAGAATAATTCTTCTTTTCCAACGAATTGACACAAAGTCCAGAATAAAATTAACACTCAAACATGAAATACACAACTAATAACTTACAGCCCAAAGATTCTACTACTGTTAGCTTCCAAAATTCAGCTATATATAACTGTTCTTCTGAAGTAAACAAGTGATCACGCACTTTTCTAGAAATTGATAGAAGGTCAGAGGAAGAGTCTACCTTCACCTAGTCACGTAATAATAGAATAATCCAGAAGAAAATAAGCCACTAATTACTAAAAATAAAAAGTTGTCCTTGAAATTAACCAATAGTTGTAGATACTTGTTGACAATGTCCAAAGCAAGGTCAGGAATTAGATCCACTGTAAGCCAAGGTCAAAACTTGTTTACAATTAAAGGATAGTCAGCCTGTTTACAACCAAGAGTCTAGGTCAAACTGAATTTTCTAGAAAAAAATCTCCCAATTAATGAATAAATATTAAACCATAAATGACAAATTTAGATTTAACAATTAAAAAATAAATAATTTAAATCCAATAGCCGTAACACCTTCCCCCATAAAATAAAAAGAAAGGTTTATATGATGAAACTTTCTTTTTATCACAAACCAATTTACATCTGAGATTAAAAGAACTAGTACAAATTACACAATATAATAAATTATACATGGGAAAGAGTGTCTACAATTATATTATCAAGAAATAGCCTCAAATTTTTAACTTGTCCATGTCCCACAAAATGTCCTAAGAAAGCTACTCTAGCAAGGCAGAACTCACTTTTAAATAAATTAACAGCCAGACACGCATTAGTGAGTCTGTCAAAGAATTTTCTAATTGTTGCTAGATGTTCTCTCCAGGTGTCGCTGTAGATGATGTCACAATTTTCTAGACCAGAGATGATCATTTTTATGAAACGTTGAAATGGACTTTCTTTATATTGGTAGAGTCCTTTTTGGAGTCACAATATTAAGTTTTCCTTTGCTCTCTCCGTAGTGGAATCTGCCAAAATCCTTTCAGAAGGTCAAATTTTGGTGACATACTTGGCATTCCCAATTTTATCAATACAATTGTCAATTCTTGGTAATGGGAATGAATCTTTTTTTTGTCACTCTATTCACCTATTAATCAGTGCACATACGGAAAGTTTTATCTGGTTTTGAAACAAGTATGCATGGTGAACTCCAATCATTTTTACTGGGCTTGATAAAATCATTCTCCAGCAAATATTTGAATTTCCTTTTTCAAGTATTCCTGTTTGAGTGGACTCGTCCAGCATGGATGCTGTTTGGAATTTTCAATTTCAGCGTCATGAAAATTTTGTTTGTCCTTGTAAGAATATCTGGACATAAGTGCTCATATAATAATAACTTTCAGTTCATTTCTTTCTTGCACTTGCAACTGTGAAAGTTTCTGGTCTAGATTTGTTTATAATTTCTGAATTCCAACAATTCGTTGCTCCAATGTCAGTAGAATCCGACGATATTTCTTCACCGAGTGGGACAGGCACAACTAAATTAATTACATATTTAACATGGCTATCTCTTTCAATATACTGGTACTCCTATAATTAATTTAGATCCCAGGAGCACTAATACTGTAATTTAACTAATTCATTTTCTTCTTAACTTTGTACGGGCCATAATATCTAATCTGAAGAAAAGTAAGAAGAATGAACAAGAGTAACACAACTCCATTATCAGACTCAAAAGTTCTCTCCCTTTTAGTTCTTTCAAACCATAGTTTCATTTTTAACTTTAATTGATTACTTGACTTGGTCTTAGGTAAGGGATCTACACAATCTGCCATAATTCTACCAAATGATTCGTCAAAGGCAGGAATAGGTTGCAGATGAGCGTTAGGTATCTTCTGATTGGGTTTTCCTACCATTTGACAAGTATGACAAGACCTACAGTATTTGGCAACATCACTTTTGATTTTTGGCCAATAGAAGTGAGTCAAGATCTTGTGATACATTTTATTAATCCCTAAATGACCAGCCAAAAGAGTTTCATGGGCCAGATTAAGTATTTCCTGTCTGTAAGGTTTTGGAACTATTTGATAGTTCACTGACCACTCATCACCAACAGGTACCTCGGAAGGTCTCCATTTTCTCATAAGAATTCCATTTTTAATGAAATAACAGACAGGAACTTCAGTGACTTCATTCTCATTTATGACCCTTTGAAACAAACAGGAGATCTCAGGATCTTTTTCCTGTTCAACGACAAGTAACTGTCGTTTATCACCCTGATTAAGAGAATGAGTTGTTAAAAGAGGACCACTATGATCAATACCTTCTGATTGATCTAAACCAAGAGTAAAAGTGATCTCATCCAAAACCTGACCTATACAAGCGTCAGTTGAAGGAATGCTGCCTTCTGTAACATCACTCTCAAAAACATCACCCTGATTAGAATAAAGAGAATGAGTTGTCAAAGAGGATCACTATGATAAATACCTTCTGATTGATCTAAACCAAGAGTAAAAGTGACCTCATCAAAAACCTGACCTTTACAAGCGTCAGTTGAAGGAATACTGGCTTTTTCAACATAAGAATGACCCACGCAGATGTCAGATAAGGGAATACTGCCCTCAATAACATAAACTTGACCCATGCATGTGTCAACGAAGGGAATACTGCCCTTTTCAACTTCATTCTCAAAAGCTTTCTTTACCATAGTTCTAGTAACTGTACAAGCTTGAAATATATCAGGGATTTCTTTTTCAATTGGATCAACTTTCTGATCCAAATTAGGCTCGTCAGTTACAGGTGGATTAACCACAACCTTGTCCCCAGCTAAGTCGTTGCCTAGCAATAAATCTATTCCCTCAACAGGTAAAACCAAGACCGTTCCGATTGTCACAGGTCCTGATACTAAGTCTGATGACAAATTTACACAATGGAGAGGAACATTAACAACGCCGCACTCTACTCCCTGATTAAGAACACTTTCATTAGAAGAAGACTTCTCAGAAAAAGGCAAAATACCTGATAATAAAATACTCTGAGAGGCTTCTGTGTCCCTTAAAATTTTAATAGGGGTGGGATTGGCTGAATCACCCAAAAGTGATATAGAACCCTTCGATATGAATGGTTCATAATTCTCCATATCAAAATCAGACTGGAATTTATTAGACCCAACAAATGTATTGCTTTCAATACATGGCTGTGACCTTGACCTCTTGTAAATAAGTGCATTTGGAACAGGTCTGTCTTGATTCTGATGCCTATTTTTCAATTTGTAGCAATCAGAAATAACGTGTCCTTTTTTCTTGCAAAAGTTACACGTCGGAAGAGTCAAGGATCTAGAATCAAACTTCTCTGAAGTCTGATTTTTGAAAGTTGTGTTAGTTTGAGTTTTAGAAGGGCTTGAATTAGGCGGAAATACTTTTCTGCCATTAAATTGTTGAGTAGAAGTCTTGTTAACAAAAGGAACTTTATGTGTCAAAGAATATTCGTCAGCAGCTCGAGCAGCATTTTCCAAGGTTTCAATCTGATGCTCATCAAGATAAGTTTTAACATCATTATGGACACAGTTTTTGAACTCTTCAATTAATATAATTTGCTTGAGATTTTGATAATCTTGCTCGACTTTCTGGGCTAAACACCATCTATCAAACAACTGCTCTTTTTGTCTAGCAAATTCGACATGAGCTTGTCCAGCTTCTTTTCTGTAATTTCTAAATTTTTGCCTATAAGCTTCAGGAACTAACTCATAACCTCTTAAAATGCATTCTTTAACTACGTCATAATCACCACTTTGCTGAACAGACAGTGAAGTGTAAATCTCACTAGCCTTACCAGTAATTACACATTGTAGTAACTGAGTCCAATTCTCTCTTGGCCACTTTAAATTTTCTGCAACTTTTTCAAAAAGAATGAAATATTTATCTACTTCTTTTTCTTTAAAAGGGGGCACTAATCTAATATTCCTTGCTAAATCCAAATTTTGATTTGAAGTATGATGGTGATTATCACTTGCCAGCTCCATTTCTTTCATTCTAATTTCATATTGTAATTGTTTTTCCTTCTCCCTTTCCTGTCTCTCTCTCTCCTCTTTTTCAAATTGTAATTGTCTTTCTTTATCCCTTTCCTGAAATTCCAGTTTCTTAAACTCTAATTCAAATTCAATAAATTTCTGCCCGTGGCATATTATTCATTACAATTTTACTCCTGTTAACTGCACAATGTATAGTCATGATCAGTTATTGCCAGTCCACTGCTGTAGCGCTTCAAATAAGCCGACAAATAAGCTGGTAAATGCGACTTTGTAAATGATTGACATGTAAAGGACGCCTTATGTACAGCATGGGGAACATTGCTCTAAACGGGTTTGAATGATTTCAAACCAACAAATGGATGGTTGGAAAGATGGAAAATGTGCAACAGAATTCAATTTAAACGACAACACGGCAAAAAAAGCAGGATGCAAACGACTTTGGAGCTGAACACTTTTTCTGCAGGAGATGATCCATCAATGTCTGACATCAGTTTTTGAATAACTAGCGATCTATAGAATTTCTTGAAATTCGCTATAATTCCTTGATCCATTCGTTGATTCAGTGAAATTGTGTTTGGAGGAAGAAAAACAAGCTTAACATTTAAGTAAAAGTTGAAAGAGTGGATTCTAATCATTGTTTATATTTATTCTTCACATATATTTGTGCCGTGCTGATTTAAAGCTGTACTGTACCATACTTCGGTTAACTGCACACTCCGGTTAACTGCACAGTCTCGTGACGGGCCCGAGGGTGTGCAGTTAATCGGAGTCGACTGTAATAATAATGAGGACTTTGTATAGCGCCTAATCTTACGAAGCTCTAAGCGCTTTACACCTTCAATAATGATATGACTACACTACAGAACAACAAATGACAAAAACAATGAAACTGGAAAACATAAAAACATGCTGAAAACACACAAGATACAAAACCTGATTAGGTCGCTAAGTTTGTCCCTGCAGTCGAATAAGGTGAATCCCAAGAGCACTCTTAAAAGGGACCACTGTCTTTGTGTCTAATTTCAATGGGCAATTCGTTCCACGTCGCCGGGCCCTGGTGTGCAAATGAACGTTGTCCATACGACCCTGTATTCACCTTGGGAACAATGAGTATACAATTATCAGAAGAAGAGCGTAAGGATGCTGGTGTATACACATGGGTGAGGCTGGATAGGTATGTTGGACTGGAGTCTGTTATTGAAACATAGCACAGAGAACAAATTTTGTGTTTGATTCTGTATCAGATTGATAGCCAATATAGGTTAAAGAGCAGTGGTGAGGTGTGCTTTGATCGAGGTATTCTAAAGATGATCCATGCAGCTGTGTTTTGAACTTTTTGAAGTTTCTGGAGTAAATATTGTGACGACCCAGACAGAATTGAGTTACAATAGTTCAGTCTTGAAAGTACTAATGAACACACAAGTTTTTTAGTGGCATCAGCTGAAAGATCTTTACGAATGGAATTGATGCGTCTCAATTCAAGATTTGCAGCCTTGCATATGTTCATGACATGTTGGTGCAATGTGAGAATACTGTCTAGACATGACATCCGTAGCCTTGAAACACCATGTCTCAATTATTCTACCTGTACATTAAGCTGTATTTTAAACATAAAGTGCAGACCCACAGGTTTATACTTCTTGTATATGTGATATTGTCATAATATTCTATCTGTCAGCTTGATTGCGTTATCAGACTTTCTGTTTTTGTATTCTGGGTCAACATTTTAATAATTAGCTTTGCATGGACATTTAATTCTAAAATGCAGGTGCAGGGCTACATTTTTTTTATGATTTGCTCTATTTATCTTATAGATTAGAACTGTGGGCAAAGCATAAAGATGTCACTGGTCTGCATGCTAAACTTTCCTCTATGTGAGAATTTTCTCGTGACAAGGGAGATAAATCAGCTTACCCTTGAGCCATGAAGATCAGGATATTGATATGCTCTGAAACAGTTATAGCACCCAAGTCACGATCACAAGACTCAGCATTATTAGCAACTCCCTCTACCTTGCCCCATCATGGTTTGATTCCTTTTGTGAAACAGTGAGGGACAGAGCTAACAAACATCCATGTTCCCCTCTCATTGAACATACATATGGACAGGTTACATGGATCAAACATCCCATAACCTGTCCCAAACTAAAAATCCTAACAATATCCTCCCCACACAGATGGTCTTTTTCTATTGCAGCTGACCTAAGCCATATACTATGGTTCGCAAAGGGACAAAGCATCAATGCTACAGGCTTAGTTACTAACAGCCTGGCTCCAGTTTGTCGAACCCAACTTTTGCAGACATGTGCAGAAACCTGTCTAACCATCATACCACCTCGAGACACTCATTCGGCATGATACATCAACAGATGTCACTGTGCAATTTCTTTTCACTCTGTCATGAGAAGAGATTCTTTACTCAGTGACTATCTTAAAGTCACAGTTTATAGTTCAGGGCATTCTTTGAGTTTATTGAACAACTGACCTCATCAATGGACCTCTCACCATTTACACACCTTTGAAGCAGCAGCTGTGAAATTGGGGCAACATAACATAGTTCACAGTGGGTATACATCTACAAGTACAATCGCCCGAGATTAGATTCTGTACCAAAGAAAGTATGAAAGGCTGGGGAGCCCACTTTTTACCATCCTTGCAGGAAGCCAGTGGTGTATGCTGTCCTCAGGACTGACATCTTCATCTCATTAAATTCTGGAGATGATGACCATTGTGAAAGCCTTTCACTGGTGGCAGGAATTTTTTAAGGCAAAGTAGTTTTCATTCTGTCCAACAACTCTACAGTGGTGACTTATCTCAAACAACAAGGAAGAACCAAGTTCCTTTGTATTCTAGTGTGTGTCTTTCTTAGGGTGTGTTCAGCAACAATCTATATACAAGTTTGCCATATCCCAGGACCTCTAAATTAATAACTAGCCAAATCTTTGTCACAAAACAATCAACTAATACAGACAGAGTGGTCTCTTCATTCTACTATTTTCATTCAACCTTTGGTGGACTTGTTTACGACAAGGTGAAATACCAAATCCTAACCTTCTTATCTCCAGTCCTGGACTCAAATCATAGTCAGTCATAGCTCTATTGATTGATTGGAAACTGCCTGGATGTATATACTTACCCTCCAACACTTTGGATTCTGAAAGTGATACAAAAAGCAAGAGAATCAGAGTGTTGCCTTATCCTCATTGCAGGGAAGAAGTTGTGGATCAATGGCCTCACCAGTCTCTTAATGGGAACTTCTTGGAGATTTTGGATTTTGCCTCATCAACTCAAACAACCATGACACCATTTGTTCCATTCCTAGTCAGAGCTATAGAACCTGCATGATGTTTACATCATATCTAACAGGCCATCAGAAATAAACAATTCTGACAACTAGGTGTCGAGAATCACTCTAGCAAGAAGACCAGCTACTTTCAAGGCATATAAAAGGCACATAGTGCTGCACATGCAGGCATCTATACTGCAAATAGATAATTTCCTCTGGTCCTTCAAAGAAAGTTTATGCTGAGTATGATGAAAGGTTACTTCTTCATGATTGCTGACACCTTTCATCGTCATATAAGAGAGGACATCTGACAAAGCAATGACTTATCTGACCTATTTGCCAAATAGAACCTATCTTGGCTATCAACCTATCTGAACCAGACACCATCTGCACCAATTCCACAGTCATATTTGGTGCATCTTTCCTACAAGACTTGCTTTCATATGGCATAAGTGCAGGTAGAATTAGTGAAATACATGCTCTGTCAGCAGATCCAAATTACTTACAGTTCTGACAAGACGCGTTGGTCATACAATGGCATTCTCTTTAATCAACAAGAACCGCCTTCCTTCTGTGGGTAATCAGACTTTTGTCATGAAACTTCTGTCTAGTCTGAACACATCAGCTGCAGGCCACTTAGAAGGCCCAGTTTGGGTTTTGAAGTGGTAGCTTAATATAACAGCCATTGCATCAAGAAAGATCATGCCTTTTTCTACCTCTCAAGACTGGAGTGGAGGATATATCAACTCGGAATATCTTGCCCTAGATTAAGTTGGTAAGACAGCTCAAATAAACTTTTTATGCATTTCATCTCACAAGACCATTCAACCAGAACTGACATCATTCAGGCTGTGGTATGGAGATCAAGGTCCACATTATCTTGCTTTTTCTTAGAGATCAGTCATCCCAAAGAGCCTTATTCAATCTGGTAGGACCTATATCCACACCAAAGGGCTGGATTTATGAGGTAGTAGTAGTTCTCCCAAGGTATTATGAATGGTAATGTATTCTTGAAGAAACATTTTAATAAGTAGAAATGGGTTTCTGATATCATTTTGAAATTATGTGTTTAGTTTATATCATTATGATCTTGTTATCATTAAGATATTAATGAGCAAGGTCTGTGCATACTAATGAGGTTAGACCTAATGAGGTCTTGCATCTGATTGACTGAGCTTGTTACCTTTCTGGAAGCCACATTTCTGATCTAATTTTAACTGGATTAAAATTTTGGATCTGATTTGATCAAATATAATATTTAGGCTAATTTGATCCAGAGTTGGATAATTCAAGAGAGCCATGCAGATTGACATGTTTGTCCTGCTTGTTGGTGTTAATACTGTATTTATCAATTTTCATCAAACTTGGTCAGTAGGATTCATTTATTAAGATCTTGGATGAGAACACTTTAGTTGCATGATCCATGCATATTAATGAAGTGATTGAGCCTGTGATTGGTTGAGCTTGTCAACATTTTTGTGACTTTATTTCTGATCATAATTGTACAGTAAATAAGTTTGAGGAATATTTGTCTGCATGTTAATGGCACAGTCCCCGTGTTAGGGCTGGATTCACAGCCTTCCATCATCATTCAGTGACAGCTGTGTTAGTTACATTAATCAAAATGTAGATGGAATAGAAGGGTTGAATCTTCTTTAAATTCTTCATTTTTTTCTGAGGTGAGGCAGCTAAAGGTAAAGATGATGATAAAAATACAGAGAATAACAGGAAGGCTTCAAAGTCCATGGAACAGAAGCCAATGAAAATTCCAGCCAAGGAGCGTGACTACACACCTAATGATGTTGTCAGGGAACAGATTTCTGTCCCATACCACTGCAAGGTATATTTCAAAGACGATTTTTTTTATTTATTTATTGTTAAGCACAGTATTCACGGTCAAGTCTTGTTTATGTATTGAACCCTTATGGTAAGTTCATATTTAGAGTCTTTTATCATATTGAAGTTTTGCAAATATAAAAAGCATACAGTTATTCTAATTGTGTCAATTTTTTAATTCTGTCTGCATTTTGCTTAAGTTATTTTGAAACTATTAATAGTATCAATTTAAATTGCAATTTTGTTGCTTAACACATTTACCCCAGGTGCCACGTTTGTGTGTCAGGATGTAGTACCATACTTCCAAGTTCTGTAGTGTCATGGTCAGTTAAGATACACCAAAATGGGTGGTCATACACAAAAGAAAAGAAACTTTTACCCATCTGCACATGCACAAGTGAAATAGCCAATGAGTAATGATGTTTCTAACACAACTAGGTATCAGGCTAAATGGAAATCACATGGATGCAGATTTATTTCGATGTATTCAGAAGCAGCCCCCAAAATATGTTTTTTACTTGTATTTCAGTTAAAAATAACTAAAATCTCCAGGGGTTAATAAGGTAATGGGTGAAGTTTGATGATGTCACCAAATTTGAATATTCCATTACAAAATTAGACATTCCTTGACAATTTGTAAGAAATTTCCCAAACCATTGTTACCTTGTTCACTCCTGGCACCACATATATGCATCAAGAGGTAGTACCCTACTTTCATCAAGATGCACCAAAACATGTGGTAATACAAAAAAGAAGACAGATGTACTCGACAAGGATACCAAATAATCTTGTCTTTCTACTTGCATTAAAAAATACAGTGGGGAAAACATTTTTTTTTAGACCCAATTTTTTTACACCAAAAATTAGCTTGTTGTTAGAATCAGATTTTGTGTCTGCATTGTAGACATTTGGATTGACTTCTAAGGTAGACCAGTCTGAACTGCGTACAGATGGGCAAACCTTTCTAGAAAGTAGGATAAGTTGGGGATTTCAAATAAAAAATGGCCATGAAAATGACGGATCCAATAAGCAAAAAATCAATTACAATAGCTTTTACTCTACTGCACCTACTTGAGCAAAATAATCAATGAAAAAAGATGTTTCTAATACAACTAGGCATCGGGTCAAAAATAATTAACTTGGATGCAAATTTATTTGCATGTATTCAGAAGCAGCCACCAAAATATATTTTGGACTTGTATTTCAAGTGAAAATGACAAAAATCTCCAAGGGTTAATGTGTTAAGAAGCTTTGTAATTTCAGTTATTGTTTCATTATTGTAATTGCCAGTCATGTATTTTACCTGCATCAATTTCATTTACTAATTGAAGTTGACAATTTAAATTTTAAGCTCAAATTCTTGTTCTAGTCTCTAACATTTGATTTAGTAGTTAAGAACTCAAAATTCTGATGTTCTGAAATATAATTCTCAAACTGTAAGCATTTCTGAGTACTAATTGATCTACTCTTTAGTACCTAAAGACTGAAATGGTATTAATTTGTGTCTTTACTTTTCTTAGCAGCAATTTTTATTGTCTAGCAAAAAATGTCGCTATTGTTGGCACTATAATTGGTGGATTTATTTCTTATAGATGAAGAATTTATGTCAAAATCTTTTATGTATATTTAAATTCATTGGCAGACACAAAATCAATAGATATCAACCAAACATGCCAAATAAATGGACGTCTCTGTTACCATTTAGGTATTCAATATGGTGACTTCCATAATGTCTGCATTCTGTGACTCGAAAGAAAATGTGTGAAATATTTGAATTAGAGAAATTTAACACGACCTTGTATCATCTGTGGACAGTGTTGTGATTATTTTCAACTGTCTTTACACGTAAATGTAATGAGCAATCTGATTGAATAAACTTCGTTTAGCTGCACCCACTCTAATAACACAGTGATAGATACTGTTTCAGTTGGTTGTACATATGCCATTGTTCAACATTGAACAAAGTGGATTGATGACCCATGCTTAGCAAAGATGCAAACTGTCTATAATCACATTTCTTATATGTTCAGTCACCTTACTGGTATGTAAAATTTCCACAAGACAATGGACTTTCTTGAATCACATGCTACTAACTCTTTATTGTTTCACTGTAGCTAAACTGACCACAGTTACTTGTCTTTACAGGGTCACATGCTGTTCATGCATGTGACTTTTGGTTGCTTTACTGTAAGAAAAATGTCCAGAAGACACATCTCTTTACAGGTTCAGATGCTGTTAGCCACTGATCTCACTGGCATTACATGCTACTGATATTTATGTGACTCATGGTTGGTTTAACTCAAGATAAACTTGACACAAAATGCTGGTCTTTGTAGAGCCATTTGGTGCTAACATGTGACTGTTGGTATGCAACACCAACAATTAATTCACACACTACAAAACCTAGGTGTTACTCTGGACAGTACTCTCACATTGCACCGACATGTCATGAACATATGCAGGGTTGCATATCTTGAACTCCATTCACAAATATCTTTCAGTTGATGCTGCCACTAAAACGTGTGTTCATTAGTACTTTCAAGACTGGACTATTGTAATTCAATTCTGTCTGGTTCATCTCAATATTTACTTAAGAAACTTTGAAGAAAAAAAAAATAGGTGCTTTCATTATCTACTGAGTAAAATGAATCAGAGCACACATCTCTGCTGCTCGGTACCCTACACAGCTATCCATTCAATCCAGAATCAAACACAAACTTTCTTCTCTGTGCTTCGTTTTACTAAGGACTCCAGTCCAACATACATATTTGGCCATATCCATGTGTACACACCAGCAAGAGATGCTCCAGGGCCCAGAGTGGCCAAGTGGTCTAAAGCGCTCTCCTTATGGATCACTGCCATCTCACCTCTGTCTGTGTGGGTTCAAGTCTCAGATTTGGCCAATGTGGGTATGTGAGAAAGCTTGACAGTAGCTTCTCGTGGGTCAGTGGTTCTTTAAGGGGTTTCCCGGGTTCTTCCTCCACCAATAATACTGGCCGCCATGTATAGCTGTGTGCTGAGAAATGGCGTTAAACACTACATCAACAACACTTATGCTCCTCTTCTGAAAAATGTATATTCATTATTCCTACTATTATAAAGAAGTCATATGGATAACATTATTTTGCAAATCAGGGCCCAGTCTCGTGGAACAAATTGTCCATTGAAATTAGACACAAAATTACAGTGATCCCTTTCAAGAGTGCTCTTAAAACTTACCTTTTTTCGATGGCAAGAAAAAACTTAAGACCTAATAATGTTTCCTACTTTAAATATTTTCAGCATTTTCTTTATATATATATTTTTTAATTTCATGGTGGTTTTATTTGGGTTTTTTTTGTTGTCATATCATTATGTAAGCTGTAAAGCACTTAGAGCTTCTAAAGATTAGGCACTTTATAAAGTCCTAATTATTATTATTATTATTATTATTATTATTATTATTATTATTATTATTATGCCATATCAACATAGGGTCTTCACTCTTTTGATACTTTGTTGGTCTTAAATGAAAATGGTGCTAGTCATTCATCCAGCATGGATGCTACAATGTTTGTCTTGAAAATCTGTCAATACATCTCCTGAATGGATGATCATTATGACATGTTTTAAAAACCAAATTACGTTCTAAATAAAAATGGTGCAAATCTGATATTCAATGTGTCCACCAAGGCGACTAATTTGAAAACCTTGATATTGCTGAAGAATATCAGAGATGGCATGAACAACCAGCAGTTAAAGATAAGAAATTGTCTTATCTTGAATTGTTGTAAGTTCTTTTTACGAAATAGAGCATCGTTCCCTTCTGGGATCCTTATCAAAATATATCTTGTAAATAAAGAAGGAATTTGCCAGCTAATGTAAATATTTTTGTGATATTTCAGTTGTGTGATGTGTTGTGTACTGGCCCTATCACCTATAAGATGCATCTTGATGGCAGCAAGCACAAAATGGTAGGTTTCCATTACATAAAAAATACATGCCTCTGTGCCAAGATTAACAGTTAAACTTCCTGAACCAGTCATCATCGGGACCAAAATATTTGACCATCTTACGAAGTAGTAAGTACAGAGGTTCAGTTAGCAGTAGTATGGTCTTCTTGGTACTTAGTAGTTCACTAGTGTAGGATGGGTTAGGAAAGTTTCATTGCACTTTTAGACAATTCGTAATTTAAGTCATGACCCACTGCAAACTTGTTTTTTATTATTTAAAATTAATCTGGAAAATTATCAAAATTTAATTGAAATTATTGTAGCAGGTTTAAAGCAAGCAGTAGGAAATTTTACCATTGTTATTTCAGCCATGTAATAATGTCCTTTTCTGGTCCCTAACCATTTTTTAAACAGTTCTTAAAACATTCTTTTTGGACCATTTCTTGTGTAAGGCAGACAAACTCTATCATTGTTAAATTATTTTGCATAAGTAACAAAAGTTATCTGTCATTCAATTTATTCACTCATCTGCCTATATTAAATTAACATTTTATTATTAGTAATGTTCTGAAAAGTAGAAAATAATTATTTTTGAACCAGATCAACCATTTTCTAGAGAAATCTCAAGTTCATGAATTTTTAAACATTGACATAACACCAGTACATTAATTACATTGAGTTTATTAAATGTAAATTAGCCATAAAAATATTTTTTAACAAATGTGTCAAATTTGCACAGGTTAAATATCACACCCTCTTTGTTTTAAAAAATAGGAGTATATGTTATAAAAATTGATTTTTTTTTCATGGTGACACACTTATTGAGATCACAATAGTTTTCTGAAAATATGCTTGCCTGATTTAGGAAGATTGTAATTGCATAAGATTTTACAGGGTCTCATTTACTTTTCTTTGACTTTCTCAATATCAGATACATCACCCAATCATAATGCTATAGGAAAAATGATGCCTTGCAAATCCAGCCCGCCCAGATTACATTTTTTAAAGCTAAAATGCTATGTTAATCTGTCCACCAAGGGAGCATTTCAACAGAGGGACTTCCCCTTTTGGGTTTGTGCCAAATTCCATAAAATTGCTTGTTACTACTTCCCTTCATGCTCAGTAGTATGCTCTCTTTAGACAGAAATGCTATGCAAAATCCATGCAAGCAGTTGGGAACATTTTCTGCTTTAAAAAATAGTTTTAAGAGTTTCACGTTTGAAGGGAATTACACTCCATCAATAAATTTCAAACTTTTCTGTTTTTCCTGTCATTGATGACAAAGTCTCAAACTTTTAATTGTGTTTTTCACTTGCTACCTTCACCCACTTAGGCACTTTTGGTACATACCTGCATGGGTCACAATGTTGTCAGCTGACACTGCTATAATTGTATTAATAAGTGCATGATATAGAGACCTCGTTTATTATTGCAGTATAATTACTACTACATTTTGATGCAAACAGGTAATTTTCTTTATATTCTTATCTTAGTGTACATTTTATAGTTATATGTGACACTTTACAGTTTTTACCTTTATGGAATGTTGTTGAGCCTTTAATATAGGTAACATTGTCTCACAATGTATATGGTAACATCTACTCCATAAGTATAAAAAACAATGTTTTTATGCCATTCTTGTGTGCAGTTTTTGTGTGTATGTACAGGTAAGTTTTCTATACCAGGTTTTCTCATAGTGTCCAGTTCTTACATGTAGAACTATAGGTGATGCTTCATTGATACTACCTGGCCTTACTTCAGATAACTTGTTACTGGAATTGATTATTGAGTGTCCAATTCTTAAGTATTAATACCAATGAGAATTTGTTTACAGGTAATTTTACAGTGTGCAGCTATGTTTGGACATACCAAAGTACATAAAGCAGGATATGTGCAGCAGTGCATACATATATTGTCTGCTCTGTTTTGTCTTACACTTTTGGACCATTGGTGAGAACAATCTGATAAACCACTCTTCATGTGTATTTTTTTTCAGATAGACTTGCATATTATGTACAGTAGTCAATTTGCGGCATTTATGTGAGTACTAATGATGGAAGTGTAGAAGCATACACAGATGAATGAAGAAATTGTCAGACTGCACATAAAGGTTTGAAACCATAATATTTACTGAGGAGTGAGATAGAGACCAAGAATGGCCTAAGTCACCATCTTGCATTTCAAGATTATGAACTGGCTACGTGGATCATTACCCCAACATTAAGAACTGGACTTAATACCAGCTAAGATGGTCATGTTTCTACATGACTGTAGTTGGCCATATAACTCTGATCACATTTGGCCATTGATCATACAGTATCAGCCACCAGAAAAACTAAGTTGTCCACAATTCACATGGTGCTGCTACACATTTCAAGAGAAGAAGTTGTACATCCTTTCTCATTGAAGTTATGTCTTCATTCCTTTATAACACCTGTCTAGTCTACAGTTCTATCATCAGGCAACTATTTAACAATCTACTTCCAGTTGCTTTGACAATAGGACAGAGTTACAAGTCCACAATGTATAATGAGGTTTTTGTTGCATATGTCATTCAGATTGTTGGTGGTGGTTATGCAAACCTCATAACCTCAAGCCTCAGTTGTCCAGTTCGATACTGATCAGTTGGTTTATAATATGACTATGGGATCAGAATTGCTTACCTTCACTCACCCCTAATCTCACAAGACATGCATGGGAGCATGTTTATAGAATGGCCTACTTTGTAAACACAGAGGCACAACATACTGTAACAGCAGCTACAAATGTATGACTGGTAGAACAAAATGCAATGCTTTCTATATCCACCTGTCTTAATTGATGCTTGCAACCTAAATGATCTAATCTCTTAAATATTCTGGTTCATGGAAGTCACATCAAGACACCAAGGATATATTTTTGTATCCTTCATAGTCTAAACTACAGCAGAGACTTTGCATGGCAGTCAATAAAATGCTGCAGGGACATCCCTATAGCACAGGCCATGTGGAAGCAGTCATACCAAAATGATAAACCACAGTTCTCCAGTGGAAAAGAGCAAATGGAAGGCAATCATTTTAACCATGTTTTATCTCCACAAGATTGCCCCTCCCTCTGCCCACTTATTGCAAATCCTCGTAGGCGTCAGGTTCCAATCTTTCCTTCCAGATGGGGAAGATTTTCTGTAATGACATATGGACCCAATGAATGATTTCTGAGGGACTTGGTATCATATTTAGTTTACCTCCACATTTCCAAAGTTCTTTCAGCTACAAACACGTTACTCTGCACATGGTCATCATCCTAAGTGATCCATTCAACTCATTTATGCTCTTGGGTACACATTGGAATGTAACAATGGGTTCTAAAGTGCATCCATTGGGGACACTATAGAATCATTCCCACCCACTTCTAAAACTCTTGTGCTTTGCATAAAAAACAAAAACAAACAACAGGCTTCAGAACTGAAGGCTGGTTATAACTTTCAGCAAGACATCATATCACTTGTTACCCTCGTTCTCATTCTCAGTCAATGTCTCCAGCCTCATACTATTTCAAGATTTCAGTTATCTGGTTCTGAAACTCAAAATTCAAGGAAACAGAGTATGCCTTCCCCAGGAACAAGAATGATTACAATGGTGGAATCCTTGGCAATACAGAGCAATCCGCCGATTCCTTTGCCTGCTAAGTTTGCTCAATGAATCAGTGGATGTCTTAGTCATAAGTCTCCTTCTTAGCTTTACAGTACAATTATTCTGTGGTCCAAATGGCGGCTGAACTTTTAACCATTAGACCAACTTTAACAATCTGCACTATGAGGTTACATCTCAAAACTAGTGAAAGGTTATTGGCTTCAAGTTAGGGATATCTCTGTAAGTACAACCTCTTGCAATCATGATCTGCACGGTTGCAACACAGGACTGGAGGGACCAAGTCTCTTACCATTTGGGGTTGCCAGTGGAGTATTAACCCCTCAAGATCATTATTTAATATCAGCATCCTCAAAATGAAAACTTGTCAAAGGCTTTTCATTGGTGACTGGACAACCTACATGGGAATGGAGATCACATTATGACTGACAACTCATTTGTTGTGACTAATCTCATATGGCAAGGTCAAACCAAGTGCCAAGACCATTATATTCTTGTTTGGGATTTTCTAAAAGCAGTATTCTGAATGACAAATCCACTTCCAAGTTTGACATATCCTATACTGGCTAATATGTTGGAGGACTTGTTGTCCTGCAAGAACTTATGCAAATGGAATTGTCTCTTCATCCCTCAGTTTTCACTCAGTAGGTGCCCAGTTGGATTGACCTGTGGAATGCCAAAGCTCCAACATTTGTCTCTCTAGCCCTGGATCCAATAGGCATGGATAATAGATGCTCATTCCATTGATGGAATGCAAAATGTATCCACTCCTCTAACACCACAGATTCCAAAGGTGATACAGGAAGCAAAAGAAAAATCCTGGTTACTACACTCAATTTGAAGGCCATGGATCAACTTCATATAGTCGCTTAACAGAATCATCAGGAATTGAGATATTCCCTCATCTGCTTTAAGCAACCATGATGGCAGGTTTTTCATCCCAACCCGGAGTTACTGAACCTGTATGTCTTGATCTGATTAAAATATGCCCATGTTAACCAATAGTTATCACAAAATGTGATGAAGCATCACAAGTGATATGGCCCCTCCACCTTAAAGGTGAACAGAGGCAATGAAATATGTGCTCACAGTGGTTCACAAAAGAACACTTTATACCACTGCATGCATCCATACCTCAATATCTAACCTCTTGTTGGTTCTTCAATGAGAAACAGCACCAATCACAAACACAAACATTCCATGATCGCTGGCACACTGTATTATCATGGAAGAGAGAATATTGGATAAACCGATGATGTATCTAATCTTCTGTTCATTTTGGATTACATGTGTGTATAGATATTGACTCTTTGCCCAACTGAAATTTGTAATGGGTGCCAACTTGGCTGAACAAGAGCTTCACTGGTTTACCTCTCATATAAGTTCTGCCTCCTCACTGCATTGGCAAATGTCAGGCAGAATCTGCATATATACATCCTGTTGGTGGACCCATTTACATGCAGTTTTGACTGGATTGGTCATTGTGCGTTCATTGTCAAGAACAGACTACCATTATTAGGTAATCAGACTTTGGTAATAGTTTCTGTCTACTCTGGACATTTTGTCTCAAGGTAATCTACAGGACCCAGTACAAATTCTGAAGTGGTACTTAAGGACAAAATGAGCTGGTGTGTTGAAGATCACATCTCTTTTTTACCTCAAAGAGAAAATGGACAATATGAAAATATGGACACTTTCCTCCTGCATATTCATTCTGGATCTGGGAAATAAGCCTACACCAACATATCTACTTTGCATCTCAGCTCATTGCATATGAGCAACACTGTCCTTTAACTGTTATTATCCTTGTTATAGGATGAAGATCTGAGTACATATTTCCAATTTTTATTTTGGAGCTCTTTCATCAGAAAATGTTTTAATTTTTCTGAAGCCGCTCAGGTTACCTAGAAGCTGGCTCACATACCTTGGGTGACTGGATAGGTTAAGTGGATATATCTCCCTCCACCTCTTACCGATTCTTCTAAGCTATTATGATTGGGTGACATATGTTGAAGAAGAAACCAAATTTTTAAAATATGTTTCTTTGAAAATGCTTATCTGATCCTAATATGCATACCAATATAGAGACCATGGCTTCCACTCCAGTAGTTACTGACACTTTCACAGGATTTGGCACCAATCCCAGTATCAAGTTAGATCACTCTAATTGCCACATAGGTGGGCAGATAACCTTTAGCGTTTTAGCTGGGAGAGCTGGATTGTTGTGGTAGTAGTAGTTCTCCTAAGGTATTATGATTGGTTAAGTATTATCAAAGAATATACTTGAAAAAGTTGGTTTCTTTCACATAACTTATTGCACTAAACAAAATCGTATGATAATTTTTCATTTTTATTACTTAATAAGAAACAGTTCTTTTATGTCCTATCATTTCTGAAGTTTGATGATACACCTGGATAAAAATGACATCACACTGTAATGATCATATCATTTTGAGGTGCAGTGAGAATAGATTTTATAAAAATGAGACTACCTTAATTGTCTTTTTGAAATAATGACTTTCTAAATGAAGACCAGAATGTGCTCATTTAACAACCATAAATTAACATCAAAGCAAAATTTTTGTAGTTTTCTTTCCCTCATTTTAAAATGAATCTATGCATATTACTGGTCATTTTCATGGAAGCCAAGGACTTATAAAACAATGTTATGTGAATATTTTTATTGCATCCCATTCAGTACTTGCCCCTATGTTGCTGTTGTTGTTGTAGTAGTAGTAGGGTTTAATGCCATTTTTCAGCACACAGTAGGTTATACATAGTGGCCAGTATTAATGGCAGAGGAAAAACCCATGAAAATGCTTGGAAAGAACCACCAACCCTTGACATAATGCACCAGCAGATCTCTGTCAATGCAGATTGGTAGGAGTTATCACTAGAAATAACAACATAGACCTGATCTATCAGTGTGTCAGCAGATTTAGGTCTCTGTTATTTGCAGTTGGGCATGAACTGTGTGTGAGTATATATGGTAGGAGATAACAGTTTTGTTTGTTTGTTTTTGTTTTTTATGGTTTAACGCCATTTTTTCAGCACAATATAGGCTATACATGGCGGCCAGTATTAATGGTGGAGGAAGAAACCGGACAAACCCCGGAAAGAACCACCGACCCACAAGAAGCTACTGGCAAGCTTTCTCACATAACTACATTTGCCGAATCTTAGACTCGAACACACGCAGACAGAGGTGAGATGGCAGTGGTCCGTAACGGACAGCGCTTTAGACCACTCGGCCACTCGGGGCCCCTAACAGTTTTGTAGTTCAAGATCTAGAAACATACTTTAATGGTGTTTCATTGTTCAAAATTGAGTTTTACTGGTAATGTGACTTAGAGAGTTGATAGTTCTTGAATGATTAGTGTTCTTACGGCAATTCTGAAATTACTAGTATTATTGACTGTCAATATTGGAATTACCAGTAGAACTGGCTGCCAGTACTGGAATTACCAGTATTATTAACTCATTACTTGAATTACCAGTAGAATTGGCTGCCAGCACTGGAATTACCAGTATTATTAACTGTCATTACTTGAATTATCAGTAGAATTGGCTGCCAGTACTGGAATTACCAGTATTATTAACTGTCATTGCTTGAATTATCAGTAGAAATGACTGTACTGGAGTATTATGGACAGTCAGTGCTGGAATTACCAGTAGAACTGGCTGCCAGCCAGTCCTTACACCATTATTAATACTATTGGTATTATATCATAGTCAACACTTGTAATTGGTTCCAAGATTGGGAAGAGAATGCCGTATAAATATCATTAAACAATGCAAAACATAAATTCACATATATTTTATAATTTCACCTAATTCAGCAGGCACTTGACATACATCCTTATTTCAGTGTTAATAAAACATTATATGTAATAAAAGAAGCAATGAGAAGAATGAGAATTATAGGGGCTTATGCCATGTGGATTTATACTAATCTGTAATCAAGAAATGCCTGTGCAGTATCAATATCTGATATGTGCAGAGAAAGAAGTTGTTGTTACATGAAAGTATTTGCTGTAAGGCTGAAGGTAAATATCTTTTTTATTTAACATTTCATTGTAGAAATTTTTTTAAATCTGTCAGCAAGCTTCTGACTATTGCGGAATTATTCCAATTTCAGTGAAGCTTTGCAAGGATTACTCTGCGTAATCGTATAGAAGTATATTATTTGTATAGTGTTAAAGAAATTATTCTTGGCTACATATCTTTAAATTTCATATACATTTAGGTTACACTGATCCAATCCTCTGTTTTTTTATCATTGTTTTTTAAAAACACATTTTGAAGACATACACATTCATAATGTATGTACATAGTTTTTAAATAATCCCATATTTTCAATGAAACCTTTGGACCAGACTATACTTTATTTTTAACTTTATCAGCTTCTTCAAATTTAATGTTTCAAAGAACTCTTTTCAAGGATGACACACAATGAGACACATTTTAGACCTTCATTATGGTTTTACATCGGAAATTCTTCAGCGGAAAATAATCTGTCACTGGCACACAGTCAATGTATTGTATAATGTTGAAAGTCATTTCAGTTATGGTTTGCATTGTTGACCAGTGAATGGAAGTTTTTTCTTGCTTTCTTATTGCAGAATGTTGCACTAGGAGAGAAAGGGGGTAAGTATGGATATCAATTACCTGCATCCAAATGGAAGAAGCAGATTTTGTATCATTGATGCTTATTTAATTTCTATATATATATATATATATATATTCAGTTATAAGTCAAGTCAAATTTAGAATCTGCCATTTCACATTCATATACCTCTGCCATTTTAGAAAGTTGATCTTTTGAATCAATACCAAAGGCATTTGAAATTTGCACATAAGGTATGGTTCAGGTTTTTTCCCCCAGTTTGGTCCTAGTTACAAGATCCCAGAAGGGAGAGCCACCATATGTGGACTGTAGAGTCAAAAGGTCTGTCAACTTATTAATGTACTCCAAAACAAAGTATAGTTTGAATGCATCTGGAATGCAGGATGCATTCAAATGAAATTCGGAATGAATGCAAATGGAATAAAATGCACAATGAAAAAATCAATGCAGAAGTAATGATTAATGCATTGTGAAGACAACAGTGCAAATTCAAGATGTAGAACACAGAATTATGAATTATGAAAAAACAAACTGAATTCCAAATGTATTTCTGGAATGGGTTTGAAAATCAGTTATGTTCAAGTTGTTACTTAATTTCCATGGTTTACATCCTTTTCTAAAATATTCCAGGATGGGAATCTTTATACTAATAATTTTTAAGCCCATGTTGCCAAGTCAGACAAAAGCCAACTATCATTTATATGATGACATCATCATTGGTTAATTCATATATACAATCTTTTTTAAAAATGAAACATAATAAGAAACAAAATTTATTGACAGGTACTATATTTTTACCCTTGCAGTTGTGGTTATATCTTAATTACGATAAATTTAATAAAGTTTTTTGTATGCTATGGATTGGCTATTATGTTAAAGCACACCTTTTGATGACAAGATATAATTCTCAACTTTTACAGTGATGATCTTGAAAATGGAAATTCACATTTCTGTAAATGTATTTCTATTTTGTTCCAAATGAGTGAAAATGAAAGGATACAGCAAACATAAAACAACCAGATGGTAGAGGAAAAGCAAATGGGAATGGAATGCAGACTGAATGTAGATTAAATGCAGAACGGAATGCAACTGAAACTGCCAATCATGTAGGCTATATATACCAGACTTGGGCATGCCTACTGAAGGTGAACTTCAACCAGAGTGCATACCCTGTGAAGAAGACATATTTTTATATGAATTCAATGAAGAAATCATATGATGATGTACTTCCACATTTTGATGGAATGTGGTTTATATAAGAAATTTTAGCTATATGTTTTTCATGATTTTCCATGGATTATTTTTGTTCTTGTTACTTCTTTGTTCTATTATATATATCTTTTACAGAATTTTAACTCATTTACTGTTGTATTTTATTTTGTATATCTTCTTTGCATTTATTAGGAAGGATATATCTGACTGTAGTTTGTGGAATCCTGTTTTACATTTATTGAACTTTACTGGGCACTTTTAAACCACTATTGTGGTAAGATGCCTTAAAATGCATCTAGACATATACACACCATTAATCTTCAGCTTGCAGAAAAATGCATTTCAATCCATGTCTGCACTGCTAAAAGCCCATCACAAAGCTATCCTTACATCACAGCCTCTCTCATCCATATGGAGGAAATTGGGAAAGAGGCTGCCAAAGAGACAAAACCTTGTACAAACCCAGTGTCTTAGAGCCCAACTCTGATTCTTTAGAGGATACAAGAGATGTAAAAAGGGCCCTTTTAAGGCATGCCAGATGGGGAAATCCTTCTTTGTGCCTTACTCAACACTGAATAACCAGTTACTGAGAGCCAGTGATGAGACATGGGGTTAGATGACAATACATATGGTGTGAAAGATTGAATTTTTCCTCCACAACAGCTGCTTTCCCTGAAAGCTTTCCAAAAGAAGATGATGCAATTACCCTGTCACACTTTACCAATCCAGTGATAGGGGCTTGGGGTGGGTATGTTAGACTTCAATTTTTTTTTTACCACAGACGAAACTCTTTCTTGACAATTTATGAGTCTTTGAATTCGTCGCTAAGGGTCTTGATACATTCAGTAGCTGTCCACCACTATGAAGTGCTTATGTTACTACAGATAACTTGCAAAAGATCCATACAAAGCCGGTGTTCTGCATTAGGAAATAAACACCCTTCCTATGGAAAGTGTGCAGTAGATATTGTTTTCAACATATACTCTCTCTATTTTGCCTAAGCTAGCACACCCAAGTTCAGAATGGAGATGCAGAGATCATTTCTCAGCACTATTCAGGTGGGAGATTTTGCAGTCAGCTGAGACTTTCATATTCCCATTCTTGAAACTTCTTAAAATGTCTGTGATTTGAGTACAGGAATACCATGTGTCTGCTTATGGCATTCACTTCAGCCTGCATCTCAGTCACAAAATCTTGACAAGAATCAAGGACTGCATTGTGCCACACTTTAGAACCAACCCCATCTCCATTACATCAAACAGCATGATGACATTTACAGATTTTTCAGGTGGGCAGTATTTATTTTCCAAGACATGTTATTCCTTTTTTCACACCTGCTTTTGCTCTGATTACTTTTCAATGAGGACAAATCAGTTCGCATTCCCAGCAATCAATTCACCAGGGTATTGACTTCTAAACCACATTTCATCAAGTTTATCTTCCGCAAGATAGGCCTCAAAGATTGTATCGGTGGTGTCTTCCATGGGGAGTTGAAATTCATCCTAGGAATTCTTCACTTCTTGTTACAATGCAGCCTTAGATCTTCATTTGGGCTGATTATTCAAGAGACACCTGGCAGATGATCCTCCTATTATAATGGCAATATAAATTTTACCCACAAGACCATATGATTAAAAATTCAGACTTCAGGAGGGCCCATTTTAGCAATAGGAGGACCTCACTTGATTTATTGCAGGCATCCCACTGCAAGATCCACTACTGGAAATCATGGTTTGCATGGATGTACTTTTGACTGACAACCGGAAACCCTCCTATCAAGGAGTGAAGGGAATTTATCCCTTATGGGGCAATTCATGCATATCGATCTTATTAAAATTTAAGCAATAGTAACTTTCAATCTTGCCTGGAGACATTATCTGAAAATGTAATTTTCCATCTTTTGTACAACTTAACTGTCATGAGTTACATAAAAAAATCAAGCGAGAAACAGGTTCCCAGACTTTTGCCTTCTGCTTTCAGATTTTCTGTAACAGGGTGGAATGCCAAGTTTTCAACCTTTTTTTTTTTCACTAATCCCTAATCTGACAGCCTAGAATGTTGATGCCTTTTCATTGAATTGGAATGGTCTTAATTCATATGCCCTTTCCTTACCACTCTCATTCTCAGAGTCATGATTACTGTCATAATTAAAATGTATTCTATCCTTGGTAACTGCAGGTAAGAAAATAAAACTATATTTTCAAAACAATCTCGTAGACAAAAAAGTATATCCTGAGTAAAACTTCAGATTGGTTTAGGCGATCATAATAGTCTGTTAGCTGTTGTAAAATCAATATGACAAGATATGAAACCAAACCAGCACACTTGCCTTACCATCAAAGTTAAATTGCTGCAGAGATTATATTTTGCCAGTGACTTTCATATCCACAAACTGCTGACCTCTCAAATTCCAAGAAAGTTCTAGTCTTGTATAAACAAGTCATGTACAAAAGTTAATTGCATTAGGCTGTAAATCATTGCTAGAATAAAAACATTGAATATAAAGGAACAAAGCAATGTACAAGCTTACAAGTTTGCCACAATACACAAATTTGGGAGACATTATACACATTGCACCACCTGAGTTATGGAGTTTATAAAAATTACCCAGTGTATAGGATAGGGTGCAAAAAAAGTGATGCAGTGGGGGCAGGAAGGGAGGTGAGGGTGAGGTGGCAGGAGTGCTTCTGTTGATATAAGTATAATCTCCATTTTTCTCCAGTCTTTAGGATTTTAATGTTTATGGATAATAAATCTGAAAAAGTCAGTGGACACCAGTTAATTCATGATTGGCTTTTAATATATATATATATATATATATATATATATATATATAAGTAAACATGCACGACTCACATACTGGTAGTTGGAGTGGCATTGTAAGCCAGCATAAATGAATAAATGAATTGAAGCTTTATAGCTAGAACTCATAAATGGCTAGTCTAGCTGAATCCATAAATACCTCAGATCTTGTGTATTCCTTAAGACAATGATATAAAATATTAAGATAGTGATGTAAAATATCAGCATGAACATCTTTATCGATATCACATGGCAGTGACTGAGAACAACTCTTTGTTGTATATACTAATAAACACTTAGTACTAATTGGCAAAAATATCAACCAAGAAGAGATAAAAGTCAAAATGTGCTTACAACCTTAGATTATATTTTACAGGGCTTAAAATCCCAAACTATTAATCTTTGAAGTCAGGCGTGCAAAATTCTAGCATGCTAATTCTGGACAAGGGCTTTTTCCTATTTTAAAACCAGTTAGGCAACTACTAATTTTCATACTCTAAACACATTATCTACATTAATCATTTCATGCTCTTAAAAATCCACCTTTTTCATTAATTCATTCACGCATCCTTTGATGTTGTTGTTGTAGGGTTTAACGCCATTTTTCAGTGCAAGATAGGCTATACATGGCAGCCAGTATTAATGGTAGAGGAAGAACCTGGAAAACCCCAGAAAGAACCACCAACCCAACACGCACCTTTTGATATATAGTACTTTACTTAAGTTAATTGATAACTGTTGTATGTCATGGCATTTGCTTTACTGCATATATATAATGCTATAGGTTGACATAACCAGTCAAAGCACTTAAATCTAACCCAGAATGATTAGTCAGGAGAGTTTGAAGCAAAAATTGTTATATTACATTTACACAACACAAAACACTCTTGATTTAATTTTGGGCATATTAGTGCATTCAAATTATTGAAAGGCATTTTAATGTGTTAGTTTTAAATTTCTTAATGCATTTCTTTTTGATAAAAAACAGTTATGATTGTTTAAATATTCATTTGAATATACAGAGGATCAGCTGTCCACATTCAGTATTATGTTTCAAGTAAATTATTATGCCAATTAAGCAGCTGTTTATACTTAAATGACAAGATATAAGTTATGATCACATTAGAAGTAGTAACCAATCAAAAAGGATCTATTTCATAAAATTAATTTACTAAATTTAGTTTTGCAAGGAAGACAATAACAATTAAGAAGTTGGAAGTTCAAATAAATGAGGGACAGGTAAAATGTTACTTTGTATAAAGACTGCCACTGGGTAACTATTTCTACAGGCAGACAAGCCAGAGGACACTCAGAAATATAGTCTTGGAGACACACAAACTTTCAGTTACAATGGGTCGATAATGACCTATGACTTGAATTTAGTGAAGGAAAAATATTTTGCAGTTATTGCAAACATCCCAGGTATCAGATGAATATGAACATTATTTCAAATCCAACTTCTACAGTAGCAAAATGTTTAA
Organism: Unio delphinus; assembly: GCA_029339505.1. Lineage (NCBI taxonomy): Eukaryota > Metazoa > Mollusca > Bivalvia > Unionida > Unionidae > Unio > Unio delphinus. The sequence continues at coordinate 1,255,742 of JAQISU010000180.1, forward strand.
TATCAATCTCTAACATAGTACATTTTACATATGGTGTATGCAGTTTCCTATTTGTTATATAACAATATGTTAAAATTTCACTTTATACTAATTCAATTGGTCCAAATAAATCATGAAATTCTTGTTCAGTATTGTCTATACTGATTCCCTGTAATTGTGGGAATTTTTCCTTACTTCACCTTCTGGAAGTATTCTTACTATTACTGAAAACGTTTTGGTGGCCATTTTTGTAAAATTCAATTGACAAATGGGAATTGGGGAAAACAGATCAGATCTGTCTACATATAGTCAATTTACCCCACCGGTCGCTTATTTTATTATGTATAGTCATGGAATGGAGGAAGCTGGTTGTCAGGTCATCAGTGGTGCCCCAACAGTTGGCAAGACTAAGGGATAGATAGATTAGATAGATAGATAGATGGATGGATAAGATTAGATTAGATTAGATTAGATTAGATTAGATAGATAGATAGATAGATAGATAGTCATGTGGTGAAAAAGAGGAGCAACAACAACATATTACTGTAATATGTGAAATTGTCAGTTGATGATAGATAGATAGATAGATAGATAGATAGATAGATAGATAGATAGATAGATAGATAGATAGATAGATCGATAGATAGATAGATAGTCATGCAGTGAAAAAGAGGAGCAACAACAACATATTACTGTAATATGTGAAATTGTCAGTTGATAGTGGGCCTGGGGAGAGGGATGGGTGGTATTGCTATAGCATGGAATTCACTCAATTTACAAGATTGGTTTAAGTGTTAACTTGTAGATCTAAATATTGTCACCTCTGTTTACCAAAGAATGTGGACATAAACTAGTTTCCCAAACGACTTAAATTTATCCAACCACAGCATTTTCGAAGCAGTAAAATGTGTGATTTAGTTCTGTATTTCACCTTGAGCAATCTTTTTGAATGGTTTACATTTAAGTCAAGGAAGGTACCTATTGATTTTGCATTCAGAGGGTCAAGTATCTAATCATTGAAAGAGGGTTTTACATACAAGAAGTATAACACTATTTACCTGATTTCAGTTTTCTCAGTGCTCTAGTCATTAAACACAGGTTTTAACAGTGTTGATATGTTATATAGTTGTTATTTCCCATTATAAGATGTAAAAATATAATCAGACATTTGAAACATTAAAATGTTTGAATATCAGATAATCGGTCTAAATGGTTTTGGCAAAACATAGTTCATTTTTAGCTCTAGTGGTGGTCATGAACCACATGAACTTATGGGATTGTCTGCTTGGTTGTTGATTTGTCTCTGTTAGCATAAGTTTATTATCACTGCTCCTCTTAAAATATTTGCAGGAGTGTCTTGACACTTTGTATTCACACATATTGGTCCCATTGTCTGCTTGGTCCTAAATGAAAATAAGGTTGCTTTGACAAACATTTATGCCTGCCACATAGGATAACCTGAAAATCTTTTCTCAACTTCTACTGATGTCAACATGGGATTTTTACTAACACTTCTTATGATGTCTAGCTGGTTATGAATGAAAATGGTGCTTATCTGATGTCCCATATGGCTGCCACTTAGGCCTTCTTGTTTCTTGAAACTCTTGTTGTTGTTGCTGCTTCTTCTACATGCATGACCAGATCAACTTGGACTTACTTAAATAATCTAGTTTATTCTCAATAGAACTGGTGTCAGTCTCATCTCCAGTGTGGCCACCACAGTGACCATCTTGAAAATCTTGTTGTTGCTACTCCATTTGAATGGATGGTCATATCATCAAAGGGTTTTCATCAAACGACTTTTTGTGATACCTAGTTGCTCCCAGGTGAAAATGGTGCTTATCTAATTTCCAATATGGCTGCCACAGTGGCCATCTTGAACATTTTAAACTCTCTGTTTTCACTGAAAGACTTATCATGTCGAGGTGTTCCTGAATGAAAATACAATTAGTGCCTATCCCAATTTCAGTATGGTTGCTATGGTCACAATCTTGAAAATCTTGTATTGCAACACCTCATAAATAAATGGTTTTATCAATATTTTTTTTTTTTATAAAAGACTTCTTATGTTGTCAAGCTGGTTCTAAACAAAAATAGTGATGATCTAAAATCCAATATTGCTGCCATGGAAGTCATCTTGAATATCATTTTATCACAACACTACATAAACACAAAATTATATTGACATGACGTTTCCATCTGAAGACGTCTATTGAGGTCCAGTTATTCTTCTATGAAAACTACGCCTGTCTGATGTCCACTATGACCATTGCAGCAGCAGTCTTGTATCATATAACAGTCACATCAGTAATCAAAGTAATCAGCTTTCTCACAAATGAATGAAAACCCACCCAGTACATACTAAATATTGCAGTCATCACTCATGTTATGTTAAAAAAAAGAACTCTGTATCCAAGAAATAAATCAATATTCTTACTGAGTGTTAAGTTTGCACTGAAATATCACTAACAAACTTGTTTCATGGTGTTACAAAACCCCAGAAATTATCTGCACATGCATGGCATTACAGATTGTACATGATGTAGTCTATTATCATGGTTTCATAGTATAGTTAATTATAAAGTACTTATGTAGTCTGCTATTGTAATTACAGATATGATAAAAGATATTCCAGGAAGTACAGAGGAGTCTCAGTCATTTACATTTTCTGACTATGCCAAGGACTGTGAAGATACTCCTCTCATTGGTGAGTTAAACAGTAACATATACACAATTTATGTATATCATATATATGTGGTACGTAGTAAATTATTTTCAACTCACCTGTCCAAATGGTTAAATGAGCATATAGTATGTCTTTTTTTTCATATGTAATTACAAAAACCACTCTTTTATTCACATGATATAGCGTCCAGCACTAAAATTGTAAAAAAATAATTAAAAGGCATTTCTCAAAAACCATTGGTCACAGTTTATCCAAATTTGAAAGAAAGTTTGCTATTGTGATGTTTCATAATTTTGTTCAAATGATGTAAATCCATAAAATGTTGCTGCCAATTCTCAAAATAGAAAACTGTTTACAACTTCTAAAAAAACGCTTGATCAAATTTGTCAGCATCCTTGCATATTTACATCAGTCAGGGCTGCCATTAATAATTAAAAATACGAAAAACTTTATAAATTGCTTCTTTTCAAAATCTTGATTTAATTTGACTTGATATGACATAAATCATGATGGTCTTTCAATCTGTATTTAATAATATTTGCCATCTTTTGTTGACCAATGTTCTTAAATAAAATAAAGTCCAGGATACCATTGTTGAAAAGTCTTTTATGAACCACACTTATTGTTCCTCAAAGCATGCTCAAGGATTATGATAATGGTAAGTTTGTTGCTTTTATAGTTGTTATTGGCTACTAAATTAGCCTAGATTATCAGTGCTTATAAATGGACTACACCCTGCCATACATAGACACATCACCTAATGTGGTTTGTTAATGTAACATTACTACAGCAAAGCATATATTAACTGTATATTTTTAAAAATAATAAACAAATAATTAGGGAACATTATGACTGAATAACTGGAGGAAATTACTGTGGGCACCATATATCAGATTCTGAGTAAGTGATTTTTCTTTCTTCAACTTATTGGTTGGACATACAGACCAATACAGTTGTTTTGGATGCCATGATGCATTGATAACTTTTGACATGTTTACTAGTATTAATTCATCTCTACAACTCACTGTCATCAAGGGAGAAATAAAAATTGATTGCCCGGGAGCCCTGAAGATGTACAAGTAATGGCAGGCAACCATTTTCTCCATAAAAGTTTGATAAGGCAACTGAATCATACTTTTATTAAAATGATCATGTTAAAAATATAAAAGAATTTTAAATATTTGCCAGTTAGAAATGTTTATTAAATAAATCATTAAATTGCCCACCAGGGTACCTACAACAGGGGTATGTGTGAAGAGGCAGAATAGTCTCCATATAATCCTATAGTTGAGTGTTGGGTGATTTATGAGAAAACTTAAAGTAGCTAGATTTGCAGATATTCGTCTTCTGTCAACACACCAACATTTAGAAGTGGTATCTTTTATCTCTGACAACACATTGAAAGCCAGTGATCAAATTCTATGTTTTCTCATTGGTCTGTTCAAGAAATGGACACTCAATGTAGAGTATATGACAGTGTTTCTGTTGACAAATATTTTCTCAAAGAATATTGCAAGAATAAAGAATCAAATCAGTCACAGTTGTTGGTGCATGCTATATTGAATGGTAATCAGTATACAAAAGTCTAATTTGTCAAGTTTTCGAACAGTTTAGATACCAGATTAATTGTACTGAATTACTGATAACATGAACTATAATAATGGGAACTCAGATATATATAAATAGCATATAAATATCTGGTATGGGCTTGCCAACTAATAAAAATCATCACCATTGAAAAAAATGAATTTCATATTTGTTTTTGGATGATTAAATAAGTGTGTTAACATGTGTGACACTTTCCATCTGCATGGCTGATGGTGAGTTAAGACTGATTATATACAGTAAATTATGATCACAGCAGATTTTTAGGCAACTATATTAATTACCAGGCAACTGGAAAAATCTGCTGGGCAACCAATTTGGCACAGCACAACAAGTTCTGTAGGAACAACCATAGATTTTCAACATTTTTTCAGCCCAGCTTTTAATGCCTTCAATATGTGATTTCAGGTTGAACATGGTACAACTGTGTGTCAGTACAGTAAATCAAATCAGTACATGAATTTGTCTAACAGTTGTGTGACAATATGGGTTGAAATAAAACAACATGAAGCTAGGTACAGTGGTTTTGTATTTTGAAGGTATGTGTGTTAAAACAACATTATTATTTGACCAAATTAAATGCATGATACCATAAATATTTATTAAAGTTACATAAACTAAAATGATTACAGTATGTTTGACTGGTCTTTTGTTCATTTCTCTGTTTTTGTTGTTGTTGTAGGATTTAACGCCATTTTTAAGCACTTGATATACATGGCGGCCAGTATTACTGGTGGAGGAAGAACCCGGGAAAATCCCTGGTAAGAACCACCGACCCACGAGAAGCTACTGGCAATCTTTCTCATATAACTACATTAGCCAAATCTTAGATTCGAACCCGCGCAGACAGAGGTGAGATGGCAGTGATCCGTAATGGAGAGCACTTTTGACCACTCAGCCACTCGGGGCCCCTGTTCATTTCTCTACCTGGACATATGCATTGATTATTTTGACCCTAACTATTTGAAGTAACATGGTCATTAGTTGTGGACACCAGCAACTGTATTAAAAGTATGAAGTGTGGTAGCTGTCTCTTCATCTTTTTACCATCAGAAAGTAAGTAATGAAAGGGAATAGCTTTACTCTGATTATTGATAGATATATTTTCTATAAACCAGGCTTGCAGTATGTAACCGAATTCCGCACGGATGATGGACAGATGACTCGATTTGTCTGTAACTTGTGTGAATGTTGGTGTGATGGAAAGACTATCATCCCTCATTTGACTGGATTGAAGCATCGCCAGAACTACTTTGTAAGTGGTAGTATTTGTTGCTTTATGCTTATAAATATTACATACAGTCTAATATAGTTTATCCAGCTTCTATATAATTGCTGATTCATAACTACATAATAAATGGAATGATATAATGCAGATTGTTCAATTTAAACTAGTTATTTGACTGCCCAGTTCATTCTGCAGCCTTTTCATTAACTTTGAAGTAGCTGTCGCAAGTTCAGGTATATAAGTCTTGGTCATGGCATCAGTGTAATAAATACACAAAACTGCATACACCACTCCCTCGATAACTCGCGCCCTGATAACTTGTGAACCCGCTTGTAACGCGGTGTCCGGCATGGATCCCGTTCTTTTAAAAAGAAAATATTTTTTAAAATGAAGAAAATCGTGATCAGAACTGGTGAATGAAACCTTGATATATTGCCCGTTTTATCGTCGAAAATGACCGATAGTGCCCAAAAAGTTAGAATCAACATCGTGAAATTTTCAGGTTTTAATAAGGAATCATATATCTTGTTAGATTTTATCGGAAAAAAATATTTTCTCAGTTCACTGTAAATAATAATACTGTATATGTATACGGCGAAACAGCGATCAATGAATTATAGTAAATGCTAACAGGTGGCAGCACTTAATGAAATGAACACTAATTAAATATGTCTTGTCACGGGAAATTAGTGTTTTAATCTTTTCATTTTGTTGCAGTGTAAGCAGTATAATCGTTGCATGTTCTCTTCTATTCAGACATGAAAAGAGTCAATTGACCATCACATCGATGCCCGCGAGCACATCTGTGAGAACCTAATTAAGTGCCGGCTGCGTTTTAATCAGCGACTTGGGGAAGTGTTTGTTGCATTGTAAAACTCAATTAAAATAGACCTGCTTTGTTTTATAAGGCAGTCTTTTGTATCAAATCAGGTAAAAGACGTACAATACAAAAGTTCAAAGGAATGCAAATCCTACATGCATAAACTCTTGTGGTCAATATCGTGTCTCAACATCAATCAAATTAGTTGGACCAATCGAACATGGTTTTAAATAGTATGTACTCATTGTCATTAAAGTATATATTAATCAGTAATTTATCCTAATCATTTGTAAATGTGATCATGGAGAGCAAGGGAATCAAGCGAAAGGCGTACTCAGTGAATGAAAAGCTTACTGTCATAGAGAGGGTTCATAATGGTGAATCAGGATCAAAAGTTTGTAGTGAACTTAAACTTGCCCAGTCGACACTCAGAGGTTGGCTCAAGGATGAGCAGAAATTTCAGGATTATTTGCATGAAGTTGATTCTGACGATGGATTTAAACGGAAACGGGCACGCACTGCAAACGACACAAATTAGATGATGCTGTATACACCTGGTTCACATAGCAACGTGAACAAGGTGTTCCGATTTCGGGAACAATGCTCAAGGCCCAGGCAGAGAAAATGGCCAAAACTATGGATACTGATTCAGATTTCATGGCAAGCCATGGATGGCTTTGGAGATTCCAGCGCCGACATGGAATAAGACAAAATTCGTTGTCGGGAGAGATACGCTCAGCAAATCAGGCGGCCGCATCTAGTTATCCCAACCAACTCCGAGAGATACTGACCCGTGATGGATATACAGATGACCAAGTTTATAATTGTGATGAGGCTGGTCTATGCTATCGGATGATTTAAATATTTTTTTTTAATATTTTCTTTTACATGTCTGACGTTTAGACCCATTAAATTCATGGTTGGTAATGGTTTATCTTTGTAAATTATTTTTTTTACATTTTACTCTATCTATCTAATCTATCTATCTATGTATCTACCTAGTGATAGCAGAATTTTATTTTTTAGAGCAACACAAGTTTCAACGTTGTCGTTTTTCGATATGAATATTATTATTTTTGATAAAATAAATCTAGATTCATTTTGAACAAACAATAAAACTAGAATGTATCCAAATCAACACAAAAAGCAGTGATGTAATACACAATGTGTTTAGCGATACACATGTTAAGAGTACTGATACCTCGTGGAATAATGTTTGTTTTTACGATCTTTTCAAGATATTTTATCCAGAAATTAAAGGTAATTTATAAAGAAAAACGAACAACACCTTTATAAAGAAATATTTATTCACAGTTATTTTCAGCACGATTATAAAACGAGATTTTTACAATGCATCCCCCCCCCCATTTCGCCTCTGTCGATCTCCTATCTCTTTATTAGTTTTTTTTATAAGTCTCTCGGTAACTCGCGCCCTCGCTTATAGTGCGGTCGATGTTTTTGGACCCCGTTTTGCGCGAGTTATCGAGGGAGCGGTGTACATGTTTTGTTCTGTGTGGGCAGAAAGAACGAATTGTTGATATGGCATAGGAATATGACAAGACTGTCAGACCAAGATGTATTTATATGCCATATCAAATAACTTTCCCCTAAAACAGTACAAAATACAGATTTGGTTTTGTATTTATTACATACTCCCTATTTTTATGCATTCTAAATGTTTTTGTTCCTTCATGATATAATTGAAATTCAAAGTGAACTTGGATTTATAAATCCTCGATTCACTGCCTAAAAATTTCTACGTGGACATCAAAGAAGGCACCTATATAGTTCAAATCTGGGTGCATGATATGAAAATATGCATTGAACAGCTTTATTGAACACCATATCAAGCAAATAAGATTAACTCATTAACCCCTGGAGCCTCGTTTATGCATCATGAGGTAGTACTTTACTTGTGAGCTTTGTAGTGTCAATGTCATTTAAGATACACTAAAGTGGCTGGTATTATAGAAAGGTAGACAGAGGTAGCTCTATATTGATACCAGATAATCTGGACTTTCTAGTTGGAATACAAATTACGTACAGAAACATATTTTATTTGGACCGAATATTTTTTTCCACCAAAAAATTATCCGTTGTTAGAATTTGATTTTGTATCCAGATTTAAGACTTTTTGGGCCTCAGAACCAAGGCAGACCAGTCTGAACTGCTCATAAACGGGCGATCTTTTGCAAAAAGTTGGATAAGTTGGGGATGGCTTGGATATTGTATAATAATTTCCATGGCATGATGACACTTTAAAACTATCACAATATACAATTACATTTTCAAATATTCAGAAAATAGTGTTAATGTGAGTTTATTAGTGATTGGATTCTAATGAAATTTAGCAGAGAAATTTTGAAATTGGGCTTCTTTCTGCACATCTTCAGTGTAAAATTATGGATCCAGTTATCAGTATATGTGCTCTCAATTATTACACTAATCAGATGCCAATTTTCTTATACATATGCCCTGCTTTAATTACTTACTTGTCTGCTTCCTTTAATTTTTATTCAGACAATGCAAATAACTGGTTTTGTGAAAAATATTTCATGAGCTCTCTTTTTATGTTTATGTAAATACATAGATTTATTGGGTATTGCTTAAGAAAAGGTAGGGACGACAAAGGTCCACATACAGTATTCCTGTTATTCTGGCACATTTAACAAGCTTTATTGTCATTTACTGATGGGGACCATATTTATAGAATCAATATCAGTTAGCTATTTTAAGAAATTATCTAACTTGGAAGAAATGGAAAAGCCACAGTGTAAGAATAATAAGCTTGCTTTTGTATGGCACATCAACACAAGTCGGTTCTTTGTCCTAAGGCATTGGGTGTAAAGTGCATTGACCAAAGAAACACCAAAGTAGGCATCCCAAACTGATCTAATGGCAAGATTCAAACTTGCTTCCATTTGATCAGTTGTCCAGCACACCAACCACAGCCTCAGCATCCTTTAGCCATTCTTGCAACATGCAGAAGGCAGCATCAGGTCTATTTTGTACATCACTATGCCTAAAGGGAGTGTAGGAAAATCAGAATTCAAGCAATTAACACTATGCCACTGCAGCCACAATAACCTGTCCAGGTTTGTCTGTTGCAACTACTGTAGCTATTTTTGTCTACTTAAATTAAATAATCTATCCACCTTGAATTTTCTAGGAAGAAGAACACCCACATATTTATAACCACATCACTAGTTTCAATTTGAAGAAGAGCAAGGCAGAATTAACTGAATCTGTGACATTGTTTGCCAAAGATGTGGAAGAGAAGGAGGGTCGTAAAGAGGTCAAGATTAGACATTATGTGGCTGCGGAAGATAAAAAAGTCTTATCTGTGCAGGAGGAGACAAGCAAAAAGGACCTTGCAGGGAAGCACAAGGCAATTGATGCCAAGATGGCAGAACAAGAACAAAATGGTAGAATAATCATAAGTAATTCTTGTACAGATTTTATTTGCTTCTTTTTTGTAGCATATAACAATTATGTGTGCATTGAACTTTTTGTTCATTTGTTGGCAGTAACTATGTATAGAATTTAAAGAAGTCAAGATTTGACAAAATTTCAAGGGGGCCCTCAGTGGTCCTGTGGCCTAAAGTACCCTCCAGTGCGGATCACTACCATCTCACCTCTGTCTGCATGTGTTTGAGTCTTGAGTCTAATGTGGGTATGTGAGAAGGCTTGCCAGTGGCTTCTCATGGTTCGGTAGTTCTTTCTGGGAGTTTCCCTGGTTCTTTCACCACCATTAATAATGGCCGCAATGTATATCCTATCTTGTGCTGAAAAATGGCATTAAACCCTACAACAACAACAATGACAAGAACAAAATTTCATTTCCAAAATTACTCTATGTTTAAAAATCCAAAATTACAAAATTGTTAAAGAGTTAGAAGTGTGTTTTGTTTGGCACATGAAATAAAGTGCTACTTTACAAATATTTCTCTGATGGAGGATATACTGAACATGATTGTTCCTCTTACAAAAAAAAGTCTTTGATGTTCTCTGGCATGTACCCTTATAAGGATCCAATAAAATAAAAGCTCAGTATTGCAGAAAAAGAATGCATTGAAAGTGATTACATTTTTTAAATGTTTTACATTTTCCAGTTAACCTTCTGTATCTCAGTTCCAAGAATGTCACATCTGTTTCCACTTGAAGTGATACTCTTTCATATAGTAAAATCCAATAGACATGTAGTATGTTAATGTAATATTTGGAATTGGCTTTATTCAGGAGTAATCACTAGAACAAATAACATAGACACTGATCTTCTTGTGCACTATGCAATGGCTGATCAGTGTGTTTTTGCAGTTGGACTCATCTTATGATCATTGTACAGTATACTGTTGGTATCATAAACTTAGATTGGTGCACTGAATCATGGGTTGTCTCCATGTTGTCCAGCCTGACAAGTTATTATTTGTTGGTTCTTTTTTAATTTTTATAAGAATTTATTTGCTTGTTTTTACCAAACTGTAATGACATGTTTTAACTCAACTCAAATGACATGATTTTACTAAACACTCACAACCTGTTTCTACTAAACTCTAATAACTTGTTTTTACGCAACTCTAATGAATTGTTTTTACTTTTTGCAACAGAAAAGCATTTAAATTTTCTGAACTGTTCAAAATTTTCACTTATCAAGTATGGTATGGTTTGGTATTGTTTTACTGTCCCTCTTTTCAAGTATGATATTATTTTGGTATTGTTTGTTATTGGTTTTGTATTTGGTATTGGTTTGGTATTATTTTGATGTTCATTGTTTCAAGCATGGTATTGGTTTGATATGGTTTGCTGTTGTTTTGGTATTGGTATTGGTTTGGTATTATTTTGCTGTTCATTGTTTCAAGCATGGTATTGCTATGGTTTGATATTGTTTTGGTATTGTTTGGTATTGGTTTTGTATTTCATATTGGTTTGGTATTGTTTGTTATTGGTTTTGTATTTGGTATTTGTTTGTTATTATTTTGCTGTTCATTGTTTCAAGCATGGTATTGGTTTGATATTGTTTTGGTATTGATTGGTATTGCTTATGTATTTTGTTTTGTTTTGGTATTGTTTGTTATTGGTTTTGTATTTGGTATTGGTTTGGTATTATTTGTTATTGGTTTTGTATTTGGTATTGGTTTGGTATTATTTTGCTGGTCATTGTTTCAAGCATGGTATTGGTTTGATATTGTTTTGGTATTGATTGGTATTGCTTATGTATTTTGTTTTGTTTTGGTATTGTTTGTTATTGGTTTTGTATTTGATATTGTTTTGGTATTGTTTGGTATTGGTTTTGTATTTTATATTGGTTTGGTATTATTTGTTATTGGTTTTGTATTTGGTATTGGTTTGGTATTATTTTGCTGGTCATTGTTTCAAGCATGGTATTGGTTTCCTATGGTTTGGTGTTGTTTTGCTGGTCATTGTTTCAAGTATGGTATTGGTTTCCTATGGTTTGGTATTGTTTTGCTTTTCCTCTTTTTCCTACATGAGCACCGTCATGACTGTCATTCATTAAAGTATTTTTTTCTTTTAGGTTCACCACCAAAGAGGAGCTGTATTGATCAAAGCTTTGATAGAGGTACATAGTTTAAAGACTGAATAAAATTGCTAAAATATTAGTCAACAGAAAACCATTAGTAAATGCATATTACAATGGGCAAATTTGCCTGGAAACCTGTTTAATGAAAAAAGTAAAAGCAATGTTTTGTCTTTTGAAACAACAGAAGAGATTTATTTGTATGCACATCCGATTTGCATATAATCCTTTGAGTAAATTGGATGGTTAAGATTCTTTTTTTATGAATCCTAATTTTAGTATTAAACATAAACAAAATATCTTGGATCCATTTGCAAACTTTTAAGTTACCAACGGTTTTATGTCCTTTTGGGGAGGTTAGGCTAAAGTCATGCAATTGTTTGAAAACAATAGCTCTCTTGCTCCTTTTTGCTTAAAAAACTTTTATATTCACTTGTATCTGTTTATATCTCATACATAAGGGAAAAACTTCAATAGGGAAGAAGACAATATACTTTGGAACTTGTCCAAAATCAAAACTCAATGGACATGGATTAAGTGAAAACACCCAACAGAATGTATATAAACCCTCATCATAAATATTCATGCAAAAATGAAAAGGAACAGCAAAAACATAAAGAAAAACAAATAAGCCTTAAAACTTGGACATGATATGCATTGCCTTATACACCATGACATTAACACAACAGATAAAGCTAGACCCTCCCATGTATATATATGCATAAAGAATTCATCAAATAATGATACTGACATCATATATATCTAATGGGTTTCACATTCACCATACTGTGAACATATTTTTAATTAAAAGATATGTGTGGTTTAAGATTCTGAATACATGGTTTAAAATTCATTGAAATGTCTTGTGGCTTTCCAGTAATGCCACTATGTTGCTTCGTTGCCTTCTTTATTTCTTTGCTTCTGAATATGTTGTTCTGTTGCAAATTATGTTTGCTCTTTTGCCAACCACGTTGCCCTGTTGCCAGCTATGTTGCTCTTTCTCCTTTGAATATGTTCCACAATCAGATTAACTTTATGGGATATAAGACTGCTACCTTGATAATCCAGCCCAACTAATAGACAAAAAATGTCTTTTTCCTGTGTATCTCATATAGACAGATGGCAATAACTCTTGACCATTACCTCCCCTTGCCTCCACTTGGTGTCACTAGGTTTTAAGCATCACTGTTGTACTGATAACAATGTGCAGTATAGCATCCAGGATTTTTGTATTGGACATTATTTCTTCTACAGGTTTTATACTTTACTTTTAAATTTTATTCCAAATTTGAGTGACTTTGTTACCTTTACAGACATTGTCTATTTAAGACCATGTTACAGCATGCTGTCATGAACTCATTATCATTTACGAGTTATTGTGACACTAGTTTTGCTTACTTTGTTAGCAACAGGGGTGGTATTAACAAGTTAGTAACATCCTGAATTGCTAATTCATCAGGAAAAGGATGCTTTTCACAGAAGATAGGTCACTGATCAAATAAGTGGTGGTGGAGGTTGTGCAGAAACTACAATTATCAGCATTTTATTACAGGCAGTTTCATATTCTAAATTCAAGTTGATGCCAGAGTTGCTTCAACCAATACATTTTGCCACCAAAATTCAAGATGGAGACAATGAGATCCATCCATCTTTCCATCCATTGGGATGAGTATTATGTCTTTAACCCTTTCATCACTACAGACCGGTTTTCAGGTCTAGTGGAAGTAACTCTGTATACCCTATGGACCGCTTTACAGGTCTGGGGCAGTGCTTATTTAAAGTCATGTACCAGACTACATTTGTTTTGGGATATCTCTAAGAAGTTCCTTATTGTAATGTAGATATTATACTTGGATTATCTTGCGAGTTTGGCAAAGTTCTGTTCTTTCAAAGTCCACAGGTCATTCTGCTTTGCAAGTCCAAAGTTACTTAGTGTTTGGGGCTTGAAGCCTGAAAGTTACTTAGTGATGAAAGGGTTAAATCTCGATCTGACAGTTTCATATTTTCACTTCCTTATCTACCCTGTTCTACAACAACGGCAACTTACCTGGAAAGCATCCTCCAGAATCATATGGTAAGTTTATTCGACTCCAAGGCAGCTTAATGTTATCTCACTTTTAGGTCATCTAGGCTTTCTAGTGAACTGGGAAATGTTTGATCTCTGTCCATCCTAGCTTTTTGGAACTTATAACTATCCAAAATCTGTTGTGTCTTCATTGTGTTCACATATTCAGGATCATTGAACTCATTTATCCCATTTCCAGTAGGACTTGGATTTCAGCAAGGGAGTTCTTGAACTCCTGGGATTATTCAGTGTAGAGGTGAACTTGACACCATTAGACCGTCTTTCTGTTTACCTCTTACAAATGACATTGCTAGCATAATGGTACTCCTCAATCAAACAGTCTTGATAATGCACAAGATACTATCTTTCCTGCATCATTGGTGCAACCCAGGTTGGTTGAACATGGGGATTCAACGGGAAAGTCCCAAGCAGAAATATATGTATGTATCAATGCTAGTACATACTTTTGGAATTCCCACCTGTTGCCAGTCCTCACTAATGTCAGGGGCAGATGGAGCCAGGGAGTTGCCTCTCCACATCAACCTTTTTAGAAATGAAGACTGAATATTTACCAAAGCACATTATTTAAAAACCCTCCCAATCACCTTGCCATGCGAGCAACCTTGTAAGTATATTAGCTTAAAAACTAGTGACGATTGTCATTTTTTAGTTTTGGCTGGATTCTCAAAGGAGCAGGTTTATATCCCCTATGTTATTGTGATTGGGTAAATATTCTAAGAGGAACATAATTTACTTAAATATTTGCTGTTTCCAGCAATGTTGCCTTGTTGCCAACAATGGGGTTTTGCTACCAGTTTATTTGCCTTTTTGCTAGTTTTGCTGCCACACTGCCAGCTACAAATAAACCAAACTGGTCTGCATATTATATTAAATAATTGTCAGCAATAAAATATATTGGATCAATCATACCCAACATATAAAAGAAATACATGCTTATAAATATTGTAAAAAGTCATTTAAATACTACAGTTGTACCCCGCTATAACGCGCCCCTTTATAACATGAATTCGGATATAACGTGGTCGTGGCATGGCTCCCGAAATTTCAGGTAATTTATTACAGGTATTTTTCTCAAAAACCAAAAAAAAAAATCTTTCAAGTATGAAAAATAAATTACATCAAGAGTTTAATTATCATTCTCATACTCGGCAAAAAAGTGCGAAAAAGAACGTGCAGAAAATGTATTATCATTTTGGGAAGGAAATCACACACAAATTCGAATATAAAATAATCATTGTATGGCTCCTAAAATTTCAAAAATTAACAAATTTCTGTTAGTTTTGTGCCAAAATAAACATCAGAAATATGAACCAATTGCTGGGCCTACTGAGAACATTGATCATTGTTTATTGTTGAAAAATGACAGCTCATAAGTGTCAATATTATTATTACTGATCCCTGAGCAATGAAGCCATCGTGTCTACTTTGTGTTTGTCTTGAATGCATTCTGAATACAATCGTTGCTCTAATAATCTCCGATATATGTTCTCTTAATTTCATACACAACTAAGCAACAGCCAATGCGGCGGTTGATAAAAGATTCTCACCAGAATGTATAAATCAATTAATTTAAGTACATTGTTTATGATCAAAGTGAACTGCCGAGCTAAACTTGTTCAAATCAGGGGGCAACGATTTATACAGCATCAAAGAAACAAAAGCCGCCAACATGTGCGCATGGATTGGCGGTGTTGTTTTATGCAATCTGTTGACTAGTAAATTTGAATTCTGCAACTGAGAACTATAATTGACTTTGCCAAGAGCAAACATGACATTAGCAGAAAGCAGCTAGAAATCACAGTTTTTCAAAAAAATAATAACTATTGACAGATGAGAAATGTAGTGGTATAAAATGTATACAGACACCGTTCATTAATCTTCAGACATCAAACATCATTCATTACGTACACCCGTTATGTAATTTTTATTATTTTCTTTTCATTGAATTCAGTCACATAATGATCTGTGACAAAATTATTGAATATTTTACATCCGTGTGTGGATATTTTCAATGGAAATATTTGTATTATGGATTCAATGTATGTTACAAGATTCGCTGGTGAGTACACGGTGTTGATACTTCTTTTCATGCAATAGATTATACATGTATATATAAATTAGACACGTGTATGTACCAATGCATGGTTCTCTGAATAAAGTAATATATTATATCTGCAAGTTCTGTTACCAAAGCAAATGTTTTTCTCATTTAATATATATTGATCAAAAATGGTAATTGTACCATGCATTTTCGCACCTGTCTTTATGTACACCCTCCCCTCCCCCATTAAATCCAAAAATGTGTTGGTATTGTACATGGTTGCTTATAACACGGTTCGGTTCATAACACGGTCGGATTCAATGGCTCCCAACTACCGTGTTATAGCGGGTCCCACTGTACATATAATGTTTAGATTCAGTATAAATATCGTAAACTGATTATTTTTCATATCCCAAACATGGTACAATTTACTGAAATTCCAAAATATCAAAATTAAAAGCTGAAATAATATATCCATACAAGACTTTTGAAGTATGAGTACAGTTACAAATAGAACTTAGTGTTACAGTCAGCTAGTACTCATCCTTATGCTGTAGCAAACTCTGTCTTAAGTATGAGTACAGTTACAAAACAACTTAGTGTTATACAGTCAACTAGTACTCATCCTTATGCTGTAGTAAATTCTGTCTTAAGTAGACCCTTCCTGACAAGATCTCTGGATCATTATGCCCACACATAGCATATGCATCCAACAAGTACACAAAGAAATTTACAAAACCCAAGGGCAAAGTACCCATACACGTCATGAAATATCAGCATCTCACTGCAAGTCATCTACAGTTAGGTAACCTATTACTTGATTACTATTGGTCATGGTAAAAACAAAATACTAATTTACTCTAGGTAACACTGTTTGCATCATTAATTGTTCTAATGTATCACCCAGTTATTGTATTGCCTTATTTCATGACAGTGTGGTCTTTCAAGATAGATGTAAATAGGGATTATCATTACATAAGAACATTGGTTTATACATGAAAAATCTGGTTCTCATGACAGGTGGTCTTTGAACTAGTGGTCTTTTATATCAGGTGGTCACAATAATCTATTATGACAAGTCCCATTCCCTTTCCTAACTTAAATATTCAGTAGATGGCTTGAGACTGTATTTCATTACCAGATACCAAGGGAGGAGTCCGAGGATTTGAGAGACCCAAAAGAGGAAAATTTGATGGTACAGGACCCAGAAGACTTTGGCAGGAGGGTTTAGAGAGAGACAATGGAACAGGGAGGCATGCAGGGTTAGTATAATAAATTTTAGAATTAGGAGGTAGCAGTTTTTTTTTGGAGGATTTTATGATATAGATAGTAACTACTGTTACAAATGTATTTTCACCAGCAAAGTGTGAAGTTCATTTTATTAGATGTGTCATCATATGATTTCAAAACATGGATACAATATTTGGTGCAAGCAATCCAGGCCAAAGAGTTGATTGGTCAAGGTCAATTATTTTAAGCCTATTTGGCCAGAATTTTTTTCTGCACTTACTAGGGAGGGAATTCCCTTTTCATTTGGACTGGATGACCCAAGGTCTACAGAAATTGTATGTCTGTTGCAATATTGTCAGCAGCCGGCATACATTAATTTTGCAACTTATTAGAATGTTTGCTTGTTGTCTGCTTTTTTTCTTTATTAAAATGGTTATCTAATGAAACAATGATAAATGAATTAATTAACTCAAAATTATCCTGCTGGGTTACCATACAGAGAACTTGACAGCATCAATTATGTCCTTATATAACTGTTCATATCTTTGATATTCTCACAGTTTAGTTATGCAACTTTCTCCAGACATGCTTGATTAAGAATATGGAAATTCACTTTAATGTAAGTCAACTACCTTCAGGACATTTCACTCAGACCTGCTATAAATCCCCTTGCTCTCACTCAAACATGTGTTTTTTGGTGTTTTTTCTAAACATATATGTAAATATATTATAAGTGTAGCTAATAACCTCTTTGCCAATAATTGGGCTTTAATATCAATGCAGGTGCACCTGTTTCAAACAGACATGCTTGCAAACAGAACCATATTCAACCAAAGGCATTCTTATGAAGAGAACACACATTTCACTTAGAGAATTTGATCACACTATTTTGTCAAACCAGCAGCTGCATATGAAACTTTCATATGCTAGACAATATCATTCATGTATTGGAGAAGACATCCACCAGGATGTTCATTTCAGTCAAGAAGTTTCTTCATCTCCTCTGCAGGCTGAATGTAGCAGAAGACCTTAGTCGCCTTTACACTCTTTAGGTATTTTGGTTGTAGTGAACGACCTCACGAGTCAATGGGTTGGTGGTAGTGGTGAAATTACATCATGATATAAGTTACCTTCATTTATAGTAGTGTGCAACATTATTGCAGTATTTCTTTTCTTCAGGTGGTACATGTCATGGTACCTTTCAATGAACCAGTACATCAGGAGTTTCTTTAAGTAAGGAACATACAGAATTCCCAAAGAATCTTTCTTTGATTTTAATGATGTTAAAAGCATGTTTTCATTATTCAAGACAAAATAGTTTTCAAAAATTGTCATTTTTTATAAAACAGTTGTATCTCTCACAGATTAATGTGGAATATTACAAATATATTTATGATCAATTAATTAAGTGTGACCAAATGGAATGTTGTGAAATATATTCAGGCCAATTTCCAAATTTATTTTTTGGGTACATTCCCCACTCATATTACATTAGGAGTATTAGCTTGCTAACTTGTGAATCCATCCCTTCTAGAAGATGAAAGTTGTCTTTACTTGTCTGTCTTATGTATACAAAGGCCAATTACTCATGCATATTACCTTTTCTTGCCACCACCAGGTGTTGCTAGTTTTTAGCTTAGCTGCTTTACTGTAACATCATACAGTTTATTCTGTTTGTGATGAGGTGGAACAATGACCTAGTTGATTTGGTGATATAATACCTAGGAAAATTGCTGCATACTACTTAAATAGCCAATGTTGCCATTATTCCACTTGTGTCTGGAGAAACATCTCAACACCTTGGTCCTGTCAGGGATACCCAGTGCAAAAGAGTTATGCACTTTCATTATGGAGAGGATTGTGAACTTTGAAGGCATTCAAGAGGAAGCTGAAATAAAGCTGTTGACCATAACAAGGACCACTCCAATTTGTTGCTCAGTTCTGACATATCCAGACAATGGTTGCTCATCTTTTTTTCAAATTGAACTTCTCCTGGGTCTTGATGTGGCTCAGTTGGTCAAAGTTCAAACACCAGTCCTCCACCTCACTGAAACAATTATCATACAGATATTCCTGATAGGGTGATGTACTTTCCATGGATTTGAGCTACTTGCAGCTTTATTCCACTGTTTCAATCATACTAATGATGCAACCTGATTTTGTTTCTAAAATAGCTTTCCATCATTAGACATGCAACAAAGGACTGTCCATTCTCTCTCCTTGAACAACCCGTGGAGTGAGACAAAGCTGCAGGACTCCTTTGTTTACACCATTAGATGCTATCTGTGACACGTAGAGGTTGTCTTTGGTAGTTGTAAAAGGCTTTTCTTACAGGACAATGGCTGCTTGGCTAATGGAGGGTTTTAAATCAGTTTACTCATAACTATCAATGGATGAATATATAATCTTGCAAAATATGAGTGATTTCCACAAGCCTGGCCTGTAAACATAATGTCTCAATTCAAGTCCTAGTGGTGTCAGTTCATTTGCATACTTGGTCTACTGTCTTTAGATTCTATTTGCAAGACATGACCTCACAAAAAAGAGAGCTTAATTTTCCTGGGTCACAAGACAGTTACCATGCCTAGTTTATGACAGCACAACCAAAGCCCATGGCATGATTTTACAACTTAGATTTATGCTACATGTCTGCGGCATGATGTCCCAGTGCTAGACATCACTATAAATTTCCTCACTGCAAACATTGTAGCGATGACTGAATTTTAAAAAAAGCTATGGTAAAAATCCAAATCACACACACACACACACACACACACACACACACACACACACACACCTTATATTCACTATTGAAGCTTTTTAATGGTCAGCAATAACCAGGTGCAGGATCTCAAAATATCATTCTTGCAAGAGTTTATAAATATAATTTTTGCTTGTACTGATTTCACATTAAGAGAAGTTCATCCATTCATTTGGGCAAGCATCAGGTTGATGTGGGTAGATGTTGGATGCTGAAATATTTCATCCTTGTCTCACCTGTACTCCAAATGTTAATATGATCAGGTACTGTATTTAATAACAAAGGAAAATTTGTTTTTAAATTGTATCTCATAAAATAGTATACCTATTTACATTATTATCAATTCCTTCAACCCTTTCTGGCAAATGCTGGTATTTTGGCATAGGTTATGCTCCAGCTTAAACTGGTAAACATCTGGGATGCTCATGTATCTATCATGACTTGACGGTTTTACAAACTGTGCCTTAAGGCCAAGTTCATGTTAATGCAGAATGTGATTCCTTGACTTGTATCATAGTTTAGAGCAGAAGTTTTTAACCAATGAATACATTAGATTAAATTTTGTGCAGAAATTTATAGCATGACTAGATAGTATTTATTCCACCTGCCTCAAGGTCAAGGTCACTGCAAAAGAAAATTTGTGTTGTGACTAGGTTCTTTGTCTGGTGTCTAACATTTGAAGCATTTGAGATATGTAATAAAATATTACTATTCATATATCATACCTAGGCATTATATTACATATCACTGCTTGCCCTCTTCCCCAAGATCAAGGTCAGGGGTACATAAAGGAAGAATATAAATTGTTTGCCTTAGTCCATTTACAGATGTGACCTTTGAACCAATGAAGATATTTTACTGAAGCTTTAGACTTTTAAATATATACACTTGACTGTATATCATGTATTCAGTCATACGTCTGCCTCAAGGATAAGGTTACAGTGAGGGTTAATATAAGACACTGTTCTGATTCCTGACACATAGCAGTCAAGTCCTTAGCTTAAACATCAGTCATTTGTAGAGAAAATGTCACAAAGCTAATTATATCTTTGCAGTTGTTGAAAGCAATCTTGTCAAATGTTTTAAAGAAGTTTTGGAAGGTTTTTGTAGATTACTTGTCCAAAGCCTATTTCAGCATAGGGCATGGTCCTTTAAGCAGTTTTGAGAATGTAGGTTCGATCTTGGCCAAGTCATACCAAAGACTTATAAAAATGGTACTAACAGCTACCATACCTGGTGCTCAGCATTAAGAGGTTCTTGTTAAAACTGGTTGGCCTGGTGTCAGGATAATGTGACTGAGTGGGAGATCATGCTACATGTCAGTGTATGATGCCCCAGTGCTAGACATCACTATAAACTGCCACACTGCAGACATCATAGCGATTTGACTGTAAAATTGTATAAGCTACGTTAAAAATCCAATCACACACATGAAGATTTTGTATTTTTAATAATGTTGGCTATATTTTATGGTAGCTCAGCATTATTTGAACAAATTTAAAAGTGCTTCAAATCCAGATGCATTCTACAACATTTTATGAAATTCTGTCAAGCATTTTAAGAGAGTTTTTTTTCTGTTTTCAGCAGTAGTGGTCATATTTGAGCCTCACATGGAAGGCTTTTAATTGTATACATATATGATGCCATACCAGCATAGAATAGGGATGCCATTTTTTACAATATAGATAAAGTGCTCCATTATAACACAAATTCATATATAACACAATCATGGCTTGGCTCCTAAAATTTCATATACATGTATTTTTCTAAAACAAAATAACATGTAAACTGTTTATTATCATTTTGGGGAAGAAATTACGTATCAATTCTAATATAAGATGATTGGAATGGTTCCTGAAATTTCATATATATTTTTGTTAGTGAAATTTTTTAAAATTAAAAGTAAAACATTTACTAGTAAAATGTTAATTCAGGGATTGCGCTTGGCTTCACACATGTCACAAATTGCAATTTTTTTTAATCTAATTAGTGACAGAACATACTTTCTAGTGATTTTTTGTATGTGACATTATTATCTGTTTATTCTAGTTTATAAAATCTTGGGTTGGAATGAAGAATGGAGATATTCAGTGACACCATGAAAGGAAGCTGCAAACTCTACATAAAATGCACCAGAATGTATTTTTGCGTAAATACTTTGTTCATATTGACAGACAGGGCCCCCAAGTGGCTGAGTTGTCTAAAGTGCTCTTCGTAACAGATCAATACCATCTCACCTCTGTCCGCGTTAGTTTGAGTCTCAGATTCGGCCAGTGTGGGTATGTGAGAAAGCTTGCCAGTAGCTTCTCATGGGTTGTTGGTTCTTTCTGGGGTTTCTCCCAGGTTATTCCACCATGTATAGCCTGTCTTGTGCTGAAAAATGGCATTAAACTGTTCAACAACAACAACAACATATTGACAAGCCATCTAAACAATGCATAGTTATATTATAATCTGCAGATGCCGACATCTGGTCTGAGTATTGTATGCTGTGATACAGTCCAATAGTCATACCATCAGGACCTTTAATGGCAGGAAAATTAACTACTATAATCGACCAAATGATGGCTAATTCCACTGGTTTATTTTAAATGTACCCACAAAAAATAGTTTTTCTGAAACATCAAAGAAGAGTGATTACCTTTGAAGCACTGATTGTTTTTTTAATAAATGAAAAAAAAATGCAGTCTCAATAGTTTACAATTTTTAGATAATACAAAACAGCATTTGTGTGGTCTTACAAAACTGTTCTTCAGCAGTGACTTCAATAATACATGCACATTTCATCAAAGAAAGCCAACTACAGCCTTCAGAAAAAACAAAGAACCTTTCATCAAAGGAAGTCATCATCAAACTTAAATAAAAGAAAAGGAATATGACGGATTGAGACAGTCAGATATAGATCAAATGAAGACTACCATTTTTGTTATATATATGTGTTTTTTGTTTTCTAACTTGATGTGACTGTTATATGAATTTTATAACATGTAAATCTATGCTCTGATTCATGGACATTACTTAATGTATTGTAGCTTGTACTACACAAATGCAAGTCTTTAGTGCATAGTGTCTTCAGTGCATAGTGTCAGTGTTGTCAGTGCATAGTGTCAGTGTCTTCAGTGCATAGTGTCTTCAATGGTACAACATAGTATTTTGCAAGATTTTTTTTTTACTGTTTTTTTTTTTAAAAATCAACTTCATAGGTTTGAGGACAAGTTTAGAGAAACTCCTGATGTACGAAGCAAGAATTGGCAATATAAGAGACAAGGAACTCACCCTCCACCCCATCAATCATACAGCCATTATGATGACAAATATGGAGAAATGGAGCAGTCAGTAACAAACCAAGAAATGGCAAGGTAAAAGCTGCATGGAAAGATTTTAACATTGCTACTGAATTTATTTTGATCACAATGTTTCAAGCCTATAATACTGTGGTGGATGGTGATTGTTAAAAAACCAAACTAATACTATGTTGATATCTGGGTGCAGGACTCATCCAGCATTGGTGACAAAATAAAACAGAAGAAGTACATTTTTTGCCATACAATTTTTGGCAGTAAATATTTTGCATTGGCTGTAAAACCTAATAAAAAGGTAGTGCACTTTGCTTTTCTTTCAAACTATCTATGGAAATTATAGAGGTTATGTTCAGTGTTCAGTGTAAAAAAGTTTGGTATTAGTAAGTTAAAATCATCTAAAGCTGTCATGTATGACATTCACTGTAAGCTATAAGTACTTACTGTTAAGGTCTTGTCATGAATAGTAATTACTTAAGTCATTTAATTATCAAGCACACACAACAAGGAGTGTAACATGTAACACTTAGTTCACACAGATTTGAAAAGTACTTAAATTTTCAACTACTGGATGAACAGTACTTTTTTAAAAAGTAGAAAATCCATGAAAAGTGCTTATAGTTAATATCAGTGGGAAAAAGTCCTTTAAATGGGCTTGAAAATGAACAAAATTCTTAAAAAGGGCTTGAAAATGAACAAAAATCCTTAAAAAGGGCTTGAAAATGAACAAAAATCCTTAAAATATGCTTGAATTTAAAACAAAATAAAAGACCAAAATATTTGTAAAAATGAAACCTTGGTGAAAAAATTGAAGAAATTGTCTGATTGACTATATATACCTTGTACTTTCTGTGGCTTGGTCAGTAACTAAGGAAAGGGAGATTACTCAAGATTTCCGTTTAGCAGCAGTGTGGGAATGGCAATATGGTGGCTTTCTGTTTCTTACATTGTACCTTGTGACCTTGGTTTCTAAATACAAATGCCACCAGGGAAGTGTGTTTTTAATTGTGAATGGAAAGGCTCCTATAAGTGGATCAAGGAGACCCAGGACAGATATAAAGCTTTGTGTTGTGTGTGCAACAGAGTTATAGACATCGGGGCTATGGGTGAGCATGCCCTTAAATCACACTTTATAGATGCAAAACCCCAGAAGAATGAAGCATCATGTCAGCAATGAATTTGGATTATTTTGGAATAAAAACAGTCAAAATCAAGACATGAGTCACATTCTGATAAATTAATGATGGGATTGATGTTACCCCAACCCCCATCTGATGCAGTTTCAACCACAGAGTTAACATCTGCAAATATTTCCAAATTCCTTTCCAAGAATGATGTTCTGAAGTCAGAAATTTAATGGATATTGCATACTGTGGTCACACATGCATCCTACAAATCAAATGAACATATTGCTGACAATTTTCATGCTATGTTCCCAGACAGTGCTCTGGCTGTAAAATTGTCTTGTTCAGAAGCTTCTTACTCGTGTAATTTGTCATTGTGGAACACCTAAAGAAATTATTTTCTATCAAGTGTCAGTGTCATGTTTGGGATTCTATTTGATGAATCCTTGAACAAGAAAATGCAAGAAAAGCAGATGGACATACATCTCAAATTTTGGGATAGCTGGACAAACCAGGCTGTGACTAGATACTTGGGATCACAGTTTTAGGTAAGTATTGTTATTTGAATTTTATTATTATTTTTAGTTCTTTTAATCGTAATTTGTCAAGTTTATAAGTGATTGCATTCACATTTTCCTTGGAATTACAAAAAATAGGTAAATAAAAAGAAAACAACTAAATGAGCATAATTCATACTTACATATATAATGAAATGCATGAACTAAAAATAAATAAATTGACACTTTGTATAATAATTATTACTTGGCATTGACCCTGGCCATTGGTTATTTATATGTATTTATCCTCAAATTGCAGGCCATGCTAGAGCTGAGGACACAGTCAATCATTTCAGAGAATAAACAATGAACCACTTGAATATCCACAACATGATGCAGAAAAGTATGGACAGGCCCAATGTGAATTAGAAAGTTTTACACATTATCAAGATAAATAGAGGCTATGGCCATGATTTAATTAATATTGGCTCATATGGACTGCATACTGCAGAATGCATTTAAGGCAGGTGCTCTTGCTACAGACGTTTTGGACCAGGCAACCACACCAGAAAAGTTGCTATATTTAGAGAAGACCAATCTTTTGACATGCAAGAAGGTGGACATTGGTTTACTAGCTGAAGAAAATTTGAGAAGTGCAACCACGAGTGATAAGGAAGTTGTTCGCCTTTGTGCACAGAGGAATGCCAAGTAACTCGATCACTTGCTGTATGCTCCCAAGAATCAAGGTTTACATTGATTGCTTTCAATGCAGCTTTCAGATTGTCTTTGAAGCATTTCTTCTGACCTCTTTGGGGTTGCTGTCCTTGCTGTATCTCACCATAGAAGAGTCACTTAGGTAGCCAGTGGTCAGTTATGCGTACAGCATGTCCCACCCAGCGTAGCTGGCACTGCATCAGAATGGCGTGGATGCTGGGGAAACCTGCATGGGTGAGTACCTCAGTGTCTGGAACCTTGTCCTGCCACTTAATGTAGAAGATTTTCCTGAGACTTGTGGTGTGAAAGTGTTTCAGCTTCCTGGTGTGGCATTGGTATACTGTCCATGTTTAGCATGCGTAGTGTGGGCAGCACAACTGCCCTGTAGACCTTTAGTTTGGTCTTAGTGCTGATGCCTCTTCTATTCAAGATGTTGGCATACAATCTGCTGAAAGTTGTGCTGGCTCCGGCATTGTGAAGGTTCACCTTGTTGTCAATAGTGATGCTCTGTGACAGTCTGCTTCCATGGTAGGTGAAGTGAATCACTACGTTGAGTTTTTGGCCATTAACGGTGATGTTGGGTTCATTATAGGTCTTTACAGGGGCTGGCTGATGAATAACTTCAGTTGTCTTGGTACTGATGGTGGGGCCAAAGCATGTGCAGGAGCTGGAGAACTTTTCAGCGCTGCATTGCAGGTTGGCTTCTGAGCCAGCTTTGAGGGCGCAGTCATCAGCAAATAAGAAATTCCTGATGGTGTCTGTCATGACCTAGGTTTTCACATGAAGCCATCTGTGATTGAATAGTTTTCCATCTGTATGGTAGCTTATGCTGATTCCAACCTCTTCATCTCTGAAAGCATTAGTCAACATGGTGGAGAACAATAGACTGAATAGTGTCACTGCCAAAACACAACCCTGCTTGATGCCATTGGTTATTGGGAATGGCTCAGATGTCTCTCCATTGTCCTGGACTCATGCCTGCATGTCATCATGGAAATGCTTCACTGTGGATATAAATTTTCTTGGGGATCTGTACTTGGCCATTACCTACCACAAGCCTTCTCTGCTGACAGTATTCAAAGGGCTTTTTCAAGTCGATGTAGATGGAGAAAAGGTCAGTGTTTCGCCCTTGACATTTCTCTTGTAGCTGCCTCACAGCAAACACCATGTTGATGGTCCCACATTCTTTTCGGAATCCACTGGCTTTCTGGCTGTAGTCCCTGGTCAAGGTGTATAGTGAGGTGGTCCAGTAGGATTCTGGCAAGTTATCTTTCCTGCAATTGAGAGTAAGGAGATACCCCGGTAGTTGTCGCAGGACTGGCGGTTCCCTTTGCGTTATACAGGTGGATTATGGAAGCTTCTTTGGATTCCTGAGGATCATCTCTTGCTGCCACATCATTACAAACAGTTGGTGGAGTCTTTCTTTCAGGGTTGTGCCCCCTTCCTTGTGGACTTCACCTGGGATGGAGTCTGAACCAGTTGCCTTGCCACTGGAGAGCAGACATTTCACTTTCTGTGTCTCCAGCAAGGTTGGAGGGTCATCCAGTGTTTTGTTGATGGGTAATTGGGGGAGATGACAGATGGCTTCATCATTGATGGATGAAGGGCGATTCAGGATGCTGTTAAAGTGTTCAGCCCATCATCAAAGAATCCTCTCATTGTCAGTAATTAGTAGTGTGTTCCTGTCTGCGGTGAGAAGGGGGGATGATTCATAGGATGTAGGCCAATACACTTCTTTCAGGGCATTGTAGAAGTTTTTCATGTCATGCTGGTCTCTGTAGCACTGGATCTCATCAGCTTTGTTGCTCAGCAATGTGTCTCATCTGACAAAGCTTCTACTGTACAGTTCGGTATATGTTGTTGTGCACCTCTTTCCTTGAGGTGGACTTGAGGTTGTTGGGGTAGGTTTGAAGCAGGGGGTGTTTCTCATCCAGCAACTGCTTGATCTCTTCGCAGTTCTCATCAAGCCAGTCTTGATGCTTTCTCATTGAGGTGTCCTAGGATTTCCAAAGCTGTGCTGTAGAACAGCTCTCTGAATGCCACCCATTCGGTCTCCACATTCTGATTGTTGAGAGGGGTGGATTTCAGACGTTTTTCCAGGGCATCTATGAGAGACTGTTTGGTACATTTCAGCTTGGTGATGTTCAGTCGTTTAGGAGCCTTCTTTCCCTGTGGGCATCTTTTGGGCTGAATGTGGATGTTGAGCTTGGTGATGATGAGGTGATGGTCTGTCCAGCAGTCAGTGCCGCACAAGGTCTTGGTCACATGCACATCCTGCCTGTCCCTCTTCCTCACAATGATGTAGTCGATGAGGTGACAGTTCTTAGATCGTGGGTACATCCATGATGTCTGGTTACAGGTAGGGAGGCGGAAGACTGTATTGGTGATCAGCAGTTCATGCTCTGTGCAAGTCTGGAGCCAGAGGAGACCGTACTGTTACAGTGACCCACTCTGTACATTCCTAGCACTCCATCCTAGGCAACGTAAACACAACCTACTCTTGCATTGAAATCGCCAAGAATGACAAGCTTATCTGCCAAAAGGGAGAGTTTCATGGTCACGAGTCTGTTGTTTACTCACTTGGGAGGTCCAGCTAATTTGCCAATCAGTGCTGTCGTCACTGCAAAGCCGGCTTCAGCCTCACAGAGCTCTTCACTTCCTTGGCCACTCCAAAAGAAAGTGTTTCTGGAGCCACTTTTAGAGAGTTCACCTTCTGCTGCAAGCCGGGTCTTGCTCAAGGCAGCATTGTCCACGTTGTATCTGGCGAGTTCCTTTCCCATTAGGGTGGTTCTCATCTTGGGTCATTCCACATCGTCTCTGTCCATTAACGTGTGCACATTCCATGCACCAAGTGAGAGGAGCAATCCTCATTTTCTTTTTTTGTATTTTGACTGCTTGAGTGGGGTCCCTACCAGCTGCGGTATGCTGGCTAGGGAAGTTTAGAGCATTCAGTGTTTAGGGGACCTTTTCTAGCCCCTTCTTCATGCCAGGGAGGTGAGATGAAGAGGGCTGCTCAGTTGCTCAGGTGGCTGACAGACTCCGCTGATGCTCCATGTAAGTGGTGAATGACCCTAATGGCCTGAGCCACCTGTATGCAGGTTTGCAGCTATGGCTGCCAGTATACCCACACCTGCTGCTTTGTCACTTGCCTGTTGCCACAGGATTTAAGTGGGTGATGAAATGTGATGGGTGGATGACAAGAATGACTTGCGCTGTGACTTTGTTTTAAGTGAGGAAGATTGCACAGTTTGTCAACCTTACTCTCTCGCTCAAAACCATCTGGGTCCCGTAGCATGATAACGTTGAGACGGCCAGAGACAGTAGTGAATGCAGTGGATAACCAGGATATCCTACATGTCTTTTTGTGCTCTTAGCGCTCCACTGCACTTTGCTGGAAATCGCCTTTCTGCCCGTTGACCAGCTGGTGGTTCCTCCACACAGGCTGCCGAATCCAGTCTTCACATGCTAGATAGACAAAGCTAACTCACTGAGGGTTTAAGACCCGTCTGCTACCCTCAGCTTGGTTTAGCCAGCCAGTTAAGGCCATTTACCAGGATGTAGCCACTGCGCATGACACAGCTTCTTGGAGCCACAGGTGAGAGCTGAGTGCCAAGTGGGAAACAAAGGTGGGTGAGCTACCCGCTTAGGAATATGAGGTGTTACCCCCTCCCAGGACACTCCATACACCCCAGAAGGAAGTAATTGAGTTCAGAATGGAATGTATGGCATTTGTAATTGAAGTGTTGGAGAAGATTACTGTGAAATCCCAATCACTTATTTTCTGGTCAGAAGTATGATATCTTTGTGTCCATGGGAAATGGCCAGACATACAAATCTCAGCAGGGACAAATTTAAGAAATATATGAAGTTGATTATTGCAACAAAAGAATAAATGTGCTTGATGGTGAAATTATCCTGCAACAATATAATGACTTTCTTGACAGTGTAATAGTTATTGAAACTGATAATTTTGCAGGCTTTGATTCATACAAGGATATATTGGGAAATAAAATTATGGTGCACATGCCAGATGCCAGGTATGGGAAGCTGCTGGAGATTCATAAGCTCCTGCTGACCCTCTCCCATGGACAAGAAATAGTAGAGCATGAATTTTCTGTGAACAAGTAGAGTGTGAAAATTTGAAGGGACAAATTGTGGTTGCACAGAGGATCATATGTGATTATGTTAGAAATGTGGGAGGAGTACTGAATGTTCCAATAACCAATCAGCTTCTTGTAAGTGTAGCTTCAGCAAGACAGAAGTATGAAACTTGTTTAGAGAAGGAAAGGGAAAAAAGCAGTCTGAGTATAGGCAGAGGAAAAGAAAGCATATTCTTGGTGACATTGATAATCTGAAAGAAGAAAAAAGCAGGCCATATTAGATTATGAAATTTGTGAAGAAAGTAGATGAACTGTCTCTAAAAGCTGTAAAAACACTAAAGTAGCAACTACTTGCACAGACCAATGCAAACAGAAAAGGAGCTGAGGAGAAACTTGGAATTTATGAAGGTCTTTGCAGTAAGAGAAGTTAAGTTCAGAGCAAGAACTTGTTAATAAACATTTTGTTATATTGACCTTTTGTTTATTGTACCTGTGTTATTGAACTTTATTGGGAGAGGAAAATACAGTTATATGAGCCACAAGTCAGTCTAAAGGTTGTTCCAAATGTACATATCTATGGTGAGTTCAGATACAAGACTCCTTGAAAATCAAAATAAAGTCCTTGAAAACTAATTGAATTTTGTTAGATTATACCTGTATGTAAAAGTCATTTTTCCACTTGCAGCAATTATATTAATGTCAGCAATACCGTAATCTTTTGCTTAAAGTTTTCCATTTTTCATACTATGCATGAATCACAGTGAAGCTAAGACATTTCATTCTGTTATACACTTGCTTGCACTTTTGACTTTAGGTTAAAGGTCACAGAAATAGTCTTTTTTCTGTTTTTGTAATTTGCTTACATTTTCTAAAGTCCTTGATAGATTCCATTCATGCTTGGCATGAAGTTAAGACAACTCCTTCTGCAACATGCACATTTGTCCCATTCACTTTGGAATTAAGGTCACAGTCATAAAATATTTGTAATAATATTTGGTTAGCAATTTTAATTTGCTGGTATATCCAAAATCTCTTGATGGATTATATTAATACATGGAATTGATTAATATAAAGCAAGTATGAATCTTTTCATGACATACTCAATATAACATTTTACCTTGAGTCAATTAGATGTTATATATTTTTATGTAGTAAATATTATTGTTATCCATGTATAAATAATTGTTAAAATATAGTGGGATAAAATTTTGTTCTATGGGTAAATTTCTGTAGTGTAGTTTTCTGAAATAAATTTTTATTTTTTATAAATAAAATAGTTTATAGAAAACTAGTGAAGTTTGTAAGGATAATACTAAAACTGAATCAACAGTTATCTTGAACCAGAATGAAACATTTTCTTGCACGTAAAATAAATATGTATACGAGTATTTACCTATTTATAATACCTCTTTGTATACCTCCTTCGAATAAGACATTAATTTTGACAAATAGCTGTCCACCATGTTAATTTTCTTACTCAAGTCTATGTAAACATAACTTTTGCTACAGGAAGAGGGTATTATTTGGATAAAGGAATATCTTGTGATTCAATGTTCATATATTTCTTACATATCTTGTCCTTGCTGTACTCCAGTCACATAGTCCATGTAATTTAAAGGCTTCAATATGTCAGATTCAAAAGTGAGGCAGTTTTTACTACTAGAGTAGATGGTTGAAGTAATTCTTTTGCTGGATAGTAGGAAAAGTAATTGTGTTAATGCAACACAAATAAAGGATGTCTTTTGTGGCAATGTGACATATATAGTTTGATATCTTCTAATATTTGCCAGTAGATAAAGCTAGCTGTGATGAATAAAGTTCATCTTTGAAAAGAGATGTATGAGTTACATCCCTTGTCATTTGGATTGGAGGGGGGGGGGGGGGTAATTCAGTATTTAAAACTTATCTGTAAAAGGAGACAAACCTTTGGTTCATAGGTCACAAAGAATAGCCATAAATGAATTCTTTTGATTCCCTTTTAGCCAGTCATCTCATAGCAGCCAACTATGAGCAGTTTCCATGCATAAATTTATACAAGTTGACAAATGAAAGAGTCAGTCCTCTGTTTTACAGTCATATATGTAATCTGCCAATCAGTAGTGAAATTAGTAGTTTTTTATTGTGCACAAAACAAAACATAGATCATTTGATTCTTTTAAATTAGGCTACTATCAGTTTTTGTAAATTTCGAAGAGAAAAACATAATTATACACATATTTTTGAATTGTGTACACATACAATAATAATAATAATAATAATAATAATAATAATAATAATAATAATAATAAATACAATCAATGCATGATATTTTTATTTGAAAACAAAGTCTGAAAGGTGAACCTGTGTAAGGAGGTATCCTATGTATGAAGGACAGTTTTGCACAATCCAAATAGGTGGCTATTATGCATATGTGTGTGTGTGGGGGGGGGTCTGTGTTTGTATGTGTATGAGAGGCTGGTAAAACTTGACAGTTGTCTGAAGAAGACAAAATATTTAAAAAATGATGCCTATCAAGCTTAACAGTAATTTTGGTATATGAATTTCATGTTCAGCTTGAATTGTGATTCATTGCAGACAATTTAATGTAGTTTTTAGTGACTATGTAGGAAAGTTATGAGGTTGGTGTTCAGTTGATATATAATGAGGCTCTTGAGCTAAGACAGATACTGACCCCATAAATCTTGTATATATTAACTTACAAATTATATAATAAATTTATCCCACTTAGAATCATTCGTATTTGAATGAAATAGCAGCTGCAATACAATGAACTAACTCTATTTAACACTTCTTTTGCAATAAAGGGCTGGTGTTCAGTTTCCTCCTTCCTAATGCATTTAAATTCTGCAGTGGCAGCCTTAAAATCTTCATGAGCATCATTGGAAGCTCTGCCTTTAACAATGTCAGACGTTTTATTGTGAAAAGGGCTTTTCAAATATCTATTCAAACTCTACCTTATCTTTTCCATTTCCTGTCAGGTTCCTGTGTTTATGTGTCTCTGTGTAATCTGCTAAACAAAGCTGCTATCTTGTTTCTTTTTGGGAAGATACTAATGAAAGGCTTGGTAGCAAGGAATTTATATTCAAAAGTACCCATCAAGATTGGCCATCCCTCTAACATGACCAACAGTCAGCAAATTAGTAAAAAATATATAATGTTCCCTTCACAAGTGGTTACTTTTTATTTCATATGTGTCCAAAACCAATAATTATTCATAACGTGATTTCTGAGTTGAGTAATGTGCTCACCCTTACCGATCACTTCCATTTTCACCTCTTGCCATGTGGGTTCAATTCTCAGCTCAGGCTCAGCCATTGTGGGTATGGGAGTGGTTTTTATCAGTGTTTTCCCAGGTTCTTCTTTCACCAGTTATACTGGCCGCCATATATCGCATATCTTGTGCTGAGAAATGGCGAATGGCTGCACTTGTTAACACTAGATAATGCATTTCCGAGTCGGTTTTGTAAATCAACCTTAAGAGCTAGATCTATGCATATTAATTCAGTGGTCATGTATCCGATTGGTTGTTCTATAGCAACTTTATTTCTGATCTGACTTAAATGTGCTTATGAACCATTCCGGTGGCCTAGTGGCTATAGCGTCTGCTGTGGAAGTGGGAGTTCATGGGTTTCATCCCCTGCCGATTCATGCCAAAGACTTACAAAATGGTACTAACAGCTGCCTCACTTGGCGCTCAGCATTAAGACATTAGTGTTAGGACTGGTTGGCCTGGTGTCAGGATAATGTGACTGGGTGGGACATCATGCTACATGTCTGCAGCATGATGCCCCAGTGCTAGACATCACTATAAACTGTCTCACTGCAGACATCGTAGTGATATGACTGAAATATTGTTAAAGCTAAAAAAAAATTGTAATCAGATGTGCTTATGTCATCATGATTTCAGTTGAAAATGATTATGAGCAAATTAAGTTCTTAACAATGAGGTTATCTTAGCCATTACAACTTGAGACACTATTTCTGACTTGTTCAAACTTGATAAATAGGAGAAATTCATCAAAGTGGAGGAATTTGATTATAAGCAAAGTATATTTATATTTATGAGGTAATCTTATGTCAGATGGGCAGTTTGTCACTACTGTGGAAACTGAAGTTTTACCATAATTTGCTCTAGCTTGGTAAATAAGCTTGTATATCATTGTGGCTTTAAAAAGATTCCATAGTGAGATGCACCCATACTAATTAGCTGAGATGCACACATACTAATTAGGTGAGATGCACATATTCTAATTAGGTGAGATGCACATATACTAATTATGTTAGTGTCTAATTGAGCTTTTTACTGCTGTAGATACAGTACTTTATTGCCCATCCAGGCCTTCTAAAACTCAGTAAATAAGTTGGATGAGTTCAGTCATAAATGAGGTACATGTATATGTTAATGTTTCCATTCTTTTTGCAAGGAATTTTTATCAAACAGCAAGATGTAAGGTAGGGAGTGAGATCTGTTCATGGATTTGTTTTGCTTGTGACTGAGATAGCTAGGTAGATAGTGATATATGTGAATTGACAATTATCTTGTCCATCTTAGTGTAATAAAATCCATACAAATCAATAATGTTTGACATTAAATCCATTGATATGATATATCCATGAAATCAGTTATAGGTCAGATGCAAATATAACAATTGTAACCCAGAATGATGTCATTCACATGATATATTAATTCCACACATCATAAAAAAACAACATCATCAGGTGTATTTGTAAATAATTTTACCCCTAGATTTATCTATTTTAATGTTAACCTCATCAGTGCATGAATCAATATTTCTTGATATATTAGTGAGTGTATATGGTAATTATAATTCATAAGGAATATTACTGAAAATATGTGATATTTATAAGATGATAAGCCTACTCTTATCTCTACAAAGTGCCATCATATATTGACTAGGGATATCTGCCTACTCTTATCTCTACAAAGTGCCATCATATATTGACTAGGGATATCTGCCTACTCTTATCTCTACAAAGTGCCATCATATATTGACTAGGGATATCTGCCTACTCTTATCTCTACAAAGTGCCATCATATATTGACTAGGGATATCTGCCTACTCTTATCTCTACAAAGTGCCATCATATATTGACTAGGGATATCTGCCTACTTTTGGACAGATGTATTGTTTTGGCTCCTGGACTTGACATGGTAGAAATATTGTAAAAATAAATTTAGTGATCTGAGCCAGGTAATCATTCTTTTGGATAATCGATGAGGAGAATATTTTGTTTGATTACAGTTTTCAGGTAAACAAATAAACACATAATTAATACATTTATAGATACCATGACATTCCATCAGAAAGGAAAACCATGATGTCAGCTTCATATGATGGTAGACCAAGTATGGAGGAATTAGAGAACAGACGCAAACGCCGACTTATGCAGCAGTTTCCTAGAGCTAATGAGATACAGCAATGGGAGGTTGAGGAATCACATATACAAACTAAACCCAAGAATACATTAAGACAGAACCTTTTTGTGGGCTTCGACAGCAGGTGTTTGTTTATCAATCTTTTTAGCTCACCTGGACCTAAGACCAGTGTTTGTTTTTGGTGCTGCATCATTTATCAGTCAGCAGTTTCTGGTTATAACTTTGAAGGCCATTTTTCTTATTTAATTTTGATAAGGTTTGGAATAGGGGTTTATATCATAACGATGAAACCGATGTGAGATTAAAATGAGGTTATTGTGCAGATTGCATGTTTCTACTACTGAAGTGATCACTTTATCTGATATTGAGGAATATAGGCTTGTATGATCAAGAGCTTACATGAGTTTGATAATGAACAAGATCCACTTTGTGTAGGTGATCTTGCATATGTTTCACTGAGTTTGTTTCCACATTAGAGACTATATTTATGTTACCATTTTGATTAAGTAGACCTAAAATATCAGAATCTTATATGATAATATTGATGAGCATGAATCATTCATAATATCATGGTGATTTTGCATCAGACTGGATTTTTAACATTTTTCAAGCCAGATTTTTGATCATATTTTGATCAAAGTTGGAAGATGCACTTATATTTCACAGTATTCGCTTGATATTGAACAAGAGTCACATATGAATGAGATGGTCTTGCTTTAAATTGGCTGAGGTTGTTACCACTCTGGAGGCCATATTTCTGATCTAATTTTAATCAAACTTGGAATGTGGGATTATATTTTTAAGATTTTAAACAAATTTGGGAATGAGTAATGTCTCATTGGAAAAAGAACCTGATAATCCAATGCCTGGGGCCACTCTTAAGTTCAGATAATATCCATCCTATATTCAAGGTAAAGTACTTGTCAAGGCTGGTCAGAAGAAAAAAATGCAACTTCCCTGCTAAAACTATGATCACACTGACAAAATGTGGATTTTTTTGGTTGATAGTTGAAAGATTAGTAAATTATAAACATTTATCTGTATACAGTACTTCTGTCAAGATATGTAAAGTTTTTGCACAAAGCAAAGCATGTGACCTCTGAATGAGGAACAGATTACTTGGGTTATCTAAAAGTATTTGATTCATTTTTAACACTATTGAGGAAGTCTTCACATGTTCGATATACTATTTTGACCCTGGTTACCATCAATGCAGATTTATAGCTTATTGGAAGCTGACATTGTAGTTTGTTTGACTTGTTTCCATAATTCACGCTGGTCAAAATCTTTTGGACAGCAAGTCTGCTCTATGTTTTACATCTTCCTTATTACATAATCTAAGAGCATACTTAAATTGTACTCTTATTTGGTGCATTTGTTTACAGAGATGGTAAGTATTTGGTGCGAAGTTGTGCATTTCTTTGACACAGTCATTGCAGCTTGGTATAACCTGGTGACCATGCTTAGATTTACTAATCAAGCATTTACTGGAGCTGGACAAAGTTTTTACTATATGTATAATCCATTGATTTGTTTCATATGCACCTAATTAGTACAGCCATGATCATTATAGACTGCAACATAATGTGGGTTCTTGTTTAATAAGAATGCAGTGTTTAGTTCAGGTTTTCGTCAGCAGTAAGGTCTGACCAATTGATGTATTTCACATTTAAGAGTATACTGGGGCAAGGATCAAATCTAGGAAGGAGATGAGTGTTGATAGTCATTAAAGTAGGATGCTGGTTGGACCTTACAAGTGATATTATTATTCTCATATTACTTATAGCAAAACTAGCAGATTATGTCAAGTCACAATAATAATAATAATAATAATTATAATAATAATAATAATGAGGACTTTGTATAGCGCCTAATCTTTAGAAGCTCGAAGCAATTTACAACATCTATAATGATATGACTACAAAAAACAACAACATGAAATTAGAAAACATAAAAATCCTGAAAATATTTAAGGTATGAAACATTATTAGGTCTTTAAGTTTGTTCTTGCAATCAAAAACTGAGTTTTAAAGAGCACTCTTGAAAGGAATCACTTTCTTTGGGTTTTTTTTAATGGGCAATTCATTCCATGTTGCTGGGCCATGGTATGCAACAGAACGTTGTCCATATGACTTCATTATCATAGTGGGAATAATGAGTATATGATTGTCAGAAGAGTAGCTTAAGTATCTTGCTGGTGTGTACACATGGGTGAGGCCAGATAGGTATGTGGGACTGGAGTCCGTCAGTGAAACATAGCACAGAGAACACATTTTTTGTTTGATTCTGGATCGAATGGATAGCCAGTATAGGGTACAAAGCAGTGGAGAGGTGTGCTCTGATCATGGGACTCTGAGATTATCCGAGCAGCTGTGTTTTGAACTTTTTGATGTTTCTGGAGTAGATATTGAGACAAACCAGACATAATTGAGTTACAATCGTCCAGTCTTGAAAGTACTAATGAACACAATTATTTTAGTGGCATTAACTGAAAGATGTTTGTGAATGGAGCATATGTATCTCAGCTCAAGATATGCAGCCTTGCATATGTTCATGACATGTTAGGGCAATGTGAGTGTACTGTCTAGAGTAAACACCTAGGTTTTGTACTGGCTTTGTGAATTTAATGTGGTTGTTGCTGATATTTATTGTTTGAGGTAAAGGATGTGAATGAGAAAGTCTTTGTGTTGTGATCAGAATGGCCTCTGTTTTTTCATCATTCATCAGCAGCTTGTTATATGTCATCCATGATTTAGTGTACATCACTTCCAACAACCTTCTCTCCAGTAGACTTTTTGGACCTATTTGCAGATTTCTTCCATGACAATGTACAAACCAGTAGAGATACACTTGACAACACAATTTCAGTTGACTTGTCATCACCATACAGTTATGATACAGAATTTCAGCGACAACCATTAGGAGCATTTGAATCTGTCTCTATGGATTTAGTAATGACAATCATGATGAAGAGTGCACCAAAGTCATGTAAACTTGATCCAATTCCAACACTGCTGCTTGAGTGCTTAGACCCAATATTGCCTTCACTAACTAATGTTATTAAAATCTCTCTCTCTTCCGGGGAATTCCCATCATTTTAAAAACTGCCATCAAAAAGCCTCTGCTGAAGAAACCAACATTTGAGCATTACGATTTAAAGAACTACTGCCCAGTTTCTAATCTCCCGTTCATATAAAAATCTTAGAAAAAGTTGTACTAACCTAACTTGTATCTAAATTCAAAGTCTTTTTTAGCAATCTACAGTCTGCATATCGCCCTTGCCACAGTACTGAAACTACTCTTCTAAAGGAATTTAATGACATTCTCTCTGCTCTGGATAGCGTATAGATTACAGTCCTCACCCTCCTTGACTTGTCTGCAGCATTTGACACAATAGACCATGGTATATTACTTCACCATCTCCAGCATGTATTTGGCATTCAGAATATAGCCTTACAGTGGTTCAAGTCCTACTTAGTAAACAGGACACAAATTGTATCTTCAAATGGAATAAACTCCAGCCCAGTTGATCTGTGTTGTGGTGTTCCACATTGGGTATGTTCTTGGATCTGTTCTCTTCATTCTTGACACTCAGCCACTCTCAAGCGTCATAGATCATCACCCAATGTCTTACCACTTGTATGCTGATGACACCTTAATATACAAGTCATAACACAAAAACTTTCTCAGAATCAGACACAAAATTTGTTCTCTGTGCTACGTTTCACTGATGGACTCCAGTCCATTTACCTATCCTGCCTTGCCCATGTGTACACACCAGCAAGATACTTACTCTCCTCTTCTGACAATCATATACTCAATATTCTGACTATTAAAATGAAGCCATATGGACAACATTCGTTTACATACCAGGGCCCAGCTACGTGGAATGAATTGCCTATTGAAATTGACACATAGACACAGTGAACCCTTTCAAAAAATTTCTTAAAACTCACCTGTTTTGACTGCATGAACAAACTTTAACAAAGGTTTCTTTTCTTAAATATTTTCAGCATTTTTTGTTTTCGAATTTCATTACGTTTGTTGTTTTTTATTATAGTCATATTATTATAGATTAGGCGCTATACAAAGTCCTTGTTATTATTATTATTATTATTATTATTATTATTATTATTATTATTATTATTATTATTATTATTATCTTGAATCTGAAGTAGACTATGACTTTGAGTGACATCCATACTTATCTTGAATCTGATTGACTCGGCTTGTCAACACTTCAACAACTATATTCCTGTCAGGTTTTGGATAGTTGTCCTGTTGAATGAATTTCATTATAACCAAGATCTAAACATTTATGAATGATTTTGTGTCTGATATTATAGGCATGTTAATTATTCTTCCTCGTTAAGAGACTATTTCAAAATAGAAAACATCAGCATCATATACACTTTGGGAGGCTTTTGGTGAATTTTCTTGCTTTGTGAAATGGTCAGATGTGAATTATATCAGGCTATCTTAGGCCTTTTGTTTTTCCATTTATTATTATATATTAATCAAACTCTCTTTTAAAGGGTTGAGTCTTGGACCATAATTCTTGAAACATGTTGAGATTAAAATCCAAGTACAAGCTTTAATTTTTTTTAATACATTGATGTAGTTGTGTCAAGCGCAGAAATTTTAATAATCAAGCATAGCAATTTGTAATAATCAAGCATAGCAATTTGTAATAGTCAAGCATAAAAATTTGTAATAGTCAAGCATAGAAATTTGTAATAATCAATCATATAAATTTGTAATAATTAAGAACAGAAATTTGTAATAATCAAGCATATAAAATTTGTAATAGTCAAGCATAGAAATTTGTAATAGTCAAGCATAGATATTTGTAATAGTCAAGCATATAAATTTGTAATAATCAGTCATAAATTAGTAATAATCAATCATAAATTTGTAATGATCAAGCATAGAAATTTGTAATAGTCAAGCATACAAACTTGAAATATTCAAGCATAGAAATTTGTAATAATCAAGCATAGAAATTTGTTAATAGTCAAGCATAGAAATTTGTAATAGTCAAGCATAGAAATTTGTAATAGTCAAGCATAAAAATTTGTAATAATCAAGTATAGAAATTTGTAATAATCAAGCATAGAAATTTGTAATAGTCAAGCATAGAAATTTGCAATAATCAAGTATAGAAATATGTAGTCCAGCATAAAAATTTCAAATATTCAAGCATAAAAATTTGTAATAGTCAAGCATAGAAATTTGTAATAATCAAGCATAGAAATGAACCGGATTTAAGATCAGTCTGAAAATTTTACAATTGTCCATCTGGTCTTTGCAGACATTCAACATCATGATCATTTTGTTGCCCTAATGCATGTCCATCCATGTAACTGTCCATCCAAAAACATGCTGAATTAAGACCATGGTCTTACATGTTTTACTGTTCTGGCCAAAGGTCAAGTAAGCTTATGGTATGGCATTTTGCATCATCAATTGAATGAACACTTTGGAATATTCATTTCTTATTAGATTTGGCTTATATCATCACTACCTTAGATGAGTTTCATTATGAGCAACATCCACACATATATTAGCGATGTGATCTTGCATCTGATAGCGAAGTACATGAACATTCTAGAGGACAGTCTTCTTATGAGATTTGATATGTATGTAAACTTATATCATCAAGATCTCGGATGACTGATATTCATGTATATTAGTGAGGCTATCCTGCATCTGATTGACTAATATCCATGCATATTAGTGAAGCTATCCTGCATCTAATTAACTGATATTCATGTATATTAGTGAGGCTATCCTGCATCTAATTGACTGATATTCATGTATATTAGTGAGGCTATCCTGCATCTGGTTGAATGATATCCATGCATATTAGTGAAGCTATCCTGCATCTAATTAACTGATATTCATGTATATTAGTGAGGCTATCCTGCATCTAATTGACTGATATTCATGTATATTAGTGAGGCTATCCTGCATCTAATTGACTGATATTCATGTATATTAGTGAGGCTATCCTGCATCTGATTGACTGATATTCATGTATATTAGTGAGGCTATCCTGCATCTAATTGACTGATATTCATGTATATTAGTGAGGCTATCCTGCATCTAATTGACTGATATTCATGTATATTAGTGAGGCTATCCTGCATCTAATTGACTGATATTCATGTATATTAGTGAGGCTATCCTGCATCTAATTGAATGATATTCATGTATATTAGTGAGGCTATCCTGCATCTGATTGACTGAGCTTGTAAACATTCTAGAGGCCAGACGTCTTATGAGATTTGATATGTATGTAAACTGATATCATCTATTTTGATAAGATTGGTATGTAAATATATATAAGGGCTCAGAAGATTTTGATTATGAGTGAGATCCAGTTTCTTGAGATGTGGACAGTGAGATATGAACTGTTCAGGTGATCAGTATTGGGTCCACTCAGA
Organism: Unio delphinus; assembly: GCA_029339505.1. Classification (NCBI taxonomy): domain Eukaryota; kingdom Metazoa; phylum Mollusca; class Bivalvia; order Unionida; family Unionidae; genus Unio; species Unio delphinus. The sequence goes on from JAQISU010000180.1 coordinate 1,297,292, forward strand.
CCTCTTGTATACCTTCTATCTAAATAAAAGGCAGGCTTGAGGGGTCAGTTGTCTTTATCATACTATTAGTAAAGTTGAAGTGTTAAAGATTTTCAGTGTTATGTGTGAATTAACTGCTCTGTGTGTGTTATTAAAAGATCAGTTTTCTTATGTAACCAGGTAAACTTTAAGACACTTGTTTCAAGTCTTCTTGTTTTGCTACTAGTTGTAGACTAGAGGAGTCAACGTTTATTGGTCCCTTGTCAGACATATGTCGTCCGTCCGTCCATCAGTACAAATTTGTTATCAGTGATCCTCCTAAACTACATAGAAGATTGCCATGAAACTTGACACACCCATTCTTCCCATGATCTGCATGGTTCAAACTGAAAATTGTGGCACAAGGACATCCAGTATGGTTGTCATAGTGTCCATCTAGAAAATCTTATGACTCCTCATCAAAGAATGGTCATATCAGCATGAGATTTTTTAGTAGAAGTCTTCTTATGAAATCTAGTTGGTTCTAAATGAAAAATGGTGCTGATTTTGATGTCCAATATGACCACCACAGCATCCATCTTCATTTTATTTTGTTATCACTACTTCTTACAGATGGCAGACCATATTGACATTGTTTCACCACAGGACTGAGATATTTAGTTGGTATTAAACATAAATGGTAGCAGTATGATATTGAATATAACCATCATTGGTACCCCTGTTGTCTGGGATTTACTCATCATTGTGCCAACATAGATTCTGTTAAACTCCCTCTGGTATAATGGATCTCAATGATCCACATTTAGTGTTGACAGATAAAGGTTACTGGACTGGAAATAATTCACTTTTTCTTTCCCAGCACTGACCAGTATCAAAACCAACTTCAACCAAGACTTCAGCAGCCACCTTTACTTCAACAACAACAGCGGGGAATGGTGTACACTCCACTGGAACACGAAGATACAGCTGAAGATGTGGATTCCACTACACACAAGGGTATAGTGAGTGTAAGTGTTATTGTATGCGCAAAATCATAAGAAAGCATGTATGGTTTATTTTAGGGTGTTTTTTTGTGGGATTTGCAATAGTTTCTAAATTAACTGAGCCAAAATATCAACATAGTGCAGAATGTCACTAATTATATTTTCATGCCATTCCTTAAGTTTTTGTTATAATCTTACTATATTCAACATATTCTCCTTTTTTAAATTTTATCTTACTGTACTCAATGTTTACAAATATTTGGAAGCATTTATCTTACTAAATTTTTAATCAGTTAACTTGTTCATTTTTAAAATTATCCTTTAGTTGGCACCATATAACAATTATTGTGCTTAGATGACATGGTGTCTAGTTTGTCTTGAATAAAAATCATAGCAATTTGGCATCATATGTTCACAACAATAAAAATCTTGTTATTGTTATGCCACCTGAATGTATAGTCTTATCAGCATGTGAAAATGGTTCCACTTGGACATCCAATATGGCCACCACTTTAGCCATCTTAAAAATATCATTATTGCTATTCCTCCTGAATGGATGATCATATCAACATAGAGGTTCACTAAAAGACTTCATATGTTGTGTAATTTATCCTAAATTAAAATGGTTTTGCTTGAATATTTAATAGATATAAAAAAAATCTTGTTATCACTATTCCTCCTGAATGGATAGTCATATCAACATGAGGGTTCACAGAAAAACTTGTTATCAGGTCTCACTTGTCCTTAATGAAAATGGTGTTGCCTGTCTGTATTACCCTCCACAGTGACCTCAGGTGTCCCACAAGGAACAGTGCCAGGGCTTCTCCTATTCTTGTATTATATCGCTTTGACCTGCCCTCGACTCTTTCTGATGAGTATCTACTGTATCGATTGATTAATACACAACAAGATGCAATGTCACTACAGAATGCCTCAAGAACATACATAGGTGTGAGAGAAAATGACAAATGAATTTCAACCCAAGTGCTAAAATGTGCATAAACCAACAATCAAAAGGTCATTAATAGCTCTTATTCCATCCATAGGCAGCAGCAGGGGGGTGGTCGAACCCTACAACTTTTTCCGACAAAATCACTTTAAGCCCTCAAAATGGAAAATAGAGCCTTCCTGCGAATCTCATGTTTTAACCAAAAAAAAAATAAGTCTCCATTTGGCAAACAGAGACTTAACGATTTCTTGCTCAAAACATACTCTATTCACGTTTTCGTTGCTAAACCATAAAACGTCGCAACGGGTTGTCATCGCCCCCCCCCCCTGCTGCTATGGGTTAACCAAATATTTGATCAAGCCCTATACGATATCGTGTTTGAAGATCATGTAAATTTATTGTTATAAATCCATGCGGGGTTGACTGAGCGTTACTAAAGAAATTTCGAAATTGATTGAAGTCCATATCAGAGCACCATGTCTGCCAAATATTTCGTAACGTATGTGTATCAACACCGTTAAACACAGCAAGAATATTACAGTTATCTCTGATCACTTTTGGAATCTGAGTATAGCGTTGAGTGACATATATCACATCCGTGTTTTTATGTCTGCCTCGGGGAAAATATTCTAGCTGGTTTTTTTTGATTGTCTAACATCACATCGTCGTATACGACTAAATTGTTAATGCTCCCATCAAAGTCATCCATGGATGGTGCCTCGTCAATATCAGTGATAAAATCAATGACGTTCTCGCCTTTAATTTCTGATGCATTCTCGTTAAAATCCTTTAACACTTCATAGCATCGTTGATCATCTACGCTAGGAACAACTAAATACAACTTATCCCACTTCATCCATCTCATTATTAAATTGAGCAACAATTGCGTCTTGCCGGATCCAGATGGCCCGATTATAATTGCGCGGATAGAGTTTGGTAGCGCTGCATGATGCTTAACTGGTTCTCTTGTTTTAGTCGCTGAAAACTCAATTATATTTATATCTTTATACATAAATTATGGATCTATATTGTGTGAAGTGTAAAACGCGTACCGGCACAAATGATGTGACGACGATTACAACTAGAAATAACAGATCTGCACTTACTGGTAGATGTGCAACATGTGGTATAAAAAAGTTCAGATTTGTTTCTATGAAATCCGGAGATGTTTTTAAAAAAAACTAGGAGGTGATATTGCAGCCAAGTTAGTAAAACTCCCTGGAACACCGTGGGCAAAGTATCCAGGAGAAAAGCACCTTCCAGGATATAGCTACTGTGGCCCCGGAACACAATTAGATATCAGACTTGATGATCAAAATCAGCCCCGACCCGGCGAGTATCCGATAAACGCTATTGATAAGGCGTGTCATGTTCATGATGTTGCTTATAAAAGCAGCAATTTGCAACACAGGCATCTCGCGGATGTGAAATTAATTCATGCGTTAAATGCTATTCCTGATAAATCTTTCAAAGAAAAATTGGCTTCGTGGTTGGTAAAATCAGCTATGAAAGGCAAATTGATGATGGGCGCTGGTAATTAATAATATGGAATCTATTTATTATTCTCCAAAAGGATACTGGAGGGGTAACGCTGCAATCAATAAACTCGCCAACGCCGCAAAAGTGAAAAAGGCCACTACAGCTAATTGGTTATCCAAACAGGCTACATGGCAAATTTATCTACCGCGTCCTAAACAAATCAATTTCTTGCATTTTGATGTTACCGGACCCAATGAAGTTCATCAAGCTGATTTATTGTTTTTACCACATGACAACGGTTACAAATACGCGCTAACCGTAGTTGACGTTGCGAGTCAATACAAACAAGCAGAACCGCTAAAAACAAAATCATCACCTGAAGTTGCTTCTGCATTTGAAAGGATTTATCGACGAGGCCCACTACGCTGGCCAAATCTGTTATAAGTTGATCCTGGCAAGGAATTTCAGGGTGTGGTTGCATCTACAATGAAACATCACATTGACACCATCAGACGGGGGCATACTGCACTACATCGCGATCAGGCAATTGTTGAACGATTTAATCCGACTCTTGAAGCACGGTTATTTGGATATCAATACGCAAAAGAATTCATTCAAGAAAAGCGATCCCGTGAATGGGTCAAAAGGTTACCAGGGGTAGTTGCAGAGTATATACCACAACCACAGCGGAATAGCGTTTCTCAGCCAATTCTCGGTAATGTCAGCGTGAGATATTTATATGAACCAGGAGAACTTGAAGGTGGTAAAAAAGGGCTACTGATCCTATTTGGAGTGTCACTACGCATAGCATATCTACTATAACACGATCAACTGGTAGACCTCCAATCTATAAATTGGATTCAACTGCCCCTCAGCGGGGTTTTACACGCGAACAACTACAAGTGATTCCTGACGATACTCAATTGCCACCACATGGTCTTAACTAGCGCCGTTGCGTCTGTTGCACTCAAGACAAGTCAACATCACATTGTTTCTGACATGACCGAGACTGTTATTTTTTCTGTCTATGGTAAATTGGCGAGGATCTTTATCCGAATACTGCCAACGCATTATACAATTGCAACTCGCGCAGTGATTATTTTGTTGTTGCTTCAGCGTAATTATTAATTCAGCATCAATGTCAAATTCTCGTTGGTTTTTTTTGTCTTGTTGTTTGTAACTGGAGAGTTTTTTTATTAATGATGCTAACATCAATATCATCCATTGTGATGTCATCATCGAAAACAATTCTTCGAAGCTGATTTATTCGCTGTACTCTAGACACTGCAAGATAGACTAAATTTGACCACTCAATGCGATTATCGACTATCCAAACAATTGTATCCGTGATACTTAATCCCTGCGAGGAATGTATCGTCGTTACGTAACCCAGTGTCCATGGCGATTTATCAGCACGCAATGCGTCTTCGACAACACTGATATCAACCAGCACAATATCATTTAACACTAGTGTTTGTCTTTCGCGCTGTCCTGGAATTTCAACTTCAATATTCTGTCGCCGTGTATCATAGAGTCTATAACACAGCGGCACTGGGCGCATTGGGAATTTTTCTTTGTGAAGCTCAAACAACTTTTTCTGAAGTGTGTCTCTGACTATCTTTCTACTTGCCACTACAAAATCGTTTGGCTCCCATGCTTCCCAAAATTCCTCCATGTGAGTTTCAGGAATTATTTCTCTGATTATTTCACATTGACCTTTATCGGGTTGCAGTCTAATTAAATTCTTAAGTGTACATAACTGTTCATCAAGTGCTCTATAGTCAGTATCGATTTCTTCATAATAGTCAACAAACCCTTTTAACCAATCATGTGGACCCGCGCCGACAAATGGTGGTGGTTGGCCATGATCTCCACACGTTATTACTGCTGTATTCTTTTTCAGCAACCAATCAAGAAATTTTTTAATACATCTAACGAAACCGTACATATCTCATCCCAAATAATAACCGCAGGGATGAATTTTTCACCCATTCGTTCAGGGGTCCATTTGTCGCCGTTGTATCAAAAGAAACTGTGATAAGTGCAAGCGTCGACGTTTCATTGTTTTATCTCTCGCGCTAGTCTATGGGTTGGTGTCAGCACAATCATATTTGTGAATCCGTAGGATTTTTCCCTCAATATAATTCAATCGCCCGTGTCGTTTTTCCTGACCCATCCACAGCCGTTTAAATAAACTGTTTTATATCTACAAATTGGATCTGATATCGGTGGTGCATTAGAACGCTCTGATAAATTATCACCGCGTAAGTAATTACTTTTACTTTCAACATCTGCTGATTCAGAATATTCACGCAGCATTTCTTTTTTAATTCTCCATGATCCCCAGCTTTCATCCGAATTAGTGAATTCAGCAACTGCGCAACTATACTTGCTGTTAATGTAAAATGAATCAACAGCAACTCTAACCGCAGTGTCAGGAAATCTATTTATCATTGAAAATAAATTAATACAAGCATAACCCAGCATCGACGACCTCAAATGTGTATACGGGGATCTGTAACCGTCGCTGTAAGTAACGACTGTACCCAATTTTGTTCCATCGGACAAAAAAGCATCTTTATGATCCACATATGTTTTTAGATACTGCATCCGCGATTACAAAGTCATATTCGGTGTTATCCATAATCAGCCGTGAACAATATCGTTTATAGTCGCATTTTTTCCCTCCCTGAGTGAATTTTCCAATTATTCTTCTGCCGAGATCTTTTGCTTCGATGTTTCATTGATTAAATACCCGTTTGGACCATTCAATGATATATTCTTCGTCGGCATCAATATGTTTTCTGGATTCCTCAATTATACTATCAAGACGTTCCGGTGTTGGTAACCAGACATTGATTTGTTTCCGATATGATATAATTGCTTCACTGACCGTTAGCGAAATTAACATTTTTGTATCAATCATGAACCGTAATAACGCTATTGGCAGCCACTTCTTTTCAGACATGTGTCTACCAATCCATATATAACAACAGCGATGAAGTCCTGCTGCGAACTCAAATGATACTACACGAGCGAATCCAGTTAAATCAAAATCGGGCAGCGGACCATTAATTGCAACACGAGTCATTTCATGTACAGGGTGTCCAAATCATTTAAAATACTCAGTACACTCTTCATAACCAAGAAAACTCGCTGGATAACAAGCAACCATATCAACTGAAATGATATTATCACTGTTGTATTTGTTATTCCATAAACCGCCATGATTAAATTCTAAACAACTAGCCTCAATGTCTTTCAAGAATTCTACACGTGTTGGTTTCCATGCATTTTTGATTCTCGCAAAATGAGCTGCAACCGACGGGATTGTAAAACAGTTTGTCAATAATTGTTCATCATTATTTATGGCTTCGCCACACGATGTTAAAAACCCACTAGCTGTTTTTTTTCATTTTATTGTGAAATGCTTCAGTGCGGTATAATTCACCGTTAGGTCTTACAAACTGGTCAAACGTATTCCGTGTCGTTTTCAGTGCTGCGAAGTAACCACACCGACACGGGTCGTTTTTACTCAAATGCGCAATAGCATCAAATAGTTTCTCTTCAACAAGAAAACCGTCCCTGGAGAAGAACTCGTCGGGTATATACTTTATTGTTCTGTTCCGTGGAAATATTGTGACCATGGGCGTTCATGCGTGTTCGTTATGATCAATAATTTTGATTGGGGCTCCATTTTTATTATATTTTGATTCGTATAAAACTTCTCCGGTTATCGTTGTAACGGTTATTGGAAATCTCAGCGACGTTTCTAATTTTGCTATATCGCTAATAGTCGCCCTGCGGTCTTTCACCGTTAACTCCCATTGAGCTATTTTGCTACGCCGTAGATTGGTAAGTTTGTTCCCTCAGGATGCATTTGTAAAATGTTCTGTTATTCGTGCTGCTACACAATTCAGCGACAAAGTCGCCGGCAACAACTGTTTCATTGGTTTAAGTTTTCCAATATCGGGTTTTTCATTTAACGGATATATCCCATACACAACTGCTGTTTTCAGGATATGCTCATTCATAGTATGGTTTGTCAATTCCAGTTAACAGACCCGGCTTAGAATCATGGCTAACAACGACTGTTTTCTTGTCTTTGAGAATCAGTTCAAATTTGTCTCATATAACCCAACCGCCTGATTCTACACGGATAATGAATTTCACTCTAAAAAAATACTTTTTGTTGCCAAGTTGTGATAACATCATGGCTGCGTTGCTGTCGTTCGTGGTGGCATCAACAACGCCATCAATTCGAAATGTTGACCAGCTATGAGATGCACCGTTGTGTTTGAATTCATTAATACAATCGCGTATTTTATTTATCAGGGCTCTATCCGTTATTACCCGTTTTGGCACATCTTTGAGGGTTCTATCGAGATTAAATTTAACGTTTTTGTAATGCTTAATTGCTGATAATCTCTCAAACTCCTCCATGTTATAATTAAAACAAGTATTTAAATAGAAAAATATAGTATAATGAATCACTGCAAGTGGCTAATGATTGGATCAACAACCCCGTGTAACAAATCATGCAGAAGCGAATTCTGTGGGTATCATTTACAAAGCGTTCGCAACGGTTCCTTTGGCCCCCTTCCATGCCTCAGATGTGGGGTGGGGGTAAGGGGAAAATCTCAGTTGTGGCGGCAAACGATACAGAGAACTAAAGAGCTATTATGACAAACGAATAAAAAATACAGTCATTGATCCTACCGATGACTCCGTCAGCGACAAAATCATTATAACTCCTCAAGATTATATCAAGAGGTTTATAATTAAAACAGATATAAATTAGACAAGTAGTATTATTATACAAATGAGCCAAGATTTCAGACCTCACCCAGTGCTTGTTAATTATGAAGCATCCCGTGATGGTGTTGTTAGAAATTGCAGACTAAAGAGGCCGGTTGGATGGGTAAATAATATGGGATACTTGATGTTTACAGCCGGGAAGAAGACATATCTTAATCACAGAATAATCTATGAAGCATTTTACGGATTAATCGAGGACGGATTTGTGATTGATCACGTTGATGGATTCCCTCAAAATAACAAATTGGATAACTTACGAGTTGTTACTCATCGTCAGAATACAAAATTAGGTGGAACCAGCAAACACGCAAAAAGGGCAAAACATGTCAAATCATTTGATACAGAAACCAACGAGGAGAAAATATTTCAGTCAATAAATGAAGCCAGTACATATTTCGATATTTGTAGGCCTTCAATACGATTTGTTGCAGAAAATATTACTAGATCTGCCGTCTCAAAGAAAAATAGCCATAAAATAAAATTCATATACATCTGAAATGATTCAAGGGAGATAAATCCTTTATTGATAAATCCGCCACCACTCATAACACTCTACTCACTAAGTTCCCTTGTATTATGACCGTCAAAGGTATTTGTGTCGTCTGCTATTTCTCACAGGTAGAGAGGTATAATTCGCGCGCACATGTGATTGTAATGGAGTATAATACATGAGTTTCGGTCTCAGCGACGTTTCTAATTTTGCTATATCGCTAATAGTTGCTCCGTTATGTTTTACCTAAGATGTACAGGCTCGTGAAAGGAATTCAAATGTCCATCAATGCTTGTTTGTACGGTAACGACATTAATGTATTTATAACGCTATTTAGCACCGTTGAAGCAATACGTCAAAAGCTTGGCCAAGAGTATCAAAAACGAACTGAAATTAGTTCCAAGGTTCGTGATCTTAGAAAAATGTTAAACGAGGAAAAACCCGCATCCTAACCACGTGAGCGTTACTATAAAAATAGACTTTCAGTAATTTTTTTTTAGCGTTTTTTGTAACACTTGTTACACTTGTCACATGGGATTTTCTCCTGAAAGAATACTCAGCAGTTTGGGCTTGCTCATGCAGTTATGTGCGTACTGGATGATCTAGTTGTGGTAGCAAGTAATCACCGTGACGCCTCCATTTTCACGTAGTTGTTGTTGTTGCTGCATCGTTAACAAAAATCGTTCATCGCCGTTCTCAGATATTACAATTCTGAAACCCCCAGCGATGTTATTTCTGAAACATTCGCGGATAGCGTCGTACAGTTTAACCCTGTCGGAGATGGATACGTTAGCTTGATGGTTAATTATTTAATTACTCAGCTTTTTATTGTGATAGTTTCACATTTGAAAACTCAGTTCACAAACAATATATGGTAGGTGAATCGCTTACAACTAGATTAGCCTGAGAGCGGCTAGCAGCAATTAAAAAGTTTATACCGGTTCGAGACAGACTTCGCGAAAAACTTCAGCAGCGACAGCAAATGCAAACTGACTTTTCTGTGTCAAGTGAACAACTGTTTACTCTGATAACAAGTGCAACCAAAGATGTAAAAAGTTAACTGAAGCGGCGATATACAGAGATATTCCTGAAAAAGAACGAGCAACGAAGGCGCCGCTGCTTGATACACTTGAAAAGATAGCAGCAGAGACTGAACAAACACGCGCAGGGATACAACAGCTATCCAGTGATATAAAAACTCAATGCGAAATTGAAGAACGCGAAGAAGAACAACAAGGTGCGGCTGCAGATAAAGACTATTCATCTGAGAATATATTTACAGTCGCAGCATTAAATGAAATTAGAGGAAACCATACGGATTCCGAATTAGCTGATTTTGCTAGAGAAAATTTTCCAAAGGGTAAAAGAGAGAATTTATTAAAAGACGAGTTTCAAAGTTTTATAAAAAGCAAAGACACTTGGGCATCAAAAATATATATAGCGAAACGTGGCGGGGATAAAATCAGAGCGTTGCAGCACCCTGGTTATGGTGACTTTCTAGCTGCTGTTAAAAGTGGTCCACAAACACCACGTTATACGGAGGATTCAATCCCGGAACAAATAGACATAATAGCAGAAGCCGGTTCAAAGAAAACAAGCGGAAAAGGATATGTACGACGCAGCGGTGTTGGTTTCACTAACGCCGTTGACTCCAGCGTGACATGTCCTGGTAACATTCTCAGTGATATATCACGGTTAGAAGTACTTATCGGGGGAAAACGAGCCGGAAACAACTCCGTCGAGATAATTAATGAAGCAGCTGATATCTGTAGACGATTATTTGCCGGCGGTATCATGGGCATTGATGTATATCGAGAACTCATTGCTGAATTAGTTGAAAATCACAGAGACGCTCATGGTTATGATGAAAATTCTATGGATTTTAGCGATTGATCACTAACTGAAAAACTACTAGTTTTATAACAAGATGATCATACACTACAATCATGATAAACCCGTAAGCGTGTACGTGGTAAACTCACAATTGCCTGTTTATAGAGCATATTACGGAGATGGTTTCAGCAATACCATTGCGGGGTTATTTACAAGAATGGCTCCCAAGGTGGCGCCGTTAGCTAAACAATTATCAATGAAGGCCACTGATGTTATTCGTGATAAGGGAATCAGCGCTGCTGGAAATCTTGCCGGAAAGGCATTTAATGCCGCGAAAGATAAAATAATATCATTGGTGCGAAAGAAACCAACAGCGACGAAGTCGGTGGTGAAACCAACAGTGCTGCCGTCTACGGCAGTGATGCCTGCAAGTGTCAGCAAAGCAATAAATAGCGCAGTGGAAGAAAAACTAGCGTCGTTAGCTGCTTTGGTGACTCTGTCACCATTGATGGCTTTGCCAGTAACAGATAGCGCTATCATGAACGCGATAGCAGGAAGTGGTTTGAAACGAAAACAAAAACGGCTATGATTACAAAGAGTTTCACAATTGAAAGCACTAGTATGTTAATAAAATGTTTAAACGACAAGCTGATCCGGCCTTCGATATAGAAGCCCCAGTACCCAAGGACGATTTCATCCGCGATTATCAGTACTATTCCTATCATGCAATACAACCCGACCTACGATCGCGAATTGAACTTCAAGTTCAAGATACCAGTAAAAACTTTTTTGCCATGTGAAGCATTTATTGAAATCGAGGGAAAACTCGTAACAAATGTTGCAGCTGATACCCCATATGCAGATGATTCAAATATCCGAGTTGGTTTTGTTAATAATGACATCATGGCGCTATTTGAAAGTGCAAGATATCTCATTGATGGAAAAGAAATTGAATCAATAGACCGTGAAGTTGATGTTGCAAGTTAGCAAGATATTCTGATGATTATACAAGATCGGCTGGTCCGTCTATGATGTTTGCAAAGGATATCTCTGATAACGCTGACCACCTTCAATACATTAAAGTGTTAACAGCACAAGATACTGCAGAAGCAAATCAACAAAAAGCAGCTAATCCAGAACGTCGAGCTAGACCCGGAGCTGCATTTGATATTCTCAGAGGCGTAAATCGCAATTTCAATTTAGGGTTTGCAACACGAAAAGAAGCATTGCAAGGACAACAACGATATTTTTCATGTGCGATTCCACTCCATCACATATTTGGATTCTGCAGAAATGTCAGAAAAGTCATCTATGGAGCCAAACACACAATTGCGTTAGTGCGAAAAGGCAATGACAACGATGCAATTCGGCGTATTGGTGCCGCTGATGGTAAAATTGTTTTGAGTAAAATAGTATTGTGGATGCCAGTAATGACCCCATCAATTACCACGGAAGAGCAGCTACTTTCATTTATGGACACAGGTGGCAAATCATTGATAAGTTGGCTAACAACAACAACTGATGCCAAAGAGGGTAATGTTGCTGATACATTTACTTGGCACCTGGCATCAAAACAAGGCGTTTCAGCTCCATGTCATATATTTATAGCGCTGCAGAATAGGGATAGGTTAGGTTCCCAAGAACACAGTCATATGATATTTGATCGATTAGGAGTCAAGGAGGTTTCGCTGAGAATAAACGGACAACAAGAGCCATCTGAGGGTATACAACTTGATTACGACAACAACCATATAGCACGTGTGTATCATCGAATGCTGTCATATATGGGTCGTGATCAAAACGTCGATACCGGTTTGCAAATATCGCAACTTGATTTTAAGAACCTATATCCGATTTATTACTTTTCGCTGGAACGTCTTGATTTAACAAGGCAATCCGTCGTTGACATACATTTTAGGGCTCGTATAGCTCCTGGTGGTGTTGATTATAGAGCGGTTGCTGTCATTCTCAGCGATAAATCAATGTTGTTAGAAGGGGTTGGTGGACGAATGAGAATCGTTGATGCACCAGTGGAAAATATGTAAACGATTCACAATTAGATCAATTGAAAGCATAAATGTGTTTTACAATAAAATGCCATATAGTGTTGTTAGTGTCAAGCTGACTGATGGTCAGGTCGAGAAATTGCGATCAAAATCCGCTAAAGAATGTGGAACAACAATAACGTTAAAACCAGCGCAGATGTCCGGCTGTACACATAAAATATCACTGACGGATCGTCATCTAAAACATTTCAATGATGCGCTAAAGAAACAGCGAGGTGTTCAAATTGTATTTTTGAAAGCTGCAATCGCCAATATGATAAAATCAGGTGGTATATTTCCATTGTTAGCCGCAATACCAGCATTGATTGCAGCGGCTGCCCCAGCGGTGGCGAAAGTGGCAGGGATGGCGTTGAAAAAGGCAACTGGGAAAGGATATAAAAAAAGGGAAAGGGTCTAAGACTACCAGGGACTCCATATTCATGGTACAGCGGAAAGGGTCTGAGAATACCAGGAATGGTTTATTAGTTGAAAGCCCAATTCTTCCCATGTCCAATTTTGATTTAATTGATGCTGCTAAAAAACTAGCGATAAAAAACTTCAGAGGGGTTTTTATGAGAGATCAGTTGCTGAGAAAACCTAAACACGTTGAAACCGGTATCATCAATCTTGATAACAGTAACGGATCGGGAACTCACTGGGTTGCATACGCGATCGATCCGCGTGGGATTGTCTATTTTGATTCATATGGGTTAGCTCCGCCAAGCGAGTTTATGTGGTATATAAATTCTTCGATGAAACTCAAAGAGTTTCCGATTTTTTTATTCCACGCTGCCAACACAACAATTAAATGATCCACCGATATGCGGCCGTGAAGTATTAAATGTCCTTGCGGAGATTTCATTGTCACAGAAACCACCTCATCTGGTTGTAAATAAATACACAAGTGGGAAATTACAAGGTAATTTTAGAAAATCAATAAATTGAAAATACTAGAGTCTTTACAATAATGATTGATATTTGGGGACGATCTCTGTCAATGTCGAAACCCACCGCGGAAACATCTGCGGGTTCTATCGAGGATGTAAAAAAAATAATTGAAGATGAAATCGCAGAGATCTTAAATTTAGCAAGTGTTGACCTGAACGAAATAGTTGTATTTCAAGATCGCCAGGGTAAATTGAAAAGCAGTAATATATCCGTGGATGACATTTTGATAACGGCAGAGCGATGCCGCTGAAAACTCTATTGCGCTGTATTCCAGCGGCAGACGACTTAAACCAGGCGCACTTGTGTCTACGATCACCGATGTGATTGCCGCCCACGGCCATGATCTGGATGAGTATATACGAGGTTATAATACTTTTCGCAAAAATATCGTATATAAATTCTTTGGAACCCCACTTGTGGTTGGCATAACTCTCGCTGAAATTAAAAACTTTCTAACTACATTCTTTTTTAACAAGGAGGCGGGGGGGGGGGGATAATGTCAGCTGCCGAAATCAAGGCAAATTATCTCGATATTTACATGGATATTTCTAAACTAATAGAAAATCTTGAAAAGGTACAAAAACCCACTAATGACGTCGTTGGTAAGTTTTTTGGAACCCCGCTTGTGGCAGGCATGACTCTCGCTGAAATTAGCGAGTTCATTGGCAAGCATACTCAAAATACCTACATCACTAGTAGTTTCTTTTGTGTCCCAGCTACATCTACGAGGACTCTCAAAGATATTAATATGTTTATGGTGAGACAAACAACACTTAATACCATCGTGGATAAATTTTTGGGGAGAACACCTGTGTCTGAAACCACATCTCTGACAGGCCCGACCCTCGCTGAAATTAAAAGCGCTATTGACGAACAAAAACCCACCAACAAAATTGTTAATAAGTTCTTTGAGGGCAATAAACCCCAGGATATCACGACAAAATTTTTTCACATCGACCTGCATCTTAAAGACCAAGCACAGCTTAAAATCAGAGACCTTCTGATTTCATTCTTTTCTAACAGGGAGCCGAGGAGGGTAATAGATCCTACCAGAATCACGGTGAATTATCTCGATATTTACGACGATATTTTTAAACTAAAAGAAGATTTTAAAAAGATAAAGATTCCGTATCTAGACATAGGCGTTAAAAATATTGTTTATACGGTCGATCATGGAACCATGGATTGGACAAGAGACGTTTATACTACATTGGCCATCGGTATCTGGGGAGGGGGCGAGGTGGGGGGCGATGGTATCTTCAGGCCAAAGTGGACCGATGATATCTACAGGCTAACATGGATCTCTATCCATCAATTTAATATGATCGCGGACGGTAAAACCTACTCTGGTGGCACCGCGACGTTAATTATGAAGGGTCGCGGACAAGACTTTAATGTCGTTGATAGATCCACCATTAGATCAAGAATAACTTGGTGTTTAGAATTTTTAGATGATTTTCCCGGCTGAAGCTACCATAACCTATAGGCCCGCAATTCCCCTTCCACCTGGCCCCTTAACGATGGCGAATAATTGAAAACACTAGCGGGTTTAAAATAGTAATGACATCGATGAAATCAATTGAACTGATAATAGTCCCAGAGGTATCACAATCGCATCGATATCGATATGATACCGTGAAAGAATTTTCCGCGAGCTTGAAATCATTTTCTGAGCGTTATCGTGAAAAAATAAAAAAAATACCGACGCAGCATAGCAATCATCGACATCACCGTGTACTCGGTGTCCGGTGTGATGGCCAGCGCCGGGATTATTTTATCGACGGTGACCATGATGGCTTCGATTGCAGTTCCAATCGCTATCTCCGCGGCAACAACAATCGCGGCAGTCGCCACCGCGATAACTAAAAAGTTATTGTGTTCTCAGAAAAAACTCTGGGATTATACAGCTCGGTACAGGGTGGTATTTGACGCGTAGTCGAAATTATCCGAGTTGATCTCGCTGTCGATAGATAATTCGTTCATATCCGATGTTGAATTTTCAGCGATGACCCAGTTGTATAACTCTGCGATGTTGAAATTGGAAATTGAAGACGACGTTAACAATAATGTCACTTGAACTGCTTCAACGAATCGCGGAGAATACCACTCCGATACGAACAAGCATGATATCAATAACATCAACAAACCCTGAATTTAGTGTGAACTTCCCTTCTCCGATTCGAGTGCGCGAGATCGGGCTGGCAAAATTACGAGTATATCATAGCTGGCCTAATATCAGATCGGTTGCATTTGGCGGTCAGCAACCCAATAACTTGTTAAGGTTTTTGTGGAATAAACCCGATGGTACTCCAGCGTGGGAAACTGTTTCGTTACCATCTGGGTCGTACCAAATTGAGCAAATCAATTCTGAAATTCAGCGTAGAATAAAATCAATCACTGGAAAAGAATAAAAAATAGCTATTAATCTTCATGAACCGACGCTCTCGTCGTCGATCGAAATAAGCACAGAGGGATACGCTGTAGATATCTATAACAGCTCGTTAAAAACAGTGTTAGGATGGCCTGAAAAACCACCAGAAAAATCCACCACCGACTTAACCACAGATGTACAATCATATCATGAAATCAATCCCATGTATCGAGATAATTTATCTGATATAAAAAAAGGAAAAATCGGCGATAGATTTATATTTACCAACAAAAACTCGTTGCAATGGGATTTTATTATTAAAAGAACAGCGGATTCATCTGTTACTATTTCATTTACGCTAAATGACGTCACTGATTATTTTAATGAAATTAATCAATTACATAAAACACAACTAGAACAACTACGGCAAATAAATTCACAAAAACACGTTGAAATACTAAATCAGCTTGTATCTGGCATGGAATATATAAATTAACTAATTATTCAAACAATAACCAATGACAACAGCGACAATAAACAACGATTCCTAACCGGTTACAATATCACAGAAGCCGATCTGCTTAATTTCAAGTTTCCCGGATAGAATGCTGAGGAACTAAAAAAAACTGTTAGAAACAATATCAAGGTGCTACAAACACTAGATTCAACTGTCCTTCTCAAGTATAATAATGACCCAGATGGCGGAGGTAGGCATATTGCCCCGCACAATGTGAATATTTCAGCGGTGATTGCGCTTAATTTAACATGTGATGCAATTGAAGGAAGCTATCAAATTGATCTAGAGCAATGAAATCAAGCACAGCAAGGATATATTCTTTATTCGTTTGCGCCAACAGCTCCTCAGGGATTCCTAATTATTGAAAACCCAATTAATCCTGTCTACATGCGATGCCATAATATGTCGCTGACGAGAATTAATTTCCGACTCACTGACCAGTCAAATAATTTGATTGATCTACAAGATGAGGTGTTAGCGATTAGTTTGTTTGTAAAGTCCTAAGGACTTGATCAAATATTTGGTTAACCCATAGCAGCAGGGGGGGGGCGATGACAACCCGTTGCGACGTTTTATGGTTTAGCAACGAAAACGCGAATAGAGTATGTTTTGAGCAAGAAATCGTTGTCTCCGTTTGCCAAATGGAGACTTATTTTTTTTTTGGTTAAAACATGAGATTCGCAGGAAGGCTCTATTTTCCGTTTTGAGGGCTTAAAGTGATTTTGTCGGAAAAAGTTGTAGGGTTCTTCACCCCCCCCTGCTGCTTAGGCAAATCTTGAAAGCAACCAACAAAGCCATGGACCTTGATATCGCCATAGACAGCAGACTATCTTGGAACTACCAGTTTGATTCAGTTACCAAAAAAGCCAATCAGATGACATTTCTCTACAAAGAAATCTGTCATCTTGCCCAATGCACTTTAAGGCCTGCTGGTACAAAATGCTTACATGCTCACAGCTCATATATGCCTCATATATGAGGCCCACACGCCTAGACTGATGCAGCCAAACAAAAAGTCTAGAAGTGTGCAGCAAGGATTTGTTATGGTGACTACTACTGATGAGCCAGTAGTGTCACAAACGTGCTGAAAAACCTCCAGTGGGAAGTCTTGTATCATCATACCAGCTGGTTGAAATACAGATAACAGGGTACATGATCCTAGCACAGGCCATGCTATCAGATTCTATGGAGGCATATAAGAGTTCCTTCATCCCTTTGGGCATCAGTCTTTGGAATGGCTTGCCAGTGACTTACAATACATCACTGTCCATTGAAACCTATAAGGCCAATATTGCTGCAGGAGACCCATGAATTAGCTTGTGCAGCATGTGTTCTTGTAACCTGTTTTCTATTTGTACAAAGAACTGTCCTTTACACATGTACATAGTTCATCACACTGGGACTGTGCCAGCACATGGGCCAAGCTCTTAATTGGAAGAGGAAAATGAACATTTATTTGGTCATCAGAGCAGCACTATTGAAATAAACTTATCATGACTCCATCCAAATGGAAGGACATATCAAAATGGGTTTTTTACTGAATGACTTCTTATGATGTCACATTGGTCCTAATGAAAATGATACCAATCCATCATGGCCACAACAGAAGCCATTTTGAAAATATTGCTCCACCAGAATAGAAAATTATATCAGCATGGGGGTGTTTTATTATGGTGTCTAGTTGGTCTTAAATACAAATGTGCTAGTCTGATATCCAATATGGCCATCAGAACCACCATCTTTAAAATCATGTCACAACTTCTCTTAGATGGAAAGTAATAACAGTATTTGATATTCATCAGGAAACGTCATATCCTAAGTAAAAATGGTACCAGTTTGGCATCTATTATATCCACCACAGCAACCCTCTTGAAAATCTGGTTATTGCCTATTCCTTCATTTAACATGGGGCTATCAAGTTATGATATCTAGATGATCCTAAATGAAAATGGTTCTTATCTGACCAAAAACAAATTAATACAGCTGCAACAATGAACATGTATAATAATCTTGTCATTAATTGTTCTGATCAATGGTCATATAAACATGGCATTTTTACCAATAAGTCTTCTAATGGTGTGTAGTTTGTCTTAAATTTAAATGGTGATATACACAGTATGACTGCCACAATGGCTTATTTGAAAATCTTGTTGCTCAAGAATATTGGAAATAGTTTCAATGCTGATAAGATAAAAAGAAGAAATGGTCTTATCTTGAATTCCTGGATATTCAGTGCAGCCAGTATATCATCAGTCCCATCAAGGGACTCTTGTTATAAATCCTTTAAGGATATAACTCAAGGATAAAATTCAAACATTGGATGCAGCATACAATTTTGATAATAAAATTTGCTGGTAAAAAGAGGAACTATAGTATAATAAAGCCCATCATTTTCAATCTTACATGGGGTTGAAAATTTACTTCATTATCAGGCAAGTGCTGAATTAGTACTGACATGTGTTTCTTTTAATTAAATTGATGTTCTGTCAGGAATAATGTTAGCTTTGTTACTTGAAAGTCCGTGCCAAAAGTTTATTTTTGATTACACTTATAAAATTGCTTAGTTCTCACTCTTCATTACTAGAAAAAAAGCATTCACATGGGAAGAGCTGACTTGTCATATTTTGTGATTACTTACATTTAAAAGGGTCTGAGAATAAGTTCTGGAAAAGAGGCAGTTAACATCATCAACTTTTATATTTATATAATAGTTGGTTAAGTAAAAGTTTATTTTGGGCAAGTAACACATTTTAGTATATATTGGCAAGTGAATTTTTAGAGATTTCTTTTAACTCTGCTATTTTTTCTGCATACACATACAAGTCTGTAGTTATAATGAAACTTAGAGATATACTATGGTCAGATGTGAATATAATAGTGTGTGGCAATATTTTTATAAAAAAAGACAGGTAAAGGATAAATGTTAATATAGTTGATTGCTTTAGTAATATGCAATAATGATTAGGACAAAGGTGAATATAGTAGTCTATAGGTGTAGTCCATAATAATGCTTGAGGGCTAAGGTAATATATTTAACACTTGAGATAGATGAAGTGTAAAGTGAATATAGTTCTCTCTAGCTGTAGTCCACACAAAAAATTAAAGGGAAAGGTAAATATAGTATTCTAAAGTTGTAATTGGCAAAAAAGATTAAGGACAGGTCTGAATTTAGTAGTCTGTAGCTGTAATATGTAATAAAGATTAAGGGCAAGTGTGAATATTGTACTCTATAATAATAATAATAATAATAATGAGGACTTTGTATAGCATCTAATCTTTAGAATCTCTAAGTGCTTAACAACATCTGTAGTGATATGACTACACTACAGAAAAATAACAAAAACCATGAAATTGGAAAACATTAAAACATGCTGAAAACATATGAGATACAAAATATTATTAGGTCTCTAAGTTTGTTCCTGCAGTTGAAAAGGGTGAGTTTTAAGAGCACTTTTAAAAGGGATTGCTGTGTCTTTGTGTCTAGTTTCAATGGGCAATTCGTTTCACATCACCAGGCCCTGGTATGCAAAAGAACGTCCATATGACTTCATTTTCATAGTGGGAACAATGAGTATATGATTGTCAGAAGAGGAGCATAAGTATCTTGCTGGTGTATACACATGGGTGAGGCCAGATAGGTATGTTGGACTGGAGTCTGTCAGTGAAACATAGCACAGAGAAGAAATTTTGTGTTTGATTCTGTATTGAATTGATAGCCAGTGTAGGGTACAGAGCAGCGGTGAGGTGTGCTCTGATCGAGGTACTCTAAAGTGATCCGAACAGCTGTGTTTTGAACTTTTTGAAGTTTCTAGAGTAGATATTGTGACAAACCAGACAGAATTGAGTTACAATAGTCCAGTCTTGAAAGTACTAATGAAGACACAATTATTTTAGTGGGATCAACTGAAAGATATTTGTAAATGGAACTGATGCATCTTAGTTCAAGATATGCAGCCTTGCATATGTTCATGGCATATTGGTGCAATGTGAGAGTACTGTCTAGAGTAACAACTAGGTTTCGTACTGACTGTGAGAATTTAATGTTGGTGTTGCTGATATTTATTGTCTGAGGTAAAGTATGTGAATGAGAAAGTCTTTGTGTTGTGATCAGAATGGCCTCGGTTTTATCATCCTTCATCTGCAGCTTGTTATATGTCATCCATGATTTCACATCAGAAATGCACCTCTCTACTCCATGGATGGTAGCATGAACTTCATTTGTGTGGCTTGACTTGTATATTTGGGTGTCATCATCGTACAATTCGTGAAACACTGGATCTATGACACTTGACAATGGCTGAATGAAGAGAACAGGTCCAAGAACAGAGCCCCTTGGAACAACACAACATAGATCAAGGGGGTTAGAATGTATTCCATTTGCATATACAATTTGTGTCTTGCTCACTATGTAGGACTTGAACCACTGTAAGGCTGTATTCTGAATGCCAAATACATGCTGGAGACGGTGAAGTAATATATCATGATCTATTGTGTCAAATGCTGCAGACAAATCAAGGAAGGTGAGGACTGTAATCTTTCCTCTATCCAAAGCAGAGAGAATGTCATTAAATACTTTCAGAAGAGTAGTTTCCGTACTGTGGCAAGGGCGATATGCAGTCTGTACATTGCTAAAAGACTGTTTGAATTACTCTATAGCTGTAATCCATAACAAAGATTAAGGGCAAATGTTAATTTAGTAGTCTACAGCATAATCAGTAATAAAGATTCAATACAAAGATGATTATGGTAGTCTATTACTGTATTAACAGTTAGAACAGAATTTTTTTTTGTTGAGCTGCCTTATCATTATGTTGAAATTTACAGCAGTATTTTGGAGGTTTTTTTGGGTACAGTATGGGTCATTTTGAATATAATGTGGGCCTGGTATACATTAGAACAATGAGTTATACTTCATGGTTATTCTGGACTTGAGAGTGTACATAATACAACTTGTCAATTATTCCTCATGGGAAGACTGGACCACTGAGAGTACTTAATATAGTTCCTCAGTTATGCTGCATGGCAAGACTGGACCACTGAGAGTACTTAACATAGTTGCTCAGTTACACTTCATGACAAGACTGGACCACAGAGAGTACGTAATATAGTTCCTCTGTTACACTTCATGGCAAGACTGGATCAGAGAGTACTTAATATAGTTCTTCAGTTACACTTCATGGCAAGACTGGACCACAGAGAGTACTTAATATAGTTCCTTAGTTACACTTCATGGCAAGACTGGACCACAGAGAGTACTTAATATAGTTCCTTAGTTACACTTCATGGGAAGACTGGACCACAGAGAGTACTTAATATAGTTCCTTATTTACACTTCATGACAAGACTGGACCACTGAGAGTACTTAAAATAGTTCTTCATTTACACTTCATGGCAAGACTGGATCAGAGAGTACTTAATATAGTTCCTCTGTTACACTTC
Organism: Unio delphinus; assembly: GCA_029339505.1. Taxonomy (NCBI): domain Eukaryota; kingdom Metazoa; phylum Mollusca; class Bivalvia; order Unionida; family Unionidae; genus Unio; species Unio delphinus. The sequence goes on from JAQISU010000180.1 coordinate 1,319,143, forward strand.
ATGGCAAGACTGATCTGGATAAAGTTCCTCAGCATCAAATCAAGTAATACTGGACAGTAGAATACATAAATTTAGGTTACTATCTATACCTTGTGGCAATACTGGGGCACCAATGGCACTTAATATAGGTCTAATACAAGTCCTCTAATAGTATTCACTATGGGTCTTTAGTTACACTTCATGACAATACTGGGCCTCCAGTAGTACTTACTATGGGTCTTTATTTACACTTCATGACAGTACTTGGCTTCCAGTTGTACTTTACTATGGGTCTTTAGTTACACTTCATGACAATACTGGGCCTCCAGTAGTACTTATGAATCATTAGTTACACTTCATGACAATACTGGGCTTCCAGTAGTACCTACTATGGGTCTTTCTTTACACTTTGCGACAATACTGGCCTTCCAGTAGTACTTACTATGGGTCTTTAATTAAACTTCATGACAATACTGGGCTTCCAGTAGTACTTACTATATGTCATTAGTTACACTGCATGACAATACTGGGCTTCTAGTAGTACTTTACTATGGGTCTTTAGTTACACTTCATGACAATACTGGGCTTCCAGCAGTACTTACTATGGGTCTTTAGTTACACTTCATGACAATACTGGGCTTCCAGCAGTACTTACTATGGGTTTTTAGTTACACTTCACGACAATATGGGGCCTCCAGTAGTACTCACTGTAGGTCTTTGGTTACACCACATGGCAATACTGGGCCTCAGAGAGTATTTAATATTGGTTATCTGAACAATCACCATAAAAAAATTCACTTTAGGTTAAATATCAGGAGTTTTGGACTGTTTAGACTGCTATTCATTATAGATTTGAACAGTAATTGACTGAGGTCTTGGCCAAAAAAAGTCTGAAACTAATGTCAATACATAGTATAAATATTGTGGACAATCAAAGTGAATAGAAATCAGAAATTCCTTGTTAGACTCCATAAAGTACTTTTCAACACAAAAATGAATTGATTGTGACAAACTGAGTTTATTAATTATTAAGTATACAAAGTAAAGTACCATATATATTTACTTATAAGTCAAGTCCAGTTACAATCAACATAGACCCATATAGGCATAATGTACCAGCAGATCAGGGTCTATATTGTTTATTTTAATGATCACTCTTAACAAACTCCAGATCTGCTGGCAGATTATATGAGTTACAATCAGGGTCTCTGCAGTTTGCAGTTGGATCCAACCTTTAAGTAAGTATAGATGAGTTTACCAAAGTTTTTTCTTGAAGCACATTTTTAAGGTATAATTTCTTGATTTAATTTTGTACAGTTCTTGATTTTTCTGATGCACATGAAAATGGCTCAGAGTTAGTTGTTAGAATGTAAAGATTTAGTTTGGGTATATTTTGATTTCATATCAAAAGTTCACATTTAGTATCTTGGAGCATTTTTAGACTTTTTTAATTAATTTTAACAAATCACTTATCTTGCCATATTGAAAAGTGTTATGTTCTCAAAGTAGGTTGCACAAATGTTAAAGCCATAAAAACTGGTTCTTCATGTGACACCATTAATATGGGTTCATCTCATTAATAAACATCTTGCAATGTTGTAAGATTTCCAAAATGATATTTATGGTACATATGTAGACTAATGCATTGGCAATAACTCAATACAGCCTTGTAATATTGAAACTATATCATGGCAGCTTTTGTAGTCCAGAATATTGTTGCAAATCTTTATATCCATCATGTCATATTTCTTATTTCTGACTATTGATGCAAATCTTTGCAGTCAAGTGATTAGATTTTTAGAACTGCTTGATGGAATAAAATGTTGGTATATATTTCTACTCAATCCAGTCATGTGAGGTGAGAATGATTTTGTTTTCTCCTTCGAATACATTCCTCAATCACATTATGTTAGGAATATTAGCCTGCTACCTCGTGAATCCAGCACTACTAAATGATGAAAATCAGCATTTTCTGTCTATTCAATGGATAATGGGCAATAACTCTTACCCATTACCTCCCTTTGGAACCACCAGGCCACACTAGTTTATATTATTGAGTTAGTAGTTTGATTTACACATTTATGCATTGCTTTCTCTTGTTTCATTTCAGCAGAATGTCATTTAGATGCTATTTAGAGCATGGAAGTCTACCATGACTCTTGTTTTGTTTATACTAGGTATACACCATTATAATATGCAGCATTTGTAATATATCATCAGAGGAAGTTTGGGTTACCATATTAACTAGCTAATCACATACTAATTTGCTAATCTATGTGTTTAGCTAATTAATTACACACTAATTTTGCCTATCTGTGCTTTATTATCTTGTGTTGTTTCTGGAAAAATAGTTACCAAATGCATAAAATGCATGTTAAAAGTCAAAGTCCACTTAACACTGAAGAAAGAAAAGATGGAATAAGTTGAGGAAGACAACATACGATTCATTTTTGGCAGTATCACTCATTGGGAAGTGGTCCCTAATTTTAGGCAGCCCAGTGAGGGTAAGTCTCCTCTCACATCAGGGTCTATAAGTATGGGGTTTGAATCATAAGTTGGATCCACCTCCTTAAACCACTGCACAGTTGCCATCCAGCCATCAACCACCATACAATCATTACCCACCATTCAACACTGGAGACCTTTTAAGAAAATGGCCCAGCCAACTCTGGCTCATTGGGGCAGTGTTCCCCAAATTTAGACAGCCCAGTAAGTACCCCGCATGCTTGAGCATGGTCTTTGAGCCTATACATCAGAATGCATAGGGTTTCTACCAGATCCATTGGATCTAATGCATAATAAAACCTTGTCATACACTCCCTTTCTAGACAACCCTGTTCAGGTCACCATTGCTTTGCAGGAAGAATAGAGAAAGTTTTGGAGGCAGGCAGCTCAGAAACTGCCCCTTTACTTTGCAGCTCCACCCCCATGGGCATTTGAAACCACTCCTAGTGTGAAGTAATATTAAGTGGCTGCAGGACAGGATATTTTCTCAGTCACATTTGCACCAATATCAATCCCTAGGAAGTATTGGTACAGACATAATAAACCAAATTTTGAGCTCATTGGATCTCCCTATTCCTCCAGAAGAGGGGAGCGATACAAGCCCTTTGGAGGGGCATGGTATTTTGTTCTCCAACAATCCCCTCTCCTGTCCTTCACATCTGTACCATCAGACCAAGAGAAAGATGCCTATAACTGTCGCTCGTTCTCTCCAAACAACAAACATGTTGGTGGAGATCGTGCAAAGACCACAATCTCTGGGGTTTTATTCAAGACTGTTTCTTATTTCAAAAGCAAACAGCAAGTTAAGACCCATCATTGACTGGAGTCACCTCAACCAGTTCAAGATAGAGACAGCGAGTTCAATCTGCCTGTCTTCTTGATGGGATGAATATACAGTCAGTCTCAATCTGACTGATGCATATTTTCTTATCACTATCCACCCTGTGTCATGAACATTTTCTCCATTTTTGTGTATTGTGACATCATCTCAGTTCAGAGTTCTCCCTTTTGCCCTAATATCAGCCTTTAGGCTTTTGACAAGATTACAGATTATGTAGTCACCCTGTTCTGATCATCGTCATCAACAATGATGGAAGTATGCCTAGATGACGTCCTTTAAAAACATATGGTAAATTCTATTCTACCCCAAGGCAGGAACAATCTTCTCTCAATTTTGGATCATCCAGGCTTTCTAGTGAACTGGAAAAGTCGGGCCTCCAACCATCATAGACGTTTGTCCATCTGGAAATGGAATTTTAACCAGCCAGAATCTGGTGTGACTATTTTATGTTTACTTAATCAGAATTGTTAAGCTTGTCAAATCCATTTCCAGCATGACTTGCATTTCAGCAAGAAAATATTTGGAACTCTTTGGCTGCAACTCTTTCGATGTGGCAGAGGACTTGATCCAGTGGTCTGTATTATGTGGACATTGTGAACACAATGGCGCCCCTTTTTCAAGTCCCCTTGATCAGATAGGATGATGCCTAATATTTGATCATTTCTGCATTAGTGGTACAGTCCAGGTTTGGTGATCATGAGAATGCTGAATCTCTCAGGAGAAGTCCAAAGCAGAAATAATGATAGGTACCAATGCCAGTATGCACGCTTGGGGTGCCCACCTGTTGTAGAACTTCATTACTATCAGCGACACATGAAAGATGAGGAAACAGTCTCTTCACATCAGCATTCTAGAAATAAAGGCTTTCATCACCACCTTTTACTTCTGAAAACATCAACACAGCAAAAACAGTCCTCATTAGGTCCAGCATCTCTGTGGTGATGACCTATACTCAAACAGGGAGGCAACAAATCACATGACCTGTGTGTTCTAATTTGGCAGTTTCTCTGTTGATGTAACCATCTCCAGATCAATATAAAAATCAGACACATGCCCAGCAGATTCAATGTCTAGGCTGACACTCTATCCAGAAGAGGTCATGTCCTTCACACAGAATTTTGTCTACATCAATCAGTCTTTAATTGGATTTGCGCATAAATGGTGATGTCTAATGATCAACCTCTTTGCGAGAAGGTTGAATCACAAGCTACCCACTTTTATCTCACCAGTTCCTGGCCCAAAAGCTTGGGCCATGGATGCATGGTCAATCATTTGGTAGGGTTTTTGGTTATTTTAGTCATTAATGAGTTAGCAAGTTAATATTCCTAAGGTAATAGGATTGGGTAAATAATCTTGGAGAAACTATTTATTTTTAAACTTTGCTTTTCTTTAATAATTGATAAAATAAGTGTAAGCATTTGATCATAATCTATAACACTTGGATCAGCCTTTTAGTGACCTTAGACTTCTGCAATTACTTTTCACTGTTATTAATTGTATTCTTTTTGCCTAGGACATTGAATATATTATGCGGACTGGGAACAAGAATGTTGCTGATACATTAAAGTGTCTGGTATGTTACATCTTGTGTCATTGATAGAAGTTAATACCATTTTTTCCCCTAGCAATCATTTAACAATAATATAAAAAAAATTCAAATAAAGTAGTTTTCCAGCACTTTGAGACATGAAGCTTATCTAATATTATCAATGTGTAATGGAGATACAGTAAAGCCTGTCTTGAGAGACCACTACTGCGAGAGACCACCTGTCTTGAGAGACCAGAATCTCCATGCATATATCTGTTCATTATATAGTGTTATGACCTATAATGAGAGACCACTTATCTTGAGATTTTTGGTAGGAGAGTGGTCTTTTAAGACAGGTTCTACTGTACTACCGAAGGTTCAATAAATATACATGCTACTAGTTTCAAGATATGCTAAAAGGATTATGAGAGAGAGATAATCTGAAAAGAGTTATGCCACTTGTGCCAATTTGAAAATTGTGTGAATGGATGGAATATTGTTCATTAAGCTTTTCAGTCAATGATCTGTAGCATCCACAAAATGGACAAAAGTTGGCACTCAGGATGAAAATAGCTTTATCAATTAGATACACACATATTACATCACATGAAAGCAGTAGTCAAATAAATTTAACTTGGTTTGACAAACCTTGACTTTATTTTTGTTGTAACATGACTTTTTCCCTAAATTATAATTTCATTTTATGTTGTTGTTTCTAACTTTTAGGCAGCCTCAATGATAAACAGTGAGGATGATGCCAATGTGGCTGTCCAGGTATCTAAGATGCTGACCCAGGCCCTGATTCAATATCGATTGAAGAATTTGTCACCAAATGTAAATTCATTTTGCATTTTTCTTAAAGTCTTCCAAAGGCAGTCACTGTTAAGATCTGGGTCAATTCTGCTTTCCATGCATAACTTGAAGAGATCAAGAGTAAATAGCTCCCTTTAGATATTATACTCTCCTCTTATTCACTAAGTGTTACGTGTATTTGATTTGGGTCATTTATTTTTTATTTTAATTGTTTGTTTGTCAGATTCAGATTTGACATTTTATGTTTAAGATTCATTCATTGGGAGATATTTTTTTAGAAAGTGGGATGACATGTACTCTGAGAATAAACACCAGGTGTTGACCTCATTTCTGACCTGGCTTCAGAGTTGTAAACAAGCTTTTAAAATGATTGGTTGATTCCAAGGACATTATGGAGCTTTGTTATAAACATCTTTCTATTTTTAGTTGGGTCATACGGTGTGTACGAGATTTTTTTAAATGTAAATTTGTTCTAAAAGATTCTAGATCATGTGACCCCTTCCTTGTTTACGTAAAAACAGGTATATAAATTATGTTTTGGAGCAAACTATTTAGTAGAAGTTGGGCTGTTAGAATGCTAAGTTGTCTGTCGTTTTGAGTTTTTTTAAATTACCTTGTACTGGAAATTATTTTAATTCGTTTGGATCAAGAGGATTTATTTTGTTATTTATCTGAAAAATAATTGTGCTCATTGAATTTCATAAGTTCAGAACTGACTTCATCACGTGACATCGTCTTCCATCTTGGATGCTTCACTAAGATTCGAAGTGGGAATTATTTGGACATTTTATTACCAGGACTTTTGCAATTTCTCTAGTGGATTATATTTTGAATTATTGTTGGATTAATTTTGGAATTGATTCTTAAAACCGTAAGTTTATTTTTCTTTTCTGGAAAATATTTGTGCTCAATAAATTGCTTATTAAGTTTTTACAAGGTTGTTATTTTCACTCTTTCTATGTTACTGTTTATTCGAGCCTAAGCACGTAACACTGAGTGAAGGCTTGTGCTTGTAACTTTGTTGGATTATTCAGACTGGTACTCTCTGCTTTTGTTCACCCAGTGAAGGCTGTTGTATGTAACTTTGTTAGATTAATCAGACTGGTATACTTTGCTCCTCTTATTCACCCAGTGAAGGTTGTTGTGTGTAACTTTGTCAGATAATCAGACTGGTACACCTGCTCTTGCTCATCAAGTGAAGGCTGTTTCATAAAACTTGGATTAATCAGACTAGTCAGATAACAAATGGACCCTTTTCCTGTACATTCATATCCGTATATATGAAAGTTCCAAAGAGAGATCTGATAGCCATGAGAATCCTAGTCCAAAACAGAATTTGTTTTAGAGCTGAAAGTGCTTCTTTAGTAATATAGAGTTTTGATGTGCATGGCACCAAACAATATTATTGATTAACATCAGAACTGTTAAGTCATAAAATATTTTTTTATGTAGCTGCATTAACTCTGATTGAATTAAGATAAACATCTTATGTTTTATTAATAATTGATAATATAGAATGAGATAATGTAATTTTATGAATGCAAGGCTTGGTGGTATAAAATGTAGTATTTTACACAATACAGGAAAATTAAAAGCACAAAGCTTTGTACATGCAGCGGCAGAAAATTCAGTGGTAAAAGTTAAAGGTTTTTGAACTGGCATCAAATGAGGAGGATGCACATTTAGCTAATTTCCATCACCACACATTGGAACAAACCTTTATGCAGATGTACAGCAATGGGCATACATATTTAGCTTGATCAACCATTGTACTATATGAATACTTCACCAACCCACTGTACTGTTTGAATACTTCATCAATCACTAGTGATGGGAATCGGTCAGAAATTCATAATCGATAATCGGTTCCCCTTAAGCAACTGATCATCGATTATAATCGGTTACTAAGAGTAAATTGTACTTTTTGTTAAACAATTATATCTTTGATCAAGAGTTCAATATATTTACAAATGTACAGGAGTAATCTCTTTTAATGACATGTATACTTTAACCTGACAATAATATTACATTATGTGTTACTTTTGTTCTACAACGTTGTTAAATGAAAGCAACTGTTTATGGCTGATCAGTCATATGTAACTGAAATACTGCTACAATCCCCCGAAATTCTTTCGTTCACATGTGATGTGTCTATAATTTAAAGTTTAGAAGGACATGTTTTTCTTGTTTGTCATTGTTTATAAATACTACAGAAGATGTTGCAATTTGACTGAAACAAATCAACTAAATGTGTTTAAATGTATTAACTCAACACTTTAGCAGCTTGACCATGTAATAATGGCTATATGTTTCTAATTATGAATCATAAGGTTTCATATTTGTAGTTGTGATGGGAATTAATAAATTTCAAATCAACTTTAGTGGCTGGGAGTTTTACTAACCTTTGTGCTTTGCATACACCTAAAAAGTAGTCTCCCTTTACACACAATCGATTATGGAGTTCACAATCGATTATCTGCTCAACCAACTGATGATCGATTATAATCGATAATCGGAACAACACTATCAATCACTGTACTGTTTAAATACTTCTTTAAGCACTGTACTGTTTAAATACTTCTTTAAGCACTGTACTGTTTTAGTACATAATCAACCAGTGTACTATTTGAATAATTTAGCAACTGCTGTATAATTTAAATACTTCATCAGCCACTGTACTATTTGAATACTTCATCACTTATTGTACTGTTTAAATACGTTATTAATGACTGTGCTGTTTTAATACTTCAAGAACCAATGTACTGTTTAAATACATCATTAACCACTCTACTGTTTGTATACTTTAGCAACTGCTGTACTGTTTAAATACTTTATCAGCCAAAGTACTGTTTGAACACTTCATCAGTACTGTTTAAATAGTTGTAAACAAAGCTTTTCATTACTAGTTAGCTTGTTGAGTTTTGTTTTATTATAGATGAGTGGAAAAGGTGTCAAAGTAAATCCATCCCAACTGCCAAATCTGACACAACTTATGCAGCATATAAACACGGGTCCAACACAGCTTACATCCATCAGACCATTAATAATGCCAGTCACTGGTACAGGTCAGGGTATTCATCAAGAAACGACCAGACAGATGTGGTCACATCAGCTACAGACACCAACCAGCACAGTTTTAAAAACATCTTTGGGGCCTAGCAGCCAACAAAGAACATCCAGTCTGAGAGTATCAGCACAGGCGAAGACTCCAAAGGTTTCACAAAGACCCCAGCCCAGTGAGCAAGCTCTTAAGGACCTTAGAAAGAGAGCAGAGGCGATATTAAATAAATGTTTATCATCTAATACTGCACAACCAGTCACCATAGCAACACAGATGAAAAATCAACCACCTTTCCCAACAGGTATGGCCATCCATCCACGATCGTCTGCGCTCCATTCCACACCTTCATTGTCAGAATAAAACCTCAATTAGAACCATCAGTAAAGAAATGTTCTGGACCATCTATATCAGCAATATGAGCAAGGAAAAATATAGCAAGGAAATTGAAATTTATTCCCAACTATGAACAAATAGTTGGAATTAAGGAAGTGTGTATGGATGTTCCTGGAGAATTGTTTATGGCAATATTATTTATAATGGTAATTTAAACAATGAAGTTGAAGATACAGTCTCAGACAATACTTTTAACAACAAATTCATGATAGGATTATCTGATATTTTCCAAATTACCAATAGTTACAACTTCCAATCAGTTGAGTTGTTAACTTGTACTAAATGCAGGAAAACATATGCCATATGTTGTAGTCATTAGTAAATGGTAGTCATTATATGTACAGGCAATGTCTGCTGACAATTCCAGTTTTTGTCATATGATGGACAGGTTATTTTTTTTCTCAAAGATGGAAGTCAAAAGAATCATTTTAGTTATCCATGACTGATAATACGTGTGTGTGAGGATATTGGAAGCATTTTGTCATCTGTAAATGTAAGTCATTATATGTACTAAATGCAGGAGAACATATGCCATATGTTGTAGTCATCATTAGAATTGTCAGCATTGGCATTATTAAATGTAAGTCATTATTTGTACAGGCAATCTTTTATGTCTGCTAACAACTCCAGTTTTGTCATATGATGGACAGGTTTTTTTTTTCTTTCTCAAAGACGGAAGTCAAAAGAATCTGATTTTAGTTATCCATGACTGATAATAAGTGTGTGTGTGTGTGTGTGTGTGTGTGTGTGTGTGTGTGTGTGAGAGAGAGAGAGAGAGAGAGAGAGAGAGAGATTATGCTATGGCCATGATCAACATTTACTTGTCACTGCTGTTTTTCATCTGATTTTGATCAGTTTTGGAATGTTGGTTTAAATCATCAGTATTTTGGATGAGGTTGAATAATAGGGGATAATAAAGGCTGATCTTGCATCTGATTGGCTGAGTTTGTTACCACTCTGGAGGTCATATTTCTAAATAGATTTTGATTACACCAGAAATATTTTCTTACAGTTTAATCTTTATTGAGTGACTGCCTGTCATTTACTACTATAATCATAGATCAGTTTTATTATATGAATGCACCTTTGTTAGCAACCACTTCTGAACACGACCAGAAACCACAATTTTCTGATCAAAAATGCATTTTGACACTGCTATGAATAACCATTTCACTAAAGCAAATGAACACTGTTGACATTTGTAAGCTGTAATTATGACCAATAAGAAGTGTCTGAAGACAAGAGTGCAGATTGTTCTAAAACAAATGTGTTATGCATCACATTAATTTTATTGTAGTTTATGAGTGTTGTACTATTAAAAAAAACTAACAATAGTCAAGTCTGGTTATCAATTCTTAAAATCTAGAGGTGATGCAGGTATCCATCATCAGCTGCAAGAACATAAAACAAACTAAAATACTGCCATTATGATTAACCATTGCTTCTTTAGAAGATGCAGTCACAGAAATACATAGTTCAGAGGTTTCTATTTTTATTTTTGTATATAAAAAGAACAACCTCAAAACCTCAAAATGTCCTGGTGAGAACTGTTTTGAAAAGGCTTTATTGTAGTGGTTAATTGTTCTGTTTGTCTTTGGAGCATTCAGTTATGCTATTTGTCTTTGGAATTGATTCATAATAATTGGGGTGAATGTGGTCTTTGCCGTTTAATAATTGATTATCATTTTCTAGATTCAGTTGTCATTGTAAATGGAAGGCTTGTGCTGTTTATTGATCATTTGATCATTATTACAACCCACATCAAGTTGACATCTGTTCACTGTGGTGCAGGCTTATTACACTCTTTGTTTGTCTGTTATTTTCTTTGTTTATCGAGTTATTATCTCTATGTTGTCAGTGAATTAAACATTTTGGATTTGTCTTTAAATAAATTGAATTTGTTTTTGGATGTATTAATTATGTCTTTCGATCAATTTTATTGTTAAATATATTTATGATACAAATGCTGAGTAAATATTATCATAGGTAACTTCATATTTTTAATGCTATATTGGAATTGAGTATGAAATTTATGGACATATCTAGTTAACTTCCAGAAAAGGTATATAAATATTACCTTTTTAATTTGTATGCTAACCTGCATATGTACAGTGGATGAACATGTTTACAGTCTGTTGACTAGTGTATATACTCGCGTATAAGCCCATTTGCATATAAACCCATATTGCTTATAAGCCGACCCCAAAACTGAACAGGTATAAACACTAAAAAGTGCATGACCCGTGTATAAGCTGACTGGCCCACAACTCCAAGACATCTCGAGATGCACAAGGTAAGTTCTAAATGCTTTCATTTAGGCAAAAATATATTTTAAGAAAATACATATACACTACTCTCTAGATAACTCGCACCCTGATAATTCGCGAACCCGCATATAATGTGGTGTCTGATATGGATCCCGATTTTTTCCCCCATAGAAAATATATTTTAAAGATCTTTCAAAATATGCTGAACATGAAAAAATTATGATAAGAATTGGTAAATTAAACCTTTATACATTTCTCGTTTTATCATCAAAAATCATGATTAATGCCCATAAAGATATTCCATGTTGTGAATTTGCAAGTTCTATATAAGATATCACATATTATGTTAGGGTTTATTTGATGATAAATAGTCATCAATACCCTGTAAATAAACAGTCTGGTGAAATAGCGATTAATGAAAACGTCCAATAAATGCTAACAGGTGGCAACAGAGAATGAAATAAAAAGCAATTCAGTATCTTGCTATGTGAAAGTCACATTCTAATCCTTTATATGTAAACATTTTAATTGCAACATATTCTTTTCTATGTATGGATTCAAGCAAGGGACAATTTTGCTCGGTGACAACAAAATCAGGGAGTAACATAAAAAATTAACAGATTTTTTCAAAAAAGTGACTTGTCATTTATCATTCGTATCACCACTGGCATTTTTATTATCATGTTCTAATTTACATTGTTTTAAATTTGTAGACCCACTAAATTCATGTTGGTAATGAACCCTTGGTTAGTTTTGTTTTTTATTTTACTTCTACCTTAATCAAATATAGATTGATCGACATTGTTTCTCGAAAAGAGTGTCAATCTTTTGTATTAAAAAAAATATGTCTAATTTGGATCAAACAATAAAACTAGAATGTATCCAATTCAACACAAAAATTAGTGACATAATACACAATGTGATGTGGTACATTTGTTAAGCGAACAGAAACCATGTGGAATAATGTTTTCGATTAATTCCCCAATATACAGTAATTTATCCTAAAATTAATGTTACTCGATGAGAAAAAAATAAACTACTGTTATGAAGAGATATTTATTCACAGTTAATCATGGCACCATTATAAAGTGAGTATTCAACACTATAAAATCTGCCTCCCACCCACCCTTTTGCCTTTGTGTCGATCCTTTTATTGTGTTTTATTATTATAGGTCCCTCAATAACTCGCGCCTCACTTATAATGTAGTCAATGTTTTTGGATCCCGATGTGTGCGAGTTATTGAGGGAGCGGTGTATACTTATCATGAGGTTGGCATGCATGATTATTAAAAAGAAATGGTATATACTTGTTTGAAAATTTATTTAGTTTTCTGTTTTCTTATTGTTTTTGCCTAATTTAGATTTATGTATAATTTGATCAAACAATGACAAGAATTTAGCAGTTGTGAGTTGCTGTAACACTACCTCTCCCTTTTGACTCAATTATTGTTTATGCATTATTGCATTAAACCTTTTATATCTGTGTACCGGTAATTACGTTTTTACTTTGCTTTGAAATTGTAAATACCTGACTCATTAAAATGTAATCCCAGTATGACAACACAACGAACAACAATAAGATTCAATTATGTACTAAATTAAGTAGATCCCTTGAGGTCAAATCATGGGCACCATTGTGCAAAACTTTAATATCTCCAAAATACAATAATGGAGTTTAAGAAAAAAGTGTCCTTACACCATACCTGTAAACATCCATGCCTGGAGGAAAAAGAACCTCTTGATATTTGGGGTCACTGCATGCCTACATCCCAATTTCATATTCTCATTAAATTTTTACAGAGAACTCCAGAGTTCTAAGTTATGTCTTTGATTTTCCTTTCTTCTAAATAAGAAAAGTCCTACATGTTCTGTTGTATCACCTGTGAAATATTGTTGTGATGAAATAATTACTAGAAAGAATTAGCTTCTTCACTAAATGTAATGTTAAGTTTCAAGATTATTCACATAAATTGATGAATTTTTTTATTCCTCTACAACAACACAAAAATAAAAAATAAACCATAACAAAAAATAAACCGCCACAACAAAATCGTCCACAATTAATTTCAATCCAAAACAATGAATACTATGAATGCAGTAACTCCTATGCTATAACGACATTCCCATGAAAGAAACTTACACAAGTGAACAACTGGCATTTTTATAACATATATACCAATGTTAATTACCATCGTTAAAAGGAATGATGATACAGAGCATGCAACAAATGTGTCTTCAAAAACTAATTCAGATTACATGTTTAATAGTAAGCAATACTAAATGTTTTACAAGTTGACAATAAGGGAATAAGGACGGATATACATTGAGGGGGAAAAAAGCTGTCACATATACATTACCATGAGGCTGCCTATTTAGGTACCTTTTGATCAACAAAACTGGGAATCCTTTTTTTTGACAATCAGTTGATGGTCCTTGCATAACTCACAATATTGTAGAATGTGGTTTCTTTGAATTATGACGGAGGGCATGTCATTTTCTCAAAATAGTTGCATCATAAGAATTAACCTTTAATTAGTTTGTTTTTTATGGTTTAATGCCATTTTTCAGCACAATATAGGCTATACATGTCGACCAGTATTAATGGTGGAGGAAGAACTCAAAATACCCCGGAAAGAACCACCGGCCCACGAGAAGCTAATGGCAAGCTTCTCTCATACCCACATTGGTCGAATCCGACACTCGAACCCATGCAGACAGAGGTGAGATGGCAGTGATCCGTAATGGACTGTGCTTTAGACCACTCGGGGCCACTCCTTTAATTAGTCGCGTTATGATGTTTGTTCAGCCACAACACAAAATTAATATTGGTTGATGTTAACCTTAGTTGATCTATATGAGAATTTTATCCTTTATTATTATCACTCATCGTGAACATGTAAATTATGCTGGTTATGATGCCTTATATAACTAAACGTGCATACTTGTTAAAAATATAACCTCATTTTGTAGGATCATTGAAAATGTGTAATTTGTGAATGCGTGATTCAGTGTAAATGAAACAGCTATTAAGGACTAGCTGAAAAAATGCAATTTGGTTGAAACAATAAATAAAGAAAAATCTGCATCAATATTGGTTGGGAATAATTAAGGATTTAAGTGATGCTCTGCATGATTTGCACTGTGTAAGTACTGTACAGCCAGGTCTCCACAGTCAACTCAACCGGCCCTAGAAATATTAGGTCTGTATTTACCTTTAATTAATTTCTTGTTGAAGAAAATATGCACATGCAAAATAATAACAATATCAATCATAGTACTTTATAACAGTTTAATAATTTATCAGGTCACAGAAAGCTATTTATTTACATGCCGGACATGGAAAAAATAATGTTTTCATGTCCCAAGACTTACAGCCATTACAATAGTCAACATAAAGACCCAACAACTGTCAAGTTTAGACATTAGCTAGCAGATAAGCGCCCACTTCTTAAAGACCTTTATTTTTTCCTAAATTTTTCGGCTTTTACGCACATATATACGGTAATTTTGTCCAATTTGAAGTAAACCTAGTAAATAAACTTAAGTCACAAATATATTTAGTGGATTTTGTTATGGTTTGGTTTTGTGGTGTTTACTGCCAATCTTTAGCACATGATACGTTATTCATGACAGCCAGTATATCCGGTGGAGTAAGAACCACGTCCCACACAGGAAGCAACAGGCAAGCTTTCTCACATTGCCACATCAGTTGAATCAAGATTTGATTGCATACAGATGAAGGTGAGTGATCTGTAGGTCACTTGGTAACCCAGGGTCACTGAGTTTTATTATCAGCAAAATCTGTGCATATTAAAGAAATTTAGCACAGTAGGAAGTAGTCCTCAAATCATGTGCAATTTTAAAAGTTTTAATTTTGCTTTTAAAATACTGGTTATATATCTCTGTCTTTCAATTGGGGGCCTGGGTGGCTAAGTGGTCTAAAGTACTCAACATATCAGTGTCATCTCACCTCAGTTTGCATAGTTCGAGTCTTGGGCTTAGTTACCCTGGTATATGAGAAATCTTGGCAGTAGTTTCCTGTGGGTTGGTGGTTCTTTGGAATTTCCAGTTTTCTTCTTCCAGCAATTCTACTGGCTGCCATGTATAGCCAATCATGTGTTGAAAAATGGCACTAAACTGGAAAACAACTCTCCAGATTAAAGCAAGGGAGGTATCAGATGATATTGATGTGAAAATCACAGGATGAAAACTACCAGTAGATGTACAAAATGAATGTTAGAATCTAAGAAATTAGCAAAATAATACACTTTAGGAATTTGTCATTTATAACTGAAAAAGCATAAAACAAAAATAATATTACAGAAAATTACAGACTAGGGTAAGCAATATGTGATCTTGTAATCAAGGATAAAAATTTCTGTACACAATTATAGACATTTGGTTGTAAAGAATTGTGATTTTGAATTTTTTTTCAATATTGATTTTCTTCCAGTAAAACATATTTCTTGAAAAAAACATATTTGACTGTATATAAATGCTTGAATTGCCACGTTAATAATGTACATGAACCATTTATCATTTATGTTATGTACACAACTCCCTCAATAACTTGCACTATGACAACTCACGAACCCTCTTATAATGCAGAGTCGGGTGTGGATCCCATTTTTTTAAACTAGAAAATCCCCAAATTATTGATTTCAAATTATTGAAGTTTTACGATTGAAAATGGTAGATATGCCTAGTACACAGTAATTAGTGATATTCAAGGAAATTTAAAACAATGACAATGTCACTTACACAGAATGTTGGCAGAACATTAATATTTATATGACAAAATAATAATTTGTATTAAGTGAAATTTGTGTTTTAATTCTTTTTTTTGGTTCCAGTTAAATGTAATCATTTTAAATGCAATGTGTATTTAAACATAAATTGTGTCAATCTACCATAACAGCTATGTCTGCAAGCATATTTCATTTGATCAATCAAACACTATTATAAATGTTATTGTGTATATAACATAATTAAATTACTGTAATTTAACTGACTCATTCATACATGTAATTGTGATCAAAGAATGCAAGGCAACCGAGTGAAATGAATACTTCACAAAATAATGAGCTTGGTTTCACAAATATGGACCAGTGTGGGCAAGCGAATTTAAAAGAATTCCTAAACTGGCACTTAGAAATATTCTCTAGGATGATAAGAAGTTTCATTATTACTTATCTTTAAAATCACAACATCATTTGAAATCATCAGATTTTTTTTTGAAACTGTCAACTTCAGTTTCCTGTGAATTATAATTTCAATTCACCTAAAAAAACACACATTTGAAACATCTGTACATAAATTTTAAAGCTCTTGGATGATTCTAAATATGGCAAGAGACCACGCATATTTGAGCTTTAGCTTTGTAAACTAATGTATAATTATTATTACAACTTTTTGGTCTTAGCTGTGTTACAGAAAGAAGAAGAACCAATAAATGTAGTACTTATCAAAAAGTAATGTATTTCCCTGGAATATAAAGTGAAAATTCAAAAGACATTTACAGTATCGTGAAAGAAATCTCAAATAATCATAGATATTCTATTATAAGTCCAGAAGTATAGAAGGCTTTGAATGAATTCATAAATATTGGATGACCTGATTCACCAAGAGTCATGAATGTCCAGATGTACCACAATAATATAATCCAATATGTCTTTGAATGAGCAGTTTTTAAATCCAATGAATAATTTAAATAACTAATTCCTGTCAAATTATATCTGAACACAACAATAAATGATGCCAGAGACTGATTATAAATATAAATGAATAATTGTGTAATAAAACCCATTTTATATAAAATGTCATCTGACTCCTGACAGAACATACAGTTCTGGAAATGTAATAATTTCACATGGAAAAATTTACTAAGTCATTAGCAAGCTCAGTTCTTGAACTCAAATTAAAGTAAACATGTTACTTGACTTTTAGAATCATGACAATAATCAGGTAGACTTGACCGTCAGTTGTGACAAAAGTCAGATACTCAAGATAAATTACACATACATTAGACTATAGTATTAAAAAAACAGTAAAATTTACATATAAAGTGTTAGAGATAATTTGCATAGCTTATGTTCTTGCTGTATTACATGTGTTTGCTTAGTAAAATGATCAACAGTTAAGTCAGGTGAGCCACAAAGAGAGATTTATGCCAGATGGACATACTGAGATAAGGAGGTAGAAGGAGAGAGAGAGATTTATATATTATGCATCTTGTGTCCAGATTGTTTCATTATGCCATTTATCATTCTTTTTAATAGATTGGAAAATAAACCTGAAAAGTGTCATTATTTCTTACTTACATTTTATTCTTAATCATCTTCACTAGAGCTTTCTACCAACTCATAGCACACTCAGAGCCAATACATGTACATTGTTGCCCAGTCAGTCAGATTTGTCAATTTATATGCCTATACCAACTTAAAAAACTTCATTCATTTCTCCTTGGTTGTATAGAACATAGTATGGAAGACAAAAAAAATGACTTAAGATCATTATCTGAAAGATGTATCTATAAAGTAGTTTTGAGGGGCCACAAGCGACATGTGATGATGTTTCTTGGCATGCCATACATATTTTGGATGCTCTGAGATAAAAAAGCCCTTGACTTGAAAAGCTGACATTTTTCTTTAATGAATAAGTATTATTGATATTATGAGGTAGGCTTTTTAAAGCCCTTGACTGGCAAAGATGACTTTTTAATGAATAAGTATTATGGATGTTGTGAGGTAGGTTTCAGAATGCCCTTGACCAGAAAAGCTGACATTTTTCATTAATGAATAAATATTATTGATATTATGAGGTAGGCTTTTTAAAGCCCTTGACTGGCAAAGATGACTTTTTAATTAATGAATAAGTATTATGGATGTTGTGAGGTAGGTTTCAGAATGCCCTTGACCAGAAAAGCTGACATTTTTCATTAATGAATAAATATTATGGATATTATGAGGTAGGCTTCTTAAAGCCCTTGACTGGCAAAGATGACATTTTTCATTAATGAATAAGTATTATGGATATTGTGAGGTAGTCTTCTTAAAACCCTTGACTGGCAAAGATATGTTTAATTAATGAATAAGTATTATGGATGTTGTGAGGTAGGTTTCAGAATGCCCATGACTTGAAAAGCTGACATTTTTCATTTATGAATAAGTATTATGGATATTGTGAGGTAGGCTTCTTAAAGCCCTGACTGGCAAAGATGACCTTTTTTTAATAATGAATAAGTATTATAATTGATGTTGTGAGGTAGGCTTCATAAAGCCCTTGATTGGCAAAGATGTCTTTTTTCATTCATGAATAAGTACTGTGGATATTGTGAGGAAGGCTTGATAAAGCCCTTGACTGGCAAAGATGACATTTTTCATCAGTGTCTTCAATTTCTGAATTGACTGCAAATTTGACATTGGGCTATAAAAAGTGTTGTTTTCTACAATATGTCCTTTTTATATTGGGTATCAATGACTACTACAGGACTCACTTTAATAATCTTTGTGCCATTCTGCTTTATTGCAATTAGAACAATGGAATATGTGTATAATAACCCAAATTTTAACATATTGGTGAATATACATACACTACTGATGTAAGTCTCTAGGTACCTATGCATTAATGCTATTTTTTTGTTTAAGTTTATCCAGAAGACAAATTTCATGGAATTATGGCAGTTGTAATAAGTGTATTCAACTGTGTATACAATATTGGGATTTACATGCAGTCATGCAAAACAAGTACTTTCAATTTTAATAATAGAAAGAGGCCATTTTATCTTCAATTATCTTTCCTTGTCTTCCTGTCTTTCCTTTTCTATCAGTTTTATGTTGTTCTCATATGCCTGCACTCCAGTATTTCCTCCTCTCTCTCTCGTTATGTGCAAAAAAGAATATTATACTGAGATACTTGTAACAGAAAGGTAGCTGTATCATAAATCATACTGAAATGCTTTTAACAAAATAGAACAAATGACTAGTAAGTAGGTAGATTTATTCCTGAACACAAGACAAATCAGCATGAATAACTTCAATAATAATAATAATAATAGCAGACCAACTAATTCTTTCTTATGTGAGTACCAGTATCACAGAATTGTAGGCATATTTTCCCCCGGAAGATGACATAATGATATATAAAGAAGATGACCTGGAGGAGTTATGTGTCCTCCATGAAGGTTATGGGGAAAAAAAGACATGTTAAGATTGCAAGTGTTTTCTATGCCCAATTACATATAGCCAGTAAGAGAGGGTTTACAGGTAAATAGTGTTGTTTGTTATTGCAAGTTGTGTAAACTGAAAGGCTTCATAAGCAAAAAACTAAATTATATATTTGTTACAGCTGATAAAAAGATTGATCACATTTTACTATATCATTAGCAAAAAGAGTTGTTGATAATGAAATTTGGTTAAAAGATCAGATGTTATGTTCCTCAGCATAAATTTATATATGGAAAACAAATTAAAAGTATAATGAAAGAAAAATTATACTTTTATCACTTTGGGTCACGGTGGATAGGCTTGTACACAGCCAGGCAAGATTTAATTCTGAATATGAATGTCATAATAAAAGTCCCTGTAAGTAAATGCAATGCAAAAATAAAACCATAATTAGACTAACATGTTCAAAAAAGTTTAAAATCTGCTAGACATAATATTTATATTGGGTTATTCAAAGGAAAGCCAAGAGGAATACTTCGTTTGTCATTTTATTAGCTTAAAATGTTAAACAGTATATTCAGCTCATTTCAGTAATCTGAAAAACATATTTATGTAGACAAGTTGTATATTTAGCTGGATGATGATGTGGATTATAACCAAAAATTATTTTTGGAAACTTATCATATTTTAATGTCCAGAAATGTAACATAACAGTAGAGAGTATTTATCACCTGATGAAAGTTTCTAAAATATTTGATGAATATTATTAGGATATTGTTACCTTTAAAATGGAAGCAGGACAAACAGTACAAATGAAAGTTTATTTAGTTTTGATTTCTCATAAAGATGTTAAAGGTGACTGTCATGCTGCAGTAGGAAAGTATGTCATTAAAAGACATTTCCACTTTTGGATGCTCTAAGGTGGTGAAAGGTCCCAATGGGATGGAATTTAAAATGAACATCTAATTTTTGTCAGGCAGTTTGGTATTCAGTATACATCTAAATGGGAATACATGCAGAAAGAATGGTTATTGTCAAAATCTTTTAAAATATCACTTTTACCACTTTGGATATTGAATCTGCAACTGTTGGATTGCAAGTCAGATGCACTATTAATTCACACCCAAAAAATACCTTTAATGTAAATTGTCTATGACTGACGTGGACCACAAGATTCAAAGGAGCAACAGTATGTCAAAAATTGAATTGTTTAAAATTTATGATGATTCAGCCCAGGTGTGAAAAATAACTGAATGCAGGACACCAAATTATTGTATATGCTTCAGAATGATTCCTCCCAAATATGAACAAAATTCATAAGTAAATCACATATTTTTACCAAAATCATTTTTAAAAATGTTAGACTGTGCCGTTGACCCCATGGTCAAATGGGCAGATGTCCCTGTCACGAAACTAATTCATAATAAAATATAAGCAAACAATTTTTTTTTTATCATAATGATTGCAAAACTGTCAATGACCCCCAAGGTCAAAGTACAAGTGTACATGCCTCCAATTGAGTTATGATGGTTTCATAAAGAGTCCACGTATGACAAAAATCTTTGAAAGGTTTTAAGAAATGTAACTAAATTACAGAAATAACCAAATCCTTAACACGTATTTTCTGTGACTTTATCATTGATCCCAGGGTCAGAATTTCATGTATCCATGTCACTGAATTGTCTTAGCTTCATGGTTTATACAAAATGTGAAGAAAATCCATCAAGGATTTAAGAAATAACAAATTCAAAAAATTGTAGCCAGAACCTTGCTGTAAATATTTTACTGACCTTGACACCAATGTTCAAGTGGCATGTATGTCACCAGTTTAATTGTCGTAGCTTTGCATGCCTTTCTGGGATGGAATTACCTTCAGCTACATTAGAAAATGTATCCTCCTTTACATAGAACATTCTAGAAAGGCTAGAGGAATGAGAACATTGATCTAATCTGACTACCAGATCAGAGGCCTTTTGGCAGCATGAGCCATCTTTTTATAAACATTTTGTATTGTTAAAGAGTGATAGCACACATTCTTTCATATTTGTAGAGGCTGTGTAAGCTCCTGCATGAATTTTCAATTGTTTCCTTATTATTATTTCCCTACTCTTTGACAATAGAACAGGTAATAGCTGTGGCATCTAAATTTGGTAGAACCAGGATCATCATTATACTTATGTCTCCAGAACTTTAGGGTAGTATCTACTTTCACTTAACTTTATGATATGCGATGTAATTTAGTGATACATTGAATATTATCTGATGAATCTTTATAACACTCCTGGAATGTCTCTCACCATTCATATTTATTAGTACTGTAGTGCATTTCTTAAGTCACATTATTCTTTATGTTGTGTTTTGTAGGTTTGACATTATTATTTTTAATATTGTATTAATGACAATCACACATTATTCATTTTCGTCATCAGTATTCTGTATTTCTGCCTCTGAAAATTTCCTTTGCAGGAAAAATCATTGGAGAGTATTGAAACGTTTGGCATGAAAGGGCACAGATTGTAACTGTAGAATGTTGGTCATTTTATGTTGTTTATTATCAGATTCCAGGAGAATATGAAATTCTTGGGGCAAAGGAGGTAGGCGTTAGAAATGTTTTTATTTTTTTTAAAAAAAACAAGGTGATAAGGTGATAAACGACCACAATTTTCCACCGGATTTGTCAGTAGCCTTCGGGCTCAAAACACACGAAAATTCGTTACATTTTTCGGGGGCTGCTTTACACCCATATCTATTCCACAATTCGGATAAGGTTACTGACCTCTTAAAGGTTTTCTAGGGACCTGAATGTAGCTAATCAACATACACGGTGGTGTGTCCCACCACAACCTTATGTTGAGATCTCGTGTCTCTGCAGATAGCTTCAAAATGCATTCCCCTCCTTGATCCAGTGTGCCTCCCACCCCATTCACATACATGCTGGTGTATGACAGTTGGGGGTATTGACCAGGACCTGGGTTTTGCATTCCAGCAAACTCATTGTTAGTTCAGTTGTCACCATAGCCTCAGTTAATAAACCTTTTGTTTTAGGCAGATTCCTTCAGTCTTCTTAAGGAGGGTACTGTTGCGATTGCTACAGGCCATTTCCATCCCTCGATGGAGCTGATCCACTTAGGGCTGCTATCTTGGCTGCAGAGACACTCTTCGGAGATCTTATTCCATCCGTGGGACCCCGGGATATAAGGCACCAAAAAACGGTTCCCTCGGATTCACTCCTAACCAGCAGAAACGATAGGAATCTTGTTCATCATCTCTCTCGGCCTTAACCGAAGTTCTTGAAAGGCAGGGAGCAGTAGTGGGGGTTGAACTATTCATGATAGAGACTACCGCATCGGTCAAGTATGCTATAAGGCGCGGCGACGGATCAATTAACATCGATATTCAGGTTGCGAATCTTCGCATCCGAATTTGTCTTTTTCTCAGGAAATGCATCTGGTTTTGTTTCGATCTGGGAGTATTGCAGTTTTGAATAGAATGCTGTTTGGCCGAGCCTCCGCTACCAGGGTGATGAGAGTAGTTGCCACTCACCAAAGAACTCTATCCTACATTATTTTGACGACTGTTTATTGGTTAAGAGCCTCTTAAAAGGATATCGTTTACTGTGTGTGTGGTGGTGGGGTGGGAGTGAATTTCCTCCATAATTGAGGGAGAGTTCGTGTTCCGCTGAACAGTATATACAGAATCCTGGATCTTGTGGCGGCTCTTCAAGCACATGCTTCGTTCTCAGCTAGCCTTTACCTATCCCTCCTTGGAACAATGAACTCGCTGGCGGACCTGTTTCCCCTAAGAAGACTGTTCTCTCGCCATGTGTGGTTTCTTCTTTTGGCGATTTCTCTTGGACCATATTTTCATCACTACTAGATAGTTTCTAGATAATATAAAATTGAATGCAACAATAGTGTGTGATTAATTTTATTTTAATTTTTGCATATAAAATTTTGAAATGTCGTCCAAAACCAAACAAACATTGGTTTACCTTACTAATTAGTGAACAAATTAATGTGTATGTGCGTATGTTATTAACATTTGTCATAAAATATGAATGAGTTAGAAAGACAGATCATAGAGGACTTCACAAAGAGCTGCTGCACTGACCAGAACAGTAACAGTATCAACATATATTTATGAAACTTAGTTCTTCTCATGTACTCCAATATCATCATACTTTTGTATTACATACAATACATTTACATAAATATTGAACATTAGCTATTCATTAATGGTCTTGACTGTATCCTGACAACATCTGAGTGATCCAAGATGAAGATGTTAGGATTAAAGTTTTAGTAAAATTAATAAAGATTGATATTTTCTTTGAATTGTATTTAAGTAATGTTTTATTTGTTTATATTCTAAAATATATTAAAGGTAATTTCACTTGTTTTTGAAGTACAACTATACAGAATAGAAAAGGTTGCTAAACAAGTGTAGTAAAAAAGGCAGTGTGTATAAGTATACTCCCTAACATCAGTAAAAATAACTAATGTACAGTGTTTTGTAAGACTGTATACCATAATACATGGATTTTTGCCTGCTCAGCTATAAGTTCTAGGTTTCATTAGTAAAAATATGTCTCTGACCTAGTGATTGGCAAAGGTTCAAATCGGTTAATGAAGATCGAGTAACTTTCCACTCTAAGAGGCTTCTGAAACAAGATGGCTTCCAACTAACGGATATCCATATTTGGTCTGACGTCGTTAAGGCCGGTGTAGATGATTACAGAATTGAGTCTTATGACGTAAGTAAGGTGGTTTTTACCTGTTAGAACTGGTTTGTAGAGTTCGTAGTTTTCTGACTAATGCGTAGAAGGGTATGACCTTACCTAACCCTGTATCTGGCCGCGAACGTATATATAGAAATGCGCAAATCAGGTCAGATCAGTTATAACGCATTAGCAGAAAACTGACGTTGACTCTTCAATTACAGGTAGGCATCTGTACAAGTTATAATTTCTTGTAAGAAATAAGTATTTTTGATGATTGAGATTTTTAATGGTAAAATTGTTTTGTGTGCAACATTACTATTGAGTTCTTTGTTTATAATACATTGTAATGGAATGTTTAAATGTTCTAAAGAATTTATATTTATGTAACTTTAATTATAAAGGTTTGAATTAGTTGAATTAGCTACCAACTTCATACTTGACTTAATGTTGAAATAAAGTATTTCTTAAGTAAGAAAGAGTAATTTCTAGCAATATATTCTAAATCAATATTCTTAATATTCTGTTTTAAAATGAGTAAAATGCATTAACTGTTATTACATTTAAGGCTTTTGCTATCTTGAAATTGATTGAGAATTAACTAGTAAATAATATTCTAAGGTGCAGAAGTTAATGAAGTTGGAAAGCTTAAAGATGAAAAATGTAATATGTATTTTATGAATTTTATTATAAAGTTTTAGAAGTGTTTCTAGAATGTAGTAATATATATGTGTGTTGATTATTTAAATAAAGTTATAACGCATTAGCAGAAAACTGACGTTGACTCTTCAATTACAGATGTAGCTGTTTTATCATCGTGGCGCTCTCTTTAAGAGAGCCTGACTTCCTTCTTCTTTCTCTCTCTCTTACCATGGATATAGACGTTCCCCAACTTACGAGTAATTCCTTCTCATAGCAAGAAATGAGAAGAAGGTTATGTAAAGCTAATAACAACATACATAACAAAAACATTCATAACAAGTGAGTGGAGAATGTTACAGATCTCTGTACCCTCTCGCAAAGCCAGCGGAGTGATTATTTCTTTGAAGGAGTGTTTATAATTACGATTCATGGGAGAGATTGGCACTAACATATTTACGATCGTCAGACTTCATACCGTCAATGTTCGCATTTTCTTGCCTGTATCATATATATAGCTGTTCACGTGACTGATTCGTGATTCTACCTACATACTACATAGCTCTTGTAGGAATGGCTTCGCAGATTTCTAGCAATGTATATACCAGTATCTACGCGCTATCCAGTTCTAGTGACGCACACTCCATTCGACTATGGTTCCTTGATCCTACGTAGACAACGATTGGAAACCAAATCAAGTTCTTACGCAGACGACTATCAACTCATCCCACAAAACTACGTCAGCAGCAGCACTTCAGTGACCTTCGACAGCTCATAGATTCCACAACAAAAAGTACCTTTACACGGCAAATTAACTGTGTATACATTTACTATCAACGCCCAGAACATTGTGAGTTAAGCCGTTTAATTCATTTAATGTGACTCATTACTATTGACATTATTCATAGGAGTGCAATTTTTTTCTGGAAACACCAGATTCTCAAGTACAGGTATGTCTCTTATCACATTAGATATTTTTAAAGGTGATCAATCACAAAATCCTGTTAAATGGCTAAATCATTTTTTTACAATGGGCTAATTTTTATGATTTGTCAGAATCTAAAATTTTGAATGCTTTTCCTTTTCACCTCCAACAACATGCTAAAGTATGGTATGAATCGCTACCTGATAACGTTAGGAATAACTGGTCAAGTCTAGTAACTGCCTTTACATCTAGGTTTCACACTGACGATATCATTTTAGATTTATCAATTTTACAAACTCGACAAGAATCGTCTGAAACAGTTTTGGACTATTTAACTCGTCTCTTACAAATTGCAAATAATCAAACTATCTCAGATGAAATATTGTTAGCAGTTGCATTACAAGGTTTAAAACCAGCTATTAAACAAATCGTAATGAATAAAAATCCAACAAATATGGATGATTTACGACAAGCCGCAAATCTAGCAGAGAAATCTCTTGTCGCAACTGAGAATGATGATTGGTCAACACTTAACACAATTTTAGAAGAACGTAAACATCTTAAAGATGAAATTAAAGCAGTCAGCTCAGAACAGAACACAGAAAACAATGTACATGTATTATCTCAACCCTTCGTACGTGCCAAAAACAAACCATTTCGGCTGCAAGGCTCTAATTCCCATCATTATACATCGTCTTCTCAGACAGTTAATTTTCCAAACTATTTCTCCAGTTCAGTACATAAATCTAGCGATAACAATACATATCAGTTACCTACTCGGGCTGCGCGCTACCAGCCACAACTACATAGTCGTAAGCCATTCTGTCTTAGATGTGGTATTTGTTTTCAATCACACGGAAGATTATGTCCTGCGCTCGATAGAAAGTGTTACTTGTGTCACAAAACAGGTCATTTTGCACGAGTATGCTTTACCCCACAACAACAATATAAACTCGCGCCAAATCAAAGGTTACAACCTTGCCACAAACAAACTCGAGAACCACAAATCACATTAGTCACACCTATTCACAAAAATCTTGTTCCTCTTTATGTTAAAAACAAAATCACGAATGCATTAGCTGACACAGGCGCGTCTATTTCGGCCATCAACTTAAAATTTCTTTCTCGCGCAGGATTCAATTCTCGTCAAATTCAACCTTCAAATCTTAATAATATTATCGCAGCAGGGGGCGAAAGTCACGAAATTTTTGGAATGATACCACTTAATTTGAAAATAGGAGGTGTAAGTTTTTCTCATACATTTCACGTCATTCCGGCCCTACATAATTCAGTCATTCTCGGATTAGATTTCTTAAGTAAATACAAAGCAGTAGTGAATCTAGATACACAAACGCTCTCTTTGCTAGACGATACGGTAATTATCAATCTGATCCGTACTGAGTCAGGATTAGCACGTGTAAACAGAAGCACTACGGTTCCACCAAACTCTTGTTGTTCGATTTCTATTAATATCAGTAAAATCAAAAAAGGGACACCTGTTTTACTAGAACCATCTCATAATATGTCAAACTCCACATTTTTGACAGCTAGAACAATTGTAACGGTTTCGAAAAATAACTTTGTTCAGATCTTGAATCCTACTTCACAAGCTATAGACATACAGGCAAATACCGTACTAGCTTATGTAGACGTACTCCACCCACAGACCATATTTACTGTTAGTGAGGACACTTATGACAAGAATATCACATCTGATACACCTGACATTGTGGACACACAAACTAGTACATCACGAGAACCAATTAATTTTGATTTACACTCTTCAGATTTGTCAGAAAATAAAAAACAAGAACTTCAATTATTTTTGAATAAACATAGGGATGTGTTTGCCTTGAACTTAGATGAATTAGGAAGTACTACGGTATTTACTCATCGAATAGAGACAGGTGATTCCATGCCAATTCGTTGTCAACCTTATCGTGCGTCTCCGCACATCAATAAAGAAATTGATAGACAGGTAGATGAATTATTAGAACACCACCTAATTGAACCCAGTTCTTCTAGCTATGCATCTTCAGTTGTTTTAGTCAAAAAAAAAAATGGGGAATATCGTTTTGCTATTGACTATAGGAAACTTAATCAAGTGACACAACCAATGACATTCCCTCTTCCAAGATTAGAAGATGTAATTGATGCAGTTGGACAAACTAAACCATGTCTTTTCAGTACATTAGATTTAAATTCAGCATTTTGGCAAATTAAAATGGATCCAGAGACAAAACATAAGAGCTCTTTCATAACATCACGTGGTCTTTACCAATGGAATGTAATGCCGTATGGACTCAGAAACGCGCCCGCCACATATTGCATTCTTTTAGGTCATGTACTTAGAGGTATACCATGGTCAACATGTCTTGCATACATAGATGACATTATTATTTTTTCCAATTCATTTGAAGAACACTTAGCACACCTTGAACTTATTTTTGATCGATTACGTCAGGCAAACTTGACACTCAAACCATCAAAATGTGTATTCGCAGCATCTGAAGTTATTTATCTTGGTCATAAATTCTCAACAAAAGGAATTAAAGTAGATGAGTCCAAAATTGACACAGTTACACAATTTCCTGTTCCAAAAACACAGAAAGATGTTAGGAGTTTTCTAGGATTGTGCAATTATTACAGAAAATTTGTTCAAGGATATTCTACAATAGCAACACCTTTAAATAAATTATTGACAAAAGACAGTTCATTTCTTTGGACAGACAAGTGTCAAAAAGCATTTGAAACTCTTAAGACAGCCTTGACCACAGCTCCTATCTTGGCTTATCCTGATTTTAATAAACCATTTAGACTCACATGTGATGCCAGTGGTGCAGCTCTAGGTTATATTTTGTCTCAGATAGGGACATACGAAAAAGAGCATGTCATTGCTTATGGTGGACGAGCATTAACAAATGCTGAAAGACAATGGTCAGTAACTGAACAGGAGTGTTTAGCGGTATTAGAAGGTATCCGAACATATCATGTTTACCTATCACATCAGAAATTTACTGTCATTACAGATCACAAGGCATTAGTTTGGCTAAAGACAGTTAAGCACACTTCGAATAGACTAATTCGTTGGTCACTTCGCTTACAGGAATACGATTTTGATATCGTATACACTCCAGGCCATAAAAACACAAATGCAGACGCACTCTCACGTCGAAACTACGACCAAACAGCTAAGACTGACAGCCAGTTAGAAAAATCTCCAGCATGCACTAACACTCAGACTCAGTTAGAATCATCAGTACACTCCATTCAAGAAGAAATGACAGAAGTCACATTCTTTTACGATAAGGAAAATACTACTAACCTATTTCCACTACAGACTAATGATAACACACCTTGCAGTAGTTCTGAAGAACTACCGGATCTAGCCCAATATCAGCGCGAGTGCCCTGATTTTAAGGACATGTATGTTTACTTAGAACAAGGAATATTACCAGAAAACACTCGTCGTGCAACAGCTATTCCATATGAAGCAAATCAATATGAACTAATCAATGGTGTCTTACATCATTTTTTCCAGCCTCGCACAAAACATAAAACTTCTCCAGATCAACTCATAAAACAAGTTGCTTTACCCACAAATTTGAGACTCGATGTCCTTCTATCTTATCACGATTCAAAAGCAGGTGGCTGTCATTTTGGTGTTCAAAGAACATATCAAGCTATCAAGCAGAAATATTATTGGCCTAAAATGTATCAAAATGTGTATGACTACATTACATCATGCTCTAAATGTCAGCTTATTAAACGTGACACAAATGCACGAAAAGCTCCACTGCACCCATTGCCCCCAGAAGACGTATTCTCTAGGTGGCACATGGACATTTTGTGCATGCCAAAAAGTAAGGAAGGTTATCAATACATCTTATTGGTGACAGATAGTTTGTCACATTGGTGTGAAGCCTTGCCCTTACGTTCTCAAACAGCAACAGAAATCGCCAGTGTTTTGTACAATGAGATATTTACACGTTATGGTGCACCGCGAACACTTGTCAGTGATCGTGGACGAAATTTTATGTCTCAAATTGTACTCGCACTTTGTGAATTATTTCAAGTAACACGTCACCATACTAGTTCATACCACCCTCAAACTAACAGTCTCTGTGAGAGAAAAAATAGTATCATCAGTCAGGCATTGAGGGCTTACTGTAGCAAACATCAAGATGATTGGCCGTCCATATTACCCAGCGTAATGATGGCATTCCGGATGAGTCCAGCAGTTAATTCTACTGGATACTCACCGTATTACATAGTCTTTGGGAAAGAAATGACTTTACCCTTAGATGTATCTCTTACGCCTAAAGAAACTGTACAAACACAAACACAACAGTACATAGATCAATTGATTCAAAGATTGAAAATAGTTCAAGAAATAGCTAAAGCAAATACACGTGAAGCACAAAGCACAAGCAAACAGAGGTTTGACCAGAAAACAAAAAAACCATCCTTTCGCGTTGGAGATTATGTACATTTACAAATCTCACATATACCTGTAGGGTTATCAAAAAAGCTTTATCCTCGTTGGGAAGGTCCATATTACATCACTCAAGTAGGTCCGAATAGCACCTACAGATTACGTCGTTGTTCAGACAATAAAGAAATGAAATCACTTGTACACGCAAACAGGCTTAAGCACTATAAAGATCCTAGGGATTATAGACCTCCGACACCGGACACAAGTAGTACACCTCCACAGTAAACACAAACATCAAATGATCAAACGAGCAATGAACAATCACCAACCAACAATGGTACCGAATGGTACTTAGTTGATAAACTATTGAAATCCAAATGGATTTCTGGAAAGAAGCATTATTTGGTTAAGTGGTCAGATGGATCCACGCCATCATGGCAGCCAACGGAGAATGTATCTCAGGCATTAAAAGAAGCATTTCACAGAACACGCACACAATCAAACACACGTCGCAAACGACGAAGTCGAATATTTCGTAATTGAATTCAATACGAAATTCTAAAGAAGAAAAAAGAGAACAAATTCCTTCGTATTTGGAAGATAAAATTATAGTCCTATCGTCCATTCCATTCTTTCTTCTCATACCTTCTATTTCTCTTTTCTTCTTTCTGGCGCCAAATCTCTCAGTTCTCTTTCTTTCTCTTAAGGTATGGATGAAATTTGGATTGGTTCGTAGGTATATGTTTCTTTTTAACTCTGAATTCAGAGTACATAGTATCAGAACAAACAACAACATAAAAACAAAACAATTTGAAACATGGGTTATCTTCAGCATCCCCCACTTTTGTATAGTTCAGCCTATAAGTGGATTCACAGTTTAAATCAGGTTTACACGGACTTGTTTAATTGAATGTATCGAATATTGTCACAGGGATGTCAAATGTAGCTACAAATTGATATTTTTTTTCACAGTTATAATACGTCTTAAAACGAATACGCGGTATAATACAGCAATCTCATTAATGCATGGGTTTGACAATGTTTAGAGGTTTATCTCTCACGATTTCATACCATTTGTATGAAAGCATGTACCTTATGGTACTGTGTCTTGGCGCATTCGCCATAAATGATAAAATAGTCAAAATGTCCGCGCGATTACTCGACAGAGATCACGTAATGCATAGCTCTCACGACATGAGCAGCTATTGGTCTATATACGGCCAGCTTCTGAGAAAAATTCATTTGAAAAAGATAATGGCAGTACATTCTCTTTCACGCGTCAAAGATTACGTTGATAAAACACGTACATTTCAAAGCTGCACTGGACCATAGGTACCAAACGATTAAATAATTTTCACTTACTGTTCTTAGGTAACTTCAAAGGCGTTACATATTTCACACACGCACAGGTCAAAGTTTGATTGTAAGTGAACATACATCATGGTTATTAAGGCTAGTACAACATTAAATTGTCAGTTCCAAACTCTCGATATAATAAGTATTCACCTTTAAATATGTTCTGCTAATGTTATACGAATAACATATAAAAAAGAAGAAAAAAATACAGAAAAAGGACACAAAGGAAGAGTAAACTAAAACAGAAAAATACAAATAAAGATAACAAGAATTGTATGCTATTATTTTGTTTCATAATCGTCTGATAAGCCTAGTTTAGAGGAAGGTTTTGTAGAATTATGTGTTTAATAAATATATATATCTTATCAAAGTATTCAATGCTGTGAAGTTTTATTCCCATTGTATTTTTTGGGGGAATTTTATCACGAATTTTGCATTATATTTTATTGTATTTTTTGGAATTTGACTGAGTATTGGGCAAAACACTTCCCATTGTGTTTGGGAATTTTATCAAATATTTTGCATTGTACTCCTCATTGTACTTTTTGAATTTGAATTGAGTATTTTGCAATGTACCTTCTCATTGCATTTTTTGGATTTTACTTGGTATTTTGCAATATATTTGCAGTGTTTACATTGTATTTTTAAACTTTGTATTTTTAAACTTTGCGTAAATGTCTCGCAATGTTTTTTTTTATCATTGTATTTTTGACCTTTCATCTTGTTTGATGAATAAAATTGATTTTTATTTTCGAGCCTCGAGGACTCGGCTCAAATTAACTAGAGGGTATTGTTAGGATTAAAGTTTTAGTAAAATTAATAAAGATTGATATTTTCTTTGAATTGTATTTAAGTAATGTTTTATTTGTTTATATTCTAAAATATATTAAAGGTAATTTCACTTGTTTTTGAAGTACAACTATACAGAATAGAAACGGTTGCTAAACAAGTGTAGTAAAAAAGGCAGTGTGTATAAGTATACTCCCTAACATCAGTAAAAATAACTAATGTACAGTGTTTTGTAAGACTGTATACCATAATACATGGATTTTTGCCTGCTCAGCTATAAGTTCTAGGTTTCATTAGTAAAAATATGTCTCTGACCTAGTGATTGGCAAAGGTTCAAATCGGTTAATGAAGATCGAGTAACTTTCCACTCTAAGAGGCTTCTGAAACAAGATGGCTTCCAACTAACGGATATCCATATTTGGTCTGACGTCGTTAAGGCCGGTGTAGATGATTACAGAATTGAGTCTTATGACGTAAGTAAGGTGGTTTTTACCTGTTAGAACTGGTTTGTAGAGTTCGTAGTTTTCTGACTAATGCGTAGAAGGGTATGACCTTACCTAACCCTGTATCTGGCCGCGAACGTATATATAGAAATGCGCAAATCAGGTCAGATCAGTTATAACGCATTAGCAGAAAACTGACGTTGACTCTTCAATTACAGGTAGGCATCTGTACAAGTTATAATTTCTTGTAAGAAATAAGTATTTTTGATGATTGAGATTTTTAATGGTAAAATTGTTTTGTGTGCAACATTACTATTGAGTTCTTTGTTTATAATACATTGTAATGGAATGTTTAAATGTTCTAAAGAATTTATATTTATGTAACTTTAATTATAAAGGTTTGAATTAGTTGAATTAGCTACCAACTTCATACTTGACTTAATGTTGAAATAAAGTATTTCTTAAGTAAGAAAGAGTAATTTCTAGCAATATATTCTAAATCAATATTCTTAATATTCTGTTTTAAAATGAGTAAAATGCATTAACTGTTATTACATTTAAGGCTTTTGCTATCTTGAAATTGATTGAGAATTAACTAGTAAATAATATTCTAAGGTGCAGAAGTTAATGAAGTTGGAAAGCTTAAAGATGAAAAATGTAATATGTATTTTATGAATTTTATTATAAAGTTTTAGAAGTGTTTCTAGAATGTAGTAATATATATGTGTGTTGATTATTTAAATAAAGTTATAACGCATTAGCAGAAAACTGACGTTGACTCTTCAATTACAGATGTAGCTGTTTTATCATCGTGGCGCTCTCTTTAAGAGAGCCTGACTTCCTTCTTCTTTCTCTCTCTCTTACCATGGATATAGACGTTCCCCAACTTACGAGTAATTCCTTCTCATAGCAAGAAATGAGAAGAAGGTTATGTAAAGCTAATAACAACATACATAAACAGAAATCTTTTTACATAACAAAGATACTAGACTGTCCACAGATGAAGGAATAAGAAGAGGAACATGACTTCCCATAGAAGAATGAACATCACTGGGAAAAACCTCAAGCCTGAAAGAAAAAGGAAATGTTTTTGGAGGAAATATAAATTTTATGAATTTCGTCATTTGTTAACCCACGTTTCAAACTCTCCTTCTTTATTTGAAGTTTTCAATAAAACTCCATATAGTGTAAAGATTCCTAAAAGATCGCATTTGCGATATAGAAAAGTATATCCGAAACAATCTGACAAAACACGCTACAAACTAATTTGAAACAAGCCTGAGCTCTTGTAGGATTTCCGAGTCTCTTCATCAGAGACTAACGGTTTGCATAAGACACAAAAACAAACAGAACAATTAACACAATAACGTTAATATTAAAAACTGAACATGATGTATAAGTATATGGAACATGCAGCATCTAAAATCTGAGACAAGGCTACATTAGTGCAGGAAATTTAAAATTAGTCTATTGTCTAAACTGTAGGTTTAACTACATTCTTATGCAATATTGTATAACCTGTGCTCAATTTGAATTCTTATTCTTTACATATAATTTTAATGCACAATTATGGCGGTTGGAAGATTTGTTTAGTTCTAATTAAATATTTTTACTTGGGGTTTTGGGACATGTTCTCTGGACATATTGGCTTTAACGCTAAGCGACGGTAACTTTAAAAGCATACAAATATATAAACAAACACCCACCCCTCCAAACCAAACCAAACCAAAACAAACACAAAATAATTAAAAAAAGAAAGCAAAAATATCTTTGAGATAAACTCTAGTTGAACGAAAGCAGATAATCGTAATCCAGCTTTTGTGATAATCGTAATCCAGCTTTTGTGATAATCGTAATCCAGCTTTTGTGATAATCGTAATCCAGCTTTTGTGATAATCGTAATCCAGCTTTTGTGGTATGAAACCATTATTATCACTTTTGGTTATAAACCAAAAGAGCTTAAATTTGTTGTCCCTACTCTTTCTAAACTACCCATTGGTTACCCACGCTTTCATTCCAAAGTGTAGATGGTCTTAAATAAAGCTGGACCCATTCGGACATTCAATATCACCGATAGCAGTCATCTTGAAAATCTTGTAATCATTCCTGCTCTTGGATAGATAGTCAAATCAACATGGATTTTTACTAAAAGACGTCTTATGATGTCTAATTAGTCCTAACAAAAATGGTGACTGTAAAGATTTCTAATAAGGTTACCAATGCAGCCATCTTCAAAACATTGTTATTTGTTTGTTTTATGTCCTGAATAGATGTTCATTCTAGTACCGTTTTTACACTGAAAGAGTTCCTATGAAATTGAGTTCACCCTAAGGAAAATGCTGCAGATCATACATCCAGTATGGCCAACCAGCAGAGAGGGTTAACCGACTAAGTCGAAACGTCACCCTTTTTTGATTACCAAATCGACTAATGGTGACTAACATCGAAGTCAGTTCAATGACTACACCTAGCTTGACCCAAACCAATGTTGTAGTCGACCCCTCTCTGCTGCTCTCTCCATGTGTTAAATTGTTAATCTGAGGATTAAAAAAATCTTGTACATAGATCAAATAAAATGAATAATCGGACAAACGATCAATCTAAGATTTTTTTTAACTTTGAGTAATATTCTTCCTCGGTGCTGCTACAAATTAGCTAAATATTTTATCGATATATGTAATTAAATCATTATATATATATATATATATATATATATATATATATATATATATATATATATATATATATATATATATATATATATATATATATATATATATATATATATATATATATATATATATATATATAAAATGATGTCAAATATCGGAGAAGCATATACTACTAGATTAGCTCGAGAACGCCAGGAAGCAATCAAAAAAATTATTCTTTTGCGAGATTCGCTTCGAAGAAAACTTCAAGAACGCCAAGAGTCACAAGTTGATTACGTAGAAGGTACAGAAAGATTATTTAAACCTATTACTGTAACAACTGAGAAAGTTGTATGGGGAGATATCACTGATCCAGAAAAAAAGAAACGTCTTCTTGGCACGATACAAGAAACCGCTAGGGCAACGCAAGAGATTTTACAAGATCTTCCAGCTAGAATAGCTGCCGCACAACCTCAGCAAGATATTGATAAAATTTACACTGAAATAGCTGATGTGAAAGAAATACTTGCATCTAAATCTAAAGCAAAAGGAGA
The DNA here is from genome assembly GCA_029339505.1 of Unio delphinus. Lineage (NCBI taxonomy): Eukaryota > Metazoa > Mollusca > Bivalvia > Unionida > Unionidae > Unio > Unio delphinus. The sequence goes on from JAQISU010000180.1 coordinate 1,355,204, forward strand.
TGCTGAATTGATTAGTAAATTTAAGGAAGGGTTTGTTGAATATCTTAAAGAAAATGTTAAGGAGGAAGATTTTCCTCGTTTTGCATATAATAGTCTTTTTCGAAAATCTGAATTTTAAAACCTAAACAAGCTAAAATAAATAATGATAACTATTTTAAATGGCTATATCGTGTATACTACAATAAAATTCAGTCTAGAAAATGATGACCCAGTATATGATGAATATATTAACAATATAAAAAGATTTTATTCAGGAAAAACCAACAGCAAATAGAACAAGCTCCCCAGTATCAACTTCCTCCACCTCTGCAACAAATAGAACAACAAGGGATGATGTTGGAAGCTGAAAAATTTAGAAGTGATCAAGAAAAGAAAAGGTGAAACAAAAAAATAGGGTGGATCAAATAGAAGAACAGTTGGAACAAATGGACAAGAGAGAGAAAAGTGATCAAATAAAGAGAAAGGCGAAACAAAAAGGGGAAGAGGTGGAACAAAGAGTAGAAATGGTGAGACAAATGGACAAGAGAGAGAGAGAGAGAGAGAGAGAGAGAGAGAGAGAGAGAGAGAGAGAGAGAGAGAGAGAGAGAGAGAGAGAGAGAGGGGGGGGGGGGGGAAAACACAAGGAGGCCCAACGACAGGAGAGATTACGCTCTTCACCAGGTACGAAAAAATATCCTAGTGATGACTCTTCTGGCGCTACTACAGGAAGTGGTCTAGGAAATAATCATATCACCTCCCCTGACAACGTCACCGCCGACGTGGATAAACTAGACATCCTTATAGGAGGAAAACGCGCTGGAAATACTTCTCATGAAATTATCAACGAAATCTCTGATATCTGTCGACGATTATTTACCGGTGGTATCATGGACATCAATACCTATCGGGAATTTATCGATGAAATTACAGATGACTAAATCCATTGACATATAATTTAGATCATGGTGAATAATTAAATAAAATGATCGTACACAATACGTATCGTAGACCAAGAATGATCAGAGTAGTAAACTCACGATTACCAGTTTATGAAATAACCTACAAAGATGGACTTGGTGATGATATTCGGGGTTTATTTACCAGGATAGCCCCAAAAGCAATGCCAAATGCAAAACAACTATCAATGAAAGCTAAAATAATTAATCAGGCCGCAACCCAAAAATTAATGGATCTGGCTGATGCATCGTTTAAAGAAAAAGAAGATAACATAACCTCTAGTCTGATAGCAGGAAGTGGTCTTCGTAGATAATTACAATTTAGATCATAGTAATTACAATAAAATGTTTAAGCGTGAAATTGATACAGCGTTAGACATGGGTGTACCAGTTCGTAAAAATGATTTCCTGCGCGATTATCAATATTATTCTTACGATGCAGTACAACCAAATCAACGTGGAAGAATCGAATTACGAGTTCAAGATACAAGTTGCTATTTCTTACCAGCTGAAGCATTTATCGAAGTGGAAGGTCGACTTATAAAAGCAGATGATACAGAATATGGAATCGGTGACAGAGTCGGTTTTGTCAATAACGGTATCATGGCGTTATCCAGCAGTGCTACCTATATGATCGATGGAAAACACATCGAATCATGCCTGGAAAATGTTGATATTGCTACGACGATACTTGGTCTAGCTAGATACTCCGATGATTATTCAAGATCAGCCGGTCCATCAATGATGTTTACAAAGGATACAACTGATCATCCATAAAACAGAAATATAACGATGAATGCAGCTGGAACTGAAGTTGCATCAATGAATGAAAATTACAATCTCGGATTCGCAGCACGTAGATCAATGTTAAACGCAAACGAGATGTTTTCATGTGTGATTCCGTTATCTGATATTTTTGGATTTTGCCGAGACGTTAGGAAGGTTATGTTCGATGCTAAACACACTGTGGTACTTAACACAAAAAAATCCGACAATGATGCAATCTGGTGAGCCGGGGTGATGCTGGTAAAGTAGTAATAACAAAATTATCATTGTGGATGCAAGTAATGGTTCCATCTATCACAGAAGAAAATAAATTACTTTCTTTCATGAATCAAGGTGGTACATCACTGCTATCATGGAAAACAATGACTACAGGTAATAATCAAGGTAATGCTGCTGATTTATTTACATGGCATATAGCAGCATAACAAGGGGTTTCAGCACCACGAGATATTTTTGTCGCATTTCAAGCAAATGTACGAGTAAATAATCAGGAAAGAAATCCGATGGCATTTGACACACTTGATGTTACCGAGGTTAGTTTGAGAATAAATGGACATCAAGAATCTACCGACGAAGTTACTTTGAATTTTGGACAGAATAAAGTTGCACGTGCATATCATCGTTTAATGTCATTTATGGACCGTGATCTAAATGTAGAGATACCGGTTTGCAAATATCACAATAATATTTCACAACATTATATCCGATTTATTACTTTTCACTGAAACATTTGGATTTATTTAGACAATCTGTTGTTGATATATATTTTCGAGCTCAAGTAGGTTATTCTCCTGCTGGTGTTGTAGGTCCACCTGTTGTTCCTGCTGGTTTTAGAGCGATCGCTGTTATACTTAGCGACAGAGCAGTATTACTCGAGGGTGTTGGTGGACGAATGCGAGTCGTTGATGCACCCATAGAGAACAAGTAATTAAAATCGATCGAGTAAATATAAAAATGTCGCATAGTCATGTTAACGCAAGTCTGACTCAAGTTCAGATAAAAAAAATTACAATCAAAGAACGCAAATCAATGTGGGGCAAAAATAACATTAAAAAAACAAATGAATGGTGGTCCAAATAAATTATCGTTAACCGGTAATCAGCTTAAACGTTTCAATAAAGCTCTCGTATCAAAAACTGGAGTTCAACTTGAATTTTCTCCCAGTGTCATCAAAGATATGATTAAATTAGTAGATATATTTCCACTTCTTGCAGCAATACCAGCATTAATTTCTGCGGCCGCACCCGCAGTTGCAAAAGCGGCTGCGTTAGGTGCTGTTGGAACCGCCGCTGGAATGGCATTAAAGAAAGCAACAGGAAAAGGGTATACGAAAAGGGACGCGGTCACAGACTTCCGGGAACTTATCTAGGAAAGGGACTGAGACTTCCAGGAATATAATACCGATGTCAAATTTTGATCTGATACATGCTGCTAAAAGATTAAAAACAGAACATTTTAGAGGAGTGTTTATGCGCGATCAATTACCGAAAAAACTACATCACGTTGAAACCGGTATCATCAATCTCGATTCGAATTCGGGTCCAGGAACTCACTGGGTTGCATATGCGATTGATTCACGCGGAATTGTTTATTTTGATTCGTACGGACCATCATCAACAGTTGAGTTTTTAAATTATATTAATATATTGCCTTGCCAGAATTTGGTATTCAACGTTACCAACACAGACAATGACAGACCCACCGATATGTGGTCGTGAATCTATCGCTCTACTTGATGCGATATCAAAATCAACTAAACCACCTCACAAGGTTGTACATGAATACACAAGTAATAGTTGGACAGGTATTTAAAATTGTATACATATATAATGGTCGATATTTACGGAAGATCTTTGATCAGAAAAACCGAGAAAAGAACCGATAAAGATTTCGACGCATCAAAATATGCAACACGAGATGACCTTGCTGATATATGTATTATGAACCTAGATGGGGTCGACCGAGACGAAGTTGTTATTTTTCAGTACAAACACGGTGTTTTGAAAACTAGCAATATTAAATGGAATGATATAGTTCGTACGGTTCTTGGCGCGGCTATGGATAATATTCCGGTATTTACCGAGAGCGGAAAAATACGAGATTCGGGTATATCGATAGAATATATCAGAAACGAGATTATAAAACATGTTCAAAAACGATTATCAAATTCAGGTGGTGTATTAACAGGAGAACTGTCCATGAACGGAAATAAAAAACCGTCCTAAGAGATCCAACATCAGATGAAGATGCTGCAACAAAAAGATACGTTGACACTGTTACTTGTAAATTATCTACGTTCAAAACCGAACATGATGCCGTTAGTGGTAAACTATCCACGTTAAAAAAACCGAATACATAAACGATCAAAATACCGTAGAAGGAAAATTATATACGCTGAGAGCCGAGTATGACGTTCACATAGGTACGTTTACAAATCTCCGTAGAAACTTCAGAAAGATCGATGAAATTACAGAAGGATTCTTCGGAAAACCATTTATTGTTGATACGAAACTTTTTGATATTAAAACATCAATCGATACGACTAAGAAATGACAGGAAGATATTGTAAGTGATGCTCGTGATATTATTAATAAAATTGATTTCCTTGAAAAATATCAGGGTAAATTCTCCACAGGCGGATTAACAACGTCGTATACACAATATCATCAGGATCAACAACATGGTCTCAACAAAAATAATAATATCAAACATACAGCGGAAGTTACTGGCGTGTACAGATTGTCTGTGTTTAGTAGTGCAAAATTCGAGATATTTACCACGTCACTCAACGGATATGTTCTCTGGAACCGTATCTGTTATATTAAACCGTGGAGACGAGGTAATATTTATCGTGGCTGCATCCGACAAAACATTAACTGCAACAACGATCTGGTGGTGTCTGGAATTTATTGCTGAAACACCTCAATTGATTACAGCGTAAATAATATGGACTACAGATACAATCAAGTGCGTAAGTGGCAAGATAAATTAAAATCTATCGTTGATACTTACACGATAAAAGTAAAAAAATATCACAGACGTGTAATTGTCATTGATATAATTGTATACGCAGTCTCCGCGGTTGTTGCTGGAGCCGGTCTTTTATTATGCGCGGTAACAATGACATCACCTGCGGTCATAACGATCTGTGTTTCAGCGTCAACTGCGATCGCTGGAGTTTTTAATATAATCGCAAAAATGATATCGACTTGCACGAATGAAAAATTATTCGATTATGCGGTGAAGTTACACGCGGCAACGGCGGCGTATTCTAAACTGTCTCAGTTAATATCTGAAAGCCTCAACAATGCTTCAATATCAGATATTCACATTAATGACTAAAATATTCTCCGAAGCAATGACTGTGATAGAATCTACACCCATTAAAGTTACAGAGAAATAGATAAAAATGTCGGCACAGGAACTATTGCAACAGATTGCCACGAATACAACAATGATTAAAAACCACTATGATATCAGTGAGCACAACTAATCCTGAATTCAGTATTAATTTTCCAACTGCAATTTTAGCAAGGGATATTGCACTTGCGCAACTGCGAGTATATCATAGTTGGCCAAATATCAGATCTGAACCGTTTGGTGGAATACCTCCAAATAATTCGCTTGTACTTGCAAACAGAAATAAACCGGATGGAACTCCAGATTTCTTTGTTGTTTATATACCCACAGGTAGTTATCAGATTGAACAGATCAACGATGAATTCCAGCGCAGAATCAAATCAACAACAAAAAAAGAAAAACAAAATAACTATTACTGTTCACGAACCAACATTATCATCTGTGACTGAAAGAAAGAAAATCTCCCGAATACGTCGTAGATATTTATCGATCATCGATAAAAACTGTTCTAGGGTGGCTTAAAACTCCACCAAATCCTGATGATGTTCTCAGATATGACAATAATCCAGATGCTGTAGGCAGGCATATTTCACCAGAGATTGTAAATATAACCTCAACGATTGCAGTCAATCTTGTATGTGATGTAATTGATGGTAGTTATAAAACAGATCTTGGGTTATCGAATGAAGCTCAACAAGGATACGTTCTTTACACGTTTAGTCCAATGGTTCCTCCTGGATCCTTGATCGTGCAGGAACCAATCAATCCGTATATCTACGCACGCATAATCAATTCTTGTCAAGAATAAATTTAAACTCACCGACCAGAGTGGACACTTGATTGATTTACGTGGCGAGGTTTTACTGATAAACCTCAATGTAAAGTTGTAAACGACTTTTTGATCTTGATTCACGAACTAATCGGATAAATATTATATATGTACCAGCACGTTAAGGTTTTTATACACGACAAGGAAGCACTTGAAAATGCAATCAAATTAATATTTACACAGCCTCCATTCAGCATCGTTGATATAGTGATTGATGGGTTCGGTGACGAAGATTTTTTACTGACGCAAGAACAGTTAGATAGATTGCGGCTAGAACATATTTCTATGATCACGTGTGACCGAGATCAGATTATAAACTAAGTGCATTCCTGCATTAAACTTGATGGACTTAAAAAAAATATTATATGGTTCTGACTAATATCTGATTTAAATAAAACAGACTATTTCTTTACAGATTTGATGAATTTCATCTTTTTTAACCCATTTTTGTCAATTTTATCATAGAAAATCTGACAGATTTCTGATTTGTGTAGGGTAAAACCCTGAGCCATTCTCTAAATGATTTATCGATTTATCGCTAATTTCATCCTTTTTGGTCTGTTTGTTGTATATTCTCGTAGAACTATATCCGATTTTAGTTGATTTATGAACAAAACATGGCAAATTTACCGATTTATTGATAAATCATTTTGAGAATGGCTCGTGGTTTTAACATACAAATAAAACAATTTTGAAAGATTTTCTACGATATCTCGACTAAAATGGGTAAAAATAGATGAAATGCATAAAAATTACAAATTACAAATCTGAATAAAAAAATATAACAAAATAAAAAAGGATATTATAACAGAATAAAACAAAATATAACAGAATAAAAAAGGATATTATGACAGAATAAGAAAGGATATACCAGAATAAAAATGGGTATAACAGAATAAAAAAGGATATTATAAAATAATAAAACAACAGAACTGTAGAGGAATTAATCCAAGCTGCCATCGGTAACAGTGTTTTCATTTATAATCTTTTTCAGTTGTCTCAAACATGTGTTAATAATTTTGTTCTTTTCATACTCGTGAGACAGTTTTATAGACTGTATGTTCTTTATCAGCCTGTACCCCGTTGAAAGTGTGTAACCACCTTCAGGGTTTCGTTGTTGGATTGACTCGAAATCACAAATTATTTTTTTCTGGATCGAGTTGTATATTTATATTTTAATTTTTTAATTTTTTTTACTGCAGATATTATAGCATTAATGTTTTCGATGTACATATATATATATATATATATATATATATATATATATATATATATATATATATATATATATATATATATATATATATATATATATATATATCTGACCTTCCAGTATCCTCCTGGGCTGTAATAAATTGATTGCATTATAAACAATTAACCAGCTACTGTTGCTAATTTGGTTTACATCGCAGATTTCACTAACCAATTGGCTAATCCCTCCTTGAGATTTTTATTTTTTATGGAATTCAATGCATGAATCAATTTCACATCTGCGATATGTCACTGTTCTAGATCTTTACTTTCATAAGCTACATCATGAATGTGACAAGCTAATATCGAATTCATTTACCGGATATTCACCGGATTTTGGTTGATCTTGTTCATCAAGTCTGATATCATGTCGAGTGCCAGGACCACAGTAATTATATCCTGGAAGATGTTTTTCTCCGGGATATTTAGCACACGGAGTTCCTGGAAATTTTCACATTAATGTTGCAAGATCACCACCGTTTTTTTTTTTTTGGGGGTAAAAAGGAAAATTTCTTTCTGCCACATACGGAACATTTTCCACTGTATGCTAGTCTTTTATGTTTTGTTGTAACCGTAGATAAATCAGTAGTTGTAGTTTTAACCATACAGCGTAAACAATATAAATCCATGATATAATATAATATTATGGATGTAATTGATTTTTCAGCGACACGAAAACGAGAACAGGTAAAACATCATCCAGCATTACTAAATTCGATCAGAATGATATTAATAGGTCCGTCTGGATCCGGTAAAACACAATTATTACTTAATTTGATAATGAGATGGTTGAAATTTAATAAATTGTATTTAGTTGCACCATCTGTAGATGATCAGAGATGCTACGAAGTAATTAAGGAATTTATTAAAACGCACGATTGCTGAGCGGTGATGATATTGATTTTATAACCGATATTGATGAAGCACCATCTGTCGATGATCTTGATGGATTCGTTAATAATTTAGTTATGTATGATGACGTAATGCTAGATAAACAAACGAATCCGGCAAGAATATTTTCTCTAGGACGGCATAAAAATACCGATGTTATTTATGTAACTCAGCGGTATACACAAATTCCGAAAGTAATCAGATATAATGTAATATTTTAGCTGTATTTAATGGAATTGATACACACACGCTAAGAAATATTCATCAGACCTGGTGTAGCGGAGATATGGACATAAATAAATTAAAACATTTATTTTCACGTGCGCAAGCAACACCGTATGGTTTTATTACAATAAATCTGCATGATCCCAGGACAAGATATCGTGTAGGTATCGATCAAATATTTGGTTAATTTGTAGCAGCTGATTGACAAAATAAATATACCCTCTAACTAAATTGAATAGATACTATTTGATATATGAAAAATTGTACATGACTGCGTCAAGGAAATACAGATAAATGTAATAAAAATGTCATGGAGAATACTGCAAGAAACATAAATATATCCTATCAAAAAATCCACATGCTGGTCCTCGACATTGTATTGGATGCAATGTTGTCGTTCGAGGACAATATCGGATTTGTAATAAATGTGGTGGAGATAAATACAGAACTTTGATGGCGTATTACCATCGTAGGAGTGAGGAAGGGGTATTGATACCTAGAAAAGAAAACTGGAAGAATATTACTCAAAGTTCAGAAAAGTTTCAGATTGATCGTTTATCCGATTATTCATTTTGTTTGATCTATGTACAAGATTTTTTTAATCCTGTGATTAGCAATTTAACACATGGAGAGAGCAGCAGAGAGGGGTCGACTACAACATTGGTTTGGGTCAAGCTAGGTGTAGTCATTGAACTGACTTCGATGTTAGTCACCATTAGTCGATTTGGCAATCAAAAAAGGGTGACGTTTCGACTTAGTCGGTTAACCCTCTCTGCTGCTGCTCACCATAGGAGCCATCTTGAAAATTTAGTTATTCCCACTCCTCTTGAGCGGAAATTTATATCAGCTTGGAGTTTCCACAGGAAGTCTTCTTATGGTATCTAGTGGTCTTAATACAAATTCTGATATCCCTCTAGAGAACTTATCGCTACGCCTCCCAGATAAAAAGTCAATCACCATTGATTCCTCACCAGAAGACTTCTGATGATATCTAGTTAGTAATAAAAATGAAAATAGTACCGATCACATATTCCTTGTAACAACCATGGTAGCTATCTTAAAACACGTGTTAAAGCTACTCCCTTTAAACGTCACATCGATTGATTACAATAGTGCCAATCTGACATCAAACACAGCTACTAAAATGATCATATTAAAAAATCTTGTAAATAATTCTCCTGAATGAACAGTCGTATCGACATGTGGCTTTCACCACAGGTCCTCTAAAGGTGTCAGATTTGTACTAAATCAAAATGGTGTCGATTTTACATTCAGTATGACTGACAGAGTGGCTGTTTTCTTATCGCTCAGTAGTATCAGAGATGGTTGCAACACACGGCAGAAAAAGGAAATTGTTTTTTCTTGAATGCTTATAAATTCTGTTCGGACAAATAAATATTACAACATAGACAAGGAGGAAAGAGTGAATACATAATGGAGGGATGGACATACAAAATACTGCATCTTGAAAGGAAAATATAAACGAACCACAAAAATGCAAGGGCATAGTTGTCAATAAAGTGTATTCACACTGACCTGATAAACTTAAATTTGATGTTACTCCAGAATTTTGTTCTCTCAGAATAGAAAGTCGCGTATTTATGGTTTCCTCTCTTTCGTAGACTCCAGTGCCGATGATAACGCTGCGCTTACGTCTTGCAAAGCATGGCTGAAAAGACACGTGTCAAATCAGAATTTCAGTGGTACAGAATGCTCATAATATACTGCAAATAAATATAAAAAAATGAATATTTCGAGAGACAACTACATTATAAAAAAGTATTTACGTTTTGAAGAACGAAGTTTATATAATGTGCATAAAGCCATAAGAAGCTGCGCTAGGTTGATGCTCGTGTGCTAAATCGGTAAAAGGTGAGACAATGTAACAAAACAATGCTAGAAGCTGAAGTACAGTTTTACAATTTGATTCAAATGCATTATTTTCTTATTTGTTTGCTTGATATTTATGAGACATCAGCACTTGGGGGTTATTTAGTACCGATGCAAATGAGATGAAATGTCTTTCCCAGAGACATTTTACTACAACAGACTTGTGCCGAAACGGCTGCAGGACTCCAACCGTAAAAAGCAATCAGTATGTAGGTTATTTCTTATCCATCGTAAACGTTTAAAACTGAGTTGTCTAAAACGTTAGTGTACAAAACAAATCCTGAATCTTTATTAAACAAATTACAGTCAAAAGATAAATAAAAATAACCAGAATTATAATAGAAAGAAGGACTACACGTGACTGTCACAGACCTGCATAAGAAGGAACTTAATTTGAAGACGACCTACTCTTGACTGCTACAGACCTGCATAACCAGAGCAACAACAGAAAGAAGTAAACTTTACAGCGATAGAGCTGCATAACGAAAGTTAAAAATTTCATTACTAGTGCTGGTCCGAGCCGTCTACTCCCCACCCCGCCTATGGCTTTAGCCCTTTTCTACTTGCGAGTGGTTTTGAAAATCTAAAGCCTTCACGGTTTCGAATCTTGACCCGTTCGAAACACTCGCACATGCGCGCCTTATGACAACACATCGTCCTCAGCAATTCAAGCGAAACCGGTTTGTGCGTATCCACGAGACCGTTTACTCAACTTTTACTGCATGCTAGTCAAATACCTGTTTCGGTTCTGTGTCAGCGTTTTACATTCCGCCAACATGGTCTATATGTCAGTCGTGGTAATTGTTCTATCTTTGATGGCCACCGAGTATAGTTTATTGATTGTATTGAGGCTGTTTGGGGCTTCAGCAAGAGCAACACGCAAACGCAAATCCAACACATTTGTTCCTACACATGCACAACTATCATGCAATCATAAAAATATTTTCATGGTGAATACTGGTATCTCCGACAATTATTTGCACGCTACCAGGCTTACCTAGAAATACCTCCATTACACCTTTACTTAGTACATCATGTTTATCCAAGAACTGTTAAACGGACAAACGAATCTTTGGTAAATTTAAGTCTGAACTTTACTTTCACTGATCGAGTTATTGTAGTTAGTTTGATATAATTGACGGTGAATTTTATGGCAGTAGATTTGTCGGTAAATGCTTCGTCATCGTTGTAAAAGAAATTGTTGGATGTACTTTGCGCGATAGAGTCAGTGACCATGTGTTTTCTCTAGCAAATTGCGCAACATTGTCATTGCAATGCTTTTCAAAAATCAATCACTAAAACATTGGCGTAGATGATACACGATATTCGTATATCATTGAGTTGCTTATCATTTGCTAAAATTGTAATTGTACCCCACCCGCATCTAATCCCGGTTCTGACGATCATCCAGATGAGTATTCATCCTTAGAACTTATTATCTATGCATTGTTAGAATGATGATTTCTATAGTACAAACCCATTCATTTAGATAAAAGTATTTAAAATAGTATCAATTAAATAATCTTTTACCTACCAATTATGATCAGGAAATGTAATACACGTAATAAAGATATAAAACAGTAGTTTGCAAAGAGAACGTCCACTGACCTATGACCAAGCTGACATCTTGTTCTACCTACAGGACAGCGTACGTGCATGTACTTAACGCCATGGATGATGAAAATGGATACAAAGAAGCCAAAGCATCTACGTCCATGGATTCAACAAATATTGCAGACGCCTTAAAACGTATTTAACACATGTGCGCCGCTAACGTCGAGGCAGTTGAACCCTGCAACTTATTTACCGGAGATGTTGCTGTGTTTTAGGAGAAACATTATGTGCGGATTTGTTGTGTATATGTCGACGTGCTTCACGACAAGGCCATCGTAGACTGCACACTTGTAGACCGATAATTCTTGCATCAGTACGAGAAGGAATTGTTGAACTGAACCTCCATGCATTCTTGTAAGTAGGTAACTCAGCTTTGCACGATCAGAGCAGCGTTGAACAATTAAAACACACGTGCGACGGGTATAAGACTCGCTGACGCAATTCGGCAGCAAACCGCCATGGCCCTCAAAGTGGCTTTGCCTCCCCAGCTACTCGCATTAAATTTTGTCGAGGCCGATTCTTTCGGTAACTCTATACCCCTAGTTAGATAGCTGAAATGCTGACAACGGCGTGCTACTAAGCCACTATGGATAGTCGAGTTTATGGTCTCAGATCCGATTGGTATCCCTGCGCATCCGACACGCTACCATCTGGTGATATTGGACAAACAAGTTGTGAAGCTAATAAGCAGGGCATGTGTGCGGGAAGAACTGACAGTCATGCCCGCCAATACAGAATTACCTTCAGTATATATTCGATTGCTTGGTACGTTTCTTCGACCATATTACCGAATAAGATCTGCCACGTCATTATTGAAAACACTCCAAATATGTGTTGTGTTTGAAATACTTTGTGCAACAACCAGGGGAACTCTTAACGCTCGGAATAATCTGATCAAGGTAGAGTATTACTTTTAGTAGTATATCCTAATGCCTTCGTGCAATACATTTCCCATCCAAGAAGATGATTCGTAATATCACATCAAGCAGATCTCGATCCAATCCAAACAGACGAGATCATAATACGGATAAAAGTTCTTCCCAATCTGGTATCAGGTCAAAATTACCAATAATATTCCGTTATGAGACTGTACACAAACTTGTATACCATACTTGTACGTTTATATGTAATATTGTCAAATTATTTTGCTACTGACACGTGAATGTTCCTCTAGACAGTACTCCCACACTGCATCAACATGTGCGGTGTGGAATGAATTGCTCATTGAAATTAGACACAAAGACACAGTGGTCCCTTTTAAGAGTGCTCTTAAAACACCTTTTTCGACTGCAGGAACAAACTTAGAGACGAAATAATCTTTTGATTCTTATATGTTTTCAGCATGTTTTTATGTTTTCTAATTACATATTTTTTGTCATTGTTTTTTTAATTTTTTTTAGTGTAGTCATATTATTATAGATTGTGTAAAGCGCTAAGAGCTTCTAAAGATTAGGCGCTATACAAAGTCATTATTATTATTATTATTACTATTATTATTATTATTATTATTATTATTATTATTATTATTATTATTATTATCTATGCGACTGCAGAAACAATACATTACTGTTTAGGCGATTTAAATCCCGCATCACTCAAAGGCTCTTTTAGAAACGGCAGTGTTTTGTCATAATGTCCTAATAATAAAATTTCTGAAAAAACTTTATTGGAAATTCAAATCCAGTCCAACAATAAACGTGTTGATGTGCCTGTGGCGGCATGTATCGTGTACGAGTAGTCTTTCGTTGCAACACAGTAATATAATTCTAGGTTTGACTTCACTATAAATCCAGTGAATGTTTCTGTTCAAGAATATTATTCTTTATGAGCACTCTTTAATTCCAGAGAAAAAAAATCCCTGAATTAACTAATTTGAAGAAATACATTTTCTTATTCTACCTAAGGCTTAATTATAAGAAATGCACTAAAAAAGAAACAAAGTAATGAAATTAAATGTATGCTATATTCCAAAATAAATACACAACCGTAGATTCCTCAATAAACAACAATATTAAGGCGGTCTTTCGTGAGTGCCGTTTTCGTTGAAGTTAATGTTCAAAACCGTGCAGGGTTTTATTTTTTAAAGCCACTAGCACGAAGTCCAGATCCATATTTTACGCTTGGTTTGTTTGTTTTTGTTTATTTGATTGGGTTTTGAACGTAGCTTTAACAATTTTTCAGTCATATCGCTACGATGTCTGAAGTGATGCAGTTTATAGCGATGTCTAGCACTGGGGCATCATGCCGCATACATGTAACATGATGTCCCACCCAGTCACATTATCCTGACACCAGGCCGACCAGTCCTAACACTAACCTCTTAATGCTGAGCGGTTAGTACCATTTTTGTAAGTCTTTGGTATGACTGGGCCATGGATCGAACCCACGACCTCCCGCTTCCACGGCGGACGCTCTAATCACTAGGCCACCGGAGCGGTTATCTGCTTGGGACAATCCATCAAGCTACACTCGCGCGTTTTTGCGGTTTCAATGCCAGAGAGGTAAAAGAGACCGACCAGATAAGCAGGAAAATGTTCGGCTCCCTATTAATCCACTACTTCTGATAACCTTTACCTGGACCCTGTTATCAATTTATTTCATTGTTAGAACTGGATCTGTTTGTTTGTTTGTTTGTTTGCTTGAATTTTAACGGCGCACCAGCACTTTTAGGCTATTTAGCGCTGGGGAATCATGCTGGATTTGTTAAAATGTTCTATGATTATGCATCTTTTATATTGTTTTCATCCATCAATACAATATAAATTAAACGAATATACATTTTTTTTATAAATACGTAGTTTCAATTGAACTATGTGTCTCAGAACAATTGTCAACCCATAAGAAGTGAACATGCCAAACTTTACGTATCAATCGAAAAAGAACCTTGTACAAACGCCAATTACGCTCAAAATATATAGTTAATGCTTTTAACATCTGATCCAGTCACTTTAATATTAAAGAAGAATTATACTCTCTTCCGTAGTAATAAAAATAATATAAGTATATAAACTGTCTCAAAATTACGATAGGTGAACCGACGAGTTAGTTTGTATGAACGAATGAATTAATATGTTTAAGCTGAGGAATTAGTACATTTGAATGGACGATAGACATCATTTCTGTTTTGCTCTTCCATATAGATCGTAATGTTTAATTAAAATAGTCACGTATGCGAAACAGGGAAAGACGAAATGAGCTTAGCGTTCAACATAATTGTACCTCTTCTTTGCACTCAAGTGGCGAATAATCCATAGAAACCTGATTCAACAGTGCGTTGAGGTTGGTCAGTGCACTCAACTTGCAATTTTGCAGAGACATTTTCCATAATATAAGTGTACCTATCAAGTTTTATAACGGCACATGCAACAGTGTTTGCGATATATAAAAAAAATGCTGACTTTTTACAATTTGTTTTTTGCATCGTTTGAATATAATACATAGGTCTATATATCTTACGTCTCCTCCCTCTGTCATCTAGCATCCACAGACATTGCATTAACACTTACCGACTCACAAAAATCAGACCAAATAGGACACACTCTAACTGTGCACTGAAGGGTCAAGATCGGGCTGTTGTAAAATCGGAAGGCATAGAGGTCAGCGGCTACTTTCCCAGGACCCAAAACTTGGAAATTTTCCACAAGCTTGTCATCCAAGGTGCATCTGAGAAAAACAAAAGGGTAAAACGTATTTTATTTCTAAGGAACTGTGTTGGCTCTGCGCTAGCTTGACAGATTTACCGACGTAACGCATTTGGTTTTAAATCACATCATTGGATCAGCCGGAGTCGGCTACAACTGTGTTCGTGGCTAGGCTACAATTCGCTCGGCACTAAATAATGTGGTATTCCTGTGTTGCGAAACACCAAACAAAGCTCAGCTTGCAATCCTCCATTTATGACAATATTGACAAAGCACTCAACGCAACAGATTACAGGTGAGGTTTCCTGCACCTTTGACATTTTTGTTCAATTAATTTTAATGAATTAAGCTGAAGTCGACAACCTTCTGTGATAAATGTTCAAACATAAATGATGCATTGTACATATAAAAATAATGCACTCTTACTGTTGCAGATGTACTTCCTTACATCATCTGTCAGTTGCTAATGTCATCAGACACAACCATCATTAACAATCTCATCATACTCAGTGTCATCAACATTATCATTGTTGTCATAGTTGCTTTACTACCGTTATTACTACAATTACAGTAATCGCTGTTACTTCTAATACTACGACGACGATTACTACAACTAAATTTTAACCAATGATTATGCAGCTAAAAAAGTCGCAATTGCTCTGGTAACATGAAAAACAATATTCAACCTTAGTAATTACCTAGTCTGCAGAATTGTGCTAAATCTATGCATAGAATCATGATCTGATTTGTAACTTTACTTTAAATTTCATTACATCAATATTACAATATTTCTGGATCTACTCGTTTCCAAAAGATCAGTGACACAAATTTCGGCGGTGGCCCAAGTAGTTGCAGCGTCCGCCGAGAATGCGAGAGGTCATGGTATCGAACCCCGGCCGAATCATACCGACAACGTTTAAAAAATGGTACTAGCAGCTGTCTCGCTTGACACTCAGCATTAAGAGGTTAGTGTTAGGATTGGTGTGTCTGGTGTAAGGATGATGTGATTGGGTGGGACATAGAGCTACATGTCGGCGGCATGATGTCCGTGCCTAGTCATCGCTATTAAAAATAACACTGGATACATCGTAGTGATATAATTAAAGTGTTATAGCTGACGTAAACATTTCAAAAGACACAAACACTCAAGAGATCGATCTGTTTCTATGCCAATGCAAAAATGAGGTGACAGCAGATTAAGAGCGAACACTACAATGCACAAACAAAATTGTCTCTTCCTGTTTGCCAAAGCGCATGAAAGAGACATATATCATGCACGTATTTATACACCAAAATACGCACACAAACCTTGATTGTAAGAAGTTTATTATGATTGACGAATTTGTTATTTGCAAGGCGAGGATTACAAACATTGATATCTTGTAGGGAATATATATGAGATTGGCATGGCTTACCCGTCGATAATGATCATCCGGAAATTTCGACCAGGCACAGTTCCTGGGAAAGCGGTACAGTTGATCGGGATTACATTATACTCCGCTATTAGAAAAATTAACGAAGGCTTGAATTAGTGACTGACTGATTGAATGACTACATAAATAAATTTCATATCTGTACAACTAATCAAATATATTACAGTTAGCTATAAACTAACATGCCAACGTAATGTCAAATGCTTATTTTTTTATTGGCCCAGACGTTTCTACTGAAACGAGTTTTGGGAGTTAAATAGGTGTCTTCGACAATACTTAATATATTAGGGAAAGACTAAAATTTGCATGCAATACTACATAGCCAAACGACAGTATTTCGAGGCTTCCATCGTATTCAAAGTGGAATGAAGTTCAGTGGAAATTGAATTGCGTGAGAATTTTAAATCTTTTGAAAACGACATCAGATTAATTGAAATCAAAGTGATATTAGTATATGAACAAGCTACACATATGCTGCTGAGTGTGTGAAATATTCTTAAAAATGTGGTCTTTCGTTCCATGTCAGTCAACATCAGAACACGCTACACAAAATTATTTAGATAGTAATATTTAGCACCAAATAAAAAAGAAAACACTTGACTTGTAGGACTAGTTTCACCCATGTGTCTTGCGAGCAATGTATACAGATTTCACAAGTATAGTCTGGCATATACCATGCAAGTAATGTAGGTGGGATGTTACTTTAATGTAATTAGTGGATACACAACAATAGTATATATAGGAAAAAGTAGTGCAGCGTCGCGCTAAGCTTATAGTGAGGTGGACTATAACATTTCGAATAAATGGAAGAGAAAATTAGTCAAGTAATCTTAATTCTGAGAAAAAAAAACGATACTTGAAAATCCTTGCAGTAAGGTCGAGTACTTGGATAGAATTTAAGTATTGACCATAAAAAAGAGAATGCAATGGCACCATATTATTTACCGTACGATGAAATGAAATATTAGCTACGACTTTGAGCGAGCAAATAAATTCAGCAAGAAGATAGACTGAGTATATTTTCCTAATGTTTAGAAAACTCCTTGGATCTCACAGATCACAGGTGCTCGACGCGAGCTTGATGTGTGGAAACAAAACAATAATCTAAGGGAAACGAAATCATACAGTGACACAAATACCTTAGATTACCACCATGACCACCATGACCTATTCTGACATTGGATCCTCTCTATCTTACTATATAAAAAGAGAAGGTACGTAACTTCCAAATACTTGGTTCCACCCATGACCCTCGATTTCCTTCTGCTATTTCCGTCTGTAAAGGCAAACGACCATTTTCTATGGTTTGTTGAACTCCTGATATATTTTTCTATTCATCAAGCCATCATTGACTTCTCTATGTTGTACCAAACTGAAGTTAAGGGTTCCGAAACGTGCGATTTTCGCGGAGTTTTCGTCTCAGGACAAGTGCGAAACCATGTTACAACAGCGAAATGAGCTACATGTACCATGTTTGCGACTCCAATATACATGCCTTCTTTAATTACAGAACAGTGGTTAATGGAAATTTAATTTTTTACTTATAATTAACTCGATTCAACTTTAGGAATCCTGTTCCATGGAAGAAGTAGACATTTTCTTCTATACTGAACAAATTGTAAAGAATCGACTCTATTTTCAAAACAGTTAAACCATGCGGCACACACGTCAATAAATTTAGAATTCTTTTCCAAAGTAAAAATCATTGGTTTT
The DNA here is from genome assembly GCA_029339505.1 of Unio delphinus. Taxonomy (NCBI): domain Eukaryota; kingdom Metazoa; phylum Mollusca; class Bivalvia; order Unionida; family Unionidae; genus Unio; species Unio delphinus. The sequence continues at coordinate 1,373,772 of JAQISU010000180.1, forward strand.
AGTCAATGTCATACTAGGAGTACAGGACAAATAGCACGTATCAATTGTTTAAAACTCTGATTTGCACCGTGGCTAGATTTAATATTGATGTTTTGAGAAAGATTAGTCATTCTTGCCCTAACACTTGAGAAGTCAACATGTTTATGTTGTGACCAGTTTGAGTTGAAGTTTTAAATTTTTCTTCAAATTATTTTGATTACAAGAGGTTTTTTCTTTCCGGAAATACTTGTGGCTTAAATTAATTCTTGGACAAGGGCAGTTATCTAAATTTACAGAATATTCAAACACTGGAATATTTGTTCTGTGATTCAACAAAGAACTGTTCACACATTAGTAAGTATTCCACAGCATACGTCATCGCTTTCTATTTTGTATTTCATCTGGAATCAAACTAAATTTCATTAGGATATTTTATTACTAGGATTTCATTTTTAATTCTTTTATTACTTTTGGGTTTGATTCGTAAAACCGTAAATCCTTTATCTCATTTTTATTTTGTTTGTCTAGAGAAATAATTGATTTGTTAAATTTTACAAAGTTTGCTGTCTTCACCCATTTCTTGTTACTGTTTAAAAGAGCCTAAACACGTAACATTACGTTCTTATAATAATACCTCTGGAGAATAGGTAAGAGGTGAAGGGAAATACATGCCCTTACCACGGAGATGCTATCGCCGGTCCCCTAAGGTATGTGCCACAGCTTATATATAATCGGTCGTGGAGCGGCTTTAAAAAGGGAAAACTTGACGTCCCGCAAATCCTGAGGAAGTCGTGAAGACGCGTCTTATGAAGCCGTCGAACGACCAGGAAAGGTAGCACGTCGCAATACGAATATAGGTAATACCAGATCGAGTTGAGTCCTTTGGGATGAAAGAACGCTTACATTAAAAATGGAAAATGTCGACTCAGATACTCGGCCTGGATAATGTCAGTTAGAGAACAGTTCCGGCCAAATTATATGCTTGAGACAACTGCTCTAACTTCATGAGTTGAAATGCATAAGAAATTCATTTGAGCTGGGTTATGTTTCGATATGCTGAGCGAATAACCCACTTAACCACATTACATTACAAAAGTCTGGTTTCCCATGTACGAGATCCTGTTCTTGGAAATGAACGAGGGTACAGTCATGAGTGAAATTTACTACTCTTGGAACTGCATGGAATTCTGGCCCACTGAAAAGGCATATATTCCAGTGAGTGTGCCTTCCGTAGCTAATGCAAACGAGGAAGTGAGTCTTGTAAAGCAAAGTATTATGCCCTTGTATGTTCGAAAAGAGTCCTGAACGATATTGATCCATCATGTCAGAACTGTAAGAAAATGGGCCCATCCAGAACTGAATTGCTGAATTTGCCTGCCGACTGTAAAAGTATCAAGATTAATTTATCAAGAAACTCCGCATACGTATTTTAGAAATTATACATCAGTATGACGCATTGAGACGAACTAGTCATTTAATCTTTTCTCTGATGTTTCAAACATGCAATTGCTCTGGAATTCAAACCAAACAGTAGCTTAATTCGTGAATCCTTTAAATATACTATACGCATCAATCCGTGAATCTTCAAGCACTATAAATACCCGAAGCAGTTCATTAATATAGTCTTCTCAAGTAAAAGGATTGTTGGAACGCTGTTTTAAGCTCTTGCATAGTAATTTCCTAGGTTAATGTACGTATTTTTTAGTGCCAATCACTGAGGTACAGATGTTCGAGCCCGGATGAACCACTCACAGAAGTTTCAGAGGATGTTTTGAATATATTAAGTCTCAAAGAAGTATGCTTGCATCATAATCATAACTGACACAATCTGTGTATCGTCAGATTTGACTCATTTTCTGTGCAACCAATTTAGACGTTCCCGCAATTATTACAAAACATTAATTTGCACGAGTGTAATTCAAACCTGAAGTGTGTCGATCATGAATAGGACCCAATTAAACCAATTAAAATACCAAGAGCACTTAATTTAAAAATTAAAAGAAAACAGCCTCATCTATAAACAGCACTGACCAGAAATAGTGGTCTTCCTTCCCTGTTAGTATATGACAATCAACATTCATTTTATAATTAGTATAACGTTGTCTGTTATGTCTGATAGTGTACATATTGCATGCACAGTCCTGCACGTTTTATCAACGTACGTATTTGCAAACTTCTCATACGATGTAACACAAGCTTAGCGTTTGTCATCTATGTATTTGATTCATATGTCTCAAATTATTAATTAGCACTTCCACAACAATAATTTGATTTGCTCTTGTTTTTATATCGACGGTGACCAAGACAGCTTAATTCAAGAACTTTAGGGTTTTCTCGTGCGTAATTAATGGCCACGCAGAACACTTTTCTTCTCGATGTTAGCTGTCTGATACAATGATTACAGGCTACATATACTATAATTTACATAGCCGCGATCAATATATACAATACTCTCAATAACTACCTACTAACTCACGTTAGTCTATTGGTCTACTGTATGAAAATATATAGACGCCTCGTGGTAACTTCGCTTGAGGGCGCGTGCGGGCTACAATATATTTTCCAATAGTTAGAGTACATTTATCATGTATCATTATTCAAATTTTACAATATCCGCTATATTTACATGACATCCACCAAACCAACTTTGGTATCTGTAAAGGTTATATTGTAATGGTCGGTTTGTATCTTTTGGTGAGTATTTAACAGTCTTCGGTTACAAATACAATAAACATTTCTTATCTCTGTTTTGAATTTTCAGACAAGCTTTTTATTTTTGCTACCCATTTAGTCATCTCCATAGATACAATTTTTCTAATCCATCGAAATCAATTTACATGCATTGTTTAATATTTTTTTACATTCACTTTTTATTTTGACTCTGTTCGATGGGGTCAAAATGCCAGGTTCTGCAATAAAAGTATATACTAAACTGTCTCTCGTTGATTAGGGAGTTTCATATGTGTAACTAAACTATACAGAATCAAATTTTCTGAATTTTCTAAGTTTTTAAATGGTTCTATACCTCAACGTATGTACCATTCACATCACAATTAAACAAATCGATAAGTTTTGTTTGCATTTTGCAATATTCATTCCATTGATCTCTCTTCTTGCGTTGATACGGATTAAAGGAACTGGTAAAATTTGTCTCATCGGCACTGATATTGATGCATCAGTTCGTAATCAGCATTTAATTATTCATACTTTTTATTATTTTGATAATAAAATTCAGTATACATTTAGAAACTATTTACTGTGTATTGCAAGGATACAGTACAAAAGTATATTAAAACTGGTTTTACTTTTTTTTGTTCTTTTTGTATGGAAAAGATTGCAAGAAGAAAGGTTGTTATTATTATAAGTTTACTCATCAACGACAAGATCCAAGTTTTTCGCCTGTAAACACGTGTCTAGCATGACCAGTTGTTCATTATGGATAAGTATCCTTAAAGAGAACATACATAAAAGACCTAATAATGTTTCCTTACCTTAAATATATTCAGCATATTTTATGTTTCATTTTTTCATGGTGGTTTTGAAAAAATCAATATATATGTTTTTCAGGTGTTGTCTAATGTTGTAATGCGCGTAGAGCTTCTAAAGATTAGGCGCTATACAAAGTAAAAAAAAAGCTTTTAAACTGACCAGGTCCTTGAATCACCCAATACAACTTGGTTCCAACAAGAGCTTTCTGAATTTCCTCTGTCATCGTGAGGTCATTGTAAATCTTGGCAAAGATTGAGAACGAGGGGGTGATGTTTTCAATTTCTTCTGCGAACATTCTGAAACGGAATTTATTGTTCAAGAGATAAAACGGATCTTTTAAATATCGGTTACCAGATTGTTTCAGTATGAAGAATTTTATCAAAACTTAATTACTTGCATTGAACCACGTGCAAACACTTTGAATTTCGTGTTGCATTAGAACAAACTTAAGGACTCTTAATTTCCGTGATATTTTAGTAAATGTTGGATGAAGTTGTTTCGTACTACATAGGCAATCCTAAAATGGTGACGGCGTTATGACAACATGTACATGTCATCTGACATGGCATACCATTATGAAGATTTCTTGCACTGTTCTACAGTAAAAGTAAAAGCTGCAGTAAGATGTACGGAATATGCTTTGATTTGTTTTCAATTACTCTTCGTTATTTGTCGATTGTAAACTCTTAATTGCTTGTAAATATGTTTACAATATTGACATCGTTCAAGAATGCGTAATAACGCGAAGCACGATAACTGGTCCGCTTCTGTTGGCGTTCTTTGCAAGAATGTTACCATTTCAGCATTAAATTAAAATAAATAATTGTAAAGTACCAGTTTAATAAAGAATTTAGACATTTACTCTACCGGTTACATTCTAAGTTTTCAATTATTTTAAACATTTAAGGGGATATATTGGTAAAAACATATGGCAGGAATACTATGCGATACAATAGGAAAACAAAATAAATGTAGCAGTTAATCTAGTTTATGTATATTTTATCGTGCATTTTTGTCTCTTAAGTCATTATATTTATGAATTTTTTTTTTTGATAACAGCATATTTTTTGTCAATATCTTCTATTACCAGTATCGTAGTTCTCAGCACTTGTAATGTGATGGACCGTTTTAAAATCTGATAAGAAACGAACTATGCTTACAGGGTTTGGACATCTACTCCAGATTGAAAGTATTCGTGCAAACAATATGAAATAATATCGTATGTATCATAAACACATCAAGAAATTGAAAAATAGGTTTTAAGGTGTTTTTGCACCTTGCAATGTTGCAGAATTCACTGTAATATTATGGCATTTTCAAATATTTGGAAAGATATTTATATCGAAATAACTACATAACATATTTTTGGTATTTACAAGAACAACATGACGAATCTGGAAGATTAAAATAGATGACCACGATGATGAAGAAGAGATATGGCGAACATAGATCGATTCGAAGACGACGAGCAACGTCCTCAATTGACGAAGAGATAGACAAAATGAATCCCATATTAATAACACGGGTATAAAACAAAAAAGTTACAATGCACATAGACATTTTGGTCGGGAAAATATTTGAAGGTATAACTTGGTCTTTTTGTCAGCATCTTAAAAATAGTAACAATAGTACGGTAGTTACTAGAGCATGCTAAATGCACATCATGTAGACAAATAGTATCATTGTGGAATAAATTAGCGTTCAAGATTTGCATCATCTCTTAACTAAACACCCCAAATACCAAGTTATGTGTTACAAGGCTTTTGCTTAGTTCGGTTTCGAATGTATCAATGTCACCACTTAATGCAAGGGTATTTTGTATTCTTCTGGTTGTAACTGCATATGTTTTTGTTGTGAAGTTTTATTCTAAATTCTATTTTCGTACGTTTTAGCATTATTATTATTAATTATTATTATTAATATTATTATTATTATTATTATTATTATTATTATTATTATTATTATTATTATTATTAAAATTTTACTGTCTACATAAAGATCCGAAAGTTTTATAAACGTCAGTAAGTGACAAGGATGTAGACAAGGACATTCAGTTTCTCCATGCCTATTTTTGTTATACGTAGAAAATTTAGTTATCTTTTTAAGAAAATATAGATTATAAACGATCATAGACTGACAGCACTGAATAGTTAAAGTTCGGGTTGTTGATGACAACAATAAGCAGTGTGGCAGTTTATAGTGATGCCTAGCACTGGGGCATCATGTCTCAGACATGTAGCATGATGCCCTACCCAGTCACATTATGTTTACACTAGGCATACCAGTCCTAACACTAACCTTTTAATGCTGAGTGAAAAGTGAGACAGCTGTTAGTACCATTTTTGTAAATCTTTGGTGTGACTCGGCGGGGGATTAAACCCACGACCTCCCGCATCCGAGGCAGACGCACTAACCTCTAGGCTATCTGAGCGGTATGAAAGTAAATAATTCGGTAATTATATGTTTTTAAGAGTGTCAAACATTGTTAGGAGGAAGAACAGTATTGAAAACCTTTGTCATGACGTCTTAAATCAGTTATGCCTATACTAGATCTACCAGGTCAGATAATACATAACTTTAATACATTATATGTTAAATCAAAGAGAGATACAATTTATCATTATGCATGGCATTGGTTGTTGGACTACACATGACTGACATTTTACGACCTTTCACGGCCTGGAAAATTACATGGATTCGTTATCTGTTTAGGACAACAGAAAATGTGTCAAAATTTCAAAACCCATTGAAATAATTGATGAGGATGGCAAATTTATTATTTTTAAAATCTTTTGAGAGATATATATTTTCAAATTAACTAATGTATCAGATTGCAAAATCTTACGCTGTATTAACTTTTTGAATGTTATATTTATTTCACATTAAAGTTGTACTGAAGCAAAGGATGAAAGAAAACAACACTGTAGGACTTGGTAGCTCCTTGTCGATTGAAATATGTCACCATTGTGGAATTGTCGGACACAGTGACAACTCACTTCTCTTCCCAATAGTCCTGCCACCAGTGAAAAGATTTCACAATGGTAGTCATCTTCAGAATTTATTGATAAGATATCGTACCTGGGAGAAAATTCAGGGTTCTGCTGACATTCTGAAATGGTAGTAGAAGGTGGGCTCCCGAGCTTTCCGTATACCCGACGTAAAACAAGTTAGGTTGCCCAGTTCCGCAGATGGTACCTCACGTGTATGCAGAGTGAGAGGATGATCCAGTGGGCAAACTTTAGGCCTTCATTCTGGCAAAAGAATCATTTGCATTGGGCGCATAGAATGCGACCTAGGACCATGGCGTCCGCCGCAACATTCAACGAGCCTATTAGGTGAAGAAATTTTCATGCGTATTGAATTCCTCGAAAAGACGAAACATACTGCCTGTATAATTAAACTCCATACTTAGGTGAACAAATTGAAGAGATGGTACAAGTCGAATATTTTCTTGCTGACGTCAAGGGTAGGTTAGTGACAAGGGTTATCATGTCTTACTGATGGTTCTGCAGGATGTCGTCCAGGTAACTTGATGATACCGCCTTAGAAATGGTCAGGACATGCGCAATTACTCGATTCATCAAATCAGTGAAGCTCAGTGGCTGATGTGTCACAGTGGGAGTGCCCTTAATTATTATGCCATGTTGTGTTCGAATCGTCGGAACGTCCTGGAAGCCTTGTAAATATGGACATGAAGGAATGGTCATTTAAGTCCACATTGATGACTTAAGTCTCGATCGTGGATGGGATTCAAAATGCGATGTGGTGTTTCCATTGAGAATCAAGGGACGTTATATAATTGATAGAGTGCGCCTAATTCGATGACTGGAGGGAGAGTGTTGTTTGCCTTTGGGGTCAAGAAAGGTTCGGAACGAACGATAGGACTCTCTTGATAATATATCCGCTTTGGCATGCAAGAATTGTGGCTTTAGGTAATTAGATCTTCGATAGAACGGTTTGCAGAGGTTATTGTCCTTCGGGCCCTGGATCCTTTTGCTGATCTTCCGTACTATCGCTGTATTGACGCTGTCGTTGTGAGAGAGAGGAAAATTTGTCTCATGGGTGACTTGTTTATATACTTATTCACTCTTACTGTTAAACAGAAGGTTAGAGGATACAGGTTGTGCTCTTCGCTTGTCCTTATGGTGGTCCTTCAGGAAACTGCAGGCAGAGAGCACAGAGTCGCGTTCTGCCATTTTAAAACTTGTGTCTGCGGTTGGAGTTGGCCAAAGTGTGTTGAGCAGCTCTATTCAGTACTTGGGATATTCTTGAGACCATCTCCCATGCGTGCACCGATGTATTCGGAGTGGGAGAAAATAAACTATGTTCAGCCATGGGAACATTGCCATAGAGAATAAAGTCCATCATCAAAGTCACTGCTGTGTGTCGTCAAATGCCACTCCATCAATAAGTATGTAGTGTGGCTTTGCATCCCAAAAGCGGCGTTATCGCTGTTAACTGCTGAGGTGTTTAAATGAAAATATGGGGTTTAGCATGGGTAGAACCACAGACGAACTGATGATGAAAGCGGGTAAAAATGTTTGCAACTCTCCCGAACAGACATCGGATTCTTCCGTTCCGTCGTAAGATCATCAGATGATGAATCTCTGGTCCAAACTGTTGATGGAGTGGAAAGGAGAAGGACAAACTTCTGACGATCAAAGGTGGAAAAATCCTCAGAGTTGGTTCGGAAGCTAAAACTTCCCGTTCCATCGAATAGTGTATAATTGATGACAGCATTGGAGAACAAAGAACATCACCTTAGTTGCATGAGGTGAGGTTAAGGTCCTATGTAATGGTTGAGACTTACCTGGCAAAGAATGACGAGGTAGAACGCCGTGGATTACAAACTGTAACATCGAGAGAAAAGAGACACTGCTCGTGGCAAAATGTAGAGACATTGCACAGCCGCATCAGTTGAAGCCTGACTGAAGGGTAAGCTGATTTATCTCCCTTGTCCGTTAGAAATTCTCACACCGAGAAAAACTCAACATGCAGACGGGTGACATGCACATATAATAATGTATCTGGAATCTATCTTCTGAAGTAGCACAGGCTACTCGTGCGAATGACTAGGTGTTTTCTCTTTAAAATATCATGGAATGCTTATGCAGATACACATGAATCAAACGTCGCATATAATAATAATAATAATAATAATAATAATAATAATAATAATAATGAAAACTTTGTATACCGCCTAAATTTTAGAATCTCTAAGCGCTTTACAACATCTATAATGATATTACTGCAGAAGAAGAAGAAAAACAAGAAATTGGAAAACGTATAAAATGCTGAAAATATTAAAGGTGCGAAGCATTATTAGGTCTCTAAATATGTTCTTGCAGTAGACAAAGGTGAGTTTCAAGAGCACTGTTGAAAAGGATCACGGTGTCTTTGTGTCTAATTTCAATGGACAATTCATTCCACATTGATGGGCCCTGGTATGCAAAAGAACGTTTTCCATATTACTTTGTTTTCATTGTGGGAACAATGAGTATACGATTGTCAGAAGAGTAGCGTAAGTATCTTGCTGGTGGGTACACATGAGTGAGACCGGATAGATATGTTGGACTGGAGTTTGTCGGTGAAACGTAGCACAAGGAACAAATGTGTTTGATTCTGGTTCGAATGGATAGCCAGTATATGGTACAGAGCAGTGGTGAGGTGTGCTCTGATCGTAGTATTCTAAAGATGATCCGAGAAGCTGTTGTTTTGAACTTTGTGAACCTTGTGGATTAGCTAATGAGAAGAACCAGATATAGCTGAGTTGCAATAGTTCAGTCTTGAAAATACTAATGAACACACAAGTGTTTTAGTGGCATCAACTGAAAGATATTGCATATGTTCATGACATGTTGCAATGTGAGAGTACTGTTTTGAGTAAAACCTAGGTTTTGTACTGTCGGTGTGAAGTTAATGTTGGTGTTGCTGATATTTATTGTCTGAGGTAAATGATGTGAATGAAAAAGTCTTTTCGTTGTGATGTGATCAGAATGGCATCAGTTTTATCATCATTCATCTGAAGCTTGTTTCATGTCATCTATGCTTTCACATCAGAAATGCACCTCTCTACTCCATGGATGGTAGCATCAACTTCTTTTGAGTGGCTAGACTTGCATATTTGGGTGTCATCAGCGTGAAATTGGTGAGACATAGGTTGATGAAATATGACCCTATGTCTGAGTGTATAGAATGAATAGAACAGGTCCAATATAACAGAATTCTGTGGAACACCATAACATAGATCAACTGGGCTGGAGTTTATTCCATTTGCAGATACAATTTGTGTCCTGTTCACTAAGTAGGACTTGAACCACATCACATTAAGACAGTAGTGTGAATGCCAAATACACGCATGAGACGGTGAAGTGATATATCATGGTATATTGCGTCAAATGCTGCAGACAAAGGAAGGTGCGGACTGTAATCATGCCGCTATCCAGAGAAAATGTCATTAAAAACTTTCAGAAGAGTAGTCTCAGTACTGCGGCAAGGGCAATATGCAGACTGTAAATTGCAGTGATGTTGGAATTAGATTAAGTTCACATGACTTTGGTGCACTCTTCATCACGACTGTCCATACTAAATCCAAATAGACAGATTAAAAAGGTCCTAATGGTTGTCGCTGAAGTTCTGTATCGTAACTGTATGGTGACAACGAGTCAATTGTAACTGTGTTGTCAAGCGTATCTCTGTTGGTTTGTAATTTGGCACGGAAGAAATCTGCAAATAGGTCCGGAAAGTCTACTGGAGAGAAGGTAATTGGAAATGGTGTACATTTGTTCCTTGACATTAGTTTGTTAGTTATATCGAAGAGCTCTTTACAACTAGAGCTCTTTGTGATCTCAGTACTGAAGTGGGATAATTTGGCTAAATGGACTATGTGACGTTCTTAGCGGCTTCATAGATTTGTTTCAGAATAGTGTGGCTGTTGAAAAGACAAAGTCTCTCTCCTTTACCGCGGTGTCTTTTGGCAGTGCAAAGTTGGTCCTTAACACTGCTATACCACAGAGAACACTTTTGAATTGATATTGATACTCTGCACTTGGTGGCTGGGGCATGTTGTTCTAAAAATGAACGCAGGCAGTTATCGAGTTGTTCTACTGTATGTGGTTAGAAAGTTAAGTTTTCTTGGATGTCATGCATTAGTTTGATTCTTTTTATCGTATGGAGGTTTCTCTAAGTAGCAAATAAAAGTGGAGGGTTAGGGACTGATACATCGAGATCGTATATAATTTAGAGGTGATCTGATGCAAGTTCGTGGGATACAAAGGTGGATCACAGAATATTATCATCAGGTCTTTGAAGAATCCAGTCTAAAATGTGAACAAGTTTATGTGTGAGTTAACTGACTGTTTCAGGTTGAAAACGAGTGGAATCTAGGAGTTTTGACGTGTATGGGATTCCAGGACAGTCAAAGTAAAAGTTGAAATCTCCAAGAATAATTAGGCTGCCACCTATCGAATTTCCATACTTCAGAAGATTCGGAAACTGCTCAATAAAGAGAGATTGAGTCAGATTGTTGGGGTTTATTTACTAGGAAGAGGGCGGTGGAGACAGAAAACTTGGACTGATCTTTGTCCCAGTGTGAGTGTTATTTGGAATAGTTCAAACGATGTGTAGCAGAAACTGAAGGTTGTGTTGTACTTAAGAAATTTTATCATGGAATTCTTTGTGATGACAGCAAATCCACCTTCGCAAGAGTAGTGGGGTGGGGAGACGACTTGATGGAGTAAGCGGTGGGTGTTTAATCTGCGCACTTGGGCTCGTCGCCTGTTTTTTTAGCCATGTGTATGTCAGGAAAAAGATGTCGATATTCTGGTCGTTGATAAAGTTAAATATTTCTGTGCGGCTTTCGGGTGGTCGTACTGATTGGACATCCAATAGGCAATGGTATCTCTGGGACAGTCGACACAACGGCTGACGATTTAAGATGGATTTGCACCAGGTTATTAAAATTAACGGCCAATTCTTTTAAAATTGTTTATCTGCAAAGACGAAAGGGAGATAACTGCAATTCTTACTGTTCTTCGCCGGCCAGTTTTGAAACAATGTTGTGTTATTTTTTCGCTTCTGTTTATATTTAAGTAATGACGAATGTAGTCCCAGTTCCTTTAGTCTTGAGCACAATGTAGTATGAAGAGCCAAAGTGTGGTCATTTAAAGCAATTAATGAGTGCCCATCATAGCGTAAGCTGGTTGACCGGCGATTTATTTAACAACAAAGGACGTCTTAACAGTGGAACAAGACGGCTGAGAAAAATTATAATTGTTCTCGTTTCCAACACAAGAAGAAGAAACACATACGAACTGAACCGCCAATGCATGATGAAACACAATAATGTAGACGAAGATAGACAACAAGCAAATATATTATGAAAAAAGCACAAAAATAGACAAGCTGCATTAAGCCGGTTAAGCGAGAACTGCCATCTTTCGGGGTGTCAAATTGCATATAGAAATATGCATAAGTAAAACGTGACTAAACCATGCATAGAAAGGCGACCTGTGGTTTTGGTAACTGAGCGGAAGCAATACATAAATGTGCAGTGTCTATATTACACACACACACACACACACACACACACACACACGAATGGAGGCACCGTTATTGATACTTACAAAGTAAACGCGACAATGTCCATGATGAAGCAATTATCTGAAAGGAAAATGTTCATAGACCGCCTGTACAAAAGAATATAATTTGCACCCGGACACTACAAATACCTTGGAATAGTAACTCACTGATATTCGTAAAGGAATCACACATATATGGGAAGTTTTTAATAACATTAGAGACGTGCACGTAAAAAATAAATATAGCCCGAACTGAATGTTAAGTCGCTTAGGATCTGTGTGCAAGTACTTAAACGTGTGAGGACGACAAAGTGTTATCCCATTGTCAAGGCAAAGCTTTGTCGGGAGAGGGAAAAAAGTTCGAAATATAGATGCATGTTTCGTTTGAACTGGAAAACTCTTCAATCTTTTAGTGGTACATCTTCCACGTGGATTCTGGTTTTTCAAAGTTCGCTTGGTACAAGCGAAAATGGTAACTGAAGGATTCTTACATTTTGCCACCGAATCTTTTAGTGGTACATCTTCCACGTGGATTCTGGTTTTTCAAAGTTCGCTTGGTACAAGCGAAAATAGTAACTGAAGGATTCTTACACTTTGCCACCAAATCTTATACCTATGGGAAGATCACCCTGCCCAACCGCTACGTTGGGCGGCGGATAACTCTTAAATCACTTTAGCTAAAAGCAGTTTCTGAGAAGGCTGGATTTGCAAGGTAGTAGTTGTATATAAATAGTATAGTATACTATACTATATAGTAGTAGTATATATATATATATATATATATATATATATATATATATATATATATATATATATATATATATAGTGTGTGTGTGTGTGTGTGTGTGTTAGGACCTTTTAAATCTATTAGATGTATTATGATATTGAAGAAGTGACCTGAGATTGAATGGAGAGAATGGAAACAATTTTTTGGTGAAAGTATGCCTATATTAAATTTTTAGAAAAATTAAAAAGTTAATAGATCTCCTTTATCACCTTTCTCTTTTGATTATTCTTGCATCCAATTTTTAACACACTTCCAGGTAAAACCTATACATTGTTTATATTCAATTAAATTTGATGTCCTCTTACTGCATAGATCTCTCTGGTATCCTAGTAGTTGGAGCGTCCACCTAGAATCCAGGAGATAGCGGGTTCGAACGTAGGCAGTCATACCAAAGACTTATAAAAATGGCGCTCAGCATTAAGAGGTTAGTGTTAGGACTAGTCGGCTTCGTGTGAGGAAAATATAATTAGGTTGGGCATCATGATACGTGTATGTGGCTTAATGCCCAAGTGCTAGACATCACTATAAACTTGCCAGACTGAAAATATAGTAGCGGAATGACTCAGAAAGGGTTTACACTACGTTAACAAATCCAAATCACATACACACACACACACACACACACACATCTTACTGTATACGGAAAATTGTTGAATCAAACATTTTGAATATGCACAAATTGTTAATTGTATACATTGAACAATTGTCCTAAAGTGACAAGTGGATGGCTCTCCAGCATAGTCGTCGTTATTTGTTTGGGCTATAGTGAAGTTAAATGTTGAAGCTGTTAAAACCACGGTTTCATAATTGAAAAGATTTTGGATCACTTTGTTATATTCTGTGTCGTCTTTTAATAAATATGGAACTAAATAATAAGTCCTAGTTGAACTATCAAATTTTTGAAGATGTTAGAGAAAACAGTATCATCCATTCTTATCATCCTATTACTTGACAACAGATGTAAGAACCATTTGCATGAACATCATTGTCATATTTATCCTTTTTATCGCCAATATATTTTTGAAATCGATATGCTTTCATCTGAATATTATTATTTCTACTAAACTAACTTTTTTCAAAAAAATCTTATTGTAGCATGAACGATAACATGTAATAAATATGGTACCGAGATCCAAGCCGTACACATCAAAAGGCCCGATACCTTGATTAAATCTTTATTTCATCTTGCTATTCCTTCTTCTAAACCATTAGTGTCATTTACAAGACAGTATATCGAGTTACTTTCCTCGTCATTCGCTTGTTGTAAAGATCATTTGATTTTCTCGTCTCAAATTCCAAAGTGACCCCAACAAATGTCTTACCCCATTTTAGTAGTCAGTTACGGCGTTAATGCGATCGTGTATGTTATCATAAAATAATGTAATGGATTTAGCATTACGTATCTATAGGGGCGTCAGTGTATGTTAACATTATTCAGATTACGTTACATTATTATTATTATTATTATTATTATTATTATTATTATTATTAATAGTAGTAGTATTGCTGTTCTTAATCGAATTATATTCTCGTTTTTTTGGCAAAGGTAATGTGTATTTAGACACTATTTTTCTGTTTGCAAGTAGACGCAAACTTCATGCAGTTTTTAAAAAATTAATTCTGGTATACCTATATCTGTTAAATACCAGACTGTTTTTACTTAATCTGGTATTCCTATATCTGTTAAATGCCAAACCATTTTACTCAATTTGGTATACATATATATGTTAATTGCCACACTGTTTTTACTAAATCTAATTTACCTATATCTGTTAAATGCCAGACTGTTTTTCTAATTCTGGTATATTTTATCTGTTAAATGCCAAACTGCCTGGACTAATTCTGGTATACTTATATTTGTTATATTTCAGGCTGTGTTTACTAACTTTGGTATACCTATATTTGTTAAATGCCAAACATCCGGTTGATGTCGTACATATTGTCCATTTTTAACTGATACTGCGAGGGGTTAATATCACATGTTTTGTCTTTGTTAAGAAAAGCATCACTGTCAAATCATAAAGTTAAGTTATCCAGTCTGTCAAATGATATAATTATTTTATCCTACATCTTAAATTCAAACCTTATGGCATCCTTTATAATAAGAGATGTAATAATAAATCTTAACTTTGGAACGCCGACAACACCATGCATTTATATTTGTCTTGCAATCTGCAAACATAGTCATATCAAAGATGGACTCACGGAAGTGTAACGAAATTTACGATAGTCCGATGGACACCCTTTGGGGAAATGTCTTTGCAAAGGATCAGGTAATGCAAAATCTTCTTTCCGCTAATGATATTATCGTCTGCTAAAATCCTGCTCATAAAGCTCACTACAATAGCTTCGTCCTACAAATAAATAAATAAATAAATAAATAAATAAATAAATAAATAAATAAATAAACTTAAACCAAATAATACATAACTATTTTCACGAACGTATTCTTGCTAATTATGATTGAGATCTAAAGAAAGTCTTTTTCCATATTTGGTTTGTACATATATCATTTTAAAAGAATCTCAGAAACGATGATGCCCTATTGATTTTAAAAGTTATGGTTCAGGATCTACTGAACAAGTGCGCTTGTAACAAGCACTTCTTCTACATGACAACAAGATAGCATAAAGTACAAAGAATAACCGTCTGATATATTTATGTTTAAAGAGTAAATTTGATAAAATGGACGTCACACCTGTTCGTTTAAAGAACACAAATCCATTATAATTATTTATGTTGACGTAGCCTAAGGAATGAACTAAATGCGCGGTGGACTTGTACAATGATAAATAATTGGGAGATAATTCGTCTAACCATGCCCTGAAAACCTCACTCATGTTTACTTTATATAAACGCTTCTTTCGTATAATAGTGTCATGAAAACCTCAAGTCATATTTACCTAGTATTCGATTACGAAAACTTCAGTCATGTTTACTTCATATATTGTCATGAAAACCACAATTATGTTTACTTTATATATTGTCATGAAAGCCTGAGTGATGTTTACTTCATATATTGTCATGAAAACCACAATTATGTTTACTTTATATATTGTCATGAAAGCCTGAGTGATGTTTACTTCATATATTGTCATGAGAACATCAGTCATGTTTACTTCATATATTGTCATGAAAGCCTGAGTGGTTTACTTCATATATTGTCATGAAAACCTGAGTGATGTTTACTTCATATATTGTCATGAGAACATCAGTCATGTTTACTTCATATATTGTCATGAAAGCCTGAGTGGTTTACTTCATATATTGTCATGAAAACCTGAGTGACGTTTACTTCATATATTGTCATGAGAACATCAGTCATGTTTACTTCATGTATTGTCATGAAAGCCTGAGTGGTTTACTTCATATATTGTCATGAAAACTTGAGTGATGTTTACTTCATATATTGTCATGAGAACATCAGTCATGTTTACTTCATATATTGTCATGAAAACCACAATTATGTTTACTTTATATATTGTCATGAAAGCCTAAGTGATGTTTACTTCATATATTGTCATGAGAACATCAGTCATGTTTACTTCATATATTATCATGAAAGCCTGAGTGGTTTACTTCATATATTGTCATGAAAACCTGAGTTACGTTTACTTCATATATTGTCATGAGAACATCAGTCATGTTTACTTCATATATGTCATGAAAGCCTGAGTGGTTTACTTCATATATTGTCATGAAAACTTGAGTGATGTTTACTTCATATATTGTCATGAGAACATCAGTCATGTTTACTTCATATATTGTCATGAAAGCCTGAGTGGTTTACTTCATATATTGTCATGAAAACCTGAGTGACGTTTACTTCATATATTGTCATGAGAACATCAGTCATGTTTACTTCATATATTGTCATGAAAGCCTGAGTGGTTTACTTCATATATTGTCATGAAAACCTGAGTGATGTTTACTTCATATATTGTCATGAGAACATCAGTCATGTTTACTTCGTATATTGTCATGAAAGCCTGAGTGGTTTACTTCATATATTGTCATGAAAACCTGAGTGATGTTTACTTCGTATATTGTCATAAGAACATCAGTCATGTTTACTTCATATATTGTCATGAAAACCACAATTATGTTTACTTTATATATTGTCATGAAAGCCTGAGTGATGTTTACTTCATATATTGTCATGTGAACATCAGTCATGTTTACTTCATATATTGTCATGAAAGCCTGAGTGGTTTACTTCATATATTGTCATGAAAACCTGAGTGACGTTTACTTCATATATTGTCATGAGAACATCAGTCATGTTTACTTCATGTATTGTCATGAAAGCCTGAGTGGTTTACTTCATATATTGTCATGAAAACCTGAGTGACGTTTACTTCATATATTGTCATGAGAACATCAGTCATGTTTACTTCATATATTGTCATGAAAGCCTGAGTGGTTTACTTCATATATTGTCATGAAAACCTGAGTGATGTTTACTTCATATATTGTCATGAGAACATCAGTCATGTTTACTTCATATATTGTCATGAAAGCCTGAGTGGTTTACTTCATATATTGTCATGAAAACCTGAGTCATGTTTACTTCATATATTGTCATGAAAACCACAATTATGTTTACTTTATATATTGTCATGAAAGCCTGAGTGATGTTTACTTCATATATTGTCATGTGAACATCAGTCATGTTTACTTCATATATTGTCATGAAAGCCTGAGTGGTTTACTTCATATATTGTCATGAAAACCTGAGTGACGTTTACTTCATATATTGTCATGAGAACATCAGTCATGTTTACTTCATATATTGTCATGAAAACTTGAGTGATTTTTACTTCATATATTGTCATGAAAACCCCAGTCATGTTTACTTTACATATATTGCCATCAATATTTCAGTCATGTCTATTTGATATACGTGTTTCATTCCTTTGATGTTAATAATCACGATAGGAAACGGAAAGTCGAACTATCAATTTAGCATTGAAGATGGCTGTACGCAGGAACGACCTTGTGGAATAATATTTACCAACACAAATATGTGTTATATTGATCATTGTCCTTTACATTATTGCTTGGGTACTATTAGAGCTGTTGTGGTATGATTTCAGTTTTTCTGAGTTTTGTCCATACAGGTAAAATAATGTACAAGTATACACAAGTCCACTTTGGATTGCAAACAGCTCCACTATGCGCATTAAGAGCAGAATAATAAATTTGAAGTGACACGTACATCCCATTGTCTAGAAGTGAGCTCCGTCGTATGTTATATTTACGATAATATTTCCTATTTACGGAACTCAGCTTATCGTTGTCAAACTATAATATACTATACAGCAATAAAATTGGGAAACTTTATTTTTAAAATAATGGAAAATATACATGCCCCAGTTTGACTTTATCATGTATTACTGACTGTGTTCAATGTTATGGTCAAAGTACATGAATCTGACCTTACCTGATCGTATTCACTAAAACACCTCATCAATATGGTTCAGCACAGAGATACGTGCAACGGTTGAAGACCAATTAAGCGAAAGGGGTAGGTCAAAATGCTACACCTTTTACTAGCTACAGTTGGTACATATAAAATAAAAATTACGCCGTTATAAATTTGATAAGATTACGACAGGCAGAGGTAGGTATAAGTGCAAGCATACTGTCAGTATTCTGTTGTATTGTACGACTTGGACGTGCTCAGGTGTTTATCTGACTTAAACTCGTCTGTCTTAAGTGTAACAAATAAGGTCAAATCTTTGATCATGAAGATTATTGATGGTACATGAATCCTAAACACAGCCAACGGGAGAATAAATTGCCCATCCCACGCCATTTTCCTGGAAGAGGCATGCCAAGAATACGTGAATGCTCAAGGTTTAAAGTCTAAAAGCCATTAAGACTAATTTGGTTAATATTTCCACCCAGACAACGCTCAGATTGCCTAGTGGTTAGATCATCCACCTCGAAAGCGGGAGTTTGTGGATTGGAAACCCGGCCGAGTCTTACCAAAGACTTACAAAAATGGTAATAACAGCCGCCTCGCTTGGCACTCGGCATTAAGATGTTAGTGTTAGAAATGGTCGACATGGTGTCAGGATAAAGCTACTGGGTGGTATATCATGCTACATGTCCCAGTGTTAGACAACACTGTAAAATGACACACTCCAGACATCGTAGAGATATGGCTGAAACATTGTTAGTTAAAGCAACGTTAAAAATCCCAATCACATCCCATCCACCCAGACCCTTTATTTGAAAATAGAATTTGTCTATCTAATGTCTTTCGTATGGCAGTATGCTGGCTCTGAATCCCCAATCAAAGTGTATTAAGTCATTTTAAGCTACATCTTTACTAAGGTAGCGACCTCTGATTACGCAATGCTTACCTTTCTACAATCAGCGATCTCAACGTAACTTCGGTTGTTGTCAGTCCAATAAACGCTGCAGATCTGGTCGGAGTTACTTGCGAACACAGAGAAGTACGTTCTAGTACTGGGATTGGCAGCCACGATAGTACCGTTAGGGTAACATTCTGAAGAAGGAAAAAGATGAAGTTGGTTGGACAAATAATAAAACAGGACTTTTCCTCTTGTTTGATAGAAAACCCGTATAGTTGTAATAGTTGTAAATGCTTATTTGAAGTTTTTAAAAATCCACAGAGCGAGTTTCTTAGTGGGTGAATACTAGATATTTAGATGATCTAATATTAGATGGTCTTATTTCAAACAGAAAAGTGTTCCAGAATATTCATCCGTCCATCTATCCAATCTTTCAAGAACCGGGGACTGGGTAAGTAGCAAACCTTGAATTTGGGATTTGATATAAACAATAGTTTCAACCCTGATGTTAAGGGCTACCCAGCCCCACCCCATGCCTAGGCAGCCTAAACCACCCAGCGACCTCCCCTGTTAAGCCATTAAACGACGCATTTCTACCAGACAATCTATTTGCATTATAAGTTTTATGTTTTGTTCAAATGAAGGCATATGCTATAAACTTGTAATACATAAATATTGATACAAAATTTCACCAATAAGGAAAACGAATTTATTTCTATTACTATTTTACTTTAAAATGAAAGGGTAGAAGTTAATAGTAGAAGAGAGAATGAGAAATAATGAAATGAATGTTTAAATACATTTTGTAAAGATAACATTAATTACGGCAAAATGAGTATTTCTACATAACAAATGAGAATATACGAAAATAGCGGATTATTCGATCACACAAACATATTCATATATATAAATTTTTGCATATTAACATATATACATCGCTTCTGTCTTAACACACAGATGTGTATTTTTATGCATACTCAACACACACGTTTAAAAAAACAGTTTATTACTGTATGAACCATTTGTACAAAGACGGACTACTGTCAAATCTTTCCCATATAGTTTCTTTAAGAGCTGTATTTTTCGACATTGCAGTTCAATGCAACAACTTTTTAAATGTGACAAACTTGGCGTATCTTTATTAAGTCTACATTTATAGATATGTTTCTTCATTTAGAATTATCAGATTGACTATATCATCAGCTTGTGTTTGCCTTAATTTCCAAACTTAATATTTATGTTTGTGAATTCCAAATTATTTTGTACGACTACATTTGCCTTTGTCCATTGCAAAATATAATTTCTAAGAACCTTAATTATGTGACAATTTCAAACTCTATGAACGGTTATCTCTGTACGCAGTTCAACCATCAAGAGTTAAGTACTGTATCGACAGCATATATATATATATATATATATATATATATATATATATATATATATATATATATATATATATATATATATATATATATATATATATCCAATTCTAAAATGAAAAATCTTGTTAGAAGCTATGTTTGATGCTTATGTGTAATTGCGGAAAGCAGGGTATTGATCCAGCATGCAATACAGTGCAGAACAACTTTTTATGATAGTTACGTTTAGAGATGACATGGATTTCCAATTTGAATTGTATTGGTAGGTGTTATCTCCATTTTGGTATGTATATAATAGCTCTTTATTTCAGAGTGAAAGAAAATTTACCTAGTTCAGACACAAGATTAATGGCCTTCATTAGAAACTGTCAAATATTGTTCCAACAAATTAATAAAATACGGTGAATCCATCAGAATCTAAACTTTCTTCACCAGGCATTTCAAATAAAATAACAAAGATGCAGGTTCTGTATATGGAATAGGATCACTTAAAGAGTAATTAATTCACATTTAAAGATCGATATGATAAATTTCATGCTTCATATAAATTTATAAAATAGTTTTCCTTTATTCAATATTTCTTGATGATTATATATTAAGGAACTATTGATTTTAACACGAGATTGCGTACTTTTACTTATATATATATATATATATATATATATATATATATATATATATATATATATATATATATATATATATATATATAACAGATTAGGTAACATTCTCTCCTTCTTCAATCAACGAGATATACCAATAAGTGCATAACATGTACACCAATGTATGCAGCCAATATTTGCTGCAACTTTTGCAGCTTTTAATGAGCATATGATATCTGTCCCTTAATCAAAAATCAGTATCATCACGGTTGAGGGTCTGATTTATCGTCTTATAGTGAGCAGACCTCATGACGTAAACAGACCCTTAATCTAACATTTTCTTTAATTTATTTCCTAAGATTATCATTCATGAATAACATCTCAAGTGATTCATGTCGTCCTAAAAATCACGCATAAATCACAGAGGCAATGATAAATAGAATAATAAAGTTACGAGTTTTCTGATTTAATTGTTTCATTACCTCTTTTCTCAACTTTTCAGAACTGTCATATCCTCAAATCATGAATATTTTACATTTGATAATTTTGCAAAAGCTCTACAGTCGAAGACGACTGAATCAACACAAGGCTGATTGGATAGCTCATACACAATTGTTGGTAAAATCTTCATTGATGACATGGTGATCTTTTCCGTTTCATCCTTCTACTCAGCACCTCCATCTTCACTGAACGTCTGATGAATGTAAAATAATGGGTATATCTGAATCTGCATCAGATCTACCAACTCTGTGGATGATGTATGCAGCGTCACTCAAGACAGTCTTCCAGTCCCGGATTACCCATTAGGCAGAGTAGGCAATTGCCTATGGGACCCGCGACTTTTATGGGCCCCATCAGGGGCCCCCATGAGACCGTGACCGTGGGTCTGGGGCCCCAAAAGTTTGACTGCCTATGGGCCTCCACGGTGCTTAATCCGGCGCTGCACTCTTCCCACCAGCTTATTTCGGAATCACTATTACTTTTTTCAAGAAACTCAACCCAAACTCCATAAATCCAAAATTTGTTAAAACGCATTGCTACCGAAATTAATTTTTCATTTAAAAATGTATAATGTTAAGATAAATCAATAAGCCAGTGGGCAACAAAAAATATTCTTGGGTAGTATTGACAAGCGTTAAAAGTACTCCTGCTGTGTACGCTTGTGAAAGTGAGGCTCTATAGGCAGAAATTAAGTACAAAGAAATTATACCAGGAATGTCGGCGCCTAGCTGATATCTTGTTTTACGTATATTATTGTGAGTTTCTTGGATAGAAATTTACTACAATAAAGCATATCTAATAATACATGGCATATACCGGTGATGCAAGGGCCTTACGCAGAGTATAAAAAACTCACAAGACAAACCATACTATATACATCACTTTTTCTCAGTAGCCGCGAAAAGCAGGAGTAACCGAAGGATTAAGTTTGCTGGTTATGTCAGTCAGTAATAATAATAAAAATTCTTTACACCTGGCTATCATCGGTGATTGGCTTGGTCCCTGCTTTACTGTGGCAGTAAAATAAAAGATCGTCAGCGATGAACTTTGCTTTACACCCCATCACGCTTGATGTCGCTGCGCCTATCATCTCATGCAAGAAGCAGGCAAATTATATGGCTTCAGCAGAGTAATGAAATAGGCCGAATTATCTTTGGTAAGTTTACAGCATGCAGTACAAACGACTGCAAGCGGACAGGCTCATCTCCGATCCAGGACAATTAAACTACACATTGATTTTATGTATAAGACCCCACCCACCCGATCACTATTCCACCTTCAAACACGTCGCAACTCTTGGAAATGTATCGGAATTCTAAAATCGTCGCGGAAATATATAGATAACCCATCTAATCATACCACAAGGCTGCAAGTCTCCATTTTTAACAGACAAGTCAAATATCACGCAGCTCTTGAACTTAACACACCTTATTTACTTAACATAAACGCAGAAGTGCGACTCAACCACCACCAACGCCCAACCACAAAGAATGTGATTAAAATTCTAAAATTGTTATGTAAATTCACGGATAATTGTCCTTGCCGAAAATCACTAAATGGATTTTTAAAAAAATCTAAAATCTGTACTACCGCCTTTTCTTTGAAAAGCGTGGGTTTATAAATCCTGTCATATGTTTTTGTGTCCCATAATCTGTATTATATACGCATATTCTCAAACTTCGTCACTAGATCCAAATTATCACGGATCTCACTCCATTTGATTGTTTATAAATGATCACGGATCTCATTCTGTAGACATTATTTCTTTGTTTATAAATTATCACAAATCTCACTCTAGACGGTATTCGATTGTTAATAAATGATCTCGATCCTAGACAGTAATCAATTGTTTACAAATGATCATGGATCTCACCCTAGACGGTATTCTATTGCTTATAAATATGAAATGTTCAATACTACAGAAAAAGAAAACGAAAAAGGAAGAAAATACACGTACTGTATTTCAATGTCCTCACCGGTATAAACGCGATCCAACTCAGGTACACTGCATAGAAAAGTACCTAAATAATAATAATAATAATAATAATAATAATAATAATAATAATAATACCTATTGGATTAGGATTAACTTTGATTTTAAAAAAGCACGTCATGCGTTAAGTGTTGCAAGTTTTTTCCTTCAAATAGTTTAAGAGTTGTTTGCACAAAAATCTTTACAATTCCATGACGCCATCGATGATGCTAGCGCCGATATCATCAACACTTCTATACGGCACATTTGTCAAGACAACAGCAATAATAATAATAATAATAATAATAATAATAATAATAATAATAATAATAATAATAATAACATATTTCAGAACAACAAAAAAATTGCATGTGCCTTTGGAAAGGACAACATATTTTACACCTTCTGAGTTTAATAGCCACACATTAAAATTGATATCACTAATTCAAAAACTAAAAATTTCCAAACATTGCTCTTTGCTTATTTCTTATATAGTAAATTATGTTTGTATCAACTTGGTTCAATCGGTTGCCAATTATAATTTTAATTTGTGTTGAGTACAAAACTTCTTCTGAAACAAAATCTTCACCAAATTCTTCACATGCAAAAGAAAACGAGGTAAATGACCAATATATCGATATTTGGCCATTTCTTTGATTGTTAGATGAAAGGTGGTTTGACAAAAACCGTCGACAAACACTTTTAAGATTCGATGAATTGATATTTTCGATGAAATATAGCGATCGACGAAATGCTAACAAGGGTAACACGCAGTGGTTGTGTGTGTGTGTGAGAGAGAGAGAGAGAGAGAGAGAGAGAGAGAGAGAGAGAGAGAGAGAGAGAGAGTCAACCGTCATTTTCTATGATAGTCCCCCATCTCAGTGCTAACCATCTGGTTTCTTCCTGCAAGAAGGATATAGCTTCAAAACGCTTTTTCTGGTCGATTTCACGTGCATTTGATTATATTCTTATAATTGCCCTACCACCGAAAGTTATCCACACACGTGCATTACGTGACGGCTATTGAGAGTAGCTCCATTTCTCGTTTTAATTAGCAGATGAAACTAATATCCCAATAACTGAAATGAATTATCTATGTCTAAGTGACTTATGGTCACGTTAGGGCTAGTTAAGTACCCTTATGCATGGTGTACACTAGAAAGAAAACTCTTCAGTGCTCCACAGTGCGCCGACTTCCACCTATCGTCATAAAAACCTTACTCACTTTATTAAATGCTCATTGGCAGATCGCTGTACCATCCAAACACCTTCATCAATTCAAGGAAACCATTTGTGGACGTGATGTGCGTCGAAACACCAATAAACACTTAAAAGAGCAGACTTCTGGAAGTGTTGTGCAGTCAAAACACCATTAAGTGATTCAATGAGATCATTTGTCGACGTCTTTGGTCGTCGAAACACATCATTAAGAGATTCTAGATAATTGTTGGACGTGTAGTGCCATTGAAATACTAATAAGCTATTTGATAAGATCATTTGTGGAAGTTTGTGCCTTCGCAACGCCATTAATTGATTCGAGAAGATCGTTTGCATCTGTGTTGTGCCATTGAAACACCTTTAAGGGATTCGAGAAAGATCGTTTGTGCCTCTTTTCTGATATCGAAACACCATTAAGCGATTCGAGAAGACCATCTGTGTCTCTTTTATGACATTTAAACACCATTAAGTGATTTTATAAGATCGTTGTGACTCTATTGTGCCATTGAAACACCATTAAGTGATAGAAGATCGTTTGCAGTTCTTTTGTGACTTTAAAACACCATCGAGAAGATCGTTTGTGGCTCTATTGTGGCACTGAAACACCATTAAGCAATTCGAAAAGATCGTTTGTGGCTCATTTGTGACATTGAAACACCATTAAACAATCGAGAAGGTTGTTTGTGGCTCTTTTGTGAGAATAAAACACCATTAAGTAATTCGATAAGATCGTTTATGGCTCTATTATGCCATTAAAACACGATTAAACGATTCGAGACGATCGTTTGTGGCTCTTTTGTGTCATTGAAACACCATTAAGTGATTTGACGAGAACCTGGTCGAATATTACATTTCTCGAAACACATTCACTGATATCTAGCTTAAGACAAACACACTTGAAAAATGAAGTGTTTTAATATCATCATTGTTTATCTTGCATGACGTTCAAAACAAAGAGATAGAAGATTTTAAATTTGGAAAAAGAAAACATTATTATTATTATTATTATTATTATTATTATTATTATTATTATTATTATTATTTTTATTGATTTTGTTGACGCTGTACTCAAATACAGTATAACTAACTTGTTGTTTATGAATCAAGATTTGTGTAATATATTTCACATATATTTTGAGGGAGGTTAGTAAAATTAAATGTTAAAGGGACTTGTTTCTTATTTTATTACATTTTGATACTGAAAACTCGATAGAAACGACTTATTTTTTTCATGCGTAATACACAGTTATCAGCTGTGTGTTAATAACACACTTAAAATGTGTGCAACGTTCAGGTCTGAGATGATATGGAAAATTTAACCTATATTCCGACTTAAGTCGAATGTAAATGCTGCCATGTACTTAGTTGCGAGGGGTGCAGCCTATGAAAAATCAACAGACCAGCACGTGTCCCTCTGTAACATTGTTCTCAGTTCTAATTAATACTCAAGTTGTCAATGTTACGGGCAACTATGTCCACATTGTTGTGGAAAGGATATCCTTATAGACAAGAACATTACGGATACAATCTTCCTAACCAGTAGACAGCCGTCTCGGATTCAGGTTCAGTCATTCTATTGCTTCTTGTAATCTATTTGAAACATAAGTTATTATATTATTTATGGTTCCTGATCTTGCAATTCATTTTGTACAGATCACCAAGATGCAACATAGTATACAAATGTTCAAATATTACAAAACATAATGCATTTTAGGTCAGTCATTAAAAATACAGTTTATTATGCATATGACGAAACACGTCTCTGTCAGGTTTAATTTTAATATATTTCTATTTTTACGTGAATATTATGAATTCCCGCATTCCGCGCCAATTTTCACTTCCCACACTTATATCGCTATGGAGAGGATTCGAGATCGAAGGTTATTTTGCTTTGTGCATGGCTAACTATCTAAAACGAATGCAAATAACCTAAACGTTATTAATATTAAGATCGTTTCTTTACAGTTACATGATTACAAAACGCTTAAAATGTACTCTCTCCAAGAACGTTTTGTCGCAACGACACCCTTGACCATTTGTTTACGCAAACATTTCACCCCAACGATATGTCTAGATCCGTTCATGCAATGGCAATGAAGACGTTATCATTATTCATATTTATATTATTATTTAGTTGTCGCTGTGTTTTATCAAATTCACTGCAAGCAGTGACAACCAATAACAGCGTGCGTTCATTGGTGAATTTAGGAAGGAAAGAAAACGGCATATTAGGACATGTCTTGTTGGCTGTAAAAGATTCAAATTTAATAACGTTATGTCTTGTTGACTTAAGATATCATTTTTATGACGCTTTGTCTTTTTTTTTTTGGCAGAAGCACTCATTTGGCTTAGTTTGAATGAATAGATGATGCTATTTAAAATAGTCTTATCTACTTTTGATGTCATGGATGGTGTACAGTATACAATTGTCCCAGCAAACGTAGATTAAAAGCAGCGTACGAAACATAACCAAAGACAAGCCTATATCCACCCACTGGGATTAACGCCAGACGAGCATCCACTGTCATTGGACTAGCGTCTAGACCACCTCATCCATCTTGTCACGATGTAAATTTGCGTGAAAGTTTTATTTCCACAGTTTGAACTGTATGATAATTAAAGTATCGATTTCACTGAGGGATAACTGATGATCAAGTGTTAAAATCATGTATTTTCTGGACGCAGATAGGTTGTGTTATGAAGTTTGCTTGTTGAAATATAACACTGAGGTCCAACTATAAACTGCCCAGACCTAGATCTGCCGTCGCAAAATGATCTGGGTCTGTGCAGTTTGTCAGGAGTAATCATTAGAACCAGCAACATAGACCACCCCGATCTGCCTTCGCATTATGTGTCGACATATCAGGGAATATAGTTAAACATTACATATGTTTTAAACTTTCTTAAATCTCGATATAAGGCGCGACAAAATTTTGCTATAAAAACTGCTTTACACTTTTTGCCAAAAGTTTAGATTTACAATCAACGTTAAGATCCTGCTTTAATATATAAAATGAAGAATATAATAAATAAATACTGAGAAATCATGATGTATTTCATCACATCATACAGTGCAGCTACGAAGCTGGTATAATGGGGTTACCAAATGAATGCACGTGCAATTTAATAAAAAAAAAAAAAAATATTGTATAAAAAAATTATAACAAGGTCACTCAGTGCGCCCCGTTACGGATCACTGCCTTTTCATCCCTGCGTGGGTTCGACTCAGATTCGGTCAATGTGGGTATGTGGGAAAGTTTGCCAATAGCTTCTCAGTAGTTCTTACTGGGGGTTTATCTGGATTATTCCTCCGACTGGCCGCCATGTATAGCCATCGTGTGCTGAAAAATGGAGTTAATCCCTTAAACAACGCAACAGTTGTAGTATCTGTAAAATTTCATGCAGTGTAAAATATTCATCTGAATAAGATGTATATGAAAACAGTGGCGTCGCTAGAGGGGTGCAGAGGGGTGCGGAACGCACCGGGTGATACCATCTCAGAGGGGTGACACCAAAATGAAAAATTGCAAATTTTACAGAGCACACACATGGTGGAAGTCTGGAGGGGTGTCACCATGAGTTTACCGCACTGGGTGACACCAACCCTAGCGACGCCGCTGTATGAAAGCAAATGTCAACTCGGCGTATGTCTAATATGGTTATAAATTTGCATTCTGACAGAGGTAATAAGTCTTATCAAAAGATATTACGCCAACTACGTGTGTGTAGCACGTGCTGATCAACCAATGAGTTTTAATCACAAGTGAAGTCATTAAGCTAATTGGCTAGATCTCAATTGATTCTTCAGTTTTTGTCTTTGATGTTTTAATTATGACAGTCATTGGTGCATGGCGGAACTGGACGTGTTATTTTTCCAGCACATAATTCCAAAGACGTTGTGATGTAGCGGCCATCGCAGATAGCAACCCACAAGTCTGTTTAACCACAATGTTTAGCTGAAATTTATTTCAAGGTCAATATCTCCTGTATATGCCGGTGGAGTTTTATCACAATTTGTCCACAACTGCATAATGGATTAAAACCATGTATAATGGATGAAGACCCAATAGGTCAAATGTCACGGTCAGTGGAATGCTTGAATTATAGTGGATGGGTAATTGTTACAGATTTGATTCGACAATATCTACCTTTGCCATTGATGAATCGTTTTCTTATATTGCAAGAACGTTTGCCTATGGTATAGAATATGTAAAGGGATTGGAAGACCCGAAAGTCAAAGGTCAGTGTCACGGTTGTTTATAAATAAATAACTTATGCCATATATGCCTTTTGGATAATTACGATGTATTTAACTCTTTTCATCATGTTCATAGAGCAACGTTGTAGTTAAATCATTGAAAGGTCAAATGTTACATTTACATAATAAATTGATTTTGATTTTTAAGTAATTTGTTCTATGTTTATGAAGTGAGTGTATTACATTATTCAGCAAAGCGACTGTTATCGGATATGACTCAAACGTTTAACTAAATTGTTTAAAAAGATCAGGAGTGAAACTCAGGCTTGGAGGCAGTTAGTCACGTGTTGTTGAAGCCATAGCGACAGGCAAGACAACTCATTTAAATAATAATAATAATAATAATAATAATAATAACAACAACAATACGAATAACAATAAGCATATTTGCCATATGAATGTAGCACTTGCGTTCCACTATTACTGCAGGTAATGTGAAAATCTTGCATTGATTATTTACACATAAGGTAAAGAAAATACGCGTGTATTTGGAACTGTTTTATGTAATGGATACTGATCTACAAGCGGGAACATATTTATCAATACGGACCTTGCCATTTGATTTACTCTCTCTCTCTCTCTCTCTCTCTCTCTCTCTCTCTCTCTCTCTCTCTCTCTCTCTCTCTCTCTCTCTCTCTCTCTCTCCTTTAGAAAACTCAAAACAAAACAGTCATTCCTTTAAATAGGACTTACGGCCGAACGTTGAATATATCTTTTATTTTATGAGAATACATTTATACTTTATTAACCATATAGTATACTTATATACATAAATATATGCATTTAAAATGTTCATTAGACACAATGCAAGAGAATTAAGTGCTGACTAGGATCATTGACTGATAAAAGGTGTATGGGTCTACAATGTTAAGGCTTCTTTTGACTCTTTTGTATCAATGTCTCCGTCTTTGCAACGTACAATAGTATACTCGTTTTCGTTTCAGATATCAAGATGAAAAGTGTTGAGATTATCATCTGCCTTATCATCCCCATACAGTTTGCCGAGTCACTCAAATACGGTATTGTTCAACAATAATTCTTCTGTTGAAATATATATATATATATATATATATATATATATATATATATATGTCGAAGTAATCATTAAGAGCGCCCGGATTTTACATTATATCTTTGATGAGCAGCAGAATTGTTCTCATTTTATAGAATGTTATTTTGTCAGAGTTAAATTTATTACCAAGTTAACAGAAACAACAAAACGCTTTACAAATACCCAGAACCTTTTTGTACATGCACTTTTTATAGTTGAGTCTTAGCTCAGACTACAATATCATCCTTTACAAGTCTGGTTCAAGCTGATGAAATAAAGGTAATGCCTTGTAATTGTGAACCCGTCTGAACTTAAACACACACACACACACACACACACACACACACACACACACACACACAACTGGTGCTCAAATAATAAACTAAAAGAGAAAGAATAAACGTTTTCCACAACTGTGCTATGAGTAAGTTAGATATAGGATACTGTCGACATTATATTACTTCATGCATAATAAATTCGAATATTTAAATGATATCAAAATACTTAGTTTATATCAACGGTTAGCGTCGAAACTATGGCGCCATCTCTCGAATACATGTTAAAATAGATCGTATATTAGCTTTGCACATTCGCACACCTTAGACATTTGGACACGTTTGAACCATACACAAAAATGTATAACGATGCCAATATTATTGCAGTTTGTGTCTATAGCTTGAAAACAGTGTACTTAAAAGCTTGATTCAATTGGCCATAATGAATGACATTTGCGATATGAAAATGTACAAAACTATATTTTCGTTTGTCTTTAGGTATTTTTATCCATGTTAGTGAGCACTCTACTATTAATAATTTGTGTGCAGTTGTTTCCTTGCATGCTAGTGAAATATTGATTTTAAATTAATTTTGGCATATATATCACGTGTCACAGTTACAAAGAATTCCATTTTTGTCAGCACAAAACCCATCGTCGCAACCTACAATTGACAATGAGTTACGCTCATCTATCCGTCGTGGCTTCCAGTAACAAGAATTCGTTGAGAAACAACAATGTCTAAGTGTAGCAATAGTTATTTCACAGTTATGCACAGACGAGTTTAAAAGTGAAAAGCTATATATATTTAATTACAAACTTCCTCTCGTTTCCTGTCACTTACAGCACTCACTGTGCTATGCATTTGGACTCACTTTTTATCGCAGTATCCACTTGTGGATGTTTGTGTGTGTTGGGGGTGCATATGCGTGCGCGCGTGTGTGTTGCGATATAATTTTGATTATGATGTTAAATGAATGCCATAAAGTGTTGCGAAAAGTTTTCGTAAAACGTTCGCTTCCTTCCTTGTCAAAGTGAATAAAACGCAAATTGCACAGCTTTTGACGTGCAATGTCGGCACTCCACTAGTATTGGTGTATTTTTAAAAAAACAAGGTAAAGTTTGAAGACAAATATAAATGTTAAGTTTGACTTTTTTTCTAAATTAGCTCACATATACAAAACGTTTATTTCTTGCTTTGGTGATATTTTCCAGAATGTTTCGCAAATAATACCATACAAGTGTACAATCCCAACCCATCAGTCTTCGTCGATGTGACAGCCAAAAATTCCGATGGCACATGTATCACCCAATGGAATGATGACACACACAAAGTCATAGTGAGAATCACAGAATGTAGCAAGGTAAAGGCGACTTATATAAATGTACAATCAACAAAGAATGGGATGTTATATTATTACCGCAATTATTATCAGGTCTCTTGTGGAGCCATGGTTCAAGTTCGCGGTTAACTACCTTGGGGACCAACCATTGAATTTTCGGTCGAGGAAGAAGGGGAGGATGAGGGCTGATATTTTTTATCGGTTTTTCTACCGTAAGATAACACTTTCTTCAATTAATATAACACAGATAATTTATTCTATGTTTCAATAAATGAATATTGTGTTCATCCAATTAAACTGTCGGAATTCTTTTCGCCAAAAATTCCCAGCCCAGGTCAAGTTCTGTTCTTTCCAGGATCGACTCAGCTTTAGACTATATTTAGCTTAAGAGTAGATATTAAAGCTATTTCGTCAAGGTTGTTTTCAACCAGGACTCACATACTATATATTTAGATTCAAAAAGGAGATATAGCAGAAGCAGTATTTTCTTACTAGTCACAGTGACTATGGACTTGTCATTACAATAAGATGCACCTTCCTTATTAGTGACTAGGAACGTGTCATTCCATTAAGATGCACAATCGTTGTATCTCTCTGTCACAGTGACTAGGAACGTGTCATTCCATTAAGATGCACAATCATTGTATCTCTCTGTCACAGTGACTAGGAATGTGTCATTCCATTAAGATGCACAATCGTTGTATTTCTCTGTCACATTGACTAGGTACGTGTCATTCCATTAAGATGCACAATCGTTGTATTTCTCTGTCACAGTGACTAGGAACGTGTCATTCCATTAAGATGCACAATCGTTGTATTTCTCTGTCACAGTGACTAGGTACGTGTCATTCCATTAAGATGCACAATCGTTGTGTGTCTCTGTTCTAGTGACTAGGAACGTGTCATTCCATTAAGATGCACAATCGTTGTTAGTGACTAGAGACGTGTCATTTCATTAAGTATTAAATGGTGGAAATAGAACTTGACAAACCCCCAAAATAATCATCGACCCACGAGAAATTATCTGCAGGATTTCTCATACCCACATTGCCTGAAACCCGAGACTAGAACTCAATAGTAAGATGGGCCCATGTAAAAGAAAGAAAATACATCTTTCTTATATATATGTATATATATATATATATATATATATATATATATATATATATATATATATATCTATATATATATATATATATATATATATATATATATATATATATATATATATATATATATATATATATATATGTCTAACCATTATATATTATTCATTTGCTTTTCAACATGAAAGAAATTCTCTATTGTTTTGAAAGGTATCATTTTTAAAATAAAAAAATAATGCTTTCTTTAAGACCATCCGACTTAAATAGTTTCGTTATACATTAGCGCTGCATCAGAAGAATCAGAAGAAAAATACTTTTGGAATAAATTATTGAGAGTCTATTCTATAAGAAATATAACTTCATTCCAAAACATATTACTATCTCCGATATTTTGGCTATAAAGTTGATGCAAAAAAAAATGTTAAATTTCTTTAAAAACATTCAAAACAATTAAACATTAGCTTACTCCATTTTGCTAAGTATTCTTTTGACCTAGAGCAATTTGTGAATTTCGTGATTGCAAGTCCTCATAACTTAGCAATCACTTTTGTCAACTGCCATTTCCATAAGTACTTGTGGATGAAACTCTTTAAATTTCAAATGAATCATTCACTGAGATGGGTATACTTATTAATCATTGGTTTGATTTCGTCAAGCAAGTGTTTTTATAACAATAATTTTCCATTAAGGGTCTGATCTTTAATTCAGTTTTTTTATTGTTGTAATTAAGAGTTTTAATGTGAATTAAATATGTACTAATATAATGCCTAATAGTGCGAAACTATCTTAAATTATATAGAATACACAAATAGCTGTTGGACAGCATCCGCCTCGAATGCGTGAGGTAGTGAGTATTGAAAACCGGCCGATTCTTACCAAAGACTTATAAAAATGTTACTAACGGCTGCCTTGCTTGGCGCCCAGCATTTAAAGGTTACTGTTAAGACTGGTCACCTTACTGTGGGATACTGGGTCAGATGTAATGCTGCAAATTTGTTAAAGCTACGTTAAAAATCCAAATCTCTCTCTCTCTCTCTCTCTCTCTCTCTCTCTCTCTCTCTCTCTCTCTCTCTCTCTCTCTCTCTCTCTCTCACACACACACACACACACACACACACACACTACTGTTTCTCTTTATCGTGCTTTATATCCATATTATTTCTTTAAAGTAATGTTTACATTAAGACCTGATTTTTTTGTGCGAAGAACTTTAATGTGATCGTTGTTTTTATGAAATTTCTTTTAGAATCGGTAAACAATGTTTTTTTTTTTATCATCAGCATATAGAGATAGTTTAATTCATTTCCATCTGTGTTAATACCAGTATTATTTTTATAATTTTAAATCATTATTCGCATTAGCTATGCACAAAGTACAGGCAAATAATGTCATCAAATGACACAAAAACAATAGCTTTTTCAAAGTCAGTCTGGTATATCTTCCTTTTCAGTGTAAAACAGCACATCGTATACTGCTTTATATTTTCACAAATGTGCGTTCATAAAACTAATCTGATTATCTTAACTATGTTAATGTTCGTTTATTGCGATATATTAGTAGACATGTTGAGTCCCTTTGTAGAGGAGATATAATGGTCTCATTTCCATACATAATCGAAATCTTTATCACCAGAATGAATAAAGTAGTAACTACTTCCTTCTGAGTTGCAAAGAGACTATTCATTTCATAACCATAGTTAATATTCTATTTAAGCTTTAGTAGAAAACCCGTCGGAACCTAAATTTTATAATGTTGTCATCTTAAGGTAGTAAACGCTTCAGCATATGATACCTTCCCCTCCCCTCCCCCATGACTCTGGTTTCTTTTTAGGTCTCGCTGGACAGTTTCTTTTGGGCAAATTTTTCTCCTACAAAATAACCTATTGCAGAAAAATGATACTATTACATTAAATATACAAATAAAAAACTAATGATTTTTGTTGAAAGGATGCTTGTAAAATTCTGACTGAGGTATTATTCAATTCCTTATGCAACTAGTGACATTTATACTGAACCAACACTGTCACCAACCCCTCTTTGTTTTACATTCATTTTTAACAGGAAAGACCTGTTTTGAATATTTTTCTGTGACAAGACAGTTAAAAGAATCAGTATGTGCCTTATGCTTGAATACAGTTCACTAGTACTGTAACAGATTAGCATACTTTTCATCACCCATCAACCATCTACATTTTTAGGTATTACCTCTGTAGCAGACACATGTAAATATGTATGCCAAATCGGCTGCTCATTTGAAGCCCAAGTTACGCATTTGATATCCAATGCTAGTCTAACTGTGATAGGCAGTCACCAACAAATCAACCCATTTCCAAGCCTAACTCAAAGTAATTCTAAACGAATTTACAGATTTAGCTTATGTGTGAACAGACAAATGCTAGGATTGTGATAATTAGGCTCGTGCCTTCTTACCTTAAACATCTGGGAGGTGTCAAAATACGAAACTATCCAGTGAGACCTTAATATTTGAATATATCATCATTTACTAAATTAATATCAAAGTTTTCAATATCTTATGTATGTAGACTTTCATAAGAGGACTGTCTTTTCAAGTATTTTTGTTTGTAGAGGTAGTGTTGTCACTGTTAATGTTACTTCTCATATAATTGATTAAGATAGTTTCGGCTCGACATTTTGTAAAAATATTTAGTCATTTTATACCTAATTCAATTTAACTGTAGACATTCTTTTATATGACTGGCAAGTTTCGTTGACGTAACTCTTTAATCTTTCACGTGCCATTAATATTATTTCATTATCATTTGATCAAATATTAAACTCTTGAATAATATATTTTCACTAGCCTCTCATGCTTTTTCTAAATGAAGAATAAGATAAGGTGTCGCTCTAATAACTTGAAAAAATAAATTTAACTTGTAATATCACAGATATCGTTTCGCACATGCATAAAAGAAACTATTGTCATGCAACGGCTTTTTTATCTGATCTTTTAGTTTCAGTATGTCTTGTCATTATGTAGTTTGTGTATTGAATTTTCGAAAACATAATACGTTCTTGACGCTTTACACCAATGTCAAGAGTTGACCAATTCTACTTCCTTGTTCATTATTTGCAATTTCAATAGATATAAGCAAGTTCTCAGAAATCGGAAAAATGTTTTGCTCTTTTATTTCAACCTTTCCATATTTATCTATTTCTCCAAGGTCTCGCCACATTTCAATGAGGCTAACTCATTACTGATATCAATCAGTTTTTCTCTTGATCTTGGGTTGTTCAGTCTGAAATAATTATGTTTGCTTCTGTTTATCCTTGCTTTTCTTCAAATTCAAAATTATCGTTTAAAAGGACTGCTACTCTTAAACGCCTATACACGCCTAAGACGTATTTACTATTTTTCTTTATTTAGTAGATGTTTTTATCTTGTAAAAAAAAAATGATAGCTGTTTTTTAATTTAAAAAAATTATATTAGAATTCTCACGTTTTGGATGTGTAATCTACATCATAACAGCTCATGGATGCAGGTCATTTTGTCAATAATTTTGTAAACAATCTGAATTTACTTCCGACCTGATGACTTGCAAATAGGAACAAAGAGACAAATATTAAAATAATAAATATGTTTGCAATAATAAAATAAAATACAACTAGAATCATCGAGACGTTAAATGCTACTTAACAACGAAATCAAGCCAAAGATTGTTCAATAAATTCAATTGAAAACAAAAATATATTGTCAACAACAGAAAACAATTAGTCGTTGATACCTTAGCAAATTAGAAAACTGTAGTCATTCCATACCTTAACAATATAAGAAAGCATATACTTGTGTATACCTTAGCGACGTAAGAAAGTCTTAAGTCATCAATGCCATAGCAACAACGAACGCAAGCAAAGTCTGTACAGCTCACATACCATGAAAGCAACAGAGCAGCATATAGTGATAAAAAGAGAAAAAATACTAGGACCTCAGTTTGATGTTAAACTGATTTCCGTAAACAGCCTATATTTGGCATAATAAAACGTTTGTAAAACAAAATTACTATAACATTTTATTTTCAATGTATGATTTTTCTCATACATGTACACTTAGCTTTTCAAAAAACTAATATACAGCTGGTTTTTCCCCTTCTTTTTCAAAAAGATGTAAATCACCGTAACCAGAGAAAATATTTACTTTTAACGAAAGTTACATTGGCCTTTAAACAAAAGGCTTTAAAAATACACGCCAAAAAAGAGGAATTCACAACAAAGAGAGAAAATAAGTCATACAAGTCGCATACAAGTCGCAGGGGACGTTCATGACAATACAAAAAGGAAAATAACAAGCAAAAGACATATAGCAATAAGTGAATATTTAAAGCAATACTTTACTGTTCAACATATTTTTCAGTCAATGCAGATTTAGACAGATGTGAGAATTTGTTTAAGACTGTTTATTTTTTTTACTGATAAAGTCACTTGATACAAAGTAATATTGATTAATGTCGTTTCTAAAAATATGTTAATTCAAAGGTAAATAAACTGAGGCACAACCAATACTTTATTTTAAATTTTTTACAGTAACGTAGTTTACCTTAGACAAAAATAAAAAAGCAACTTATACTGTGAGGCAATGGATAAAAATGTTCAACAATATGCTTACAATAGTTTTTCCCTTTCTAAAAAGAGGACAAAAAGAGGAAGCGATATGTTAATATAGGTCGTGGGTTTGATCCCCGGCCGAGTCATACCAAATACTTTAAAAAATTGTACTTACAGCTGCCTTGCTTGGCGCTCAGCATTAAGAGGTTAGTATTAGGACTGGTCGGCCTGGTGTCAGGATAATGCGGAATTATGCACCCGTGCTAGACGTCACTATAAACTGCCAATACCAGACATCGTAGTGATATGACTGAAAAATTGTGAAAGCTGCGTTAACAATCTCTCTCTCTCTCTCTCTCTCTCTCTCTCTCTCTCTCTCTCTCTCTCTCTCTCTCTCTCTCTCTCCATAATGTTCGTGTCAATGCATTTTATTCAAGCAAATTCTTTGGAATTCTTCCTTGATTCCAACCACATATCTACAGTATTTTCCTTATTTTTGTTTGAAGGTTCTCTTTTGTTTCAATGACATAATTGTTCTTAGCGAGACTTTCTCTTTCTGTTTTCATAGGAACTTGCGGGTCAGTCACAATTTTCACGTTAAGATTTTGCCAGTGTATAGCAGACATGGTTCGTCCTACCTCACCCATTCAAAAGAATGTTGTCTTTTCTTTCATGCTTTATGATGAGAAAAAATATGTCATCAAGATTATTTAATTATTTTTAATGAGGGATCAAGCCAGTTATTGAACTTGGTCGTACGAACTCATGACTGGCGCGTTATTTTGGCCAAGCCATTTATATAACCTGGAAAACTTGCTTGCTACCATTACACAGCTTTTTTTACACTGGCATCGCTAACCTCTGGCACACTTCACTATCACTAATTCTAAATATCATTTAGTCTGTTCCTCAAAGTCTCCACACTAGGTTTTGTTTAAACAAGAACAGAATCTATTTTCTTATCCACGGTCCGATCGTTCCTCTGCTGTGTTAACAAATTCAACGGACATTTTCTTTTCAGTTTCAGTTGTAATTACAGCCTCACCAGTAGAAGGCCGTGTAATTTGACATTGGAATTTGACTATCGTTTGATTCTTGTGCATATTTATCGGGTATTATGTCCTGTTTAATTCTCAGTCGACAGCGAGACATTCATGAACTATATTTTGGATCAGTATGGTTCTTATCTTACATGATATATTTTCAGGTGAGCCAAGTGCAACTGCTTTCCGCCATAGCAAAGTCGGAAGTCAAATGCTAAGTATTGCATTCTAGTAAAAGTCAAACAGGTTATCACGTTGTAAGGAACGATAACCAAATTGCAACATGTATGTGCTAGACCCTGAAGCTAATATTTCCGCGTCATAAATGTTCGAAAGTCAGTCTTGCGAACAATGAGGTGTCAAGCCAGTTATTTAACATGGTCGTAGGAACTCGTGACTGGCGCGTTATTTTGGCCAAGCGATTTATATAACCTAGCCATAACATGGTTCACAGGTAAGTGATGAAATCATATGTTCAGATCAAAGGAACATCAAGTGGGGGCCGTAAATCATCCCTTGACAGACTGTGATAATATATAGTACGAGTACGGACTCGGGGTCTTGTGCGGGGTAGTGTGAATATTTGCCAGTTTCACTTTCTAATTTTCTTTTTCTTTTCAGAATAACCAAATCCATATTGACTTCTCCAGTAAAACTTTCAGTTTCCTCCAGGGAGGGAAAAATACATCTTTCGCGTCCTACATTATTATATGTAATGAAATTCCCAAAGAAGGAGTAGAAAAAGTAGCGAATAACAGAGCTACCGCAATGTAATCTCTCTCTCTCTCTCTCTCTCTCTCTCTCTCTCTCTCTCTCTCTCTCTCTCTCAATATCAATCCAAGTGCGCAAACATCAATTTGCCTAAATAGTTCGTGTATGTCTCGGATGCGGTAGGTCGTAGTTTCGAACCCCGTCCAGGTCATACCTAGGACTTGTAAAAATGGTGCTAGCAGCTACCTCGATTGGCGCTCAGCATGAATAGGTTAATGTTGGATCTAGTCTGCCTGGTGTCAGGATAATGTAACTAGGTGGGACATGAGGCTACATGTCAGCGCCATGATGCCCCAGTGCTAGACATCACTATAAACGGCCAGACTGCAGACACCGTAGCGATATGACTTCATAATTGTTAAAGTTACGTTAAAAATCCTAACCACACACACACACACACACACACACACACACACACACACACACACTGGTTAACAAGAAAGGGTCGTTGTTTATAGAGAAGTTTGGTGATTTGTGATGATGATATAGAGCAAAAACGGTTTATTATTAGCTACTTGTACAGTACAAAGATTGGTTGTCGGAAAATATTAACGGAAACATACAATTAGGGTACACATTTTCTAAATATTATATAATATACTATTATTGATATCTGATTGATTACACCCTTTTGCACCCTGATTTTTTAAATTTTGTTATATGATATTGTTACATTTCTAGGTCTTACAATGTGCAACAGAAGGAAGTGAAACCAACAATTTAACTCAAATCAACATGTTCAATTTCTATACAATAAAAAGTGAAAGATGTAAATGTCAAATAATCTTAAATGTCCAGTCGCAAGTCTAAAACTATGAAGTTCAACGAATGATTTCCAGTGAGTTAAACGTTTGCTTGACGTAGAATTGTTACAATATACTTTGCATATTACTACTATATTTTCCAGTGCTATTATGTTTGGTGTGTTATTTATCATATGAGGAGCCGTTCTAATTATAGCTGTAGTTTTAATCATTAAGATTTGAAGTGCATTTATTACTATATGATGTAAAATTAAAACTTTATAGGATGTGCAAACGTCAATATGTGATGTAGATGTTTTACATAGTACTGTGCAAACTTCATTATGTGATGTGGATTTTTAATTATATACTGTCCATTTTATTAGGTCATATACAAAATCCTTCATGGTGACGATGAAGCTGACAACTCCCTCAAATATGAGAATTTCCTAATGTATCGGTTGCAAAAGAAAATACTTTACAATCAGGCTAGTAACTTTGGATTCACTAAACAGTTCCGTAGTAGGACTGATCATGGGCTATGACTGTATTTCTTCCTCTTCATTTGTCGTGACGTATTTTGTATTATATTCGATAATGCAGGATTTTAGTTCTGTACATCATTTATGCATGTCCGGTTAAAGATTTTGGCCTACAGTGTGCGTGGGAATCTATCATTTTTGTTCTCTCTCTCTCTCTCTCTCTCTCTCTCTCTCTCTCTCTCTCTCTCTCTCTCTCTCTGTGTTTTATATACATTTTCAAAGCAAAGTGTTTGATTTTGTGAAAACTCCATTTTCTTATCATAGTGGGATATCAATGATGAAGTTGTGAACGCCATATATATAAAATATATGTCATGTTGTTTAGTGTGAGCTCTTTATGGAGCTGAAATTTGCAAGGTTGGCCGATTTTTCACGCGATGTTAGGGGGTGGGTTGGTTGACTCGTAAAAGGGCAATGGTAGAAAGATCAGCGATGTCGCGTCAGACTTTTAACTCATTATCTTTCTTCATTTTATGACGAGTTTGAATATGCATATATGTATAGTGTTATTTAGCTTTATTTTCTGCGCCATATCCAAATGCAGTTTAGTGCGCTCTTTAATAAATGTTAATTATAGTGGAGACTTTAAGGCGAAAGCAATGGCACGAACGTTATCACAAATTTGCCAAAATCTTAGTAATGTGTCACGAAGCTGGCTTTAGAGTATTTCCACGTCAATTGTAACGCACAAAATATCTTTATATATTTGAACCACAATTTTCAAATCAGGTCTTTACGTATAAAGTGGGAAATAATTAGAAATGGTCTGTTTAGAGTGTTTTATTTCATGTTATCACCGATTTGTTTACCCAGAATGAACATTTCAGTCTTTGAAATTCTCGTAGGTTCCTGGCCAACTTTATCGCTAACGTACGTATAACTAGCAAGAACAATAATTCTATATTACTCTTGCCATTTTCTTTTGTTACCAGCATTGCAAAAGTAGTATGCAACCAAACAGAATTATCATACCCCATCCATACTTACAACTTCTCCATCGTAAAAAATAATTTAAAGAATGACTTGTAGATATGAATTGTCATTAAGGATTATTTAAAAGGTTCTTGAATTTAAAGGTTGACAAGAACATAAGTTGTACTTACCCTTTGAACAGATTATCAAAATGAAAGTGACAGTGAAAGAAACCTCGATGCTGTTGACAAGTATTCCCCCGTTCATTCCCACCACCTAAATTTTTTTACTTTGAAACATTTCAATTTGTCCAATCAAATACGTGTCTGTGATTATCAATATAAGGTTTCACTAACAAGAAGTTCGTGGTCTGCACGTCTAACACACGAATTTAACTTGATCTCTGACTACAACTTTAATCCTAAGGTCACAAACATGAGTTGGTGTCATGTAAAATACATTGTTTGCTTTATTCAAAGGGATTGAAGAAATATAGCAAATGATAAACTTTAAACTAAAACCTCACATTAAGTCTTCCAAATATGTGATCTCTACTTAAGGTCAAAGGATGGAGCAAGTATGTCACATAATGAAACATTTTTACTTTATAACGCATAAGCCGAAATACGATAGTATCCATCATGTTCTTACAGAAATAGTCAAAACTTAAAGAACATGAACTGAAATCTTTACAAATATTGACGCCTCTGATGCAGCTCTCTGAAAAGTTAATGCAGTGTCTGTCATCCATTGACCCAAGTTAGTCAAAACTTGCACAAGTCTAATCGATCACTGTTACAAATCCTCATGCTTACCATTGCATACCTCTTTGTCCATTATATAAATATATAATGAGTACAGGGCTGCGGATAGGATTTCTAAGTCCTAGGAAACATTATCCAGTAGACCCCTGTGAATTTAGAAAAAATAAAAAATAACTTCTCATCGGCGGCTCATACCATCGTTGTGTGTCTTCTGAATTTTGTCTTATTTGTCCTACAGTTTCCGCGGCCTCTACTGTGTCTACTATGTTGCCTGAATATATTTTTATTTCATCACAAAGTATTAGAATGTGTTAGTGTGATTGCATGCCTTAAAAATAGTTGTCATCCACCCAACCCGCATCAAGGTCACGTGGTAAAGTGTAAACAGAGGAACATGTTCGGAATGTGGACGAACTGGCAGCTTGAACTTTGTAAGTCTTCAAGCATTGCTATGATGGACACGTACAAGTAGGACCATATCATTTCACCGATTTCTAAAACGTTGACCGAAGGTCCATATTTTGTTGGTTCTGCTGATGTTTGTTACTGTTATGAGAAGAGAAAAATTTATTTGGTTGTGGTACTTCATATACAATCATTACAAATTGATAAGTTGTCTTCCAATATGGCTGCCACCTAGTCATCTGAAAGTGGCTATAAATAAGGAAGGAAGAGACTGGTAGAGTGACCTTAGCTATTACAGTGCCACCATGCTGTGCTAGTATTCAATGACTGGGACAATATATATTGGGCCAGATTGTGGAGCATTTGCCTTCAAAACCGGTACAGCAGTAAATTCTCAACTTCAATGGCGTTTACGGTTGGATCTTCACGATAAGGAAATTTGCACGTCATGTAATGAAAGAATGTACAACATATATAGTAAAATATTTAATACAATATCTACATCATATTTGTATTTAACTTCATCGTATGTATTACGTACGTTAGAACACACATCGATACAACACATCACATAATAACAAAAGCACATGATATTAAATGCACAGCATCTTCTCATAGCTGTATGCCGTATATTTAAAAGCGCATATCATACCAAATAAACACACATGACATAATAAAATATTATACAGAAAAGCATACCTTATAATAATAAGTGTACAGTATATAATTAGCAATATACCCTGTATAATAAAAAAGCACACAAAATACTCTTGATTTAACTTCGTGTATTTAAAGTGACAGCTTAAGAAAGCTCTTCCTTTCTATACGCATGGATATTCAAACTTTAGGTGACTTAAATATGTGGTTTGCTATCTATGTTATCGTTTTTCAGAATGACTCTTTTGCCAGGCACACGCTTGGATATAAATAGCACACAGGTGCAAAGTACTACGATTCTCAGAAATCGCATGAAGTTATACTTTCCGGTTTTCTATTTTACTTTCCAGAATTCCTACAAAGATAGTGAGAAGTGTAACGCCCTTCTTTGCCTTAATGGGACACGTGTATGCTGACAACAAAAAGACCAAGGTTGTTAGAAGTGCTCATCTAGGGACAAAACTCTGTTGGGTAATACAGGGGCCAGGTAAAACATTTTAGAGTTCCCCGTGAATGTTTGTTTTTCTATGTTGTTTCTGAGAAACTTTTTGTTAGGTCTTTAGTGACTAGACCCAATCCTTTTTATCTGGAATATTAATATTATTCAAGTGCTCTTTTTAAAAGAAATTAATTCATATTATAATACAAGTTATTCCGTTTGAACGGATGCATACTGAGCACGTTTTTATACACAATAACCAACTGAGATCCTTAGCATGTAGTAACCATGATAAATCAAATTTATACATTGGACTGATATTGAACAATCCCATAAGGAACTTATGCTCTGATTGTTAACTTTAAAACTATTAAAATTCTCCACACATATGCACATGCTGGGCACGAAAATGTCAATGTACACGTATCAACCTCTAATTATGAACATATTTACTGGGCCTATAAAGATCTCACACTATAATCTTGTACATATTTATTGAGCCAGTAAAGATGACACGCTATGACTATATGCACAATTACTGGGCCTTTTTAGACAAAAGCACATGCTCAACTGACGTTTTCCCAGGGGCAGACCTTAGCCTTAGGGTAGTGGCGTGACAGCTGTCCAAAGCAACACCCCAGGGGTAGCGGGCATGCCAATTGCGGAAACAAACTTCTTGTAGAACAACATTTTGATTGGTAGTCGCGGCCAATTTCAAAGTTTTGTAGGAACGGAGACAAATTCGCTTGCTACGTTACTGGCACAGGGACTAATGCTA
The DNA here is from genome assembly GCA_029339505.1 of Unio delphinus. NCBI lineage: Eukaryota > Metazoa > Mollusca > Bivalvia > Unionida > Unionidae > Unio > Unio delphinus. Next base: position 1,418,247 of record JAQISU010000180.1, read on the forward strand.
AAGTTTCAAGACTTGGGATCAAGGTCAAAACAAGGAAATAGAGGATTTCGATTCTGACACAGAATTGTTTCCTAATTTTGTTGAAAGCCCTAAAATTCAAAGAGTAAGGTGGTAGAAATCGGGAAAATTGTCACGGTAAATCATAAGTTTTATAAATATACAATTATGAAAATCAAAGGTCACGTCAGTGCCAAGTAGAAACATTTTCAAAACAGGAAATGTGTTATGGTGTTGCACTTGTTTGGATATATTAAGTTCTCTTTCTGGCGATAGACTGCAACTATGCAGATTTTCCATTGGTAGTTATAGTACATTCCATCGCTACGAATCCAAAAGGTATTGTGTATGAACAACGGTTGAAAACCTTTTCATGATAAAGTGAATATTTCGTTGGTGTGTCTTGCTATGTTCTCTTGCAATTGAAAACATCGGTGCCATTTTCTTGCTTTAAGCTATTTAAATATTTATACATTAAACTTGCTATATATGGTTTTACTGAAGAATGTCATCTACCTCTAATAAGTAGGTCATATATTTTAAATATTTTTGTATTATAATTAACTTTTTAAACCGCTACGGTGGCTTAATGATTAGAGCGTTCGCCGCGGAAGCGAGAGGTCTGGTTCGATCCCCGGCCAAGTCATACCAAAGACTTACAAAAATGGTGCTAACAGCTATCTCGCTTGACGCTCAGCATTAAACGAATAGTGTTGGGACTGGTCGGCCTGGTGTCAGGATAATGTGGCTGGGTGGGACATCATGCTACATGTCTGTGGCATGATGTCCCAGTGCTAGAAATCACTATAAACTGCCACACTGCAGATATCATAGCAATATGACTAAAAAAGTGTTAAAGCTACTTTAAAATTCCTAATCAAACAAACAAAATCATATTTATTATATTGAAGAATGCTTCAAGTACGTCAAAATCACATACGTTGTACGGAAGAATGCTATCCACCTGTTGTACGTAGGTCACATTCACAAATCATATGAGACTATTTTTTTATACTGCTTGGAACTTGACTACAATATCGTCGAAGTACTAAATTTCATAACTTCAAAATTAATTCAACATGGCCTGTTTAAGTGATGGAGAAAGCGACATACAGATTTTAATTTAGTTTCTTAGCTTGTTTGCTCAGACATATTTCCAGGTTCTATTGCATGTTTCTTTTCATCACAGCACAACATAAATTATCCCAGCTAGATTCTATTTAAATAAAGCTGACAGAAAGAAATATTCGACAAATGTTATTTAAGTTTCTTTGCAATTAATATGATAATTATCAGATATATTTTGCGTGAAAATAGTTACAAATATAATATCTACTAGTACATGTTAATGGAATGCTTCATCTTCATCATACTCTTCATTGTCCTCATTTGTATCATTACAATCTTCGTTATTATTGCCATTATTGATTTGCTTATTTATTTATAGAAATGTACAGCCTGCTCCCATCTATGTGCAAAGCATATCCAGGCCTTAGTGCTAACGATGAAGTTCATCAGATTTTAATATTTTCTGGGTAGGTAAACTTCACACCAAAGTCAAATGTTAGTCTATAATATAATTTTCTATGCAGGTAATACAATTCAAACGTTAGGCATTTGAAAGGAGACCAAAATAAACCGCTATATCCTTCCACCCGCTCTAATTTGTCATCTTGATCATCACTGTAACAATCGATACATGTTACAGGATCAAAACTCGAGAGTACAATATAGTGTATGAAAGTTTCACATATATTCTAAAATGTATTTGTATAATTATGTTTAAATGAGAGCAGGCATATGTGTAAATGAATGCATGAATACGTGAGCTAAGAAAACGTTGTCTATTAATAATTTGACTCGAAAATGATGTTTCATGCCTGTAAAATCTCCATCTCGTTTAATATAAAGTATTGTAAGCAGTTAAGAGGAATGTATTGTTAAAGGGCAAAATAATGATGTATTTATCAAAACGACATCATGTCTAAGTAAGAGTGTGGTGATTTAGATAAGAGTGGGATGTCTAAATGAGAGTGGGGTGTGTAAGTAATGGGGGGGGGGTAAGCAAGAGTAGGGTGTCTAAATGAGAGTAGGATGTGTAAGTAAGGGGGGTTAAGCAAGAGTAGGGTGTCTAAATTAGAGTTGGGTGTCTAAGTAAGAGTGAGATTTCTAATCGAGAGTGGATGTCTAAATGAGAGTGAGTGTCTAAGTTAGTGTGGTGTCTAAGTGAGGGTGTGGTATCTAAATGAGTGGGGTGTCTAAATGAGAGTGGGTGACTAAATGAGAGTGAGTGTCTAAGTTAGTGTGGTGTCTAAGTGAGGATGTGGTATCTAAATGAGTGGGGTGTCTAAATGAGAGTGGGTGACTAAATGAGAGTGAGTGTCTAAGTTAGTGTGGTGTCTAAGTGAGGGTGTGGTATCTAAATGAGTGGGGTGTCTAAATGAAAGTGGGTAACTAAATGAGAGTGAGTGTCTAAGTTAGAGTGGGTGTCTAAGAATATACAGTATACTTGCTACACATTACTACAGCAGTAAGGTATCACAAAAAAGCAAGACTTACAACTTGTGATTAATCGATAGAAAAATATGAAAACTTTCTGACAGTGTCGTAATGCAAGAAACATAATCAATGAAATATACAATTGAGGCACACAATGTCAGCGCTGGATGTAATAAGAAGCTGGGAAAAGAAAATTCATCTGAATGTTATTATGTTGAAAAAAAGATAATTGATCTCAACTTTCTATGCTATTGTTGTAGAACTATATCGACCTCAATTCGTGTGGTAGAACTATATCAACTTCAACTCGTATGGTATAAATATATCCCTCTCATTTCTGGATACTCGTTTGGTAGAACTATACGTTGCTTGTATTTTAGTACATAGAAAGTAGGAGACAGAAATTGACGAATATGTAAGCAGTAAACAGGGAGAAATACCAATGGTTGGCAAAGGATAAACAAGATGTAAATATGTTGTAGTAATTCATATATAAATATTTCTTTCAAATAACAACATACTTCATTTTAATGAGCTGGTTTCTAAATGTATATCTTCTAAAATCAATTTATTGTAGAAATTCATTTCCATTTCTAGGATTCGATTTCTTTTACAATTCTGATGTGTAAATGTTTCTATTTATATTTGTATGTACATGTATTTTCACAAGTATGCCATACTACTGTGTATATCTTAAAATGTGTAAGACTGTTATTATCTTATTACTGTGTAAACTACCTTACTACTGTGTACAATACCGTACTACTGTGTAAGGTACCTTACTATTGTGTACAATACCGTACTACTGTGTAAGGTATCTTATTACTGTGTACGATACCTTACTACTGTGTACGATACCTTACTAATGTGAAAGATACCTTACTAATGTATGAGATACCTTACTATTGTGTAAAAGATCTTATTATTGTGAAAGATAATTTATTGGTGTGTAAGATCCCTTACTGCTTGGTAAGATACTACTGTGTGTGATTCCTTACTAATGTGTACGGTACCGTACTATTGTGAACGATACGTTACCACTTTGAATCACACCATATTACTGTATTTCATACGTTACTGGTGTCAGAATAGGAGTAATACGTGTGTTACATATTCTCATGCACCACCATGACGCTAGACGTTTTATTATGTGATGGCAACGACATTAAAACTTGTAAATTGAACTATCAAAGGTGGTATGGAATCAGCACCTTTTATCCACTTGTAAATATAGGTTAGACAAGCTTAACTATCATTTATACTTAGAAGAGTAGAATGTTTTAACAAGAAATAAATTCTTATTTTTTTTAAGTTTAATGAATCAGCATCGAAAAAAATTGCATCATGTCCGTTTCAAGACCAGTAATTGGTTATAGTTATCCTCAGGAAAAGACGATACCAGCAGGATGTTAATCCGTGGAATTCCTGTCGCCTACAGGTGTTTGGGTAGCTTGATTTCATGCTATGCTGCTTTTGTTGTTCATACGGTTTGAACGTCCACTTCATGTAATCAATAAATTCTGTAGAGTATTCTAATAAAGCTGGTGTATGCGCATTTGTTTATAGCGCTTCGTTTTACGAAATTCTTAGACTTTCGTGATTACTTGCTTGATTATGGGAAGTCGCTGCTAGGAATATATTCCTTACCCCGAAATTATTAGCAAACTGCTAGGAGCAAACGTCACGGACTGAAGTGTGAGTTTCCATGATGACATGGCTTACGTTTGATGAATTCAGGTCAGAGCCTCATGAGTGTACCTGTCGTTAAATAGTCCCTATTAAAATCTAGTTGTGTTTATTGATCGTGTGAATCCAGGTGCAATATATAATATTTGAGATCGGTGTATTACACAATAGAATAAACCAGAAGGGACTGTTCCGTCGTCTGCATGCACAGTTTATTGTTGCCATGGTGGTAAATGTGACGCAATTTTACAGGCGAAATGTGGCTTAAAACCATGATTTGACTAGCCTAAGATTGCATAGAAAAGTTAGTTTCCAGTTGTTTTTTTTTTTTAAAAAAGGGGGGGGGGGTATAATTTTACGGCATGAAATGCTGACGGTACGACAGAATGTTAATGAAAAGAAACTATGCCAACGTGTGGTTGATAGACATTTGGGAACTTGTGTGATCTGTACTCTTGTATTAATCAGAGTAAAATTATTATAGAATGGCAACGTTGGGCTTTCTAGTTTACAACAGTAGTTGTATATATGTCTTTGGAATTGTTGAAACTTATGACTTCTAACGGGATCGCACGTGGGTTTGACATCGCTCGGTCAAATAAAACCCCGTATATTGTTACAGTATTTTCATTCCCATTTCAGCTGTTCCCATAATAAAGACCTGGTATCAGATTTTAGAGTGGCGGGATCGGGTGAGTTATGGGCAGATCTTTACGCCTTTCGGTTTCACCACAGTCCATTCCTTACCCTTGTATGTGATGTCCGAGTCTGTCCCATTGGATCCCATGCATGCAATTATGTGAGTAAAACAAAATTGACGACTTTCTAACTCGTACACACCAGTATTATGATTATTAGCAAACTATGTTATAACCATATTGGTATTGATCTTTTTGCTAGACTGTGTATTATGTAGCTCCGACACAAATGTGATGCTCAGGACATAATTCACCTGCATTATATATTCACATTAGCATAGCTGGAATACTGCATATTGTATACACATTAGCATAGCTGGAATACTGCATATTGTATACACATTCGCATAGCTGGAATACTGCATATTGTATACACATTAGCATAGCTGGAATACTGCATATTGTATACACATTAGCATAGCTGGATTACTGCATTGTATGTACACATTGGCAAAGCTTTATTACTGCATTGTATGTACACATTGGCAAAGCTTTATTACTGCAATATAGAAAGGAACTGCTCTAGTGGCCTAAGTGGTTAAAGCGTTTACCTCTAATGTGGGAGGTCGTGGGTTCTAACTTCTGCCGAATCATGCCAAATGCTTATAAAAATGGTATACCTTGCTTAGCGCTCATCATTAAGAGGTTAGTATTAGGACCGGTCGGCCTGGTATCAGGATAATGTGACTGGGTGGAACATGATGCTACATTTCTAGTGCCCCAGTGCTATACATCACTATAAACTGCTACACTGCATACATCTTTGCGGTATGACTCAGGCTGATAAAGCTACGTAAAAGATCCAAAACCACACAAACACGCATAATATAGACACTCTAGCACATTAGTATAGCTAATGCATAATATAGACACTCTAGCACATTAGTATAGCTAATGCATAATATAGACACTCCAGCACATTAGTATAGCTAATGCATAATATAGACACTCCAGCACATTAGTATAGCTAATGCATAATATAGACACTCTAGCACATTAGTATAGCTAATGCATAATATAGACACTCCAGCACATTAGTATAGCTAATGCATAATATAGACACTCCAGCACATTAGTATAGCTAATGCATAATATAGACACTCCAGCACATTAGTATAGCTAATGCATAATATAGACACTCCAGCACATTAGTATAGCTAATGCATAATATAGACACTCCAGCACATTAGTATAGCTAATGCATAATATAGACACTCCAGCACATTAGTATAGCTAATGCATAATATAGACACTCCAGCACATTAGTATAGCTAATGCATAATATAGACACTCCAGCACATTAGTATAGCTAATGCATAATATAGACACTCCAGCACATTAGTATAGCTAATGCATAATATAGACACTCCAGCACATTAGTATAGCTAATGCATAATATAGACACTCCAGCACATTAGTATAGCTAATGCATAATATAGACACTCCAGCACATTAGTATAGCTAATGCATAATATAGACACTCCAGCACATTAGTATAGCTAATGCATAATATAGACACTCCAGCACATTAGTATAGCTAATGCATAATATAGACACTCCAGCACATTAGTATAGCTAATGCATAATATAGACACTCCAGCACATTAGTATAGCTAATGCATAATATAGACACTCCAGCACATTAGTATAGCTAATGCATAATATAGACACTCTAGCACATTAGTATAGCTAATGCATAATATAGACACTCCAGCACATTAGTATAGCTAATGCATAATATAGACACTCCAGCACATTAGTATAGCTAATGCATAATATAGACACTCTAGCACATTAGTATAGCTAATGCATAATATAGACACTCCAGCACATTAGTATAGCTAATGCATAATATAGACACTCCAGCACATTAGTATAGCTAATGCATAATATAGACACTCCAGCACATTAGTATAGCTAATGCATAATATAGACACTCCAGCACATTAGTATAGCTAATGCATAATATAGACACTCTAGCACATTAGTATAGCTAATGCATAATATAGACACTCTAGCACATTAGTATAGCTAATGCATAATATAGACACTCTAGCACATTAGTATAGCTAATGCATAATATAGACACTCCAGCACATTAGTATAGCTAATGCATAATATAGACACTCCAGCACATTAGTATAGCTAATGCATAATATAGACACTCCAGCACATTAGTATAGCTAATGCATAATATAGACACTCCAGCACATTAGTATAGCTAATGCATAATATAGACACTCCAGCACATTAGTATAGCTAATGCATAATATAGACACTCCAGCACATTAGTATAGCTAATGCATAATATAGACACTCTAGCACATTAGTATAGCTAATGCTATTTCTGTCCTTTTAGATATCCTTTAATGTTTTTGTACATCATCAACACATAAATATACAAATTACTTTTTGTCCCATAATGTGTAGTACAAAGAATTTATTTCTTAAACCATTCGTATTTTACGTAGTGAAGAAAATGGTCATTACATTGTATCTGCAATAATTTTTATACAGGAAAAAATAGTTAATAAATAAAAAAAATGCTTATTCCATACAATCTAGAAGCGATTAGATACTAAATCGTTTTAATTTTAAATGAAAAATTTGAAATTACTACTTTTGCTTATTGTTAGACATGGCTAACACAGTTCTTGCGGTTGGTCAATTAACAAGTCATGAAAGTTTACCGGTATAGAAAATACACCAACAGACAATTGGAAGTTGAAATAATTGTATTCAAGATCTTCTTTTGAGCTATCCATCTAATGGTTTCTTTCCTTTAAATATCATTGTACAAATACGTAATTTTCGTATATTCATGTTTGCATAATATCGATACATATGCTTCATGATTTATAGGCCTAGCTCTAAATTAGCTATTGACTTCACGAGTAGAGGACAAGAGGGCGTCAATATTTTCAACGCTCTGTGTGCACTTAGAACTTTCATTTGACTCACGACATGACCGATGGTAGCAAGCAAATTACTTTTATGCTCAAAACATTGGCTAACATACTGAACTAGCAGATTTCTTACTTGATACCGCGCGATGGCCGAGGTTTACCGTTTATGCTCTGCTGTGTTTATAATTATTCGCACGGAAAATATAAACAGCGATATAATTCTACTTCTCAAGTCAAAGTGAAATAGCATATTTCGAAGAAAAAAAAAGAAAAATAGTATCGCATTATTGGTTTTGATCTGGAGTTATCTTCGTTGGGAGGCTCAATCTTTAAAAGTCGGCCACCTAAACATTTAAAGATCACTTCTAATTTCACGAACATCGACACGCCAGTGAAATTATTTATTTTGTAATTCATTCTGGTGAATTATCTCAATTATTTTACATGTAAAATCTAATAATTCACGGTCTGTTGTATATTGCATTATCACAATCACTTTACATGGAAATTCCAGTAATTCACGGCCTGGGATATAAAAAGATAATTTCAAAACATTTTTTATTACATTTGTTTATATCAACATTAGACAACGTCGTGGTCCTTTGTGAGTCTGTCAAATTCACCGATATCGAGTCAATAACACTTGACCATATATTTATAATGTTATATTTATTAATTTCTATGTTATGATTGATTAAGCTTTGCTTACCTGACCATTGTTTGTTTTTTGTTTTTGTTGTAAACAACATATTCCGTAGCTAATTTTATATATGATCGTAGATTATATATTAAGATTATTATTATTATTTGTCGGTAAACATAATTACTTCGTTTTGAGTTTAGATATAGTAATGATTCTGATCACTGAAGATTCCTAAAACGAATTTTGTTTACAGGCTGGTCGAAAATTATATTTTGATGACCCTCTTATTGGTCCTCAGGTTTTTGTGTCAGAAGTAACCAGACATTATTTGTATCTATATCAAGATTTGTACTGGAATCAGTCTTTTGGATGTGTTCGGTTTAATTTGAGAGTTTTTTTTTTTAAATGTCCGTTTTGCTCTTTTCGTTTAGTTTAAGACCATAAAGTCGTACTCACATCAATTCCAATAAGCATGACAACTGTAGTAGTAGTGGTAGTGGTGAGGATGGTAGTAGTAATAACATTATAAGCAGTATCTAGAATAGTTGCAGTCGTTTTGGGTCGTTTAGTCGTAGTAGTAGTAGTAATAACTTCATTCTCATGTATTATCAGAAGTGCACTAGAGGATTCAGACAAGTACAAAGAGATGTCACGGACGAGTTAAATGACACAAGAACTACAACCGAGACAGTTGTCACACACCTTACAGTTGAGACAGATAAAGAAAGTAATCTTGTCTCAGCCAGCAATGGTTAGTCTTGTTTTTATTCTATGAATTGCATGCTTCCTTTCTGTGTTTATTTGCCAGCTTTTAAAATCAAAATAATCATATGGGTAAGAAGAAGAAACAAAATCTTCTGGGCTGGTGTTATGTGAAGGAGGCGTGATGAAGATGATGCTTGTTTATCAAGAGTAAAATGTATAATATATCTTGTCTATATCTAATCGTCTATAAATTGTATACACTTCTCCGTGATTGACAAGATTGTGAGCACTGGCATGTGTGTTTGCTACTACCCTTTTATAAACGTGTTGCTTCTCTCAGCTGACAGGATTATGTTAAGTTATATTTCAAAGGAATTGATCCTTTTTATTGCAATATTTACCTTCATTTAATATTTTGTTGAGTTTCTTCGATTTTCCTTAGAAAACAGCAATAAAGCGCGCGCGCGCGCGCGCGCGCGTGTGTGTGTGTGTGTGTGTGTGTGTGTGTGTGTGTGTACTCGGGTTTCCTTATCTTTCAACCTAAAACGATGTAGCTACTGACACAAAATATATTTTTGTGTGTGCTCTTAACTAGAAACACGACTTCCTTTCTGAATTGAAAATTTGTTAATTTACAACTTGGTCACTAACATAAAACTATTTGCACGAGCGCAAAGATATATGATGGTCTCAAATGGGTAAAGATTTAATATTGAATTTATGAAACTGTTTGAATAATGTCTTTCGCTCGTCAAGGCTTACAAAAGCTGGACATTATTCAAGGAGTTTCATCAAATAATATTAAAATATAACCCATTTGAGAGTATTCTTCTCAGTTTGTTTATTGTAACGGAAATAGATGTAAAGAAGGAAAAATAATTTCATTCATTATGACAGATGTTGTACCGTTCAGTTTTATGCGTAAGAAAATAGTCCCAAGCTATCGTCAGATTTTTGGAGCAGTTTTATAACGAATAATATTTAGAAACATTTTTTCTTTTGCAAATAAGAATAAAGAATAATCTTCCTTCAGAACGAAAGAACATTTGACTCAGAGAACATCGTTTCTAAATACAGAATGTGTATGGAAGCTCCATGTGATGTCACATAGTTTGATTGATAAAGGTAACACTGTTGATTCCTAAGGTATGCCACTTGCAGTACTGGAAGTTGTTGGATCTTCTTGTGAAAGGTGTTACGTGCTTAGGCTCGAATAAGCAGCAACACAGAAAGAGTGAAAACTAACAAGCTTGTATAAATTGAACAATGAATTTATTAAATACAATTATTTTCATAAAATAAATAAACTTACGGTTTTAGAGAATCAAATCCAACAAATATAGAATTCACAAAATAATCCACTAATGGAATTGCATGTCCTGATAAATAAATGTTCTAATAGTTCCAGGTTCGAATCTTGACGATGTAATCCAAAATGGCTGACAATGTAACGTGATGCAGTTCTTGTTTAATTATCAACCAAATGAATTATGAAACACGTCCTTTTTTCCAAATAAATAGAATAATTCTTCTTTTCCAACGAATTGACACAAAGTCCAGAACAAGATAATTAAACTCAAACAGAAAATACACAACTAATATCTTAAAGCCCAGAGATTCTACTGAATTGTTCTATCCCAAACAACAGTCTATATAACTGTTTTTCTTAAGTAAACAAGTGATCACGTGATTTTCTAGAAATTGATAGAAGGTCAGAGATAGAGTCTACCTTCAGCAAGTCACGTACTAAAAAATGACCTAGAAGAAAAACCATCCCCAATAACTAAAAATATAAAGATGTCCTTGAAATTAACCAATAGTTTTAAAGAACTGTTTATCAATCTGAAGCAAGGTCAGATATTGAGGTAACCAAGCCAAGGTCAGCCTGTTTACAACTAGAATCTAAGTCAGCCTGAACTTTATAGAAAAAATCTCCCAATTAACGAATATTAAACCCTAAATGACAAATTTGGATTAACAATTAAAAAATAAATAATTTAAATCCAATAGCCGTAACAAAGGATTATTACTAAATGAAGAAATTCCATATTTACTGTAATATATTAGCGACAGGATAATTGCATTCCTTGATTTGTAACAGCAGACAGTGGGACTAGATCGTTTGAGCTAGTTACCGCATGAAAATATTGTGGTTTGATAGGCCTAACGTTCTGTCAGTTGAGAGACCGGTTATATTTACATTCTTCTGTGAGTTCAGTTTATTTGCTTCTACAATTTTTCAGAGGATTGATTTGCAACTCAGTAGTTTAATGGCATACTCTAGAAAATTCATTTAAAAACATTACTCATTTAACGTAGTTTTAACATATTGCATAAAAAATAATTGCCACATCTGGCCTGCATCAAGAAATTGTTTTTTCAGCGTTATTCCTTACCTTGAAATTCTTTAATTTGTCCTTAATGTTCTCAATCTAAGTTTTTCAAAATATTAATATCATAATCTTATGACTCACAAATGGTCTATCCAGATACCTTTTATCAACTCATACATACTTCACCACAAATCGTATTTAAGGAATACTTTACACATATTAAAACATATTTTCAAAACACCTTTTTGTTTTCAGAATGTATACCCACTGTGATGTTTGTGATGTCAAGTTTGCTTCATCAGCGAGTGTTTTACTATGTTCACTGGATCGTTTCGTGACAATAGTTGCAATATATACTTTCCTACTTTAATAGAGAAGATATGCGTTTTATTTTTTTTTTTATTTTTTAAGCTCACTTTTCCGTAACGAGCTTATTCTATGGTGCTTCGCCTGTCGTGCATTGTCGTCACCTGTAAAACGTTTATAAAACTGCTCAACACACTTTTACTGAATCATGCTGGCATATATTTCTTTAAGATTTGTTACAAAAATTATGTCAAAGTGCCATAACCTTGTCTGGTGTTACAGAAGGTAGGAGAAGCTACAACAGTAAATAACTTCTCAAAACGCGCTCTACATACTTCAAAAAAACCTTTTCTTTTCTGAATGATGATGGCTGATCTGTATTTCGGAGTAATTAGACCTACATTATATCTTATGTGCATTGGGGAAAAATACTATCGCAGCATGGTTACATTCACTTCCTGAACATAGTACACTTTCAATATTCAATAAATAGTGATGTATATGGCATAAGTTCTGTTCTGTAATTCAAAGAAAAGCAAAGTAAGCATCTATTGGGCTATTTCAAACACAATTCTCTTGTACGCAAAAACAGTCGTTTTTATCAGATGCTACTCAGTATATGGTTTTCCTAATAGTGATAACAAATAAATGTCAATCCGCGCATGTGAAAGACATGTACGTGTGTGCTGGCTTTTACCACATTGGAGATGTAGAGCAAACAACTTTGCCCGCACCAAACTTATAAAAGAATGATTTATATATAGCTGAAATAAAACTCGTCTTCACGCTGATAGCAAAACCAGTCTACCTTATGTTATTGTTAATTTTACTACTAAACGAGTGCTTTCATTATCCTATTAAACAAAAATAGTCATAAACAATGCCCATTACGAAACGTGTCGTCTTAGCCATATAGTTTAACAATGTCATTTAGGCAGTTACATAACTTTCTCGACAGTTTGTACTTGGCGACAGAAATAACTATATGGATTTCAAGCTCAAAACGTCATCAAAGAACAAAGGTAATTGTAACAGCAACAAGTAAAACCATTTCCTGTTTCATGACTCTAGTTTGATAGTTTCTAAATGTTGTGCATAGCATGCGCTTTGGATAAAAAGGACAAATCGATATTAGGGTTAAACGATACAAGACAAAGATCAATGTGACTGCACGAAGAAAAATGATTCGGAACAATAGCTTGAAATTTCCTCCACCGACAGTAACCACACTTTTGGATGTCTTCAACATCTAGCAAGGAAGAACTGTTGATTCGAGTTCATATGGTCGAAGGTCAAGGTCTTGTAGAAAGAAGAAAACTTGTTACCTCAACCTCTACATGACAACCCTCACCCAAACTTTGTTAATAGCTTAGGGTATAAAAGAGTCCCACTGAGGGGTCAAAAATGAATGGTTAAGATCACGAATTGAAGGAGAGATAATTTCTTCATAATAAAACTAGCTCTACTTCAGAGAACTGGCATATACATTGTGGATGACTTGCATTAAGTATAAGGAAGAGACCTGTCGATTGGGATGTTGTGTGGTGTGAAGGCAAATATAAAGGTCTCTGGCTGAAAGAGAACAGATAGTTTTTGAGTATTTCAATTATCTGCATGGAGGACAGGTAAACATAAGTGGGCGTATAAGGTACATTTCACAGTACTTTAACAAATCTGGGTGGCTTCTCAGTTGATTACTATTTTGGTATTATCTGACAACAATTTAGAAAATAGTTTAGTTTCTCAGAATATTTGCAGTGAGAGATACAACATGTATAATTTACCCAGTCTTGCATCTCTTTATATCAAATACAGAGAGCATCTATATTAATTTAATGAGCCTGATGTTTTGAAGTTTTACAGAAGTATAACGAACCACGTTTTGTAGAAACTGCGAGCGGTTTCAGGATTTTTTAGTGTGGGTTTCGAGAAGATATTAATTGTTTAGTTTAAAATGGACAAATGAGCTTTTCGCTTTAAGATTTATATTTTGGAGTTGGTTGTCATTCAATCTAACGATGAGCCTAATTTTTTTCTAATAATCGTAAGATTCAGGGAGTCAATATAAAATCACATGCACATTTACGATAATGTAATATCTGGTAATGTAAACGTAACTGACATAATTTCCTTGACAAATAATGCAGTCTAACGGATTATATAACAACGTTCTTGCCCAGTAATGTACAAACTTGACATGATTATCCGGTGGGAGTGGAGGACTCCATAATTTTCATAATATTAGATGTGTAGTGCTATTAGAAAATCTGGGACACAAATACAAAGAATCTTGCGCTATGTCCTCTTTAAATATCATGTTGTTGCTATAATACTCTGAAGAAAAAACATATTCTATTTATTTTAAATGTAACATTAATAAAACTCATAATTCATAATTCATAATTTGCGCCAAAAAAAGAAAAAAAAAAAGAAATGGGCTTGAACGAAGTCCAAGATTACATATTTATAAGACATTGATGTTCGATATAGTCAGCACTGTGTTGTATCTACAGTTACTGGAAATAACACTCCAGTGTTTGAAATCCGAATAAATCTTTCATAAACTGTATATATCTAAGAATTCTGTATGAGCATATCAAATATTTCAAGAGAAACGAATTAATCTTTTAAAATTCAAATGATCTGAAGAAATATTAACATAAACTCTAAAACTAGCTGCAACAGAAGAACTTGTTAATAAAGTGCTAAGTCTAAAACAAAGGTTATACCGTACGAATATGACCCTGACGAAAACCAATCAAATTACTCTAAGAATTAAAAAAAGTTGTTTACTTCATAAAAGCCATCCACAATACAGCCTCGATCTCGCTGTTATAATTCTCAAAAAAAAGAACTTTAGTAATTTTGAATCCGTCAAGATCTAGATAATCTTAGATACAACGTTCCTAATTTTATGTTTTCGAAAAACTAAATTGAAGTTCTGAAAATTATCATCTCCAGTGAATAAATTTACATTACAATATCATGTAATAAAAATAAATATTTAAAAATGACACCCAATTAAATTAAATTAAATAAATATTAAATCACATATACATAAAACTTCCCCTGTAAAGAAAGAGATTTATTTGATAAAGCTTTCTTTTTGTCGTTTATTAATTTACCATAGGTTAATTATACATGAAGTTTAAGACAAATATAAGTCTTCTTATGAATTATAAACAATGTGCATGAAATAATACATTTCTACACACAGTAAAGTGCATCTGCTATTAAATTATTTTGCCTTGATGTGCCTGATGTCAAGAGTTATATTCCTGTAACAACAAACTTCACCTTAGTGGCTGAATTGTGTAGCTGTAAGAACTGGCACGCTTTTAAGTACGGCTTTTAACATATCAAAAGGCTCGTGAAATGTTTTCAGTCCAAAGAAACTTGCATTTCTTGCTCAATAGTTTTGTTTAGGGGTTCAGCAATTGTAGAAAAATTAGAACAAAATTACTGATAGTACACATACATATCTTTAAGTTGCCTTTAATTAAGTCACAGGAATTCAGAGATAGCCTCAACCATAGCATATATAGGTTTAACTTGTCCAAGTGTCACACGACATGTCATAGAAAGGTTACGCTATCACGGCAGAACTCAATTATAGACGGTCAAATATGCATCGGTGTGTCTGTCAAATAATTTCCGAATTGTTGCTAAATGTTCTGTTAAGGTGTTGTAGATCATCGATGTAACATGACAAATATCTAGACCAAAGGTGATCATATTCCTGAGACTTTGAAAGTACTTGGCGACCCTTTTATCCCAGACGGCATTACTTTATATTGGTAAAGTCCATCTGGAGTCGTAAATGTCAAAATTTTCTTTTGCTTTTTCCGTTAGTTGAATTTGCCAAAATCCTTTCAGAAGGTCGAATTTGGTGACACATGTGGCATTACCAATCATATCAATACAGTAACTGATTTTTGGTAACGGAAATTAATCTTTGTCACACTATTCCCTTTCCTATAGTCAGTGGACATACGGAAGGTATTTTTTTTATTATCTTGTTTTGGAACAAGCATGCATGGTGAACTCCAGCCACTTTTGCTGGGCTTTATGAAATCCTTCACCAGCAAATATTGAATTTCCTTTCTCAAGATATCTGTGTGAGAGGGTTCCTCCTGTACAGATTGTGTTTCACAGGTTTCGAATTTACAATCTCAACGTCATAAAAATTTTGTTTGTTTTTATAGGAACATCTGAAAATAAATGATCATGTTCAATTATTAACTGTTTGTGTTCATTTCGTTCTTGCTCTTGCAAATGTGAAGGTTTGTGGTCCAGATTGTTCATAATTTCTGAATTCGAAAGATTTGTCATTCCAATATCATTAGAATCCGATGCCAATCTTTCACTTAAATTTTCACTAAGTGGGACAGTTGCAACTAAATGTATGATTGACCTCGCTTTCTGTTTCAATATACTAGTACTTCTATATATTTATTTAGATCCCAGGAGCACTCACTTAGTTTTTTCACTTTTTTTTTTAACTCATTGATTTTATATTCTCAACATTGAAAGGACCGTACTATCTATATTGAAAAATGTTTGAAGAATGAGAAAGGGACAGATCACGATTATCAGATTTAAAAGTTCTCTCTATTGTAGTTCTGTCAAACCATAATTTCACTTTAAGCTTGAATTCTGAATGCAAATAATTCAAGCACATTAGGCTGGACATTTCCAGATCTTAAATTTCAGCCTTGACCCGATTGGACACATAATGGTCAACAAGTATAGGTTACCTGATTTGTTCTTAGGGAAGCGACCAACACAATCTACCATAATTATATTAAATGGTTCGACCGTTTCGGGAGCGGGAGGTCGTGGGTTCGAGCCCTGGCCGAGTCATACCAAAGACTTACAAAAATGGTACTAACAGCTGCCTCTCTTAGCGCTCAGCATTAAGAGATTAGTGTTAGGACTGGTCGGCCTGGTGTCAGGATAATGTGATTGGGTGGGATCATGGTACACATCTGCGGAATGATGCCCCAGTGCTAGACAAAACTATAAACTGCCTCACTGCAGACATCGTAGCGAAATGACTTAAAAATTCTTAATTCTAAATTAAATATCATAATTAAACAAACTAAATGGTTCGTCAAATGCAGGATTGTAGATTAGTGTGAAGTATCTAGTTTGGGATAAGCAGTAAACCTTAAAATTGATTGTGCCGAGCTTTGTTTAAAATCACATTTAGACTAGGGGAGTATTGAGGAAGGGTCATTTTCACAATTATTCTTAATTTCTACCATGTCAGTGTTAAAACTTCAAAAGGTCTTGTGTTCAGATTCAATGAAGTTGACGAGATATTTTAAAAAAGGTTTGAGAAAGAGACAGTTTAACTTCCGATCAGTAACAAATTGTCATTCTTCAAAAGGAAACGTTATATAACGTAGTTGAGATCTTCTGACTGACGTCAACGAGTAGAGAGCAAAATCTAGGAAGTCCAAGAAGGACGATGCATTCGGTAATGGAAGACTCGAGGAAATAGAAACACCGAAACACAGTCGATGGGAAGGTAAGGCAATCAGTCGTGGACATTGCGGTCTTTTCACCACTCGTTATGATGCTATAAAAATCCAATATAGACACTGCTATTAAATCATGTTGATATAATTTAAGTTTGATTGAAATTTGTTTTTTTTCTTATTGTCTAAGTGGGCTCGTATTGCATTTTTTCCCCCGAATAATCTTAACCAGTCATCTGCTTAGGTTCTATCTTTCACTACACCGGGTCATAATATCGAGGAAAGTCATTCCCTAGATCATGTAGTTAAATCCAATTAACTGCCCTTCTGACTAAGACGGATACAGTTTAACAATAGAGTTTTAGGTATTATCTGATTGGGTTTTTCTACCATTTGACACGTATAACAAAATGTACATTATTTGGCAACATCACTTTTGATTTTTGGCAAATAAAAGTGATAAGTCTGATTAAACCCTAAATAACCAGCTAAAGGAGTTTCATGGGCCAGACGCGGTGAGGTTTTGGAACTATAATCCCCACATCATCGGGAGGTTTCCACTTTCTCATAAGAATTTCATTTTAAATGAAATAACAGACCGGTACTTCAGAAGCTTTAGCTTCAGTAATGGCGCTTTTGAAACAAACAGGAGAACTCAGGATCTTTTTTTCTGTTCGACGACAAGTGATTGTCGTTTATCACCCTGATTAGAATAAAGAGAATGACTAGTCTTAACAGTGAGTACTCATTGTAATAACCAAGTCAAATGTTTTTCTGGCCATTTCAAATTTTCAGCAATTTGTTCAAAACGAGTGAATATTCATCTACTTTTCTTTCTCTAAAAAGAGGCACTAATCATATCTTCTTGTGCGGGATCAAACCTAAATTTGTATTTGAATTAAAAGTGTGCTTTTCGCTTGCCAGCTCTATATCTTTATAGTCTAGATTGATATTCCCTCTCTTCCTTCTCTCATAGTCTTTGCATGTCTCTTTCTCCTATTGTAAATGCATTTGCTCTTTTTCTTACTGTAATTTTTCTTTTTGTAACTGCATTTGTGTTTCTATCTCTCTTTCTGTCTACTTCATTTGTTTCTATTTCTCTTTCATGCATCTCTCTCCTTTCTCAAATTGTAGCTGGATTTGTTTTTTTTTTTTTTGTAATTGCATTTGCATCTGATTTTCTTTCGCTTTTTTTTTCTAAAGCTCGAGCTTCCTTAACTAAAATTATCTTATATTTAAATTTTAATTATTTTACTTACTGTTCAAAAACCACGAATTAAACTTTACAAGTCTTAGCAATGAATTGTTCAAACGAATCGAATTCAAGTGTGAGTCCTGACGGAAACTCCAGCAAGGAAAATGTTGACCCATGTTGTATTCTCTTTTGTTTTGTATTTACATATTTTGTCGAAACGCTAGAAATAACACTCCAGTGTTTGAAATCCGAATAAAATATTGATAAACTGTCTTTATCCAATAATTATGTATAGGCACATCAAATATTTCCAGAGAAACGAAATAATCTTTAAAAATCCAAATGATATGAAAAAAATTAACCTAAACTCGAAAACTGGTTACAACGGAAGATTTTGACAATAAAGTGTTATTTCTGAGCATATTTCTCTAAAACAATGCTACTCCGTAATCTAAAACGCAGTTCGGAAATCCCTGAGGGTCACGTG
This sequence comes from Unio delphinus, assembly GCA_029339505.1. Taxonomy (NCBI): domain Eukaryota; kingdom Metazoa; phylum Mollusca; class Bivalvia; order Unionida; family Unionidae; genus Unio; species Unio delphinus. The sequence goes on from JAQISU010000180.1 coordinate 1,437,185, forward strand.
ATCATGCTTATATCACGTACATATAATATGGCCTTGACGTAAACCAATCATTTACTCTTAGAATAAACAGCAATGTTACTAACTTTCTAAACGCTATCCACAAGCCTAATGTTACATATTTATACATCCCCAATCTCGCTGTTATTATTCTCACAATAGAAAAAAAAAACTTGTTTACGTGGCTGCTATTAAGTTTGAATCAAGATCAGGACCTGCTTCATCTTAGATACAACGTTCGTAATTTTAGATTTCCAAAAACTAAACTGAATTTCTGAAAAATATATCCAGTGGATAAATTTACATTTCATTAGTAGTTAGTAGAAAAAATAAAAATATTGACAAACAATTCAATTTAAATAAAGATTTATTAAATCAGATATACATTGCATGCACACACACACACACACACACACACACACACACACACACACACACACATATATATATATATATATATATATATATATATATATATATATATATATATATATATATATATATATATGCAACATCTTCGAACAGTGCCATCTACATAATAATTTACTATTAGTCGCACTTAACATTCGGACGCTCTAACCATTAGATTACAGAAGCGTTTGCATTAATTAGTATAGTATTATATTATATTATTAATTATATTATACTATTATAAAGAACGTGATAAACACAGTTCTTGACTCACACCAAAAAATATATTTCTACTTCTATTGATAATGATCCTAATATTAAACCCATTCTCAGTGAATATATTAGCTATGTGTCAGTTGTATACAGAATTAAAAATATTGACGATTTTGGGCGGCTAAAATGAGCTTGATTTTGGACAAAGTCAGCTACACGATACAATTTTACATTACCCACAGCATATAACGAATACAATAGCTAACAAACAATACATACATACATACATACATACATACATCCATACATACATACATATGGAACGCCAGAGCTGTCTTAAGATGAGAATTTTTATTATATGATGTGGAAACTTCTTTATATGCTGTACATTTGTACTTATATGATGTGCAAACTTCTTTATATGCTGTGCATTTGTACTTATATAATGTGCTTTCGTCCTTATATGATGTGCAAACTTCGTTATATGCTGTGCATTTGTACTTATATGATGTGCAAAATTCTTTATATGATGTGCATTTGTACTTATATGCTGTGCTTTCGTCCTTATATGATGTGCAAACTTCGTTATATGCTGTGCATTTGTACTTATATGATGTGCAAGCCTCTTTTTATGCGGTGCTTTCGTCATTATATGATGTGCAAACTTCGTTATATGCTGTGCTTTCATCCTTATATGATGTGCAAACTTCTTTATATGATGTGCATTTGTACTTATATGATGTGCAAACGTCTTTATATGATGTGCTTTCATCCTTATATAATGTGCAAACTTCTTTATATGCGGTGCTTTTGTACTTATATGATGTGCAAACTTCGTTATATGCGGTGCTTTCGTCCTTATATGATGTGCAAACTTCGTTATATGCGGTGCTTTCGTCCTTATATGATGTGCAAACTTCGTTATATGCTGTGCTTTTGTACTTATATGATGTGCAAACTTCTTTATATGCGGTGCTTTCGTCCTTATATGATGTGCAAACTTCTTTATATGCGGTGCTTTCTTCCTTATATGATGTGCAAACTTCTTTATATGCGGTGCTTTTGTCCTTATATGATGTGCAAATGTCTGTATATGATGTGCATTTGTACTTATATGATGTGCAAACTTCTGTATATGCTGCGCTCTTGTACTTATATGCTGTGCAAACTTATTTATATGCTGTACATTTGTACTTATATGATGTGCAAACTTCTTTATATGATTGGCATTTGTACTTATATGCTGTGCTTTCGTCCTTATATGATATGCAAACTTCTTTATATGCTGTGCTTTCATCATTATATAATGTGCAAACTTCTTTATATGATGTGCTTTCGTCCTTATATGATGTGCAAACTTCTTTATATGCGGTGCTTTCGTCCTTATATGATGTGCAAACTTCTTTATATGCTGTGCATTTTTACTTATATGATGTGCAAACTTTATATTCTGTGCATTTGTACTTATATGATGTGCAAACTTCTTTATATGCTGTGCTTTCGTCCTTATATGATGTGCAAACTTCTTTATATGCGGTGCTTTCGACCTTATATGATGTGCAAACTTCTTTATATGCTGTGCTTTCGTCTTTATATGATGGTCAAGGAGCGATCGACATACACTGTTAATTTCTAAAAATAGCACGCTCGCAGAATCAGCAGTAGGATGTAGGACAAATAAACCGACTGTTGTACTACAATATATATGGCGGAACACGTTGAAGAGATTGAAGCTGCTCCTGAAAAGCGAAAAAATCGCGGTGCTACAAGACATTGTTACTTTGGACTTTGTAACAGCGATAGTAGATATTCATATCGTGAACATATGACGTGTGTATTTTGGATTCCATTTCCAAACCCAAAACCAAATCTCGAGAAGCGCGGGCGTTAGGTGCGTGCTTGTGGAAGGGTAACTTTTACTACTGACAAAATCACAAGATGGACATATATATGCAAATATTTCGAAATTTGAACATGTTTGATTATTAACGGGGTGGGGATGTTTTTAATCAACAGATGAGCTAGCAATGCAAAGCCTTTTAGTTCCGTGACACAGGGGCGGATCAAAAATTAAACAGAGGGGTTCTAGCTAAATAAAGTTTTTAAAAATTACACAAGAACTCAAAATTCAATTCAAAGTATATATATATATATATATATATATATATATATATATATATATATATATATATATATATATATATATATATGCACAAATCCTACCGTTAGGCGACAGCGTGTAAATTGCAACCTTTCGGCGACACCGTTGTATACTGAATACGTACGAGTGATAATATTGCCTATATCGTTAATAATGTATATAATACTGAAAGGAATATGAAATAACACGTCAACGTGGTAAAATAAAATAAATAACAAACATACAAATTTTGTCACCCATTTACTGTCGCCGAAAGGTAAAACGACGTACGCTCATGCATATAACCAACGTTTGGGCGACCGGGTTCCGAAAGGTTGATGTGTCGCTCAAAGGTTTAGTATATATCGCGCTCAGATATATTATATGTGTCACCTAAAGTTATTATATACAATATAGTTTCACTATTACGATTACCAGCGAGACGGAAATAAAGTGATCACAAAAGTTGGACGGTTTCATATTTGGGTTCTGCTGTCGGCATCCATAAAGTAGTGGATTATGTGCTCAATTCACGTAATCACGCGACCATGTTAATATATTTATTAAACTAGACTGGAATAACTAACCGTAATCCGGAATAGTGGTTGTTTTAATTCGGACAGTATAAAGTTTTAAGTATGAAGATAAACGTGGTTATTTATATAGAGATTGATATAGTATATATTTTGTAAGAGAGTTGATTATTTTATTATATTTTATAAACATAAAAGAACATGTATATCATACATACAAGTTAACAGATACATCCACAACAATTAACTGAGCCCTGCATTGTTAAATATCTCTTAATTCAAATATTAAGGAGAGTATATGTTAATATTATGTTATATAATGAAATGACGTACAAGATTAAAGAATGGTTATAAACACTTGTATATATGGGTAAAGGATATGTAAAAGACCTAATGAGTTGGATATAGTTATCGCTTTTAAATATAGACTATAAAATGCATAATACGATCATTGCAAAGAGAATTAAAACATGTATTGGAAACATAATTAACATTATATTCCAAACAAACTTTAATCATAAAAACATAATTTTTTTTTTAAAAAAAACTAATGGAGAGATGGGAGCCTTGATCTAATTGATCAAGAAATGGACTTTGACACAATAGAACATTGTGACATGTATATTGTTTATAATATATGCACAATGAAATTTAATATAGAACATTCACTGAGATATGGTTTTACATTATGGATGATATTATATGTAATAGCAATAGAATCCCTCCCCATAAATGTACATAACAACAAAAATATAAAGGGAATTAAACTCCCCCACCTCAGAAAGGAATTTATAACTTTACTTATGATGCCTACCCCAACGACATTTAGAAAAATAATATATGGACATTAGCAAAGCACAAGGATCTAAATTCAATCATACAAAACTGAAATTATCTGTGTAGGTACCTGGCGAGGGAAGCATCCAGGATTCAAAGCGCAACTTGTAACGATAAATGTAAAGGCTCTTGGAATAATTTGGGTGGGATAATCTTAGAGGATGAAAATTCAACACATTTTAGAAAAACTACAAACTAACTTACAATTGTTAATCACATGCAAATTGGAATATATAATATATCGAATAAAGGTCACTCAGACATATGTATTTTAAAATATAGAATAAGCTTAACTAGGTAGATGACAATATCATATATACTAATGACAAAAAAATGATTATGTCCGTATGGGTAGGGAAATTAAATTACCCCCGCAGAAAAAATTAACATAAAAAGATGGTGTTTGGAGATGTAACATTTTTAAGATTTCACAACATATACCAGTATGCTCCTCTGTGTAAAACATGACACACACACACACACACACACACACACACAATGAAGTGTTGAACTGCAAAACATATGACGAAGATAGAACAAATTTAACTGCAAAAATTACAACTCGGTATGTCACCTTTCAGATAGCGAGCCTGCTACACATAACGGATATAAAGAGCTGTGCAAAAAAAATAATAATACATCGCATTATACATACCATGATTAGATGTGGTAGAGCATCTTATCTCACTTGGAACAAAGAAATACAAACATAATGGTATAAATCTTGTAAAAGTCGTATATATAGATAGTAATGAATGTGGTACGGTTGTTTTAGTCATGTCAGAATTTCTAAGAGTCGCATAACAACACAGGGGCCTCATCAGATCAAGTGTTGGGGAGAGGGGTCAAACATTTAAAACGAGCTCTGACCTTCCTCGAAAGGGCACCAATGCAAAAGTCTATGCGTATATTGGTACAGTGTGCATAATACCCAACAAACATGCGCAGAGGAACAAAATGATGATAAAATAACAAATCACTTTACATTTATGCGTGCGTATGTGTTATTTTTTCTTTAATCGTGAGGCTGTAGATCCGGATTCCACGCCATCTGGCCCTGCAATGTCAACTCTACAAAACTAAAATCATTACCGAGAACATAAAACTAACGCCTGCGAGTTTTCAAGATTAAAACGATTAACACGCAAATTTTCATTTCAAAATTATTTTTTTCTCGTAGCCGAGTTTAGGTGTTGAATCTTGTAGGACCAGTGTGAAGGGAGCATGTTAAGAAGTGGTCCGATAAACTAACTCCACAAATCTATATTGATACTGATGGACGATATGCAGTCCCGGATTACCCATTAGGCAGAGTAGGCAACTGCCTATGGGCCCCGCGACTTTTATGGGCCCCCAGGGGCCCCCATGAGACCGTGACCGTGGGTCTGGGGCCCCAAAAGTTTGACTGTCTATGGGCCTCCACGGTGCTTAATCCGGCGCTGACGATATGTCAGTTGGAGGTCACCTGTTCACTCAAATTTTGCCGCATGCAAATCATTCCGGAACAATCCTGACAACACTTTAGACACATACCGGTAATTAGTAACAGCCATACCTAGCGCGATATTCAAAGTGGCTACATGACAGAAAGGTTGTTCTTTGGAAAAATAGAGCGGGTGGTAGCATGACGAGACGTCTGCAGTTTTATATATGAAATGGTTCCAACATAATACCCGGTAACCAAAGTCATCTTAAGATGACTTTATGGCATGGACGTCTATAACACGAAATTGACTGCATTTGGTGCCGACAGTCAATAAGCGCAAGAGGTATATAGTATCATCTCTCTAAATGAACAATTCAATCTGATTTTTCATTGAGATTTGCTAACGCTTGACAAATGATAATTGAACTCGATCAAAGCATCATTGATAACTACTCAGGAAGTGAGGTCGATGTTGAGTTCAACATCATGTATAGTAAGCAGAATTTGGACGGTTTTAAAAGGCTCATATGTACTACGCCCATCATTTTTTCTTCTTGTTTGTTAGCGTTCGTAATTGTATTATTTCTCAATAAAGTAAACTATTTAAAGTTGAATTATAGTTTTTTTTTAATTTTATATAACCACATGATCACGCGTAGTCACAGGATTTTGTTTATATTTAAACTGCTCGACGTATTGGAACATAATAAGATTATCTTAAAAACAAATTAAAATGTCACATTTAAATCCTGGACAAAATTGAATAATATTTCACATGATCCGTCTCAGCTATGAAATTTGGAGAATCAGCCAGAAATCTGTGTATAATCAGCCTGGTGCATTGTCATGGAAAATGAGGGAGTCTCAAGTTGTTTGAACAGTCTTTATTAACACACCTTCACAGTACACGTCCATAACTTTCTATATTGTATCGCAGCGCCCTCTATCCAGGGAGCAGTCCCTATCTAATGTTGCAACTACTAAGGGGAGCAGTTATTAATTAGAACTAACAAGTAAACTACAATATGTCACATGCATGTTTGAGAGTCATTACCACATTAATGAATAATGTTAGAAATAATAGATATATCAATCAAAGAAAGTTAAATCTAACATTTTTTTTAAAAATGGTTATGTTCCGGTTTTTGTTTTGGTATTAGAAATATAACTTTATTTGAACACAGACTTTCAATTATAAAGGATTTTTTTTTTCTAGTATCGATATTACACAAACAAGATGAATGCAGAATATGAGAAAGTGGTTATTATACAATGAAACTGTCTTGAACGTTCGTCAGGAACAAAAATACATATTCATCCGATACAGTTACATCCAAAATCAAAGGTGCATAATGAATTGATATTGGAAACAATAATGAAAATGCGTAAACATGTCTTTAATGTTATTTCATTGGTAGATAATTTCTTACTTTTTTAAAGATTGAGATAAAAAAGAGAGTAAATAAACTGAGTACCGTTCCAGTACCAATGTTAATATAATTTTCCAATATAAATATCAGAGTTCAGCAGCGATAAAATATAAGGCTTTCAAAACGAATACTTTTTGATATCAATATTGAAACATTGTGCCGTATAAACTGTAAGAGAAGAAAAGTGATGGAAAACAAAGACAATATTTCCCATATTATTTAGTACCAAGCGTAGGATCGTCTAAAAGAATATTTATATTTATAAAAAAAAAAACAGCTGAACATATTCAATCTATGAAAAGGTATTCAACCATCTATTTGACAATCTGAAGTATGTTTGATAAAATAATTACATTTATTTGATCATGAATGAATTTAAATAAGTTGCGCACGGCACTTACATAGATTTTGTCAAAATGGGTTCAAGACAAAAATGTTTATATCCGAGGTAAAAACGATGATGTCTGGCGTTCTGTTTTATTTTAAAGCAAGTGTTCCCGTTGTTTTAGTAGATATCTGATGAAAAGTAGAATCTCAGCAAATTTGATAATGATTTTGATATCACTGCATATGAACTTCGAGAAATGCACCAAAATGACCAAAAATAAATATATGATGGCATTTGCAACATTACGTTGGAATAAAAGCATGCAAAATATAATTCGGATATAGGTGCAGCATTTAATCTAGAAAATGTATTCAACAATGCACCGACACTTAGTTATTCGTTTGTAAAAATATCTCACAAATAAAATTCTCCCTTGTTTTTCTTTGTTTTTCTGGGTCTGACTTCGTTTCAGTTTACCGTCCGAAACCACCTTGACTTTTCTATATGGATTTGCTTTCTTGTACAGGATATATATTTTAAGAGTGTACAAAAAAAGGTCTCTGTAAGTAGCTACGAGGTAAGAACGATGTTTTTCCTTAATTTAAAAAAGCTTGTCTTTGAAAACTTTTGCGAGTAATAATTTCACTACTATACATCGAATGTTGAGGAAAGTTGAAACGTAAATTTCGCATTACAAACTAATAACGTTGTTGCAAGATCAGCCTTATCGTTAGTGGAACTGCTAATTGCAACAACACTTAGTATAAAATGTGTGTGTGAGAGAGAGAGAGAGAGAGAGAGAGAGAGAGAGAGAGAGAGAGAGAGTTCCACATTCATATGAACTGTATTTAGTTCAACATGTAATTTTTTTTAAATATGTTGTTTTATGGAAAATGCCATTTTATGAGCTCATTAAAACAAAATATTCATGAACAAAGCCTTTTTATTCCATTGGAACATTCTCATTTACACAAAATACGTGTTTTTATTTACTTTTGTTTCTAAAACTATGCTTAATTTCGTAATGTGGTGTTTGCATGTAACTGTGGTTATAATGGTTTCAATTCAATTTGCGAGTCGACATTTCCTTCAGAAAAATACGAAATGGTTTATAAAGGTGGCTTAGAATTTAAATGAAAAAGAATTAAACCGGGATATCCTCACTATAGTGGGTATTTAAAAAAGACTTTGTATAACTTAGGTATTGTTCAAACAACCGTAATTGTACATATTTCAGTGTAAATGGATGGATGCAAGTTGTGAGAAATTGTGAGAATGACGAAAGGATAATAATATATACTTAACTTACACAGTGATTATATCCCAGACATTTTGTTTGAATCAGGCAATTGATAATTTGCTAAACTCTTCAGTAAAACAAAAAGAAAAGAAAGAAAAAAAAAAATGGGGGGAGGTGGAGACGCAGTTGGTAGATTGTTGGATTCATAATCCCAAGGTTATGAGCTCACTGACCACCCAACCAAGATCAGGTCGGCTGTCTCAGAGAAAAGGCGCTTGTGCCAATTTTTCATTTTTGATAGCAAACATGAAACAAAACATTGAGGGAAGAAGGGGGAGGGGGGTTCCGGTTGAGATGGCACTGATTCTCAGAAACAGCTATAATTACGTAGCAGCTAATTTTCGGATTAATAAATAAATTATTTAATTCATTAATTAATTAATAAATAATCGGCCTCAATAATTAAACATTGGATAAAAGTGAAGAAAAACACCACAATAGTACACATGACTTAGTGATGATGACCCTCTGACTACGTCTAAAAAAAGTCGACAAAGAGGGCCCCACAAGAATCAAGTTCAACCTAACTAAAAGACCCAGAGGTCTTGGAAGCCTTCCAGGCAAGGATAGGAGGGAAATTTGCACCACTGTTACTTCTTAGTGCAGAGAACACAGTTATAGACACAATTACCGACACATTTAACATAGTGACCCAAACAGCTAGTGAGATCCTTGGCCAACATCGACGACCAAAGAAACCTTGGGTTACAACTGACATACTTCATCTGTGTGACAAGCGTCGAGAGCTTAAGAAGAAGAAGTCAGAAGTAGAAGGAGCAAAACAATACAGGGAAATCAACCAGGTTATCAAGAAAAGCACGTGAAAGGCAAGGGAGACATGGATTAAAGACCAGTGTAAAGATATAGAAAACAATCTAAAGAAAAATAATAGCAAAAAAGCATACCAACTGGTGAAAGACCTGACCAGTGTAAAACAAGGACGCTCCTCCATCATTCAAGATAAGGGAGGGAAATGTCTTACAGAAGAACAAGACATTCTTATGAGATGGACAGAATACTGCTCAGACCTGTACAACCACAGACCTACAGGGGACCCAGACATACTCAACACCCCATCAGTGACCAACACTGACAACTACCCCATCCTCCGAGAAGAAGTAGAGGCTGCAGTGAAAGCATTGAAAAAATGGAAGGCAGCAGGAGTAGACAACATTCCTGCAGAACTAGTCCAAGATGGGGGTGAAGCCATGACAAGCGCCCTACTAACAATCTGCAACAGGATCTGGCAGACAGGGGAATGGCCAACACCATGGACTCAGTCATTCATAGTAACTCTCCCGAAAAAAGGCAATTTGCAGCAATGTCAGAACTATCGTACGATCAGTCTTATATGCCACCCAAGCAAGGTCATGCTAAAAATCATATTAAACAGACTGAAGCCGCGGGCAGAGGAAATCATAGCTGAAGAACAGGCAGGCTTCAGACCAGAGCGAAGCACAACTGAACAGATTTTCAACCTGAAAATACTATGTGAGAAATACCTCCAGCACCAACAAGACCTTTATCATGTCTTTATAGATTTCAAGAAGGCATTTGACAGGGTATGGCATGCAGCCCTTTGGTCCACCATGAAGCTGTACAACATCAACGCTAACCTAATAAAAGTCATAGAAAGCCTTTACAGCAAGGCCACCAGCGCAGTATGCTTCAATGGTCAAATAGGAGATTGGTTTAGGACAACTGTGGCAGTCAGACAGGGATGCTTGCTTTCATTTACTCTCTTCAACATTTTCCTTGAAAGAATCATGGCAGATGCACTGGAAGGCCATGAAGGAACTATCAAATCTGGTTGACAGCTTCCGTATTTGACGCACTCTATCCGTAGCCTCATAATGTCAGACCTATTAACTAGGCCCAAACATTGAAAGTTATACAATGATAGTTTGCGCACAATATCAGGCCAGATTTTCTGTTCTTCAAATATCCCAATGTAAGAATCTAAATTCACTTTTTTAAGAACATTAGACATCGAGTCTGCTATTTTAGCCTATTTCACGGCGTTAACCACTTCACGCGCCTGCGCAAATTCCGTTTTTGCTTCTCATTATAATGAAGTTTCATAAAAAGACGAAAGCACCGCATATAAAGAAGTTTGCACATCATATAAGTACAAATGCACATCATATGAAGACATTTGCACATCATATAAGGACGAAAGCACATCATATAAAGAAGATTGCACATCATGTAAGGACGAAAGCACCGCATATAAAGAAGTTTGCACATCATATAATGACGAAAGCACAGCATATAAAGAAGTTTGCACATCATATAAGGACGAAAGCACCGCATATAAAGAAGTTTGCACATCATATAAGTACAAATGCACAGCATATAAAGAAGTTTGCACATCATATAAGTACAAATGCACATCATATAAAGAAGTTTGCACATCATATAAGGACGAAAGCACCGCATATAAAGAAGTTTGCACATCATATAAGGACAAAAGCACCGCATATAAAGAAGTTTGCACATCATATAAGTACAAATGCACAGCATATAATGAAGTTTGCACATCATATAAGGACGAAAGCACAGCATATAAGTACAAATGCACATCATATAAAGAAGTTTGCACATCATATAAAGACGAAAGCACAGCATATAAAGATATTTGCACATCATATAAGTACAAATGCATATCATATAAAGACATTTGCACATCATATAAGGACGAAAGCACCGCATATAAAGAAGTTTCCAAATATAAAGAAGTTTCCACATCATATAAGGACGAAAGCACCGCATATAATGAAGTTTCCACATCATATAAGGACGAAAGCATCGCGTATAAAGAAGTTTGCACATCATATAAGGATGAAAGCACATCATATAAAGAAGTTTGCACACCATATAAGTACAAATGCACATCATATAAAAAAGTTTGCACATCATATAAGGACGAAAGCACATCATATAAAGAAGATTGCACATCATATAAGGAAGAAAGCACAGCATATAAAGAAGTTTGCACATGATATAATAAAAATTCTCATCTTAAGACAGCTCTGGCGTTCCATACATACATACATACATACATACATACATACATACATACATACATAACATGGACTTGGATCAGACTTAAGTATAGCTATAAATTGGTAAATTAAAATATGTTAAAAATTAGGCAACACGCATTAGGAACAGTTTCTGTGAATTACAGCAAAACTGCCAAAGCTGTGCAACATTGAAAGATCGATGAGAAATGAAAATACAAAGAAAAACTCCCTACTGTAAAACATAAACAACAAACATACCAAGACGTTACATACAAATCATACAAATGGTCTTCTTATGAGTCGACCACTCCTCCCTTGCAATGCAGGTGCCTACAGTAAACATTACAAGAGTTTGTCTAATGGCGCCATAAAATGAAGAAATGTTCTGATATAGACAGAGACTGGCAGGCGTGTGTTCTTTAGGGAATTATATTGTTACAGGCTTAATAACTAAGGCTGATGACCTTGTGATCTTGAAAAACAAAAAAAGATTGTAACTTGTCACCGTTAGGATAAGTCATAGGGATGATAGAAATATCTTAGAAAATTCAGACTTTAGATAAGGTATATGAGAATTGTTTGTAAGATCTAAACCGGGTTGCATTCTATAAAAATTGGTGTCAGCGGTGGGATCTATTTCATAAAATAGCTGCAAACCCTTGAAAATCTTATGTATAAATGAAAATGGCGCAATCACAAACATTCTCGCCGATGATAGATGCAAAAGAAAGAATGCGGCAACTGGAGCGTTAAATATCATAAAGTACATACAGGACTCTAGGAATTGTACATCAAATATCGCCATTGAGACCCCGGGAAAGAAATTAAACTAAAACGACCACTTGTAACGATCATAAACGTTCGGTGGTACCACACAACTGACAGACCTTCAAATGTATTTTAGTACGTGTGCCGGGATAAATAAATGTTCTCAAGAAGTGAGAGGGCTTTATCTAGCAGTGAGTCTCGGAGTCAGGCTCAATAGCTACTGTGATATGGAACTATTGATTATCACAGGCTCAAGGATTCGCTAGAAAAAGCCAAATGGAAATTTACAGAGTACAACTACAAACGTTCCGTTAGAAGGAAACATGACACACCCTGAATTGGGACAAGCAATACGCCAACTCGCTTTCCAAGCATATGTCAAGGCACCACAAGAATTACTTGAAACACTGTCGAAGGAACAATTTATCGAGTACGTCCTAACACCCATGATGAAGCAATTCAAATCGGAGTTGAACTCGAAGCCTTTAATAGAGCCGAACTTCACGAACCGTAATAATGTCTGATGCAGAACTAAGTGAATTTAAACGAGAAGTTACGGAACTCAAGAATTTACTAAAATATGTGGAGAAAACGGAAAGAAGGGAAATTCTTTGTTCCAAGTGCGGAAAATATATCATTTCAAAAGAGACTGACCAAAAAGTAAGCCCAAACTGTCGGAAAACTAGGGTGGACCTAACCAAAAAGCCAGGAGTGGGACCGTTATTTCAAACCTAGAAATATAAGTGGCCGGGCAACGATGGAAGATGCAGAGATTTACCTTCCGATATCTATAAACTGAATGGGTATCAGTTTCATAATATACACAGGTGATACGTTTATCATGATAGCTAAGGGTGTCTATGAGAGGATGGCACTGGAATATCGACTTCAGGTACATGAGGATTTTGGGAATGTTCCATTTGCAGTTGGAAAACCGCTAAAAGCAGTCGGAAAAGGAATATGTACCTTGTCGTTCGGAAGGAAACGTCACGAGCATTGCGTTATAGTTGCAGATATGGGTTTGACTGCAGAAGGAGTCTTAGGATTGGATATCCTAGAAAAAGTAGGAAGCAAATTGATTTTGTGAATCACAGTTTGACTATTGGGACACATGATGTGATTAAATAAAATTCGATGGAATGCGTTCGAGTTCTATTATCTGAGACAGTATCTATCCCTGCAAGACACGAAAATAACATTCCTTGAAAAATTATAAACAGTAGGGAATATTCACTCGTTCGGTTTGGCCGAGATTGTGCAACCAGAGGAACGATTTTTTTTAAATTAAGTAACCTCTAGTAGGAAAATGACTTTATTAGGGTTACATTCGACGATGTCATTCCTCTAAGGGTCATGAATGTTACCGACGAAATAAGCGTTGTCCATGCTGGAACGGTTATGGGTCTTTATGTACGGGTGGATGACGATGATGTTGATGATGTTTCTGGAGACTTATTTGCTCAAGTGGAAACCATCCAAATGTCTGAACACCTGAAAAAGTTGTCTCAAGAAACGAAATAAGGTCTTACATCGTCCCGATGCAACAAAGTTGATCAACTTTTAGGTACGTTAACGGGTGTTTCTTTTCCTAAGTCATAAGATGACCTTGGTAGAACAAATACGTTACAAGATAAATACAGGGGGTGCATGGCCAGTAAAACAACCTTTCCATAGAATTCCGATTCACGCAAGACATGAAATTGAAGACCATGTTGAGAGCATGTTAACCAAAGGCAATACAAGGCCGTCATTAAGACCCTAGGCTGCGCCCATTGTTCTGGTACGTAAGAAGGATGGAACGAATCATTTTTGTGTCGAATATAGAGCAGTCAATCAACTGACTGTGATTTCGTTTTCGTATCGACTATAGAGTAGCCAATCAGCTGACTGTGAAGGACGCGTATCCTCTACCAAATTATCGGCGACTCATTGGATGGATTTTGAGGTGTATCGTGGTTTTCTACCCTTGATTTTTAATGAGACAGTTTTGTAACACCAAATGGATCATATCAGATTTTTGTAATTCCTTTTGGATTATGCAATTCAGATTCCACATTTAAAAGTCTGATGGAGGCTATTGTCGCAAGTTTACAATGGAAAACGTGTTTGATATATCTGGATACATAATTATTTTCGGTAAAACTTTCGACGAAGAGCTAACCTATCTACTGGAAGTTTTCACTCGATCTCAACCGGCAGGTCTTAAACGTAGACCCTCTAAAGGTCTCTTGTTTACACACGAAGTAGCATTCTTTGGGCATGTCCTGTCTGAAATGAAAATCATCGATGCAGTAAAATCTTGCACTACACCAACGAATGTGAAGGAGCTTAGCAGCTTCTTGGGGCTTTGTTCCTACTATAGGAGATTCATGAAAGACTTTTCGTCAATCGCTAGTTGTTTACCTAAACTGACAGACAGGAAGGGCATTTAAATGGACTAAGGCGTGCGGAGAAGCGACTGAGATGCTAAAAGCTAAGTTAAGAACAACACCAATACTCACATACCCTGACATAACAAAAAGTTCATTTTAGATATTTATGCTAGTGAAAATGGAATAGGTGCAGTAATTTTCCAGGTTCACGAAGGTCGTGCAAAAGTCGTGACATATGAAAGTAGGACACTGCCAAACGATTTCTCATTCAGACTGATCACAGTGCATTACGTTGGCTCATAACTTTAAAGGACACAGAAGGCCAACTGGCCAGATGACTTGAGAAGATGGCTCAGTATTTTTTTGAAATCCTACACCGACCAGGTCTGCATCGTAGAAATGCTGATGCATTATGAAGAAAGTCATGCTGCCAAGGAGTGAAACAAACGAATGTTGAAAACAATCGACACAACGATGAGTAAAACGCACTACACTGAGTTAGCGTGAGTATGTTATGTTCCAAAAATCAACGTAACTATAGGTATACATCAGTAGATACGGTATCAAAACTGCTGCATTCTCAGCGTGGCGATAATGACATATCCATAATCAGACAGTGGGAGACTGGTGCCGTAAGACCATTCTGGAATGAAGTATCATGCTAAAGCAATGACGATAAACGCGTATGGGCTCAAAGGGATCAACTTGAGTTTCAAAATGGACAGTTGTGTAGGAGATACCAAACATATAATGGTAAAGCGGGACGTCATCATGCAATTGTCTCCTACTAACTCTGGAAAAGTGTATTGAACATTTCTCATGATAGTAAAGCTGACGTATCGTGTAGTTGTCCAAAAGTCTACAAATATCACTCCAAACGTTTTAATACTGGATAGGGTAATCGTTTCAGTCGATATTCAATCTGGACTGCCAACAGATACATATTCTCGACCTTGGTTGAAAACCTTTTAGAGACGATGCGTTTAGCTCAGCATTTTTCAAGGAACCATTTTAACCAAAGTATGTTATGCCAGAAGAGATTATATGACTGTCGATTGAGTAGGTTTAGGAGTAGTTTTGCTCACGAATTCTGGGTAACATTATCCTCTCTTGCTTATTTAGCGAAACCGCCCGTGATCTCGTCCTCGATACAAATGTTTTGTCGAGTTCTGGCAACTTCAGAATTGTTGCACCAATCAATATTCGATTCAGAGCGTTCAAAGCTCTTTCCTGACACGAATCATCAGGAGTACTTATTGGGTAACCTTTTTTAGTTGAAACGATAAAATGGGCTAGGTATAGCCGCAAACTTTTATAACAAATTTCATATAGAACCCTATCAAACGGAGGAACGATTGAATTAGTTCTCGGTTTCGGGTCTAGGTGTACTGCCCCGATCCACTTTCTCGATGACCTTAGCATTCTAAATTAGAATATGCCATATTACATTTGGTTGGTCTAGCTGTAAGATTAACCCTACGAATTCTGTCAAACAGAATGATTATTACTTTAACATACTCTTCCCAGGTACGTGTATATATGTAGATATCGTCTACTGAACTGTCAATGTTTTCCATACCTTTCAATACTTTGCGCACAAGGCGAACACACGACGCACCGGTGGTGATCAAACCGAATAACATAACCTTAAATTAAAGACCTGTTGAAGTTGCGAATACCGTTAACGCAGGGACATTATCCGCGATGGGCATCTGCCAATATTCTTTGGTAAGATCTAACTTTGAAATTGTGTATGCCTTGCTAATTTTGAAAACAAGTCCTCCTTGTCTGGCATCGGCTCCTCATCAAACAGGGTGATTTTGTTCAGTTGTCTGAAGTCAATGCAAAAATGGTTTGTTCTGTTCTTCTGTCTGACTAATACTACCGGGAATACGGTTAACTGGAAGGTTCGATCACTCCTAGATCTAACATTTCCCCACCTTTTCGCATATCGTCTGCAGTGTATTAAAGGGTATTGGATGTCCTTGAATTCTTATCGCCTCTGAGGTGCTCAAGTTAATCTCGGGTTGTATCAACCCAGTATGTCCTGACCGGTCCTGAAATATATCGGCATATTTTGAGAAAATCGCCAAGATCTGTGTAAATTAACTTTCAGATAAGCCCGGGCACATGCTAATCTTGTTTACACCCTCTTCCGCTATCTCTCTGGGGTATTAGAGAGGAATTTTAGTACTAGTGTCAATGTCCGCCTCGTCTCTCGATTGCTCTTCTATGACGACAGTTCGTACTACGTTCAATATCCAATGTGCTCTACAATCCGTAATTAATCAGGTCTTTCTACGTAAAGTGTTAGCATATTTATGTGAAATATCGTCGACCTACCTTCCATGTCGATCATTTAGTCCATTTCGCCTTTAACATGTTTGACTTTGTATGGCCCTTTCCATTTGACCAATAGCTTGTTTTTATTGATGGGGAGAAGCACATACACTCGATCATCCACGTCTTATTTACTACTTCACATTCCACGGTTGTACTACTTCGCATACTTGCAACCAGACTTCGCGAGCTCGTGATGTGCCATCCGACATGTGTACTCTAATCTTTCTAGCAAGTCCACTACAAAGTTGTTTTGACTTTTTGTTCGCTACCTTGTTCAACCATAGTTTGCGCAGAAGACCAACAATTGTCCTACCGTATAACAGTTCTAACAGTGAAAACCCCAAACTTTCTTGAGGAACCTCGTGAGTTTCCTCCACTAGTCCATTACACGTAGGACGTATCATCGTATTGGTGTCGTACGTAACCGCTTTAGGGATAACAACATACTAATTTCTGCTATGAAATTCAATGTTAATTGTGCTCCACAATCCGTAAAAGCATCATCAAGCACCACGACCCTGTTGAACATGTCAATAAGAGCTTCGGCCACATGTTCGGGTTTGATTGATGGCTAATATTTTGCTTCGTGGTACTTAATGGAGTAACCTACTAAGGTTGTGATGTATCGGTTGTTCCGATCTGTAATTGGGAACATCGGTCCCACAATCTCTTAAGCGGATTATCTAATAGGGGCATCTGACCTAATGGTACCCTTGTCATCCTTCTCTTAGAGAGACGGTCTTTTTCTGAAAAATATCGCACGAACGACAAAATCGCTCTACGTCGCTGCTAACGCCGGGGCAATGAAATTCTGGTAACGACCTATCAGTAGTTTCTGTTCGAGTCCAGGTGATCTGGCATACTTGACTCATGCGCTACTCTGAGTACAGTACATGCGAACCGAATTTCTGGGGAATAACTAGTTGTATGAAATTTGGCCTTCTCAGTTTTCATGCATTGTAGTCTTGTTCCCCCTTTCGTTTAGCATGCATTAGCTCAGAATTCCTTTTGTACTCTCTCTCTCTCACTCTCTCTCTCTCTCTCTCTCTCTCTCTCTCTCTCTCTCTCTAACTACGATTCCTTCAACCTTGTTTGTTTCCCTTTCTAATTTCCTATCCTCTACTTTTAGCAGTTCTACGCTTTCCCTTTTTGTCTCCCTTTCGCATAAAATATGCATTGGGTAGGAAAAATGTAAACACTGGAAGATCTGATTCTAAATATAAGTGTACTTTATTTTTTTTAAAAATGGGTGTTATGGATAGCTAGAACTACCTAACTGGGTCGAATTTGATAAATAATAAAATATATCTACGTTGCTTTAGTAAGGTAAAGCTGTTGCTCGGGGACTCCAGCCGGCACTTTGCTCCTTTTCCGAGTCCAGACATATTGGCTAGAAAGTATGTGGTGAAGACAGGAACGTGTCTAATGGTTTCTCCTGTTTTGCACTCAACGCACACGTCAAGTCGATAAATGGGGTTTTCCTTATTCATACATGTCGGATGACAGAAAAAGATTAGTGTGATGTGCAAACAACCCTTTAATCCACGAAATGCTTGCTAACATGCAAAACAGGTATACTACCTCCACAGGTCCACTGATCGTTAATATCTCTAAATCTTTAATAACACTTCAACACGCATTCACTCAGTTCAATCATAGATAAAAGGTAATTTATTTAGTGCATATGGGGTGTTCCATAATATTGATTTTTTTGTGGATAATTTGTTCATTTTATTTCTTCCTTTACATCATACACTTTTCTTCTGATAGTAAGTTCAGAGCTTTATAAATTACAATGCTTTGGATAGTGTGTATGGGGTTTTTGATAGTTTGTGTATTTCTATCCTTTTCTTTTACATCAAATTGCTTTCGTTTGATAGTATGTGTGGGTATTATGACACTACACAAGGAGTTTTGGATAGTGTGCAAGGGATGTTAGTAGACAGTTCTTCCCATGGTTATTTCTCGTAAATTCTCATAATTTTATTTTACTCTTTAAAGCTAGATACCTTTGAAGCTGTTTCCCCAATTTAAAATTCAGTAAACACTTGTCTTGTGTTAAATTTCCGTTGTCCTTATAAGCATTTGGAGAGTAATCAAAATGCGTGTGCTGGATTGTATAAAAGTATTGTGTTGGACCAGTAATAAAAGTGGCTCCTGGATTGTAAACGTGGTTTGTTTAATTACTAATACAAATATTAGGTGCTGGATTGTATATGTGGTGCAATGGATTGTAATAAAAAAGTGTATCTTTGATTGTTCTCAAAATGAATCTTGGATAATTTATATAAGTATTAATATTCCTGTACGACTCCATAAATCTTTTAACATAGAATTAGCCTACAGCAATCACTAATTTAACATGTTCCGTTCTTCCTATAAAAAACATTTGTCCCCATAAATACTTTTCACCGTATAAATACTTTTGACCCTCTAATATCCATCTTTGCTAGCCTATGTTCCGATATGTGAATTCTATCTTCATAGGGTTAACATATCGGAACCTTGGCAAGCGAAGATTCATAACACCATTAGCAGCAGAGAGGGTGAATCCTACAACGTTTTCAGACAAAGTTTTGATTGAATCATTAAAACGATCCTTCCTACGATCTCATTTTAACCAAAAAAAATGTCTCAGGGGCAAACCCTACAACGTTTTTAGACAAAAAATTTATTGAAATCTTAATGAGCTTTCCCTACGAAATCTCATTTTAACTAAAAAAATGAAAACGGAGATTTTTACGATTTTTTAATTAATTTTGGTCGCAACTTGTTGTCATCCACCCTCTCTGCTGCTGAACTTTCAGTTCTGGGTTAACAAAAAATAATAAATGATTTTAACCGAATATTTGATCCAGTCCGATACGATATCGTGTCCGAGGATCATGCAAATTTATTGTTGCGAATCCGTGTGGTTTTGACTGAGCATGACTAAAGAAGTTTTTAAATTGATTATGATCCATATCACCGCAGCACCATGTCTGCCAAATATTTCTAAGAGTATGAGTATCAACTCCGTTGAATACAGCAAGAATATTGCAGTTATCTCTGATCACTTTTGGAATCTGAGTGTAGCGTTGAGTGACATATATCACGTCAGTGTTTTTGTGACGCCCACGGGAAAATATTCTAGCAGGATTTTTTTGTTTATCTAACATTATATCGTCGTATACGACTAAATTGTTAATATCTCCATCAATATCATCAATGCTCGGTGCTTCATCGATATCGGTTATAAACTCAATAATACCCTCTCCGGATTTTTCTACCGCGCTGTCGTTAAAATCTTTTAGCACTTCATAACATCGTTGATCATCTACGCTAGGGGCAATTAAATACAACTTATCCCACTTCATCCATCTCATTATTAAATTGAGCAACAATTGCGTTTTACCGGATCCAGATGGCCCGATTATAATCATCCGGATAGAGTTTTGTAGCGCTGCATGATGCTTAACTGGTTCTCTTGTTTTAGTCGCTGAAAAATCAATTATATCCATATTTCTATACATAAATTATGGATCTATATTGTGTGAAGTGTAAAACGCGTACTGGCACAGATGACTTGACGACGGTTACAACTAAAAATAACCGATCAGCGCTTTCTGGTAAATGCGTGCAATGTGGTACAAAGAAATTTAGATTTGTGTCTATGAGATCTGATTTTAAAAAAAACGAGGAGGTGATATCGCAGCCAAATTGGCAAAGCTCCCTGGAACCCCATGGGCAAAGTACCCCGGAGAAAAGCACCTTCCAGGATATAGCTACTGTGGACCGGGAACCAGACTTGATATCAGACTCAATGATCAAAATCAGTCCCGACCCGGTGAAGAACCAATAAACGCCATTGATAAGGCCTGTCACCTTCATGATGCTGCTTATAAAAGCAGCAATCTGCAACACAGGCATCTCGCAGATGTGAAATTAATTCATGCGTTAAATGCTATTCCTGATAAATCCTTCAAAGAAAAATTGGCTTCATTTTTGATAAAATCGGCTATGAAAAGTAAATTGATGTTAGGTGCCGGTAATTAATAATATGGAATCAATTTATTATTCCCCAAGAGGATACTGGAGGGGTAAATCAGCAGTCCATAAACTCGCTAGCGCTGCAAAAGTGAAACAAACCACTGCGGCTAATTGGTTATCCAAACAGGCACTATGGCAAATTTATCTACCACCGCCTAAACAAATTCAATTCTCGCATTTTGATGTGACCGCTCCTAATGAAGTTCATCAGGCTGATATATTATTTCTGCCACATGATCGTGGTTACAAATACGCTTTAACCGTAGTTGATATTGCAAGTCGATACAAAGAAGCAGAACCGTTAAAAACAAAATCAGCCACTGAAGTCGCTTCTGCATTTGAAAGGATTTATCGAAGGAGTCCTCTGCACTGGCCAAATCTATTGCAGGTTGATCCTGGCAAGGAATTTCAGGGTGCAGTGTTATCTACAATGAAAAATCATAATGTCACCATACGACGAGGGCATGCTGCGCTACATCGCGATCAGGCCATTGTAGAACGATTTAATCGGACGATTGCTGAGCGGTTATTTGGATATCAATACGCAAAAGAGTTCATTCAAGAAAAAAGATCCCGTGAATGGGTTAAAAGATTACCATCTGTGATTACTGCACTGAATAACGAGATTACTAGAACAATCAACATGAAACCTATCAACGCGATTAAAAAGAAGTCAATACCTGAAAAACCACAAAAAGATTTCAAAGAACCAATTCTTGGTAGTAATGTCATTGTGAGGTATTTATACGAACCAGGAGAGCTTGAAGGGGGGGGGTAGAAAAAGGGCTACTGATCCTATTTGGAGCGTCACTACGCATAAGATATCTAGTATAACACGATCTACGGGTAGACCTCCAGTCTATAAACTGGATTCAACTGCCCCTCAACGAGGATTTACTCGACAACAACTACAGGTAATTCCCGAGGATACTCAATTGCCACCGCATGGTCTTAACTAGCACCGTTGCGTCTATTGCACTCAAGACAAGTCAACATCACATTGTTTCTGACATGACCGAGATTGTTATTTTTTCTGTCTACGGTGAATTGGCGAGGATCCTTATCCGAATACTGCCAACGCATTATACAATTGCAACTCGCGCAGTGATTATTCTGTTGTTTCTTCAAAGTGATTATTAATTTAGCATCAATATCAAATTCTCGTTGTTTTTTTTTGTCCTGTTGTTTGTAACCGTAGAGTTTTTTTATCAATAATTTTAACATCAATATCATCCATTGTTGTGTCATTATCATCGAAAACAATTCTTCGAAGTTGATTTATTTTTCGTACTCTGGATACTGCGAGATAGACTAAATTCGACCATTCGATGTGATTATCCACCATCCAAACAATTGTATCCGATATAGTCAATCCCTGTGAAGAGTGTATTGTTGCTGCGTATCCTAGCGTCCACGGGGATTTATTAGCACGCAATGCATTTTCGACGACGCTGATATCAACCAGCACAATATCATTTAATACGAGAATTTGTTTTTCACTCTGTCCTGGAATATCAACTTCAATGTTCTGTTTTCGTGTATCCGATGGCCTATAACAAAGGGGTACTGGAAGCGTTGCAAATTTTTCTTTATGCAATTCAAATAGCTTCATCTGAAGTGTGTCCCTGACTATTTTTCTACTTGCAATTATCAAATCATTTGGTCTCCATGTTTCCCAGAAATCATTCATTGGAGTTTCTGAAATCACTTCACGCGCTATTTCGCATTGGATTCTATCCGGTTGTAATCTAATTAGCGCTTTGAATTCTCGTAATCGTTCATCAATTGATCTATAATCAGTGGTAATTTCTTCATAATAGTCTACAAAACCCTTTAGCCATTCATGTGGAGATGCACCGACAAATGGTGGTGGTTGGCCGTGATCACCGCACATGACGACTTTTGTGTTTTTGTTTAACAACCACTCAAGAAATGTTTGTAATACATCTAATGACACTGTGCATATTTCATCCCAAATTATGATTTCAGGAATGAATTTATCACCCATACGCTCAGGAGTCCATTTGTCACCCTTCCATCGAAAGAAACTGTGGTAAGTGCAAGCATTTACCCCTCGCTGTATCATCTCTCTGGCGAGTCTGTGAGTCGGTGTTAGAACAATCATGGTTGACCGACGAAATAATTCAATTGCACGAGTTGTCTTTCCTGACCCACCACAACCGTTTAAATAAACTGTCTTGTATCTACATACTGGATCAGATACCGGTGGTGCATTACAAAGTTCTGATTGAATTTCAATACGGTTACAACAAAGATATTTATCATCCATGGCAACGTCTGCGGATTCACAATACTCATGTAGCATCTCCTTTTTAAATCGCCAACGCCCCCAATTTTCTTCGGGATCTGTGAATGCCGCTATAGCTGATTTGTACTTATTGTTTATATACATCGAATCAGTGGCCACTCTAACCGCGGTATTAGGAAATCTATTTATCATCGAAAATAGATTAATAGAAGCATAGGCTAGCATTGAACTTCTCAAATGTGTGTACTGGGAATTATATCCATCACAGTAGGTAACAACCGTACCTAATTTCTCACCATTGGATAGAAAAGCATCCTTACGGGATACAAGTTTTCCCTGTTTCATTAAATCCGCTACAATAAAATCGTATTCAGCGACGTCTATGATCAACCGCGAAGAATATTTTGCATTGTCGTATCGTCCACCCTGGGTAAATTTACCGATTATTCTTCGTCCGAGATCCTTTGCTTGTTCTTTTTAACTTTCAAATAACTTCTTAGACCAATTTATGATTTCTTCTTCACTGAAATCTGGACACTGTTTTCGTAGTTCGCTGATTATTCTATCTAGATCGGGTTGTGGTAGCCAAACTTCTTTCTGAGCTCGATAGCATATAATAGCCTCGGAAACAATCAACGATATTAGCATACCACAATCAATCATATATCTCAATAGCACTATTGGCATCCAGGCCTTTTCAGATAGGTGTCTACCGAGCCAAACATAACTACACGGATGTAACCCTGTAGCGAGTTCAAATGATATCACACGAGCGAATCCGGTTAAATCAAAATCAGGCAATGGTCCATTAATCGCAACACGAGTCATTTCATGTGTGGGGTGTCCAAATCGTTTGAAGTACTCAGCACATTCCCCATATCCGAGAAAACTTCCGGGATAACACGCGGATATATCAATTGAAATCATACCATCACGTGAGTATTTCGTATTCCACAGTCCTCCATGACCAAATCGACGCAACTCAATTTAACATCCTCGAGAAAATCACTTCGTGTTGGACGCCATGAGTTTTTTTCTCTTGCGAAGTGAGCTACCACTGATGGAATAGTAAAACTATCCGTGAGTAGTTTTTCATGGGAATTCTCCGGTGAAAAATCACTAGCGATTTTTCTCATTCTATTATCTAATTCTTCAATGCGATATAATTCACCATTTGGTTTTACAAATTGATCGAATCCTATTTCGGGATCTTCATCACTTCGAAGTAACCACACTGACACAGGATCATCTTTACACAACGCATGAATAGGATCGAATAATCTCTCTTCATAGAAAACATCCCCGACGAACTCCTTAGGGATATATTTCACGGTTCGTTCTCGTGGAAATATTGTTACCGCAGGTGTCCACGCGTGTTTGTTATGATCAATAATCTGTATTGGGGCTCCTCGCGATTGATATTTCGGTTCGTATAATACTTCTCCGGTTATTGTTGTTACTGATATTGGGAATTTTAATGATGCTTCTAATTTAGCTATATCAGAAATCTTTGCACCATGCTGTTTCACTGTCAGTTCCCACTCGGTTATTTTCCTACGTCGCAGATCAGTTAGTTTATTTCCTCGGGATGCATTTGTGAAGTGTTCTATTATTCGTTCTGCTACACAATTAAGCCCTGACGAATATTTCATAGGAGCTAGTTTTGCGATATCGGGTTTATCATTTAACGGATATATCCCATAAACCATTGCTGTTACGGGATAAGATCTTTCGTAGTATGGCTTATCGATTCCGGTTAGAATTCCTGGTTTGGAATCTCTACTCACAATGACAGCTTTTTTATTCTTAAGGATTGGTTCAAATTTATCCCTAATAATCCATTTACCATCGACTTCGATAATGAATTTGATTCGGAAAAAATGCCGTTTTTCCCCAACACGTGAAATTATCACTGCTGCTTTTTCATCAGTCATGGTAGCATCAACAACACCATCAATTCGAAATGTTGACCAACAATAAGATGCTCCATCACGCTTGAATTCATTAAAACAGTCTCTGATTTTACTAATCATGGCTTTATCAAGAATTGTATTCTTTGGTGTATTAGAAACTATATCGAGATTGAATTGAGCATCTTTCCAGGGTAATCTCTTGGACGTTTTTTTGGTTTATCGAGATTAAATTTAGGATTAATTTTTAATAATCTCTTAAACTCTTTCATGTTTCCGTCTATTAAACGTTTTTTTGGTTTATCGAGATCAAATTTAGGATTAATTTTGTTACGTTTTTTTGGTTTATCGAGATTAAATTTAGGATTAATTTTTAATAATCTCTTAAACTCTTTCATGTTTCCGTCTCTTGGACGTTTGTTACGTTTTTTGGGTTTATCGAGATTAAATTTAGGACTAATTTTCAATAATCTCTTAAACTCTTTCATATTTCCGTCTCTTGGACGTTTGTTACGTTTTTTTGGTTTATCGAGATTAAATTTAGGATTAATTTTCAATAATCTCTTAAACTTTTTCATATTTCCGTCTCTTGGACGTTTGTTACGTTTTTTGGGTCTATCGATATTAAATTTAGGATTAATTTTCAATAATCTCTTAAACTCCTTATCAGCATTGAATTCAGCATTTTTCGAAGGCGTTCTCCTTAATTCCCTCATGCTATAATTAAAACAAGCATTTAAATGAAAGATTTATATATAATGAATCACTGCAAGTGGCTTATGATTGGATCAGTAACCCCGTGTAACAAATCATGCAGAAATGAGTTTTGTGGGTATCATATGCAAAGCTTTCGACGTGGAAGCCTTGGCCCGTTACCCTGCATACGATGTGGGGTTGGGGTCAGGGGAAAATCTCAGTTGTGTTTGAATTGCGGTGGTAAGCGATACATGGAGTTGAAGCGTTATTATGATAAAAGAATAAAAAATGGACAATCAATCAGAAATTATGACCCTGAAAAAGTCCTTGACACTGACAACGTCCCTGACAAAATCATAAGAACTCCTCAAGACTACATCGAAAGATTCATCATTAAACCAAACAATGAATTAGACAAACAATAGTATTTAGTATACGAATGAACCAAGAATTCAGACACCATCCCTTGATTACAAATTATGAAGCATCCAGTGATGGTGTTGTAAGGCACTGTAGACTGAAGAAACCAGTTGGTGCTGACAATGGTATGGGGTATTTGGTGTTCACTGTTAAGGGAAAGAAAACTTATCGCAATCATCGTTTCGTGTATGAATGCTTTTATGGATTGATCGAGCATGATTTTGTTATTGATTATATCGATTCTAATCCAAAGAACAATTCTTTATCAAATCTGCAGGCTATCACACAAAGTGAGAATACCAAACGAGGAGAGACTGGAAAATGCTCAAAAAAAGCGAGACCAGTAAAATCTTTGAATACAATAACTAACGAAGAAAAAATATTTCAATCAATATATGAAGCCGGCAAGTATTTCGATATTTGTAGAGCCTCAGTACGATTCGTTGCAGAGGGGATTTATCGATCGGCTATTTCAAAAAGGACGGGACAAAAAGTTCAATTTAGTTATGTCTAATGCGTCATATTTTTCATTTAGAAATATATCATTATTATAGAATAATGAATTCTGAAAACATGAATAGCATTTTATCCGAGATTTCAAAATTGAAAAGTTGGGATATTGAACTATCAGATGGGTTAAATCCTGATCAAATCATGTCTGATTTTCAGGATATTGAATACGGAGTTAACAACAATAAATATATGCTACCAAAGAAGTATGCGCTCATCAAGAGAATTCAGAATTCTATTCGGGACTCTCTCGCATTTTCCAGTGACGTAAGTGTGTTCGCTCCGTTGTATACCATCGTAGAACGAATACGAAAGGAATTGGGGTACGAATACGAATTGAAAAAGGAGGTTAATTCTAAAGTTAGAAACCTACGGGCGTTAATTCAAGAAAATGAACAATTTTGATTGACCATTTATCATTATTTGATTGTGACCGTCCCTCATAGAGATTTTATTTTTTTTTAGCATTTTTTGATTGATAATGTCAAAAACAGTGAAAATATTTCACACTGAATAAAAATTGATGGACGGTTCAGATTGATCAAAAATAGAATGAGGGAACTAACAATATTATTTATTTATATACAATTTTGATAGTTCCCTCATCGATGAACGAAGCTCTTATAGGATGAAATAACGCTTCTATGATCGTGTTAAAAATTAACTGACATGTCTGACATGTAACAAAAAGTGTTTTCGTCTGTTAGGTCGGATTGAAAAATTGTTTTGCAATTGAAAAATTGTTTCTGATTTCAAATAATGGTCAATAAAGCATTAACAACCCGATTGGCTCGTGAACGACTGGATGCAATCAGGAGATTTGTACCAATTCGTGACTCTGTACGGAATAAACTACAACAACGACAGAGTCTTCAGACTGATTTTGCTGCGGGATCTGAAGAATTGTTTAAACCAGTAACCACAGCAACGAAGGAGATAGAGCGTGCTATACTGGGAGATGATCCTGACGGTAAAAGAAAAGAAGAGGGTCTTATTCCTGTGTTAGAAAAAATAGCAAAAAGAACTAAACAAACAAAAAAATCCTTGCAATCACTTCCTCAGGACATATCAACCGCTTCGAAACGAAAATTTAAAGGATTTCAGGAAGAACTAGTTAGTGGACTACCTAAATCAATTATATTTCCCGAGAGCGCTAAACAACAAATTCTCAACGAGGATATAGACAATTTAGGTGAATTCGCTGCTAACAGCTATGATTCACAAGAGAGGTTTTTCACGGACAATTATTCGGATTATAGAATGTCACATAATGAATGGGCTGATACAGTGTATGAAATAAATACTGGGAGTTTAGATAGAAGGATGAAGGAATACAGAGACTTCAAGAGAAAATTTCAACTCCAAATAAGACAGCCATACGATGAGAAGAAATTTCTGGGGAGTGGTCTAGTTGGAAACGCTAGCGTTTCATGTCCTGGTAGTGTTCTCAGTGATATATCATGGTTAGAGGTTCTCATCGGAGGGAAACGAGCTGGAAATAACTCACCGGAAATAATTAATGAAGCAGCTGATATCTGTAGACGATTATTTCAGGGTGGTATCATGGATATCAGCACATATCGAGATTTCATTGGCGAGTTAGTGGAAAGTGGGTATCATAGTGACTGAATTGAAAAGTCAATTGATTAGATAAATAACAATTGAAAAATTGTTTCTGATTTCAAATAATGATCATACACTACAATCATGATAAACCAACCCCCGTCTACGTAGTTAATTCACGGTTTCCGGTTTATAGAGCATACTACGGAGATGGTTTAGGTAATACCATTTTAGGGTTATTTGCGAGAATGGCTCCAAAAGTGATGCCGTTGGCTAAACAATTAGGAATGAAAGCAATTGAAGTTATTCGTGATAAGGGTATTGGTGCTGTTGGAGATCTTGCTGGAAAAGCGTTTTCAACTGCGAAGAATAAATTAACATCATTAGTGAAATCACGGATGAAATCTAAAGGATTTTCAAAACCGTTACCGTCTACAGCGGAAATGCCTGCAAGTGTTAGTAGAATTATAAATAACGCAGTAGATGAAAAATTAGCGTCGATGGTTTTAACCCCCGACCAAAGCAATATTGCAAATATGATAGCAGGAAGTGGCTTTAAAAAACTACGACGATGAAAATGGAAAATCGCGATTTAGACTCTGATAAATAGAATAAAATGTTCAAACAGTCACGTGATCCAGCATTTGATATAGACGCCCCAGTTGGCAAGGATGATTCTGTACGCGATTATCAATATTACGCCTATCATGCCATAGACTCAAATAGTCGAGCAAGAATTGATCTTCAAGTCCATGATACCAGTAAATACTTTTTACCCTGTGAAGCGTTTATCGAAATCGAAGGAGAACTTGTAACAGCTGATGATACTCCTGCTGTACCAGCACCGTATCCAGCTGGTACTCAAGTCGGGTTTGTCAATAATGGTATCATGGCGCTATTTGAGAGTGCTAGATATCTCATCGATGGAAAAGAAATCGAGTCGATAGATCGCGATGTTGATGTGGCTACAACAATAATAGGGTTAGCGAGATATTCCGATGATTATACAAGATCAGCAGGACCCTCTATGATGTTTGCAAAAGATGTTACAAATACCGCTGGTGGAAATCAATTTGTTGTAAGACGACCAAAAAAACGTGATAATAGTGATGCTGATGTCGAGAATATGATTATAAACAATGATGTTAATTTCAATCTAGGAGCTGCAACACGTATTTCAATGTTGCAAGGAGCGCGTAAATCATTTTCATGCGCGATTCCACTGCATCATATATTTGGATTCTGTAGAAACGTCCGAAAAGTTTTTTATGGAGCGAAGCATACAGTATCGCTTGTACGAAAGAGTGATGATAACGACGCAATTTGGAGGATTCCAGCAGACAATGCAAATCCAAATGCTGATGCCGGTAAAGTCAATTTAACAAAAATATCATTGTGGATGCCAGTGTTGACTCCAGCAATCACCGCAGAAGAACGATTACTATCATTTATGGACCAAGGAGGAAAGTCGTTGTTGAGTTGGCTAACCGTGAGTACAGATGTTAAACAATCAAATATCAACGGGTTATTCACGTGGAATCTAGCATCAAAACAAGGCGTTTCTGCGCCACGTCATATATATTTATTGCGTTACAGGATAACACACGAGTTGGCGATCAACGTTTCAGTCATATGATATTTGATCAATTAGGTGTGAAAGACGTCTCACTGAGAATAAACGGCCAACAGGAACCATCCGAGGATATACAACTTAATTACACAGAAAATCATATTGCACGAGTTTATCATCGTCTGTTGTCATTTATGGCACGCGATCAAAATGTGGATACTGGTTTGCAAATATCACAATATGATTTTAAAAATCTGTATCCGATCTATTACTTCTCACTGGAACATCTCGATTTGATGAGACAATCTGTTGTTGATATACATTTTAGAGCTAATGTGACTCGTGGTGCTATTGCTGATTATAGAGCGGTTGCTGTCATTCTCAGTGATAAATCAATGCTACTTGAAGGTGTTGGTGGAAGAATGAGAGTGGTAGATGCACCAGTGGAAAACATGTAATTGAAATTGTAAACGATTTAGAATCAATCAATTATGTATAATGTCATATAGTGCTATTAGTGTTGCGTTAACTCCCGGTCAATTAAAAAAATTGCAATCGGAATCAGCTAAAAAATGTGGAACCACAATCACGTTGAAACCCAACCAAATGACTGGTGGTTCAAATAAACTATCGCTGACAACTCGTCAGGTGAAACATTTCAATGATGCACTAGTAGCAAAAAAGGGTGTTCAGATTACTCTCTCTGCGGCTGCTATCAAAAATATGATTAAAACAGGCGGTATATTTCCGTTGTTAGCTGCGATTCCAGCATTGATTGCAGCAGCAGCCCCAGCGGTGGCTAAAGCGGCAGCGTTAGGAGCCGTTGGTACTGCAGCAGGAATGGCACTAAAGAAAGCAACTGGGAAAGGATATAAAAAAAAGGGAAAGGGTCTAAGACTACCAGGAACCCCGTATTCGTGGTACAGCGGAAAGGGTCTAAGACTACCAGGAACCCCGTATTCGTGGTACAGCGGAAAGGGTCTAAGACTACCAGGAATGATTTATTAATTCAGTAATCTTCGATGGTTCCCATGTCCAATTTTGATTTAATGGATGCTGCTAAAAAACTAGCGATTAAAAACTTCAGAGGTGTCTTTATGAAAGATCAATTACCACATCAACCAAACAGCGTTGAAACCGGAATCATTAATTTAGATAACAGCACCGGACCTGGAACTCACTGGGTTGCATACGCTATTGATCCACGTGGGATTGTCTATTTTGATTCATATGGATTAGCCCCACCAAAAGAGTTTATGCGTTATATAAAAACCCTTCCAATGAAGACTTGGTATTCTACGCTACCAGCACAACAAATGAATGACCCACCAATATGTGGCAGCGAAGTATTAAATGTCCTTAACGCTATTTCTAACTCCTTGAGTAACCCAAGCGGAAAACCACCACATGTTGTCGTGAATGAATACACTAGTAATCGCTGGAGAAAATCGAAGATTTTTCAACGAAGTCGTCAAAAACGATTTTAGAGAGAGAAAGAGTTTTACAATAACATGATTGATATTTGGGGGAGATCTTTGAAACCCAAACCCGATGGCACTGCACCACCTGATTCTGTCAAGGATATAAAAAAAATAATTGAAGATGAAATCGCTGAGACGTTGAACTTAACAAATGTTGATCCTAATGAAATAGTTGTATTTCAAGACAAACAGGGTAAATTGAAATCCAGTGATGTGTCATTGAATGACATTTTGATACGGCAGCGCGACGCCGCTGAAAACTCTATTGCGTTGTATTCCAACGACGGACGACTTAAACCAGGTGCACTTGTGTCTACGATCACCGACAAGATTGCCGCCCACGACCATGAGTTGGATAATTCTCTGTTAGAACTAGCAACACTTCAATCTAAAATTGAAGAACACGGAAAACAGTTTTCAGTTTTTCGCAAAAATGTCGTACATAAATTCTTTGGAACCCCGCTTCTGGTTGGCATGACTCTCGCTGAAATTAAAAACTATCTATCATTATTCTTTTTTAACAAGGACGCGGGAAGGATGATGAATGAAAATGAAATCAAGGCAAATTATCTCGAGATTTACAATGATATTTCTAAAATAATAGAAAATGTTGAGCGGGTACAAAAACCCACTAACGACGTCATTGTTAGGTTTTTTGGATCCCCACCTGTGGCAGACTCGACTCTCGCTGAAATCAGCGAGTTTATTATCAGGCATACTCACAATGCCTTCGTCGCTAATAATTTCTTTGGTGTCCCCGCTACATCTACGATGACTCTCAACGATATTATTAGGTTTATGGTGAGACAAACAACACTTAATACCATCGTGGATAGATTTTTGGGGAGAACACTTCATGAGTCTGAAACCACATCGTTGACAGGCCCGACTCTCGCTGAAATTAAAAGCGCGGTTGACGAACAAAAACACATCAGCAAAATGGTTAAAAATTTCTTTGAGGGCTCTGAAAGCTACAATATCACGACGACATATTCTCAACTCAACGGGAATTATCTAACCTTAACGGGCATTGGAGCCAACTTCCTTTTGATTTCATTTTTTAAACGCCGCGATGGAACGATGATGAAATATACCGAAATCAATAAAACCTATCTCGACGTTTACGACGATATTCTTAAACTAAAAGAAACCTCTGAAAGGGTAAAGCATGGGACCTTTGATTGGGTAAAAGAATCTAATGCTAAATTGAAAGTCAATATCGAGAAGTGGCCTCATGGTATCTACAGGATGACGTTAATCTCTGACAAGCAATTTGATATCATCGTAAGCGGTAAAACCTACTTTGGTGGCACCGCAACAGTAATTATCGGGGGTGAAGAAGAATTTGAGATTGTCGCGGTTGATGGTACGATTGGATCAAACATATCCTGGTGCTTAGAATTCGTATGCGAAGTAAATAACTAAATTGAAAGGAAAATCCTTTAGATTTCACAATTGAAAACGCTAGCGTTTTTAAAATAAAAATGATCAGGTCAGAGAATTTCAAACTAGACTCAAAACCCTCGCCGAGGAGTATCAAATAAAAATAAAAAAATACCGACGAAGAATCACCGCAATTGATATTACTATGTACTCGGTGTCAAGCGTTCTCGCTGGCGCCGGAATAATACTTGCATCGGTTACAATGATTGCCCCGGTCGTAGTTCCAATTTGCATTTCTGCGGTGGCTACAATCGGGGGTATATCAACCGGGATAGCAAAAAAGATATCATCATGCAGCCAGAGTAAACTGCAGAATTACTTAATTCAATTTCATATTGCATCAACCGCATATTCGCAGTTATCCCTGATGATATCGTCGTCACTCGATAATACGATTATATCAGATAGTGAATTCTCAGCGATGGTCAGTATTTTTGATTCCGCGATATCGAAATTAGAGCGACAACATGAATATAATAACAATGACAACACCGATGGAATTAGAAAACACGAACCCAAAAACCAGAATGATCTCAATAACCTCAACCATACCAAATTGTGAGTTCTCAGTGATGGTCAGTATTTATGATTCCGCGGTGTCAAAATTAGAGCGACAACATGAGTATAATAACAATGACGACACCGATGGAATTACTTCAACGAGTAGTGGAGAACACGAACCCAGTACAAACAAGTATGATATCAATAACATCAACGGAACCCGAGTTTAGTGTGAATTTCCCTAGCCCAGTCCCCGTGAAGGAGATAGCGCTAGCAAAACTACGAGTGTATCACAGTTGGCCTAATATCAGATCAAAATCATTTGGTGGTCAACAACCCAATAATTCTTTAGTGTTTGCAAATAAGAATAAACCCGACGGAACCCCAGACTGGAACGTCGTTTCGATACCAACCGGATCATACCAAATTGAACAAATCAATAATGAATTCGCGCGTAGAATAAAATCGATTACTGGAAAAGAATCAAAAATCGCTATAACAGTTCATGAGCCGACACTATCATCCGCAATTGAGATAAGCACAGAAGGATACGTCGTAGATATCTATCAAAGTTCTATTAGAACCGTACTAGGATGGCCTGAATTACCACCGGAAAAATCCACCACCGACTTAACCACGGATGTACAATCATATCATGAAATCAATCCCAGTTATCGAGATGATTTATCTGATATAAGAAAAGGAAAAATCGCCGATAGATTTATATTCACCAACAAAGACACATTGCAATGGGATTTTATCATTAAAAGAACAACCGACTCATCTGTTACTATTTCATTTACGCTAACTGACGTCCGTGGTTATTTTAATGAGATTAAACAATTATATGACACACAACTAGAACAACTACGGAAAACAAGATCGCAAAAACACGTTGAAATAATAAATCAACTTATATCGGACATGGAATATATCTATGAACTAATTATTCAAACAATAATTAATGACAACAGCGACAATAAACAACGATTCCTAACCGATTACAATATCACAGAAGACAATCTGCGTAATTTCAAGTTTCCGAAATACAACGCTGATGAATTAGCAAGAATTGTTAAAACCGATATCAAAGCGCTACAAAAATCAGATTCAACTGTCCTCCTCAAACATAATAATGATCCAGATGGTGGTGGTAGGCATATCGCTCCGTTCAACGTGAATATTTCAACGGTGATTGCGCTTAATTTAGTATTTGATGTAATTGAAGGAAGCTATCAGATTAATCTAGAGCAATCAAATCAAGCTCAGCAGGGATATATTCTTTATTCGTTTGCACCAATAGCTCCTCCAGGATTCCTAATTATTGAAAACCCAATTAATCCTGTCTACATGCGATGCCATAATAATTCATTAACCAGAATTAATTTCAAACTCACCGACCAGTCAAATAATCTGATTGATTTACAAGAAGAGGTGTTAGCGATTAGTTTGTTTGTAAAGTCCTAAAGACTGGATCAAATATTCGGTTAAAATCATTTATTATTTTTTGTTAACCCAGAACTGAAAGTTCAGCAGCAGAGAGGGTGGATGACAACAAGTTGCGACCAAAATTAATTAAAAAATCGTAAAAATCTCCGTTTTCATTTTTTTAGTTAAAATGAGATTTCGTAGGGAAAGCTCATTAAGATTTCAATAAATTTTTTGTCTAAAAACGTTGTAGGGTTTGCCCCTGAGACATTTTTTTGGGTTAAAATGAGATCGTAGGAAGGATCGTTTTAATGATTTAATCAAAATTTTGTCTGAAAACGTTGTAGGATTCACCCTCTCTGCTGCTCCATTTCTATGTTAAACATATGGACCATTTAACATAGGAATTCCCATTAGACTCCATAAACATATAAACATTTTGACCTTATAATACCATTCCTGTGTTATAGCTATGGCCAAATTTAAAAAAATAATTCCCTGTATGTACGTATAGTGGCATATATCTATAATAACGTAACCATAAATGAGGTCAGTGACTTGTAACATTGTAACACTTTTGATCATATAAACAGCCGAGAGAACGAGTCGACCTTTTAACACTTTTGATCATATAAACAGCCGAGAGAACGAGTCGACCTTTTCCAACAAATGAAATGGTCACATCATATTACAGACTTAATTAAAAGATGTAAATTAGACCTTAATCTAATTAAAAGTATTCAAGGTACACATTGGGGTGCCTGTCAAAAAACAATAATTACATTGTATAGATCACTTATTCGATCTAAGATAGAGTATGGGTGTCAGATCTATGCCACTGCATCATCAACACTACTCAATAAAATTACACAAGTACAACGAAAAGCCCTCCTTATAGCAACTGGGGCATTGCCATCTACATCCACAGAGGAATTACAGGTCCTGGCAGGTGAACTTCCACCTCATTTGAGAAGACAAGAGGTCATGTTGAGATATGTCGCTCGTTTGTCAACTCATAAGGAAACTCACCCCACATTACAAATTATCAAAAAATGCAATAAACCACTAATAAAACGAGGTAAATATTCTAACTCCTTTGGTAAACAAATAAATAATATAAAAACCAAACTCCCTGTGGATATATTTCAAGTACAAAAAATCAAACCTCCAATTATAATTCCCTGGAGACTGAATTATATACACGTAGATCTCTCCTTACTAAATCAGGGTAATAAAATGCAGAACCCACATTTTTTGAAAATGATTGTAAATGAAAAGATAAATAATAAATATAAAAACCATTAAAAAATTTATACTGATGGTTCTAAAACAATTGATCCTGCAAGAACAGCAGAAGCATGGGTCATACCTAATTTACAAATAAATGAAGGCAAACGCTTACCAGACTATTGTTCCATATATAGTGTTGAATTTTGGGCTATACTACAAGCCCTGATGTGGATTCAACAAAATAAACCATCAAAAGCTCTAATTGTCAGTGACTCGCTTAGTGTCCTAAAAACTATTAATAATAATAACTCTAATAGTAGGAAAAACTTCCTTTATCAATTACAATATCAAACAACTAAACTCAAAACACAAAATATTATAGTAGATTTTCTATGGGTACCTTCACACATAGATATAAAAGGAAATGAAGTAGCTGATCAATTGGTTAATGACAAACTAAATGAACTATATTTTGACCCATTACAGTATAGCCATACTGAAATATATAGGTTAATACATGATATGATAAATAACATATGGCAAAACTCCTGGAGCTTATCCAACAAAGGGAGAGTATTACATAATGTTATAAAAACTGTTAAAAGAACAGCAATAATACTAGGCAATACAAGGAGGGAACAAATTAAAATGAATAGGATAATGATAGGAAAAACAAAGCTGGCTAACAGCTTTGGTAAATACATAGAACCATTCCCCCATAACATAAACTGCTTTAAATGTAAGCAGCCAGAAGATCTAGACCATATATTAAATAAATGTATAGGTAATATTATTCATAGAAACACGCTTAAAAAACAACACAAATTAGGGAACTCAACAAGTATATATCCAAATATACTTAATTTAACACAACCTAATATACAATTAACTGCCAAAAACATAATTGATTTCCTTATTAATTCAAGCCTAATTGATAAAATATAATTTTAACATAGGATACTAAAAATTAAAATAGACATTGCGATTAGGACTGGTTGATGGGTCTGTGGGGGGGGGGGGAGTGAGTATGGGTTCGTGTAACTAGGGGATTCTTAATGGATTCTACGCGCCTGCGATTTTACAGACACTCGTACTCATGACTCTAACAGATAACACCACCCATAAAGTCTAAAATTGTTATTGTCTATATTAAATACATTAGACTCATTTTCAACCTAAAATAATAGCTATGTATACTAAAACTAAACTAAAATAAATTAATTGCCTAGGATTCAATTATATACACATTATAAATATTAAAATAATTTTAATAACAATAATTAGTGAATTAATAATTACTTTCAAGACTAGCCTGTGACTCTGTTGGAGTTGTGATATGAGTGAGTGTCGATATTGAGTTCATAATGAACTTATACGCACTTTGCGAGTTTACGCTCACTCATGATCACGGTTCTGACAGAGATTACCGCTATATAAACCATATTGAAATATTAAATTAAATTAATAGGCTAGGACTCAATTATTATTCACATTATAAATATTAAAATAATTTTATTAACAATAACTAATTAATTAATAATTACGTTTAAAACTAGACTGTGACTCTGTTGGAGTTGTGATGTGAGTGGGTGTCGATACTGAGTTCATAATGAACTTATACGCGCCTTGCGAGTTTACACTCACTCATGATCATGGTTCTAACAGAGATCACCGCTATATAGAATATATTGACATACAAAACTAAATTAATCGGCTAGGATTCTATTATTATTAACATTATAAATATTAAAATCATTCTATCAACAATAACTAATTACTTAATAATTAGTTTAAGACTAGCCTGTGACTCTGTTGGAGCTGTGATCTGGGTGGGTGTCGATACTGAGTTCATACTGAACTTATACGCGCCTTGCGAGTCTACGCTCACTCATGATCATGGTCCTGACAGAGATTACCGCTATATAGGCTTAACATATAACTAATAAGTGTAGTCTGGGAAAAACCTCCATATTAACATCACCCTCTTTTTCCAACCTCTTTCCTGTCAGAATAAAAAAGCTAATGGCACTTAATTCAAAATTATTTGATAACGACCTTGAATTGGACTTCTATGAAAGAGTGAATTGCATGGACAATATTCATAGGATAATTAATGGAGCCATTGATGCTATCACTGACATCGAGGGAAACGTGGAGGACCAGACTACAGAACAGCCCTTCTTAGGGCTATTTAATGTAACAGCCCTTCTTAGGGCTATTTAATGTTCATTGTTGTGATTGTGCTGTACTGTATCTATTTCCCACCCTTTGTACCTCTTGGGAATAGGGGAAGATTAGTGGAACGGTGTGGACACAGGCTCTTTTCTATATAGGAATCGCCTGGATTGGTGTACGCACATATGTACAGCCTGGTACATCTCTATGCCTAATCCAATCAGTCCCTCTGGGAAGCTGGTGTTGACCCATTCCCCCCCCCCTTTTTTCCAAATCTCTGTCTGTTTGTCTGTCTGTATGACTCTATTTTATATTATTTTATTTTATTTTATTTTTATATGATTTATTTTATTTTATTTTTATTTTATTTTATTTTATATAATATATATATATATATATATATATATATATATATATATATATATATATATATATATATATATATATATATATATATATTCTGTCTGTCTGTCTGTATTGTACTGTCGTTGTTATTTATTACATGTAAATAGGGCTATCTTATGTTAATGTTGTAATTGTACTGAATCTATGTACCTCTTGGGAATAGGGGAAGATTAGTGGAACGGTGTGGACACAGGCTCTTTTCTATATAGGAATCGCCTGGATTGGTGTACGCACATGTGTACAGCCTGGTACATCTCTATGCCTAATCCAATCAGTCCCTCTGGGAAGCTGGTGTTGACCCATTTCTCCCCCCCCCCCTTTTTTTTTTCCAAATCTCTATGTCTGTTTGTCAGTCTGTATGACCCTGTCGGTTTCTTTGTTACATGTTCTTAGATATTGAATTCTCGCAATATCGATTGGTAAGAGAATTCCATTTGACTAACCAAATATCAAATCTCAAATATGACCATTTCGGATCACACCCAACCAAATTCACAACTTAAACAACCTATCATGAACAAAATTGCATAGTCGCTCTGACACCCTAGTGTAGGTATTTTGTTTTTTCTTAGGGTGAATTTCCCTCTTCGAGAAGGGATTTTTGCCATTAGGATGGTGGTGATTTGTACAGTACACTATGTACTTACTTAGGGGCATAGTGATAAGCGTTAGGAAATTCGTAACTTATATATCTGGACACAATTGCACAGGTGGCTTACACATTATTGGTATAGGGCAAAACTGGATTAAATTTGAAATAAATCAAAAGGGATTGCAACCTCATGGACAACATATGCACACACTCACATATATGACCTTATTAGAATATATAAGGTAGTCTTAATCCAGGACTATCAGACCCCCGCAACACAATGTTGCAATAGTAATGAAATACAATAAATAACATTAAAATAATTCACAACACAACATAGTATAGCACTTCCACTTTGACACATGTCCTATGGGGTTGCAATTATAATACCAAGGGTGTGGTATCTTGGCGCCTCGTGTTTCTTTGTTGGGGTCTGGGTGTATGTTCGGCTGCCTCTGCGTGTGGGACGACGATGAATTAATTTCCGGGATCCTTTCCGCCTTTGCCTCTTCCTGCTGACCTGCCGATGAAGTTGATAGGAGTAGGTGTGGATGGGTCTTGCCTAACTAACTCAGGGCTTCCATTTATACCGATAGTTACTTATTAGTAATTCGGTATAACGCCCCAAATGATAAGTGTATTATTTTACACATATAAAAAGGGTAAATAAATGTTCAGCGATATGCTGGATATAAAAGTTGCCCAAATGTTCCTAGTGAAC
This sequence comes from Unio delphinus, assembly GCA_029339505.1. NCBI lineage: Eukaryota > Metazoa > Mollusca > Bivalvia > Unionida > Unionidae > Unio > Unio delphinus. Next base: position 1,477,252 of record JAQISU010000180.1, read on the forward strand.
GGTGGCAACTTTAAAACATCAATTAGTCAGTCAGTCGACCTTTTGCTAAAACGACAAGGCGAATAACACCAAACATAAACCTCTAACTAACCGAGAGTTTAATTAATTTTGTCTTCTTTTTTAACATTTGTTCGCGCGTTTAATATATATTATGACATCAGAATATTACACAGCTAGATTAGATCGAGAGCGACTAGAATCAATTAAGAAATTTCTACCAGTCCGTGAATTCAAGCAATTAAAAGAGACGTTGACGTTTCTACAACAATAATAGGCTTAGCAAGATGTTCTGGTGAATATACACAAACAAAACGCAGCGACTGTAGCATGTTCCAAAATGATCTTCGTTGATATCAACGGGCTTTAACGACTGAATAATATTATATAGCGAGTTCATAGAAATTACGTCTGATTTGGAAAACAACAACAACAACAATAATAATAATAATAATAATAATAATAATAATAATAATAATAATGTTAATAAAAATGTTGTCACCGCAAGAACTACTGTAACAGATCGTCGTTAATACAAATCCGTCAAGGCTCTATGATCCACCTGTTTATAATGTACCAACAGAACCAAAGTCAGATTAATTCCTCACAGATGTGAAGAAATAAATTAGAAACACTCCAAAGTATCAGTAAATTATTCCATGGTTTTATGATATAAATGATCATCGTTTCGTTGTTTTTGTTGCTGTTGTTGTAGGGTTTAACACCATTATTCAGCGCACCATAGGCTTCACATATTATTGGTGGAGGAAAAACACGGGGAAAAAACCGGAAAGAACCACCGACCCACAAGAAGCAACTACCAAGCTTTCTCACATAATTACTGGTCTTTTCGTAAGCAGAGCTTATTTTAGTAAGACATTTGATGGTAGATACCTACACCATTCGTATTTATTATTAATGAACAAAGAGCAGTCGTTAACAAAGCTGAAATTGAATCATTTTCCGAATGAATTTCAAAGCAGAATTAAATTTGTTAAGGAAAAGAATCAAGAATAGCTAGAACGGTTCACGAACCAACATTATCAACTGCGATTGAAATAAACCCGCTCAATTACGCTGGTGATCAGTCCGAATTTCGTCGATCAGATTAGTGTTAGGGTGACCTGAAATTCCACCAGAATATAAAGGACCCCGAGAACCGCGACTAGATGATTTTACTACTAACACTGCAAGGTTTTTAAACGAGCCAGAATATCGGGGTGGTTTTCCATGGGGCATGATTTTACATATTATGGGTTTGAAACACAAACCTGATTTGAGTGGTCGTAAATTTATATTTATATAATATATAATATTTCATAATATGAAACACGAGTACTTAAACTACGCTAATACATTATCGCAGTTATTTAAAATTTATATTTTAGAGTATCCTAATAACGATTTATAAAGTCAAATCATTGAAATAATACATTTAAATAATAAAAAAATAGACCTTGAGTATGTTATATGAGAAGATATCAATGATGTTTTTTAAATCTATTCCCGATTTATTATTATTAGTAGAGATTCATGGTTTGTTTCTTAAACACTAAAACATTACCAGCGATGATTTAAAAATGTTTACGGTTCCAGTGTTTGGCACTAACGAATTTATAAAACTAGTCAACGATGTAATCAACAAAAACTTTCCACAAATCGTCGAGGTATGAAGAAAAAAAAACATATTACCACCAGCAAATATTTTCAAACATAACAAAGATACATACGGACGTGGTCGTCAAATATCACTGGGAATAGTAAATATAATATCAGCGATCGCAGATAATCTTGTATGTGATGTAATTGATGACAGCTATCAAACATATCTTGACAAATAGAATCAGGTTCAGCAAGGATATATTCTATATATATTCACCCCTCAAGTACCTCCTGTATTTTGTATTGTACAAGAACCCATTATAGAAATCTATCTACGATGTCATAATCCGTTATTATCAAAAATGAATTTCTAACTTACTGACCAAACCAGTAATCTGCTTGACCTGAGGTGCGAGAATCTACATTTGAACCTCTACATAGAATCTCACGATTAAAAAAATATATCAGATTGATTAGTATTATACTGAAAAATTCAAGACAGAAAACGTGAATTTTCAAGACTACTTTCACGTTCGTATTCATTGCTGCTACTTTCATTTTCACAAGACGGTGTTTTCGTTTGCCATACACTTTTTAAGTTGTCTTACATGAGAATTAATAAAAATATTTGTTTGCGAGATAATAATGATCTAATTGTTTTGATCGCATGAGAGAGAAATACAAATTTCTCTACATCTAATTCTTTCATAGCAAAATGAACATAGATTGTTGAAGTTAATTTATGAACTTATATTATGATAGTAATACATATCTATCTTGAAATTTATGTTCTTATAACATTTACAAATTAGAAATTATTTTGTCAGGATTTAGTTAATCCAATATTTATAAACTGTCGTTTTTTAAATTTGTTATTGCAGAAATAATAGCATAATAATTTTCTTAGTTGATTATATAAAAGAAATATATTTAAATGTTTTCATCCATAATGATGTAGGACGCAACTTTTAGATTACTAAATAAAGTATTTCACTTAACTTTGATCACTTTTGAATATTCACTGAGTGATTGTAACTATCCTTCTCTTAAATTTCAAAACTTATTCATTATAGTAGTTGTGGCCAACGTTGACCAACTCTCATATAAATGCATACGATTACACTGGAAATTCACGTAATGAATCATTTGGAAATTCACATGATTTATTGGAAACTTTCGTGCAATCGTGCATCTATAAGAGACGCAGAATTTTTATATCCCATTCAGCCTGAAAGTGAATATTCAGGAGTGATCAGTTAAGTGAAATATTGTATTGAAGGCGCTATGTTGATTATCACCTAGACATTACATTTTTATAATCGAGTAGATATAATGGTGCTAAAAAAAATTTCAATAGTCAGTAATATAATCGAGATAACTTTAACCGGAATCCGTATCCTGAACAGATGTACCTTCCTTCAACAATAGTTGAAATAGTCTTTTGTTTATAATTTTTAGAATACACCAATTTATATATATTTTCTGCGACATCTACGAATGCACGTCAATATGAAAATCTTTGCCTACTGCGTACATTGATTTAATGCATTAATGCTTCATAATTCTGGATCATAGGATGTGTCACAATTCTCGTTCTTCCATTAATATATTATAGTTTTGTCTAAATTGTTATTTTTAAAAACTAGCTAAATAATCTTCTACATTTCTTATGATTGACATTATTGTATTTGTTATTTTTTTATAACATAATATCGGTTTAGCTCTCTGTATTTTTTTTACCACAACAACGCACACACAGCTGTGGTTTTTCTCTCAAACCCCTACACCACATTGTAAGCACGGTCCTAGACTTACGGTTTGTAAATGGTATCCACATAATTCGTTTACACAAGATTTGTTACAGGGGGCGGCTGTAAAGCCTATCATTAACCACTTACAGTTGTTCTTTGTTTGAATCACATATAATAATTCAATTTAAATATATATGAGAGTTTGAGACATTATCTAAAATCAAACCTTTTGAATCCAGATTTGATACTGACCGAAGAACACCTGATATTCTGATGCGAGACGTGTTTGATCCGGCAAATATATTGCTTTCCAGTGCCTCCTGGAAACACTCGAATATAAATCGGTGACAGTAATATTTTTTCTTCCCATCAACGCTAAGCCTAAGATAACCAGATGAACTATTAACATAACCGGCTGGATTTTTTAATTGACAATTTCTAATAATACCATCACACGATGCTTCATAATTCAGTATGACAGGTTGTGTAACAACTTCTTTTTCTTCCATTAATATATTATATTTTTGTCTAAATTGTTATTTTAAAAAACTAGCTAAATAATCTTCTACATTTCTTATGACTGTCATTATTGTATTTGTTCCAGATTTGATACTGACCAAAGAACACCTGATATACTGATGCGAGACCTGTTTGATCCGGCGAATCTTTTTCTTTTTCTAGATCTTTTTCATAATTTCTGAATTCCAACAGTTCGTCGCTCCAATATCAGTAAAATCCTATGATATTCCTTCAACGAGTGGGACAGTTACAACTAAATTAATTACATATTTAACATGGCTATTTCTTTCAATACACTGGTACTCCTATAATTAATTTAGATCCCAGGAGCACTAATACTATAACTTAACTAATTCATTTTCTTCTATGTTATGTCGAGCCTAAGCAAGTAACAGTATTCACGTGAGGCCTGGATCCTGAAAGCAGAGTTACAACGAAGAATCCAGGCACTTGAAATGAGATGCTAAAGAACCATCATTGGCATCTCTGACATGGACCACATCACAAACAAAGAAGTGCGTAACACCATCATGCAGAAAGTAGGCCATTATTAAGACCTCCTTACCACTGTCAAAAAGAGAAAGCTGAAATGCTATGGCCATGTGACTAGAGCCAACATTCTATCCACAACAATACTGCTGGTAAGCGTACAGGGTGGCAGAAGGTGAGGTAGACGAAGAAAAAAGTGGACTGATAACAACACAATGGATCAGGAAACGTTTTACTGTGATAGAGGCATTGCCACATGATCGAGACAAGTGGAGGGAACTGGTCAGATATTCAGCAGCACAGTACCCCAACGACCACACTATGTCAAGAGACTAATGATGATAATGATGAGTTGAAGCCATAGTAGACCACCATGTGCTTCAGATCCTGGTTGAAAGATTCGTTCAAACGCAGAAGCAACTTCAGTTACTGTCTTTGTTGGTAACGGTTCTGCTTCTTTTTATCTACTAGTAACGTCAACAACAGTTAAAGCGTAATTTGTATAGTAATCGACATCTTAAAAATTTTAATAGTATCGTGTGGCAAAAATATTATCGTTTGGAACGCTGACATTGAAATGTGCGTTACGACTTTGTTGATGCGGTGGTAGATAAATTTGCCATATTGCTTGTCATGCTAACCAATCTACAGCAACAGAACGTGTTACAGTCAGCACACTGACTTTTTCTGTTGTTCTTTTAATATCAAGATAAATTCAGCGCCATGCTAAAAGTCGCGTATATTATTTTTATCACCTTGTTTATAACCAACTAATATTTTTTTTCTTATTATATCATTGTAAATAACATCAATAGTTTCTGTAGCGTCTATGACAATTCTTTGCAGCTGAGGCATTTTCCTGACTCGCGTTTCAAAATTAGTTCATCCTTGTAACTATTTTACAACAGTCATTACGTATGCTAGAGTCCATGGATTTTTATCCGTTTTCAGCGCATCTTCAACCACACTGATATCAACTGCAGCAACATCATTCAATACAAGATTCTGTTTCTCGGTCTGTCCTGGTATATCATCGTCAATATGCTGTCGTCGTGTAACAACCGTACAGGTAGATTCGAAAACGTTTCTTTATGTAATATAAATCATGTCTGTTGAAGTATATTACGAACTATTTTTCTACTTGATACTATCAAATCGTTTGGTCTCCATTCATCCCAAAAATTGTTCATATAAGTTTCTGAAATATATATATATATATATATATATATATATATATATATATATATATATATATATATATATATATCACCCATTCGTTCAGGAGTCCATTTATCTCTGGCGAATATATTGCTTTAAAGTATTCTTGGCGCCAAGAAAGAATTTCGCGACGATGGTGCATCTCATGTGTTGTCAACATTTAAAATTATACGAAATGACAAAATCATTTACATAGGTGTCGAAGCTACTATGAACGACCAACGATTATTAATTATCGCAACGATCAAAAATATCTTTCTTGTGTAAACTTTACTGTGTTAGCCGAAATACTTTGTTTATCAGTGACATACGTGACCCTTTCCTTGCTAATGAACAATTTTTATATTGAGTAAAACTTCCAAACCAAGAATATTGGCTACTATTGACAAACCGTATAATACACGAGCGTATCCATTAACCGTATATAATTATGGGATGTAATCGCTGAATGATAAACCTAGCGGTGATGATTCAACATCGATGAAATGTTTTAAAAATAGATTGTGTAGCCGAACGAGTAACGGAGCAATTTACAAATGCGAATCGTGTAAATGGGTTAACTAATCAAGGTCGTAAAAAAAAATAAGTGAGTAGACTGAATGGGTGATGGATTTCGGAGCTACGATTAATGATGCAAGAAAAAACCTAAAATTGCCAATAATAGTAAAAGCAGTAACGGGAGAGATTTTACACGCTTCAAAACATCATGAAAAGAAAGGATCTCCAATATATATAATGTTTGATCATATTGCGCATGCGTGACTAATGCAATAACGAAATTTCCACGAAATATAACCGTAAGAGTCTATCACAGTGACATATTTGATTGTATCGCTAAAAGAAGTCAACATGATGCTGTATCATTATGGTTATTTCGAAGTTCGCCCGATGATGAAAAATATAAGCAACATGTAATACCTAAAGGCGAAATGTATCTTTTAGAATCTCTCCACGGAGAAATTAAAAAATATCGTGTAGAAATAGTCATCTCAGACTGAAAATACTGAGCAATTACTACTTGTTTTACATTCGCGTCAGTTGCAACTCACTTTGCTAGAGAAAAGAATTCTTAGAAACCAACAGGGTTGAAACTTATGAAGATGTTAGACTTATTTTTTGTCGAATATGGTCACTGTAGGCTGTGGAATGCTGAATATGACAACAACAATTTTATCACCGTGTTAATCAGACAGTTTATTTGCAATGGAAAAGTGTTCTAGGTACATTAAACGATTTGGACATCCCACACACCTAATGACCAGAGTATCGATAACTGGATTTTTATCTGGCTTTAACCACTCTGGATTTGCCTGTATAGAGTAATTTGAATTTGCTGAGAATTTACACACGATTTGTTATGTTTGGCTTGGTAGATGTTTTTCAGAGCAAAAATGGATTCCAATAATTTTGTTACGATATATGCTTGGTTATCAAATACTGATATCGTTGTCGGTTTCTGAAGCAATAATATCATATCGTCTTCAGATCGTAGTAACATATAAAGTAACATAGAAAGAGTGAAAATAACAAGCTTTTAAAAACTTAATAAACAATTTATTGAGTACAAATATTTTCCAGAAAAGAAAAATAAACTTACGGTTTTAAGAATCAATTTCAAAATGAATCCAAAAATAATTCAAAATATAATCCACTAGTGAAATTGCAAAAGTCCTGGTAATAAAATGTCCTAATAATTCCCAGTTCGAATCTTAGTGAAACATCCAAGATGGAAGACGATGTCACGTGATGAAGTCTGTTCTGGTCTTATGAAATTCAATGAGCACAAATGTTTTCCAGATAATTAACAAAATAAATCCTCTTGATCCAAACGAATTGAAATAATTTCCAGTACAAGGTAATTTAAAATAACTCAAAACAACACAACTTAATATTCTAACAGCCCAACTTCTACTAAATAGTTAGCTCCAAAACATAATTTATATACCTGTTTTTACGTAAACAAGGAAGGGGTCACATGATCTTCTAGAATCTTTAGAACAAATTTACGTTAAAAAAGTCTCGTGCACACCGTATGACCCAGATGAGAACCAGTTATTTTTACTTTCAAGAACTAAAAATAGAAAGATGTTTACAACAAAACTCCATAATGTCCTTGAAATCAACCCATCATTTTAAAAGCTTGTTTACAACTCTGAAGACAGGTCAGAAATGAGGTCAACATCTGGTGTTTATTTGTAGAGTACAGGTCATCCCACTTTTTAAAAAACATATCTCCCAATGAATGAATCTTAAACTTAAAATGTCAAATTTGAATCTGACAAACAAACAATAAAACAAAAATAAATGACTTAAATCAAATATACGTAACAATACCGAAAGAGTGAGAATACTAGTGCTCTCAATAGTCTGATTTTTTTCCAGATAGATAGTATTGTCTCTCCAGATGGGTCTTAGCTTTGACATTGCTGCCGTTATTTGTGCTGCTCGTGACACAATTTCTGTTCTTTATCCCTCTTCGGATAATTGATCTGTTTCCATTTCCCGTCCTCTGACTTTTATCATGGTTGAGATTTGTTTGCCACTATTTGTCATCAGCTTTGTTTTCTCGGTGCTTATCTCCATGTCAGATCTGGAAGATATTTCATCCAGGTTCTTCACAAAGGTGGCAAGCTGGTCTTCACTACCTGCCAGCTCATCGATGTCGTCTGAAAAGCGTAGGTTGGTGATGTTACGCACTCCAATGCTCACTGTCCAACAATGATTGGTAACAGGAGACAGCCTTGACGTTCTCCAGCTGTTTACTGGAACCAGTCCCATGCAGAACCTTAAGAAATTACTGCACTTGTGGTCTTGGCGTGCAGCTGCTTGATGGTCTTGGTCAAATTTTGATCCATGTTGTACTTCTTCATTGTGGCCCACAATCCCTCATGACACACTCAGTCAAAAGCCTTTTTTTTCAATATATGAACACGTGATAGATGTATTGTTGATGTTGCGAGTACTTTTCACACAGAACCCTAAGATTGAATATTTGTTCTGCTTTTCTTCTTCCACTCCGGAATCCTACATGTTCTTCAGCAATTATTTCTTCTGCTTGTGGGTTCAGTCTGTTCAATATGATCTTCAGCATCACCTTACTAGCATGGCTGATCAAACTGATAGTTCGGTAATTTTGGCACAACTGGAGATTGCCGTTTTGGGGGAGTGTTATAATCAGTGACTGGGTACACTGTATTGGCCATTCGTCTGTCTGCAGATCTTGTTGCAGATTTTTGTTAGTAGCTCTATCACTGATTTCCCACCATTCTTGATAAGTTCAGCTGGGATGTTGTCTACTCCAGCTGCCTTCCCATTCTTCAGTGTTCTTATTGCTGACTCAACCTCTTCGTGAGAATGGGGAAATCATCATCATTTGTGGAGTTTGGAACTTCAAGCACCTCTGGGTCTCCTGTGGACGGATGGTTGTAGAGTTCTTTACAATACTCTGTCAGTAGTTAATGGGGGCACTATAGCGTCAAGGGAAAATCCAGTCAAAAACAGCTTGGGCACATATAGCGTCAAGGGGAATTTAACATGGTGGGCCTATCTAGCGTCAAGTTGAATTTAACATGGTAACTATTTGGGCCTATCTAGCGTCAAGGGGAATTTAACATGGTGGGCCTATCTAGCGTCAAGGGGAATTTAACATGGGAACTATTTGGACCTATCTAGCGTCAAGGGGAATTGAACATGGGAATTGTTTGGGTCTATCTAGCGTCAAGGGAAGTGGAACATGGGGAATATGATTTGTATTTGTATAAGGGACTGTCTAGGGACAAGGGGAAAATGGAGGCAAAGAAAGCTAATATCTTTTCGAGACCTATGAGTGGCCCTGAAAATAGCCGTTATGTTTCATTACACAGAGGACATCTCACAGATCTTTTTCTCTTCCTTAAACTTCTCCTCACCTCTGGACCGTATAGTAAGACTCTCTTCAAACAGCCTTGCCTCTCTACATAGATCCTTCTTTTCCAAAGGGTTGTATCCGTCATTCGTATAATTGTCCATGATGATCTAACATACATGGGTAGATCAGTCCGAAACAGCATGGTAGAAACAAAGGTAGAAGATTCTACGTTAGTCCACATCTTGTGATGAGAAACAGGTGAAGCGAATGCCGTGTACTGCGGTTATTTATAGGGGAAGAGCGGATCGAAACGGATTGAGTGTATCCACCAATCCAAACGTGCGTTACAAAAGGCAGTCACAGTCATCCAATCGGAAGAGCGGTCTGTGACGTCACCTTACCTATATTTGCAGAGTTGTTCAATGATGTCTGACACTAAGAAGACGATAATTGGAGTAAGCCAGGAGTAGAGACAGCAAGTCATGGACCAGCAGTGACTACTAAAGTCATGACAAATCTACATCCAGAAGAAGTTGATTTTAACTGGGATATTGTGGATTTTTTTTAACATCACAAGAATTTATTCCGGAACCTTCGTTGCCTTCTGCTTCTTCTTATGTACACGTCGATGATTTTAAGCAAAGACAAAAAGAAGAATTGGAGCGATTTTTACAACAACAAAAAGTAGAAGAACAAGCTTTTCTTATTCAACAGCAGGAAGAAGAAGCAAGAAGGAAACACCAGGAAGAAACAGTAGCAGCAACCGAGAAGAAAGAAGACCAAGGACAGGAAGAGAATAGTGAAAATCAAACGGTCACGACGGTACTTTTAGATATTTTAGCAGAGCTAAGGAGTCTGAAACAAATGTATCAGACTTCTTTATCACGACCGAAGAGAAAAAGACCTTCTCGAGCTAAACAACCCAATCTCTCTGTGACTACGTCTACCATACCACCGTTAGTGATTTCTACCAAATCATTGACAGGAACCACCAGTCCCGAAGTAGGCCTTGGCCGTGGCAAAGGCTTAAGACAGCTCAAGATGGTTACGTCCCGTTTCTGAGTTTGTTTTGTTTTAAACAAACAAAACACCAACGGTCCTTTTCAGGGCCACTCCAATTATTTCGAAAAGAAATACTATTTCAATTGCCTAATTCAATGAAAACTCAAAAGTCCTTTTTTTTAACCCCATGATGTACGTGTGAGTGAGTGAATGAATGAATGAATGTGTGAGTGTAGGTTCTTATTCTATAAAATCAAAACCAAGAGACACTTACTTTTTTCTCTCTGGTATATTCTGGTACAAAAGTTACAATTCAATATCACAACATAACATAACCCAATACCACTTTAAAAAGTTCATAGGTTTCTTCTTTTTCACTCTTTCTGTTTTTTTTTTTCATTTTCTTTACTGTCACAGGTTTTTCTTTTTCTTCTTCCTCTTCACTTTCGTTTCGTCTTCTTTTCTTGTCTTTGTGAACGTGTCGGGGTTCTTCCTTGGGGGAGGGTACCTCTTCCTCCTCCTCCTCCTGTTCAGAATTCCTCTTCTCCTCCTCCTCCTGCTCGTGTTTTTCTTAGGGCAGTTTGGAGACCAATGTCCTTTCTCTTTACAATAATAACAGGTATCTTGACTTTTGTCTCTATTGGTACCTTTTTTGTTTTTGTCACGATCTAGACATTCTGTAGACCAATGTCCTTTCTTCTTACAGATATAGCAAGTATCTTGACTTTTGTCTCGAAAGGAGGGAGAGTAGTCCGTCGGCTTGTCTGAAGAAAACTTTCGTATGACCCCACGTAAAGCTCTAATGAGAAGTTCAACTTGTGTAGGTTCTTCCATCGTTCTCATCCTTCTGGTCAATGTGAGAGCGAAATGAACACTGACAGGTTAGACACTAACCCTTTATATATGCACGGATCGGACATGAATATATAGGGGTTATGGTCTTTAAAATGTAGTCATTTGAGTTTTTGCAGACAAGATGAAAAGACCGCATCATGTTGTGGAGAAAGGAGAAGACAGTAAGAGACAGAAACGTAATGTATCGCCTAGCACAGTAGCTGAAGTCTTGGCTCAAACTGTTGCCCGTGATTTTGAAGATGACATAAGTGAGCCCGAATCCACACCTAAGCAATCGACATCCAAGCAAAGTGCACTACCCTTAATAAACCCTGAAAATTACTATCACATTCGAGAAACGGAAAAGCGTTCCTCTCGAAAATTTAGAACAACGGTTTACACGTATGCCGTAAAGTTTAAAGATTTCAAGTCCAATGTACCTTTGGAGAATACAGAAGGGTTCATTAACGAGGTGTGGGATTCTGTGTTAACTGCACTGAAACAGCAATGTCAAGCCAAAGAAGACGATCGCTTGAGACTTTCTATTCATCACGATAATTTAAAGTCTCCCGTTTGGATCGAGTTTACTAGCCCATCACAATTAACACCTTCCAAAGTCATCGACAAAATTCAACATGTGCAACAATCCAACGACAGGTTTCACATCACCGATGGAAAAGCCACACTGTTCATGACCCACGTGTCTCTTTCCCAGGGGACAGGACGCAAAAAAGTGTTATTGGTGGACAGTCTTCGCAGCATGAAGCGAAGCCTCGTCCGACTTAACAATCTTCAAGGTCAGATGTGTTTATCCCGTGCTGTCGTCGTGGGACGAACGTATGCCAACAAGAACGACACGGCAGAATGGAAAAGAGCCTGGAAAACTATTCAACAATCGGACAGAGCCAAACAAAGAAGCGAAGCAGAACTCCTGTTACAGCAAGCGGGGATATCCAAAGACACCCCTTGCGGTATTCCAGAAATGCAAAAATTGCAAGGTGCCTTGGCTCCACATTACACCTTGAAAGTACACCCTCAAGAAGTGCGTGGTCCTCTTTTGTTTCGAGTCCACGATTTTAAAGATGGAAAATGCATTCACATCTATCATCACGATGGTCATTTTGATACCATTACCAGTATCACTGGATTTCTGGGATACAGTTACTGCTGTGAAAAATGTGACTATGGTTATAACAATCGAGAACAACACAAGCATTGTGGATCAAAATGTGAGGGATGTTTGGCCTCACAACCTTGTCTGGACAAAGGACAAGTACGAGTTCATTGCCCTGTTTGTCAGCGCACTTTTGTCAGTCTTACCTGTTACCAACAACATTTGAAGATGCAAGGTTCACAGCAGAAAAGTACTTGTCAGCTTCTGAGATTGTGTCCTACTTATGGACAAGGCATACGTACCAATAGTGCCAAGTTTCACGTTTGTCGAGGGAAGAAACGATGTCACATTTGTCGCCAAATCGTGGATTTGGATCACGAATGCTTCATTCAAAAATACCAACCCCAACCAGAAGATACCCAGAAGAAAGGAAATTTTATCTCTTTTGATTTCGAATGCATGCAAGAAACTGGTATTCACATTCCTAATTTCTGCGTGGCTCATCGAGCGTGCGAGCAGTGTATCCAAGAACCCATCTTTAGTCATTGCCCTCACTGTAGCAAGATTCCTGGAGGACGTGAAAAAATATTTCGAGGGTCAAACACCTTGGTCAATTTTGTCCAATGGATCTTAAACCCCATCGACGAGACGTGGAGTCCAGAAGATATCGAACGTTACGGAGATTGCCATCGCCATGCCACGGTCATGGCTCACAATTTCTCTGGATACGATGGGCAATTTCTGCTCAGATACTATACGGAACAAAGTACCGAACGTCCTCAAGTGACTTTGAACGGAGCCAAAATCATTTACATGCAAGTAGGACAAGTGTAGTTTAAAGATTCGATGAGTTACTTGGCCATGCCATTGAGTCGCATGCCTAAAACGTTTGGAATGACAGAAATGGCCAAAGGTTATTCACCACCCTTTTTCAATACCGAAACCAATCAACATGCCGTTCTAACCCATTTGCCTGAGGCTGACGACTACGACCCCGATAACATGCGCACCGAACAACGAGAAGCTTTCCATGCTTGGTACCAGACTCACACCTCGGACCCCTTTGACTTTCAAGAAGAAATGTTAAAGTACTGTCGATCTGACGTGGACATTTTACGACGTTGCTGTGGAAAATTTCGAGAATTGTTCATGGAGAATGGAGGGATCGATCCTCTGAAAGAAGCTTGTACCATTGCCAAAACATGTTCCTTAGTGTACCGAAAACGCTTTATGCCTGAAAATACTCTAGCTGTCATCAGTCCTCAAACGACGAACTTTGTCAAACGTCAATACTCGGTCAAAGCCCTACGGTGGCTCCATTACTTGTGCGACAAGGAAGACAAATGGATCCAACACGCTCGCAACGGAGGAGGCGAAAAGACCATCGGAACGTATTCGGTAGATAGATGGGACTTAGAAAACCCTCAGATCGTGTACGAGTTTAACGGATGCTTATTTCACGGATGTCCCATGTGCTACCCTCAGCGTGACACCAAAAATCAGGTTTTACAACGAACTATGGAAGACTTGTTCAAGACCACGTGTCAGCGACGTTTGAAGCTAGAACAGCAAGGATACCAGGTAGTGGAAATGTGGGAACACGAGTACGATCAGCGTTTGAAAACCGATCCCGAGTTTAAACGCATCGTAGAAAGTTGCAAGTTGGTGGACCCCCTGAACCCACGGGATAGTTTGTACGGAGGATGAACGAATGCCACCTGTTTGCTGAACCAAGCGGACGAAGAGAAAGGAGAAGAAATCAAATACTTGGACGTGTGTTCGCTGTATCCTTACGTCTGCAAATATTGTCACTTTCCCGTAGGGCACCCAGAATTAATGACAGAACACATTGACTTGGACCACATACGTCAGTACGAAGGATTGATCAAGTGCAAAGTCTTGCCTCCCACAGACTTGTACCATCCCGTTTTACCTCACCATTGCCAAGGAAAACTGATGTTCCCTTTTTGTCGCACATGTGCCGAAATGTGCAACCAAGACCGACATTGTCAGCACAGATAGGAAGAACGCGCCTTGACATGAACGTGGGTGAGCGTGGAATTGTTTAAAGGTCTGGACCTGGGATACCTACTGTTAGAAGTGTACGAAATTTACCACTTTTCCAAGACACAACAATTCCGCAAGGGCGACGAGAGACAGAAAGGTATTTTTTGCAGATTAAAACTAAAACAAGAAGCTAGCGGCTACCCGTCCTGGTGTCACACTCTCGAAGACCAAAAGATATTCAAAGAAAAATATCGTGAGCAGGAAGGCATCACTTTAGACCACATCGAGAAAAACGAAGAAAGGCGGTCGTTTGCCAAAGTGATGCTCAATTGCTTGTGATGTAAAATGGCACAACGGCCGTCTTTACCCAAGACAGAGTATTTTTCCGAACCTTCCCGCTACTTCCAGATGATTCACGACCAAACCAGAGTCATGAAACACGTCGACGTCATTCGTGAGGACTTGATCTTAGTCAATTACGAAGAAGAACTAGACTTTGTAGAAGCCGACAAATTTGGAAATGTCTTTATTGCGGCTTACGTGACAGCCCACGCTCGCTTAAAATTGTACGAAGTGTTAGAACTGTTAGGAGATCGTGTGTTGTATTTTGACACGGACAGTTGCATCTACATTCACCGTCCTAACCAGTGTAACCCTACCATCGAAGGAGACCGTTTAGGAGTCTGGACCGATGAACATCCCGACGACAAGATTCTTCGTTTTGCAAGTGGCGGCCCTAAAAATTACGGCTACGAATACCGAGACCCACAAGGAGAAATGCATACCGAATGTAAAGTGAAAGGATTGACTCTCAATTATCGCACCAGCCGAGTGGTGAATTTTGACGTACTACAAAGTCAGGACAGGATGAAACGTTTAAAGTGACTACCCACGAACCGCACAAGATTGTCCGTTTACCCACACACCAAATCGTTAGCTGACCTTTGGAAAAAGTCTATCAAATCGTGTACCAAAAAAGAGTACGACTTCCCAATCACTTCACTCTACCGTACGGTCACGTCGAAATTGGGCAGCATATAAAAAGGGACATTGTCCAAGACCAATAGTTCATTTGTCACTACATCGACCAAGCGAAAAGAAGATGAATCCATTTAAACAGACATCATTCAAATTTGGGAATTCTCAAGTGGAGTGCGATGCTAAACCTTGCGATTGTAGTGATGCCAGGCGCTGTGACCTTAGTGATTCAGCAGGATATCGTGGGAACGTTGCTATGACTACTACCCCTATATCTATCCTGGAGAGTGATGCTGTGCGTGTCAAACCTGAGGGATGCGATAGCGGGGCCACCCGTTATCGTGGACTCCTAGGAATTTCACTATACCTGCATCGAACGGAAGTGAGGAGAGTCGAATATTCGTTCCCGACGAGTTTGAATGAATACTGTCACTTTAAAAGTCGATTCCAAACCTTCAAAGATAAATGGCCAAAATATCTGCCTGGACCAACTCCTGAAGAATTAGCCAGAGCCGGATTTTTCTACTTGGGCGAAAGGGATAAAGTCAAGTGTTTCAGTTGTGGTGTATCCATTTACGAGTGGGAACAGAAAAATTCCGCTTACCTGGAACATGCTCGATGGTCTCCGAATTGTCAATACCTACCTTTAACGGGACCTAGTGATTGGAAGTGACACTACTGCTCCATGTCGTTTAACAAACCTAGACCAGTATATAAGCCCTCTCTAAAACATAATATTCAAGGATTACCACACGAATTGCAAGAGAAGATCTACAAGGATGTTTGGCAGGGTCTTGCTAAAGAAAAATCTCAATGGGTGACTGTAGAACTATTGTATCGTGAAATTCACAAGAGGAAAGTGACAAAAATTTACCAACGTGTTAGACTTCTCTGGATCAAGGGTATTTTTTTTTTCTCTGTTTCCAATTTAGTACGTTTACATCTGAAGATGTTTTGATCCTTCTTAACCGTTACCCTGAATGGCAGTGGGACGAAATTACACGTTATATTAATCACTTTCGCTTTTGGAGCAGATTTGATTCTGTGCAGAATATACACTGATGGTTTTCGACAAAAAAAAAAAGAAGTATAAAAGAGAACGACCATGCCACAACCTTTATCACTTGTGATCAAACAGATTCCGTGGAAGGATATCAATGAGAAGATTCACACGTTGAAGGATTACGAATACTTATTGCAAGAACTGTACCCTATGAATTGGGGTCGACGTGTAGTGTGTGTTTTAGTGACTTGCTTTCTGGGATTTCGTTTACCTGTCGATTCCTTGTGGACACTTTACGAACACTACCTACCAAAAAAAGACAGTATGTTGACTCCTTTAAATGTCCACGAGAAACTCATTCTGTTCAAAGCCTTATGCTTTCATCTGGATACGTCTCGATCTCTCCAGGAAAAAAAGATTCGTCAACTTTTACATACGGAAGCGGTGTACGAAGATGTGTGTGTAGCTTGTGATTTACACCCTCATTGGACAGATGTACGTGACTGGAAAAGTTGGGATTTTGAGGCTTGGACAAACGAAGCATCCCATTATGCCCAAGCGTTGTGTTCCTAAAATCCATCGTCGAGTGAAACAATTCACTTATAAACCTGTGTTAGTGACAGTGCCAGAAGAAGAAGAAAAAAAAATCTGTCACCCAGGACAATCCCTCTGTTCAAGACAGAACTGTCATGGACATTCCCCCACAAAGACCCTTTCGAGAAGACACGTGTGTGACTGTACCCATGTAGAGGAGACTATAAGAACATTGCACACTACCTTTAGGACACCTTCGTTACCCAAACAATGTTGTACAGAGACTTGTTTATATGCCACTTTGATCGGTTCCCTATGTATTTTATTCCTGTATTTATCCATTTGGCTTTTATGTATTTTTGTCTTTCGTGTTGTTCTTATTTAAACATGCCTTGAAATAAACGTGTCTTGAAAAAAGTATAAAAAACCTCTTGTCTTGTCTGTTTTTGTGTCAATAGTGTCATACCCGACTATGGTTAACTCTGCTATTTCTACTACTCCTTCCTCCTCGACATTCAAAGTCATTGACGAACACTTAGATCATGCTAGTTGGAAAGCTTTGTATCTTCGTCATCCTTTTAACATGTTAATTGCTGGACCGAACGGTTCAGGCAAAACCGAATTAGTCAAACGTTTGATCGAACATAAACATCATTTGATCGATCGTCCACCTCAACGCATCGTGTGGTGTTACAAAGAGTGGCAATCAGCATACAGCCTTTTACAAGAAAGTCAAGATGATTCCATTGTGTTTGTAGAAGGTATTCCTAGAGAAGACGAGGGGATCGTGTCTGACCCTAGTCAAACTCATTGGGTTATTTTTGACGACATGTTAGGAGAAGAAGAAGAATAAATTAAACTGTGGTTTACGCGTAAAGGGCATCATCGTAATGCCAGTGTCATTTACATTACACAAAATTTATTTCAACAAGGTAAAGCCCATTCTCAATGCTCATTACGTGGTTTTGTTTAAAAGTCCTCGAGATAAATCACCAGTGCAAGTCTTAGCCAAACAGTTAGGAACACCTTGGCTGACTCATGCGTACGATGATGCCACTCAAACGCCACACGCCTATTTACTCGTGGATTTAAAACCCACCACCCCCGATTATTTGCGATTTCGTACCGATTTGTTTCACGACTGGTGCCAAGACGGAGGGCCTGTCGTGTACACGTCCTCGTCGTCGACATAACCATATGAACCACTAAAAAAATCTATAAAAACCTAGGTCACTTTGACCTTGTCTCATACACTGTCAACATGACGTCCCTTCAGTCTCATCTTCCCATCAAATTGATTCGTGCCTTGTACGGTATCAGTCGTGAAAAAAATCCACAAATACGTGCTCACGTCTTAGAAGCCAGTCTCAAACAAGTCTTAAGATGGTTTACGGTGACAGCACGTCAAATACTGCAAGGCATCATTCACCTTCCACATCAAACCAAACGCTTTTTTGACAGAAACAAAGTAGCCTTGACGCAACTGGCCGATCCTCACATCGACACTCAAACCAAAAAGCAAATCATATTGAAACCTGGAGGTAGTGGTTCTCTAGGAGGTGTCATCATTCGTTCCCTTTTAAAATGGGATCCCAATACTCCCAAAGTTCACCCCAAGAAAAAAAGGCAAACGAACTCATAAGAAAAAGAACAATGGTGCCAAGACCAAAACACAGAAAAAGAAAAGTCCACAGAAAAAGCGGTCACCCGCAAAAAAAGGCACTTCGGCCAGGACGCAACCTTATCTTCGTCAACCACGACCTGCAAGAGAAGATCTACAAGGACGTTTGGCAGGGACCGCGTTGCCAGTAGCCTCAGGTGCTTCCACTTCTCCGTTGCGGGTGATGCCAGCCAAATCCAATTTGACACCCATTTTTCCTAATTTGATGAAACATTGGAAATCTGCCTCTCCCGAAACGTCTCCTTCACCGGTGACCTCCTCGTCCACATTAGCAGCAGTAGCAGCTGCTCACAAAGCACCAGCCCCCAAACTCAAAGTCCAAGAAAGATCTGGCATGTTAAAGAGTTTACTGGATTTGTCCAAACAAGAACTGTCTCGATTGAGTCCGTTAATACGACGCAAAGATAATCAGTGGCGCCGCATTCCAGTATAAAATATGAGTTGAGACAACAACGGGAATTAGTATTTTCTCTACCACTGCTGAACACTCAATGATGCCTCCTAAAAAACGTACCCACCACATCCTTCGTCGTTCTACCGTCCAAAAACGAAAAGGAAAAAGACAATCTCGTTTTCCTACAAAAGGCTTAAAAACCAAACATCGACGTCATCCCCTCCAAAGACGTAGTCTTTTAAAGAAAAAGAAGAGTCACCAAAAAGGAGGCGATTTCGGGAAACACATTGTTACCTTTTTGACGAAGCGGTAGTTCCCAAAAAAATAGATAAAAGAGAGTGTGTACCAAGTCATTGACACCAGTGGTATTGTGAAACGAACAGATGTCACCTCGCAATAAACATTCTTATTCACTCCTCAAGGGAACGAAAAGGAAAGGACCTCCTCGTTTAGTCAAACATGGAGACGTGTTGTCCGTCCTGTCCAAAGCCTCTCCACTCATGCGAAAACAAATCATTAAAACGGCCTCCAAAGATGTCATCGATACCGTGTGCGAATGTTGTTTGAATGTCTTGAAAGGCACGATACCTTTGTCTCCACACCAGAAAAATGCTTAGCCAAACATCGACACGTTCTTCGTCAAATGGTTCAAAAGAAAATATCCATTCGTCAAAAAAAAAAGATGTTGGTGCATCGCGGAGGATTTTTTCCCTTTCTTTTTCCTATCTTGGGAGGATTAGCAAAAGCCGGCGCGAGTATATTGCCAGGTTTGGTACAAGGGATAGCACGAGGGATCTCCCAAAGTTGATCCTTCCAGAAGATAAAAGGGATCCATGGAGCACCACGATCTCAGACGTAACCTTTGGAAGCGAAAACTGACTTTAGTTCCTTACAAACGATGGATGGAATACCATCGTTGGCAAAAACAACGTACCCCCCATTTACCACCCAATCCTGATTTAACCGAGATGTCCCAATTACAACACGGATTGCAATCCTTGATGCATCGCCACGATTTGTCCGAAACCGAAAAGTCGCAAAAGTACTGTCAACTTTTGCAACGACTACAACTCTTTCATCGAAAAGCTGTGGAACAAACAGCTCTACCCACTCTGTCCGATTTGAAAGCTCTAATGAATAGTGCGTCACCCTCACCATCTACAGCGGCTAAGACAGACGTCACCCCACCATTACCCAAGGAAGAAGAACCCCATGATCTCTTTCAAACACCCACTGCCACTCCCATTCCAAGTACGATTACCGCTTCCTTATTGACCCCTTCCCCCACTCCCCAACGAGAAGAACTCAAAACTTGGGTTAAAAAGATGATGGCCACTCCTCCTTCAACAGAAGTGAAAGAGAAAGAAAGGAAACCAGAAGTGAAAAAAGAAAAGAAGACCAAAGAAGCTATCCCATTACCTCCGCCACCACCACCAGTACCCTCGACGTCGACTCCTGTGGCACATCGGACACGTAAAACCGTTTCCAAACAACCCCCATTTCGTCCCACCCAAAGCAATATCCTCGAAGAGTGGGTCACTTATTAACAAAACCATGGAGAAGGTATTAGCCAGCATTTACTACGATCCAAGTCACCCTGCAGGTTACGGAGGTATTCAGAAATTGTATCGTGCTGCAAAAACTCGCGTAAAAAAGCTCCGCTTACCTGCAGTACAACGATGGTTACAAGAACAAGCGACGTACACTTTACACAAACCCATTCGACGAAAACTTCACAGAAGTCGCACTCAAGTGGAAGGCATCGATCATCAATGGCAAGCCGATTTAGCCGATGTCTCTCATTTAGCCACCTACAATCGCGGCTACAAATATTTGTTTTGTGTCATCGACGTCTTTTCTAAATTTGCCTGGGTGGTACCATTGACATTAAAATCGAGCGGAGAGTTAGTACGAGCTTTGCAACTGGTGTTGAAACAAATTGGTCGTCACCCTCTTCGATAGCAAACCGACAAAGGCACCGAATTTCTGAACCAAGCTTTCCAACGAGAATTAAAGAAACCTGACATTCATTTTTTCACCACCGAAAATCCTGAAACCAAAGCCAGTATCGTGGAACGTTTTCAACGTACCTTGAAAGAACGCATGTGGAAATATTTTACGCGTCAACACACTCTCAAATACATCGACGTCTTACCGCACTTAGTCCAAGCCTACAACCAATCTTACCATAGAAGTATTGGACGTGCACCACAAGATGTGACACCTGACAACGAAGTGACTGTTTTTGAGCGTCTGTTTGGTACGTCCCGGACGATAGCTGTCCCAAAGAAAGGTGGAGAAGTGTTAACCCCGGGAGATTGGGTACGCATTGGTAAAACAAAACACACTTTCGACAAAGGCTACTAACCCAACTGGACCACCGAATTGTTTCGTGTTACTGGACGAGTGCGTGATCGTCATCCTGCCGTCTATAAATTTGAAGACATGAACGGAGAAGTATTAAAAGGAACGTTTTACTTGCCTGAGTTACAACGTGTCACCAAAAAAGAAGACGTGTACGACATTGAAAGCATTCTCGAACGAAGAACCCGTAAAGTAGGAAAACGTCGTGTCAAAGAAGTCAAAGTACGTTGGAAAGGATATCCTCCTAGTTTTGATTCTTGGATTGACACTTCGCAAGTCATAGACTATAAAAAGAAGTGACCATCATGCCCTTCAATAAAGCTTCAGCGACCACAGTGACTACTCCTTCACCCAGTTCTTATCTGCAAGATTTACAAAAGCAACCCTTGTGGGTGTGGTGTGGAGAACGTGTCCCTAAAACGCAAATCGTCTTTTTCTGTCAAATCTTTGTGGTGTATTGTGTCATCGGTACAGCCATTGCTAATTTGCAACAAGGAGACAAACAATTGTGGACTATTTTACTCAGCAGTTGCATCGGTTATCTTCTTCCCAATCCTTCCCTGAAATACTCTTACAACGGGAACAACAGTAACAATATAGGGAGCCTTGCGTCCAACGTTAGTCATTCTCCTGACAGTCACCCTTCCAATCACAATCCTCTTTTAGACACTCCTTTAACCTCGAGTGACTCCTCGGACAGAAGAACATTGGAATTATGAACAACACTATTAACCAATTTTACTTAACGTTACCAAGTGACAGTTCCATGAAGGTGTTTCCTAAGAACACGTTGTGGTGTTACACGGCTAAATTACCTCAAGCATGCATTTGGATGAAGATGCTCATTGGGAAGTGGCTTTAGTGGAAATGATACAACCGACACAAATCAAAAACATCGTCAAAAATCAAAACACTTTTACAGTAGAAGTGTTTGACGAGCAATTGCAAGATGCCTTAGACGCACGAGCCATCACTGGCATTGACACAAAGAAATCAGATGGACCCAAAACTAAAACCCTGTCCACTCATGTGATCAGCATTCCTCCAGACTATTATTTTAGTGGTCAACATTTAGTGACTACACTTGCTACCAGGTTCAATGCTGTGTTTGGTAAAGCCATGGACAAACTACCCTCCCAAAAAAGTGTTACCTTTGAGTACTATCTGTTACGGCTATTGGATTTAAATTATTTATTTTTTAGTTGTTAAATCCAAATTTATCATTTAGGGTTTAATATCCATTAATTGGGAAATTATTCTAGAAAGGTTAGGCTGACCATCCTTTAATTGTAAACAAGTTTTTGACCTTGGCTTGTTGACCCAATTCCTGACCTTGCTTTGGACATTGTCAACAAGTCTCTAACACTATTGGTTAATTTCAAGGACAACTTTTTATTTTTAGTAATTAGTGGCTTATTTTCTTCTGGATCATTCTATTATTACGTGACTAGGTGAAGGTAGACTCTTCCTCTGACCTTCTATCAATTTCTAGAAAAGCGCGTGATCTCTTGTTTACTTAAATAAACCAGTTATATAGACTGTTGTTTTGGATAGGAGTTCAGTAGATGTTTAGGCTTTATTATTAGTATTAAGTTGTGTATTTCATGTTTGAGTGTTCTGGACTTTGTGTCAATTAATTGAAGAAAGAAGAATTATCTGGAAAAGGACATATGTTTCATAATTTCATCTAGATGATATTAAAACAAGAACTGCATCACGTGACATTGTCAGCTATTTTGGATTACATCGTCAAGATTCGAACCTGGAACTATTAGAACATTTATTTGTCAGGACTTGCAATTCCATTAGTGGATTATTTTGTGAATTTTATATTTGTTGGATTTGATTCTCTAAAACCGTAAGTTTATTTATTTTATGAAAATAATTGTACTGACTAAAAATCATTGTTAAAGTTTTACAAGCTTGTTAGTTTTCACTCTTTCTGTGTTGCTGCTTATTCGAGCCTAAGCACGTAACACTATCAAGTGGCTCGTCGTCTCATGATCAAATTTTCAGAGGATAAAATGATAGGCATTACCTTTTGTCCTGAATTGTATGCTATTTTAGGTGGAGACACCGAGTTGCTCAAGAAGAGAAATGAAAAAACACAACTCATAGACAGTAACTCGGATGTTGCGAAATATTTTAAATTCCCTGTAGAAATGAACCAAGGACTCAACTTGATGTTTGTGTACTCCGTTGTGGTGGAGTACAACGTGGTAGGACACACCTCTGTACCGTTACTGCGTGTCATTCCTTTCAAAGTGGATTCTACCGTCGCCGCTGACGAGGAAGGTGGAAATACCTATCACGTTCACCGTGAATTTGTACATCCTCATTATTTGCCTGTCAGTAAGTCGTATTTCGACAGTGTCAACATTACTATTAAAGGAGAACTAGGACAAAATATTCCATTTACTAAAGGGAAAGTCACAGTGAAACTCCATTTTCAAAAACGATTCTCAAACAACTGAAAAAGTGATGTATCCTGTGTACCAAGGAGTCACTCGACAACGAGGACATGGTTTAGGAGATATGTTTAAATCAGCCTTTCGTTCTGTGGTCCCTGTTTTGAAACCGATGGTGACACGAGGATTTCACGCCTTAAAAGATGCCGCATTGACTCACGGCAAAGATTTTCTTCAAAATGTTCTCATTGACAAACAAAACCCCAAAGAAGCTTTTTTGAGAGCAGGCAAAAATGTCTTGCTTCAAACGGGTAGAGAGATTTTGGGTCGACGAGAAAGTCCTATAAATGCCCTGAACGGTACCGAGTCTGGCATTCCTGCTTCTCTGACGACACATCAAGGACAAGGTATAAAGCGACAACGGAGGCACCCTTTCAAAAGTCTCCGTACCTCTAAAGTTAGAAAGACGAAGAAAAAAAGAACCGTTCGAGACTTAGACATTTTTGATTATTAAAAGTAAAAACACATAGAGACTGAGAGAAAAAAAAATGATGCACCAAGAATCTTGTGCCTGTTCCAAGTCGGAACTAGATCTCTTTGCCATGCCACCCACGATGATGACCATGCAAGAAGACCAATGGGTTGAATTTCATCCCGTCTCCTCTTTGACGGATTCAGCTCCCATCGAGTTTGAAATCAAAGGACAACCCGAAGATTACATCGATCTCAACAACAGTTACTTGTATTTGAAAGTGATAGTGACCAAAACGGACGGCGCCCAGCTGCAAGCCGATACCATAGTAGCTCCCGTCAACAATTTCATGCATTCCTTGTTCAGCGATGTGGATTTGTACATGAATAACAAACTGGTCAGCAGTAGTATGGATACTTACCATTACCGAGCGTACCTCGAAAATCTCTTGACGTACGGAAAAGAAGCCAAGAATACTCATTTAGATGCTTGCGTGGTATGGAAACCTGACACAGCAAATAAGTTTGACGACACAGCCTTGTCCGTAGCAGCCGACAATGATAATCCTGGCGATCCTCACAATGTGGGTTTAAACGAGCGTCGAAAGAAAATTCACCTAGGACGTAGTTTAGAACTGTTCGATCGTTTGCATTTGGACATGTGGTTTCAAGAGAAGTATTTGCTGAACGGGGTGGATATTCGCTTGAGACTAAATCGTAGCAGTGCTGCTTTCCATTTGAAGGCTACTGAACCTGATGGTAATCCTGCTCTCCACCACTGTAAAACCATTATCCAGGAAGCCAGGTTACACGTGCGTCGTGTGGAAGTGTTACCTAAAGTGGGAAATGATATCAGTCACACTTTGAGCAGAACGACAGCCAAGTATCCGATTCGACGCGTGGAAGTAAAATCTTTCACCATTGCCACTGGACTCCGATCTAAGATCGAAGATCATCTGTTCCAAGGACAGTTACCCAAAAGTTTATTTGCAATGCAGCCTTCAACGGTACCTACAAATACAATCCTTTCCAGTTTAAGCACTGCAATGTATCCTAAATCGAAGTCAGTCGCGATGGCAAAACTTTGTGTACCAGACCTTTCGAACCCGACTTTGCCCAGAAGAATTACTTGAGGTCGTACTTGTCACTGTACGAAGCCACAGGACAGTTAGGAACCAACACCAGCCACGTTATTTCCTACGACGATTATGCAGGAGGTTACACTTTGTGGGCTTTTGATTTCACTCCAGACCAAGGCAGCGACGAGGGACATTTCCATCCTATAAAATCGGGGCAACTGCGTGTGGAACTTCAGTTTGAAGGACCTCTTACCGAAATGGTAAATGTCATTCTGTATGCTGAATTCGATAATACCATAGAAATCAACAGTTTGAGAGAAGTCATTCTAGACTGTTAGACACTATGGAAAACTCTTGTCCCTCTTTGAATAGTGGATAATCCATGGAAACGGAATGGGAGGTTACAGAGAAAGCAGACAACGAAGACCAAAAAGAAGTAGTGATCATGCAGTCCAGATGGCCAGAACAGGAACAACAGTTAGTCACCTGTTTTGCCAAACACTTGGAAGATAAAATGAGGGACATGATTAAAAATGATTGTTATGGATGTCGAATCGATCATCCCAGTCAAATTCAACACGATAAATGTATGATGATGAGTCAAGAAGAAAAATTGGACGATTATCTGAACGAAGCTTGGAGTCTCATCTCAGAAGAAGCCGTGTTACTTCAGCGGTATAAAGGCTTAGGTGATCATTCCTCTCCTCCACTGTTTGCTCGAGAAATTGATCGCATCGAAGCTCTCTTGGCACAGAGTAAGGAGACGAAGCAAACCAACAGTTACTTGACAGACCTTTTCAAGCAAAAAGTCTGGATCGAATTGATGACTTATCATCATCTGTGAAAAAAGGAAAAAAAAAACAAGGCTACACAACAAAAAATGGATACCTGGGAACTTTATTATCTTTTGAACCGTAGTTCGTAGACTGCTTCTTGGAATAATGTCGTGTGTGCTAAAGATGAACTACCTCATCGCAAACCTCAAGAGAATCAAGCTTATGTCATCAACACAGATGACAGTCATCTTCCAGGAACTCACTGGGTAGCTGTCTACTTTCCTCAAGAGGGTTGTGTGGAGTATTTTGATTCGTATGGATTACCCCATTTCGAAGATGATATCATTGACTTTATGAGAAGAAATGCCCAGACGACACGATTCAATAATGTGAAATTACAAGGCACAGATTCTATGGTGTGTGGACAATATTGTGTCTATTATCTGCATCATCGCAGTCTTGGATATTCTTTAGAACATTTAGTGACTTATTTTGATCGTCATTCGTCTCGAAACGATGACAAAGTAGATCGATGGTTTTGTGACCATTATGGCTATCTGTTGTCTTTAGCTAGGAAACGTAGTGTACATCAATGGCCCAATGACTTCCAACAGTGGAAATCTCAATTTAATTCGCAACGTTGTCAACCATGTCAAAGATAATGTATTAGTGTTATGGAAGAAAAAAATGTTTGTTATTTGAAAAAAATGTTTGTTATTTGATAAAAATTGTGTTTTGTGAGTTGTTTTGTTATTTGAATAAAAATGTTGTGTTTTGAAACCAATGCGTCTGTCGTTTGTTTTACATTTTTATTCATATAGATGCTCTCTGACTTTTCTTTCTATCCCTCACATCAAACTATCCCAACGTTTCCAAAACCTAAACCGTAGAGGGGTGTTTTCCATCATATCCGCGCTTGAACCATACAAAGCAGGGGTAGTCTCCAGTCTGGCTCTTCAGTCGACAGCGAAGTGAGCAGTAATCACGTATAATGACGCTAGCGATGGAAGACATTTTACCCACCCAAGCTATGAACGCACTGAAGGGCCTTGGCCTTTCAGTCGCTACAGGTTGGAGTTTAAGAGCACAGGAAAAGAGATGCACATTGATCTTAATCTGGGAAGATAAAATAGAAGATAGAACAAGAAATTGGCATAGGAGCATTGGTAGGATGAATAGGAAACCAGGTCCTCGTGCTCCAACTCAAAATAACTATTCCAGGAGGGTCCAGTCGAGAGAACAGCCAGCAGTTGTAGAAGACTCAACCAACAATAAAACTACAACTTCCACCGGGGCCATGCCAATAACAACCTCGACTACACCCCCACCCCTACAACAGCAGCAACATGAACAACAGGCATCCAATGAGTCGTTTGCCAGCGTTGTTGCTAGGTTGTCACCATTACCAGCATCTCCTGTTATAACACAAGGAAAATCCAGGACTAATGGCTCCCTGGAAAAAACCTCGACACACCAGCATCAACAACAACAGGAGCCTCAAGAAACAGTGGATACAACCAACAAAACCACTGACGCCACCACCGAATCACCAGTTAAACTACTGCAAGGCTCGCAGTCATCACCACCTCTAATAACTACAACCAGTATCACTCAATCTAGAACCACAAGGCATCAGAACAAGAATAGTCCTTCAAAAGCCATAACAATAACAACAACAACAACAACAACAGCTGACAAGAATTTAAATCAACTATAAGCAGGACCAATTAACTCCGGGCTTTAAGGATCC
The DNA here is from genome assembly GCA_029339505.1 of Unio delphinus. Classification (NCBI taxonomy): domain Eukaryota; kingdom Metazoa; phylum Mollusca; class Bivalvia; order Unionida; family Unionidae; genus Unio; species Unio delphinus. Next base: position 1,505,070 of record JAQISU010000180.1, read on the forward strand.
TACACCACCAGTAAATCAAACCGAAAATGTTGAGTCGGGGGGGGGGGGAACATTCACAATGGAAGAATGGACAGCATTCCACCAACATTTATGCAATAGAGCCCAGGAATTAGGTCTAAGAAAATTATACCAAGACAAACAGTCCGCCATCCAGTACATAGTAGATCTCAAAGCTCTTGGAGATCTCCAAAAACCTAAAAATATATAGAAAGAACAAGATGGACCAGGGCAGTCAATAATATGAAGGCGGTGGGCAGCCTACACCTGGAGTATTCGATGGAACTCTGGCTGATAGCGCGTGCTCTCCAACACTACCATCAACTGGAGATCACCGATCTTCTTAAAGACTATATTGGAAATCTAGCACTTATGCAATTTATGAAAGAATATACCAGAGACAGTCCCAAGTTTATATGGACTTTTCCACCTCACCTCCAAAAGTTTGCCGGATAGATGATACCAGATTGAATAATTGAAGAGCACTCGATAGTGCATTAATGCGTAGGGGATGAAGCACGATTCCTTCCCCTCGAAACAATTAATTAGCCCCAAATGGGGTTTTAACCAGTCGTACATGCCCAGTGGGCGAACACGACTTTAATTAAAATCAGTCAGTCAGTCAGTCAGTCTGACCATCCATTGTTTGACTCATCCTCCTACGAAGATGTGCTCAAGACTAGCTAAGCTGAACGAAGCTTAGGTCACTCTGCATCGTACCAGACACAATCTGATGCCAAAGCCTGAAGAGATAGAGAATGTTAGAATGCTACAAGTAACGGAAAACCTCATAGAAGAACTCTTCAGAGAGAAAATTTAAAAAGACAAAGAAGAATGGACTGAGAAGCTTAGACTTCAGAAGCAGCAGAGAGAACAGAGAGAACAGCAGCAGCAACAGCAGCAACAGCAGCAGGAACCAGACAGAAGTTTTGTCGACTGCCGTGTGGACACGAAAGAGTTCTCTTTCTCTTTCCGAAGAATCAGGCCCTATCCTGTTGCCAGACGAGGACGCAATCTTAGACGATAAAAGATTGTCATCCTTCCTCGTACACACACACACACACACACACACACACACACACAACAGCCCTTTTCAGGACTACCAAATATTCTCGAAAAGGATTAATCATTCAAATTGCTAATGGTATGTCAGGAAGTTAGAAAAAATAGAAGTGAGTCTATAATCACTGTCTCTTTTTACTTTTGTTTGAAGTGCGTCTATAAGCACAACGTATTTTTCAAAATAACTAATAAACAACCTAAATACCCTAAACTATATATGCAGAATCAGCCCATCCAATTCCAAAAGGGGACCCACTTCCTGGGAATGCTACTAAACGAAACAATCAATTGGAAACCACACATACAACAAACTATTCAAAAATGTCAAAAAGATCTAAACATACTTAAAAACATCAAAGGTACTACATGGGGAGCTGATCAGCAAACTATGCTAGTGATCTACAAATCTTTAATTCTAACTAAGATAGACTATGGCTCCCAGATCTATTCCTCAGCCAACAAGGAAACACTTAGACAACTAGATAGCATCCAATATTGAGCACTTAGACTTTGCACTGGTGCATTACCGAACACCTCCCTTGAAGAACTACAAATCCTCGCATGTGAACCACCATTACAACTGAGAAGAGAAGAACACATACTTAGATACGCCTGTAGAATCTTAATACATAAGGAGATTAATCCCACCAGAAACATAATAAGTAAATGTCAAACCACCTTTAGCTCAAGACTGGTACCACATCCTCCAGCAGCTAACAAAATACACACACTCTGCAAAGAACTCAATCAAATAGAACTCCAAACAGAACAACTACTTATCAAGGACCCCACACCTTGGAGAAATAACCAACCTAACATCAACCTAACAGCACTCCAACTGGTACATAAGCGCGACAACCCCAATATCTCATTAACACAAGTACAAAGCCTCGTCAACAACAACTATGATGGATATGTAAAAATCTATACTGACGGCTCAAAATCTAAAGAACTACATAGAACGGCTGCAGCGGTAGTGATCCCAGAACATCAGATCACATTTACGACAAGACTACCGGATGACTGTTCCATATATACCGCGGAATTCTGGGCCATCAACCGAGCCCTAAAATGGATAGTAACACAAAATCAAAAACAGTACGTAATCATAACAGACTCACTTAGTGTACTTGAAAGTATTGAGACAGGTAATTCCAAAAGTAGACAAAATCTTCTAGAGAACACTATGCTGACCATCAGGGAAGCAGATAAATCACACCAAACCATACACTTCTTGTGGGTGCCATCTCACATCAATTTGCCTGGAAATGAAAAAGCAGACAAAGCAGCAAAAAGCAGTCTGATGAAAGACCAAATTGAACCCGTACAGTACAACACTCAGGAACTATATAGTCAAGTCAGGGACAGAATTAATAATAAATGGCAACAACAATGGGAAAACTCCACAAAGGGTAGACATCTATACCAACTACAAAAAGAGGTCACTAGAACCCAACGTTTACCAAAAAACCTTGCAGCCATTGATATTAAAATAATCAACAGAATCGGAACAGGTAAAACACTACTAAATGGCAGTGTTATGAAACATATAAGTACAGGACCCACGCCGGATAAATGTCCACACTGTCCAGAAACTGAAACATTGGAACATGTATTCAACATATGTCACAAATACCATCGACAACGTACCGTCTTCCAACTACAACAAAGAAAACTTGACTCAGTTACATCATTCCCCCAAATTCTAGATAAAAGGTATAACAAAAACGTAAATGCTACCTATATAAATATACTTAATTACCTAAAATCAATAGACATAAAACACAAAATATAAATATCAAAACCATCAAATAAGGCCATATCGGTTAAAGGGGCCAGAGCGGATAGTAATACCGCTAGATTAAAAAAGCAGAACAACTTAACATTACCCTAAAATAAATATATCAAATAAAATAGAAAAGGGGAAAGGAAGGGAAAGGGGGGAATAATATAAACATTGTAATGCGAGGAAAAAAGGAAGAAACGGGAGAAAGGGAAGAAGGAGAAGGGGGAAAAAAGAGAACATTACACTAAGTAGTGGCACAATGTAGGTAGAGTAAAACCAGTCAACCGGCAAGTGGCAAGATAAGTGTGATGAGAACACCGGGATCAAATATTGATAGCTCAAGGAAACATAACACCAACAAACCGACAAGAAAAACTAAAAGGAAAGGGAAAAGAAGGATGGAAGAAGGAAAAAGAAAGAAAGAGGGAAGAAGGGAGTAGAAAGAAAGTGGGAAAGAGAAAAGGGAAAAGAGAAAAAGAAGAAGGAAGAAATGAAATAACACCAAACTCTAATCTCTATTTTTTTTATTTTTTTTTTATTTTTTATTTTCCTTTTTTTTTTAATTTTTAATTTTTTTTTAAAATTTATTTTTATATATATATTTTTAAATATTTTTAATTTTTAATTTGTTTTAATTTTTTTAAATTTTATTTTATTTTATTTTATTTTTCTCCCCAGGGTTATATTTTGGTACGAGAACCCTTTTCGAACAATCTCTTTCTCGAAATCTAACTTGATCAATTTTGACCACCGCTCAAAATTAACAAGCTAAAATACCTAACAGTGACTACACTTATTTATGTCGCTAAGACATTTTAGCAATTAAATTTGTTAAGGACCTACAACATGTACACTATGTACTAGAAATATTTATTGATAGGAAAGATGAAAAATTATATGACTATATGGATTTGATATAATTGCACAGGTGGCATACACAATATTGGTATTTGTTCTGCCTTCCTGCTTTGCCGTGACCCGACATTTTACTCTAAGGCGAGACTGCCATTGAACGCGGGTGCCGGGGAGACTGCGACAACACAGCCTAGTGTAGTCAAAGTTACCTTTGGTCCCGACCAATCAAATAGCCCGACCCTCGGGCATTAACTGGTCGCGAAAGCACATAGTTGCGCATGCGACCTTAATCCATATTTTAAAAAAAATTGCTAAAACGGCGTCACTATTGTGGTGACCAAAATGGAGGGACTACAATACAGCATATCGTCTCCTGAATAGAAAGCCAAGAACTCCTAGGAAATAATAGAGCAGTATGGGAACACCATGCAGCGGTAGTTTGGATTAATAGCAGCCCATGAGAAACTCTGGAGCTGTGAACGACATGCTACACCCTGGTACCTGCCTGCGCAAGGGATGGAAAAGATGACATATTTGCCGTCATTTGCCTGAAAAATAGGGTACTCATTTGGTTACGAGTTACCCTCTTTGACTAACTAGCCGTGGCCCTAAAAAGATACATTTGACCTCTTTGGTATCTCCGCCAACAAATTCATGACCAAACATACCTAACAGTGACTACACTATTATATGTCGCTCAGACATTTTTTATTTTTTTAAATTTGTTAGGGACCTAATATATGTACGCTAATGTACTAGTATATTTCGGATGATAGGACAATAAATAACAATTCTACGACTTAGATATTTGACATAATTGCACTGGTGGCTAACACAATATTGGGAGTTAGGTTGTCCATTCTATAACTGGACTGAATTTGACATATTGCACGACCTTTTCGTTTCAGGTGTGGGCGGCGTGCGTGGCGTGCTGTCCTGCTCTTTGCGTGCTCTTTGTGTGTGTGCTGGCCAGCCATCCGAGACCTCTTCCACGACCTGGCTCACCATAATTACTAGCGATATGAGAAAACTATTTTCTCTCGCTACCAGTGCTTCTGCACAATCCGATTGGTTGATAGGGTGGGTGTGTGTCGGTACTATTCCTACCCACCCAAAAGGGCTTACATCTATTCCGATAGTTACTTTTTAGTAATTCGGAATAACGCCCAAATTAGTAAGTGCACTAGTATGCACATAAACGCCCGCAGGGTGGGAGTAGCGAACCCTCCCCAAGGGAAAATAAATGTCCATGCGATATGCTGGATATAAAAGTAGGCCATATGACCCTTTGCGGCCGGTGGCTACTATAAAACACCAAAGGTAAATCAGTCATTTGAGCCATTCAATTTTGAACACATCAAGATGAACATCGACTTGTTTATCCAACTCCGAGACAGCTGGTTTGGGGACCTTGATGCAGAATATGAAGTGGAAAGACTTGAGGAAGAATTTCAGTGTGAACTGGGCTTTGTAAAACATTTGAAAATAGCGAGAGATCTATTAGAAGGCATGATAGAGGAGGAAGTCAAGAAATTAAGAAGACTTATTAAAACAAAATATATAAGAATAGGGAACTTGAAGGAGGCACTTGATAATGTCATCAAAGTGAGATGCTTTCTAGAAGAAACATTAAATTTGATAGAGTGGGAATATGTGAAGTGGGGACTAGACCGGCTAAAGAAAGCAGAAGCAATGATAAGAAAGGTGATGGAAGAACAGGTGATCCAGATTAAAGATAACTGGGCTAAGGAGAGAAAAGAAAAAAAGAACAAAAAGAAGAAAGAGGACTTTGATCAACTAAATCAGAGATGGATCAGAGTTCAGGAAAAGTTTAGAGCTATGGGACATCAAAACTGGATTCCCGAGGACGAAAAGAAGAAGAAGAAAACGGGAATCATTGGAAAAATTGAAAGGTGGTGGAACAGCAGAAAATAAAAGAAGTATCCAAAGGCCCTTTTCAGGGCCACTCATGGGTCTCGAAAAGATATTAGCTTTCTTTGCCTCCATTTTCCCCTTGTCCCTAGACAGTCCCTTATACAAAAACAAATCATATTCCCCATGTTCCATTTCTCTGACGCTAGATAGACCCAAATAGTTCCCATGTTCAATTCCCCTTGACGCTAGATAGGCCCACCATGTTAAATTCCCCTTGACGCTAGATAGGCCCACCATGTTAAATTCCCCTTGACGCTATATGTGCCCAAGCTGTTTTTGACTGGATTTTCCCTTGACGCTATAGTGCCCCCATTAACTACTTCTGTCTATCTTTCTGCAATGTCACATGCTTCTTTGATGCATTTTCCATTTTGGCCTTGAATGGTACTGACCCTTGGTTGCTTCTGTCTGGTGAGGTCTGTCACAATTTTGAATGCCTTTTTGCTGTTATTCTTTATCAGACTGCTCTATATTTCTGTGCACTTTTGTCCAATCGAATCTTCTTTTACTTTCTTCAATTTCTTTTTCTTCTGATATCCTTGTTTATTTCTCGGTATTCCATTGCCCCTGTTGTGTGTCTGGTGTTTTTGAGGTCTCTTCGGACATCTTATAAATTCAGAATCTCTCCTGTAACCCAGTGTTTTTTTCTTTGGGCGATGGAGGCCAATGATGTCCATGGCAGTTGTTGTCATGACTGTGATGAAAAGTGTCCGTCATCACTTTAACATCAGCATCCATCACAAAGAGTAGTGCACATTTTCCTCCAATTGTGGCTTGGTTTACAGATGTTAGGGTCCATCAGTTGTTCAACGTTGAATTTGGGTCTGATTTTCTTTGGCTTGTTAATATTCTTCAGCATCACTCGGAAGTTCATGATAACGAGGTCGTGCTCACTCCCAACATCAGCACCTGGGAACGTACTTCTTTTCGCTCTATTGATGCCATATCGGTAACGTTTTTGAACCAGTATGTAGTCGATCTGGTTATGATGGGTTCCATTTGGTGCATGCCATGTCCAGCATCCTGAAGCTTTATGTTGGCCCTGAGTGTTGGCTAGTACCATACCAAGTTGTTGTAGCTTGCGAACTCGAGCAGCCGTCTCCCTATTTCATTCACACACACACACTATATATATATATATATATATATATATATATATATATATATATATATATATATATATATATATATATATATATATATATATATATATATATAATGAATGTATGGTGGCTGTTATTTAAATGGTATTTCTATTGGGCTCCAACTTGGAATACGCCATTTCTCGAGAAATTGAGCGCAACAACTTGGAATTTCTAATTGTTGCGCTATTTCTCGAGAAATTGCATGGCCGTTGGCTCCAACATGGAATGGCAATTTCTCGAGATATTGCACGCAACAACTTGGAATTACACATAAATCGGCGTCCTTTTACTTTTGTAAATTCTAAGCATTATTTTATATTAGTTTTCAGATATATATATATATATATATATATATATATATATATATATATATATATATATATATATATATATATATATATATATATATATATATTGATTTTACCTGATTTATGTTTTCTGTATTTTTTAAATAACTTTAATTGAAATATGTTTCACAAAATATTTGTATTTGAAATATGTTTCGAAAAAATATTTGTGCTTGAAATATGTTTGTAAAAATCTTTAATAAAAGTAATACTATATTTAAATATAGATGTATTTTGTATACATTGTTTCTTCCTGTCTTCTGAACTTTTTTAAAAATTAATAATTTTGAATAGTATTGTAAATCTAGGAAAGGTCTTGGAACATATTAAACATTTCAAGGGACTATTTATATTGTCCCACTGAACTTAATTGGGGTTATTCCAAGTTGTTGCATGATGCTTGCATGCAACATTTTGGAATTTTGTCCCAGAAAGATGGATTTAAAGGTAGGAAAGGTCTTGAGTGGAGATGTAGCAGAAAATTAATATTTGGAACATATTAAACATCTCAAGGGACTATTACTGTTGCCCAATAGGGTAATATTTCACAGCCTAGGGTGTTTAATGTTACTTTAGTGAATGTTGTATGATGCATACATGCCATGTTTTAGAAATTAATCCTTTGAAATACTATTGTAAATCTAGGAAAGGTCTTCAAAGGAGTTGTTGCAGAAATAGACTATTTGGAACATATTGAAGGTCTAAGGATCTTGTTATTGTTGTCCCACTGAACTTAGTTGGGGTTATTCCAAGTTGTTGTATGATGCTTGCATGCAACATTTTGGAATTTTGTCCCAGAAAGATGGATTTAAAGGTAGGAAAGGTCTTGAGTGGAGATGTAGCACAAAATTAATATTTGGAACATATTAAACATCTCAAGGGACTATTACTGTTGCCCAATAGGGTAATATTTCACAGTCTAGGGTGTTTAATGTTACTTCAGTGAATGTTGTATGATGCATACATGCCATGTTTTAGAAATTAATCCTTTGAAATACTATTGTAAATCTAGGAAAGGTCTTCAAGGGAGTTGTTGCAGAAAGAAAGAGAGGAGCAAGAACAACAGCAACAACAAAAAAACTGGAAGGAAAGAAAGAGGAGCTTATGTTTATTAGTTTATTAGTAATTATTGGGTTTCCAATTTTATATACAGTTGTTACATTTTATTGATTTAGTTGTATTATGTGCGAGGTACCAGAGGATCATTGTCTGCCAAATGCCTAAAATTCATTTTTTCTCAAAAAACAACTAGGTTATTATTTTAATTCTTTATTTGTTTATTGTTTACAGCTGTATAACCTTTATTAAAAAAAACATATATACACTTATCAATAGCAAAGTTTTTTAATGACAACTGTCTTTTATGATAACTTCAGCCTCAAGGTAGGAGATTCCTTCAGCTGCTGCCATCAGGTGTATCAGCACCTTGAAGTATATGAAGAAATATTAAACAAAAGTTGATTAAAATATTTTATCAAACTTAAGAATTTAATCCAAGGTATCCATGTACTTTATTTAAAATATATGAATATATTTTCCAAAAGGTACAGTGAGCTATTTCACACCCACCCCAAATGCAATATGATGCAGAGCTGTGCACCCCCTTATGATGCTTTACATTATTTTCAGGGATATTTTCAGTATTTCATGTCACCTTTCAGTATTTTTCACAACCAAAAAACATGCATAAACAAAGTGGTTCCACTGGTGGTGTTTCATTCGTCGTAGGTGTAGGAAAAATAGTAAATATAATTGCTTGCTTTTTGTCCTCTTTACCACAGTAAACAGCACTAAGTCAATTATTTTGGTGTTCATTGGATTCTGAAGCAATTTCTCTATGAACTTTCATATTGCTGTAACCTGAGGTGACGTGTAGGATGGACAAATCTCATAACAACTTGAATTAGCATAATTTAGTCATATACTGTTTTACTCCATGTTCATTTACAGGTTCCAATTGCTAAGTGATTATGTTGAATATTTCATACACTGTAAAACTCTTTAAAACATGGTTCCATTGGTGCTAAATGAACTTGAAACGTTGTGATTAATTTATTCATGAGAGCAGATGGTATATTAGGAAACATGTTAAAATGATTTGAATAAAATGAATAAAGAAATAAATGGTATTAATATAGATAAAAATGAATTTTTAATTTATCAGTGTGAAGATGTTAAAACATTAATTTTGGATGGATCTGAAAATGCTCTTACAAATACAATGCACACAAAGACATCAGGCCTTAATGTAAACATATAGACAACAAGAATATTATAGGAAGTATAAAAAAAAAAACATCCATGTGTGTATGGAGTATAATTTATGCTGGGTAGTTGATACATTTACAATATGAAGCATTATCATCTCTACAGATTTAAGTCACTTAATAAATATTCATTATGATCGTAAATTAGATGACATCAATACACTAATGACTCCGTGGTTGTAGATAGTTCTTATCCACTATGGGAAAAATATTGTGATAAAAGCGCTTGCTTTCTTTCTCCAAATAAATCAGATATTAATAAATTTTCTAAATCCTCCAGATTGGTTCATAATAAAAATTAAATAGTTTAATCTTCAAGAACTTGTGGAAAGAATCAGCTGACAAGATAAGTGAAAAATAATAAATAAAAATTATGAAGAAGGGGGAATCGCAATGATTGATTTTAAAAAATGTAATTTGTTCACTCGAAATTACAGAAGACAAGACTTGTGTTGAAAAATAATTGTAAGGAAGTCCTTGGGATGGTTACCAATGTACAGGGAATATGAAATTAAAATATTTAAAAATGATTTTCCTTATGACTTCGGTGGATGCTACATCTACCATCAGTAGTCAATACACTATTACAATTCAACTGTTTTCATAATTTCGCTGGGTCATTCATATTCTCTTCAATCTTAAATTAATAGATGTTATGTAAACATATTTTTTTTATTATTTGCATACATCAAAATTAATTTGATAGGTTTATAAATGTTGATTCCAAATATAAACAAAACAAGTTTCAAAGATTTAATCACTGCTCAGCAATTGCTGTTGAGTTTAGAAAATATAGAGACTTCATTTTAGATGTCATTAATACAGTTTATACTATATTTGTACTTTGATGACATTGTTCACAAGTGAATGTCACAACCTGTCTTAAATTCCACTTTAAACCCATGAAAGCGAGGGAAAATATACTTACTTTATGCTTTAACTTCGCCAATTTCGCTGACGAATTGTTGCAGAAACCTACAACATCTTGAACTTTCCCATCCAGAAGATTAAATACATTATTGACAAACACCTTTGTCACAGATTTATTTGTGGTTTTGTTGCTTACGTATTTTTCCTTTTTTTTTTTTTTTTTGAAGGGGTCGTCTTTCCTCTGATCTTCCCAGACCATTTAAGGGAAAGGCCCTCCTGTTTTTTTTTAAGTGTTTGCTATAGTATGTATTTTTTTATTCAAATTGGTTTCTTGTTTTTTTGTTTTTCTTGTTTTTTTTTTTTTATTTATTTGTTTTTTAAATTTTTTTAATTATTTTTTTTCTTGTAATTTTTATTTATTTTTTGTTTGGTTTTTTTTTATTTATTATTTTTTGAAATTTAATGGTTTAACAACATTCATCTGATTTCAAGTCGTTTCGTCTTTCTCGTTCTTTTCTATCTAGTCTTCTTTTTTCTGTCCTTCTTTCTTTCCGCTCTGGGATAAATTTTTCCAAACTCATCATATATTCCCGTTTCTCTCTTTCATCTTCACTGTTAAAAAAGTAGGGGCTTTCTTCCATAAACATTTCTATTTGGGGATGTTCTATTATTCGTTGAATTTCTGCTGATTGTTGTAGCTGTTTTTTTTCCTTCCTCTTTGGTTGTTTTATTGGTTTTTGCCCTTCTTGCTGCTGCTTTTGTTGTTCTACTCTTGGGTTTCCCTGAGTATTTATTGTTTCTTGTTTATTTGGTCTCTCCTGTTCTTTAGGTTTTTGGATATTTATTGAATCTTGTCGCTCATTTTGTCTTGCTTGTTCATGTTCAATTTTCCCTGGTGTTGATTTCTTTTTCTTTTTGTTTTTTGCTTGTTGTTGTTGTGGTATTCTTTCCTCTTGTTGCTGTTGTTCCATATTTTCTTCTGTCTCTAGAGTTGTAGCTTGCAAGAGTTGACATTCTTCCTGTTGATCTATTTGTTCTATCTGTTGTTCTATTACCGCTTGTATTTCTGGTATTCCCTGTTCTTCTAATGTCGTCTCATTATTTATTCTGGGTTCTCCTCTTGTGCACTTTTTGGGTGTATGCCCAGTTGTCCCACATTTGCTACATTTCCTATCATATATGCACCCTTTGTACCAGGTTTGACGAGGAAACCGTGTATGAAGCACGCTCTTTTTATAGTTCTCATTTTAGATCTTTCCATCTCTAGTATTCTGGTTTCATTGAAGATTTCAAAGCCGTATACTTTCCCTAGGCGATAACTTTCTACTTTTATACCAAACTTTTCTTCTACCCATTTTACCACAATTTCTATAGGTATTTCCATTGGTATTCCGTCTATATGTAGTTCGCCGGTTTGCTTTCTTATTTTTCTTAGAATTGGTTCGGGCTTTTGTATAATAGCTCTGTTTCCTAGTATATCAATTTCTCCATATTCTAAAGCAGGTATATTTCCTCGGTACCTAATATTGTATCCATCCTTGGTGTAGTTGATGGAATACAGTTTTTGTATTATATCCGGGTATATTATTTGTAAACACACTACAACTGATGTTGACCCTGGTATTGGTTGTCCTCCTCTATCTGGGAAAATTATTTGTTGCGTTCCTTCTTTATAACTACATTCAATATAGTCCCCATCTGCCTTTGTTACTCTCCTTGTTCTAAAATACTTTTGTAAATTTGTCATTGTCCTTCTTGATGCCGCCATTTTTTCTCGTTTTCTCCGTGTCGCTTAATCTCTGAGTTTCACTCTGTATTCTGCTCGACTTTTTCCTTTCTTTTCTTAGTTTCTTTTTTCTCTCAATGTCTTGTCATGGTAGTATTCTTGTCATATTTCCTTTTCTTTTTCTTCTTAGTTACTTTTTCTCTCAATGTCTTGTCATTGTATTATTGTTCTTGCAATCAATTGACCGGCGAGCAGTATTTTTCCGTGCAAAACGATTCATAAATATCTATGTCAACATCCTCCATTCTTAACACTCTAATGAAACTCATGTTTAGCCAGCAGCTCGGTCTATTTATATCGGTTCGCATGGTCACGAAATTTCTCGAGAAAAAGCGCAACAACTTGGGATTCCGAATTGTTGCGTTATTCCAAGTTGGAGCCCAACATTTCTACCTTTTTATTGCAAGAAGAAAAAAAAAGTAAAAGAAAAGAACGGTCTGGAGCAAAAGTAGAAATTGGATCCATTATAGAACGTTTAAATCATAACTGGAAATTAAGGCTGGCATTTTTGTAACTGAAATTTACCTAGTTTAGCCATTAGGTATCTTTCAACGGCTTCGCAGCCAGGACCATTTTTTTTTAGATACAATAAACTCGCGCCATTTTCGATTTCCGCTCTATAATTAAACGACCCAAAGGCAAAGTAATACAGATAATACACGATGACTGAAGATATCGTGAAGCCCAGGATCAACGGCTCTATGCTGACTAACTACCGTGGACGACAAGTTTGCGTTCTTGGAATCGGAAAACAGGTTAGCTTCTTAGCTTGTCTCCCAATGCCAATGGCTGATCTTTGTAGCTGTGATCCAGGTATACTGTACGGTACTCAGTTTTGACGCACGTAAGCAGTGTCAGTTTTACCTATTCCAAAATGTACTAAGTGATACCATTTAAAAACATGTTTGTTTTTTTTTTAACAAAGTATGGATACCATTTTATATAATATAATATATTCACTCATACTCTGCGCCGTTTCAGCCAAACAACTCTTGTAAATTATTACGTCACTCGTTTTGACGCATGGCACAAGTAATTTTCATGTGACAAAATTGTACATATGCATCGTTGGGATTATACACGGCAGATCAATATCAATAATACATAGTTTTATTACATGGTCAAGTTGTTAATTGTTGAGTTAATAAATTTAAACAGTTTGTTGATTTGTTTCAGTTAAATTGCAACATCTTTTGTAGTATTTATAAACAAAAACAAGAAAAACATGTACTTCTATACTTTATATTGTTGCAATATTTCAGTTACATTTGACTGATCAGCCATAAAAAGATGCATTTTTTTAACAAAGTTGTAGAACAAAAATAACACAATGTAATATTATTGTCAGGTAAAGTATGCGTGTCAATAATTTAAAAGAGATTACTCCTGTACATTTATAAGCATACCGAACTCTTGATCAAAGATATAACTGTTCAACAAAAATTAAAATTTGCTCTTAGTAACCGATTATAATCGATGATAAGTTGGTTAAGGGGAACCGATTTTCGATTATGAATTTCTGACCGATTCCCATCACTATCAATCATACATTATGAGAATATGGTGTGAGTTATTTCTATGAGCTATATCACAATGCATGGCAAAGTGTTTGGTGATGTAATTCAGAAAAATTGTTGAGTTGGTCAAACCACTATCTGATATCACCAACAGATCTATGAGGAGCTTGTAAAAAAAATTGTTCATTCCATTTCTTCAGTTGTGGAGGGGGGTACAGAATATGACAGGATGTGGTAACCTTCATCGTTGCCACACCCATTGGTGGTTTTGGTGGTTACTTTCTTAGATCTTGATAATAATACTGTTTGTGTCTGATTCTCCTTTGCCTTAGACAGCTTTTGGAGTGAAATGTTCACTGCTGATTCCAGTTTCATCAATGTTAATTATTCTTTCTAACAAAGAAGAGTCAGTTGCAGGATCTCCTGCCCATCTACTTGAGATGATTTACCAATTTATGCACTTTATTCGCAATGAAATTCTCTCAGTTCCTGGTTTTGCATCGAGAGATACATATCTCAAAGAGTGGACTCTTGCACATCAAACTGCCAATTGCACTTGCATGCCTACAACATAGCTGCCAACTGTCCCGTTTTTTCCGTATTTGTTCCGTATTTTGGACCTGAATACGGGTGTACGTTTTTTTCGCAAAAAATATGTTTTTTATTTTAAAAAATAATAATAAAATTTCTTTGGAATTGCCAGTTTAGAACGCGCTCTCGGTTCTATTTGGACAGAATATATCACATGTATATACAAATACAGTTCTACAATACGATTGGTTCATTCGATATCGAGGCTACCAAGCCTGTCGTTAACCGCCATATTGGATTTCGCAATAGTTACCGCTGTTGCTGTATCTAGTCTTCGTAATATTCAGCTTCTAATCATGATAAATTCGAAGGCAGAATATTCAGAATTTTCTCCAGAAGAAATAGGAGACGACTGGAAGGATATTTGTGCCGTCTTGTATAGATTTGTGAAACCATATAGTAAAGGAGAAAAACTGACGTTTTGTAATTGTGTAACGTGATTTCGCTATTGGGTACGGAGGCGCCCATGAAATACAAGAGCTCGAAAAAGCTAATAAACATCAGCTTCCTGCTTCATCTCACACAACTCAGCCTGAACTTGCGACGTAGATAAATGACAGAGAGAACCTTAATGTACATCGATCAAACTATAATTTTTTAATTTCTTTTAGAAATAAACCTTTCTTTTTCAGTTGCTAATGTTGTTGGCGATTTATTTTGCACAAGTTTTTCAGACATTAAAATCGCAAAAGATAATTCTTATGCTTGAACAAAAACATTTCAATAAGAAAATTACAGAATTGAGATAATAAATGAAAATTGGTACATTGGAATCAATGATTAAAAAAAAAATAAGGCATGGCAAGGGCTCCTATAAATAGCTTGTGTTGAGTGTGTTGCACTCTTGCACCTTTATGTGCATCTTTGACATTAATTAATTGTGTAAGGCACTGTCCAACTTTACTGATGGTTGTATATGTTGTAAATATATACATATGTATTGAAAATTAAAAATCAGTATTTGGTCCTGAAAATCAGTGTTTTTGTCACAAGTAATCAGTATTTTTGCACTCGGGGGTTGGCAGCTATGCTACAAGGGTTGCATTAAATGCTCTCTGTAAATCTAGAGAATTGCCTTGCTTTCTACTGATGTAAGAAAATAAGCTTGTAATGATAGAGCAAGAGCAGAAAAAAGTATATGTGGTTCTGGTTAAATTGAAAAATAAACAATAGGGTATGTAAGTCAGTTAAGGCTATCTGTGATTTCCAGATTGTTTTAAATGAAGCATACACTAGAAAAGTAGTGTCATTTTCATCCTGATTTTAACTTAATCATAGTTATATCTCTGTCATTTTTTTTCTCCAAAGTTTATTTATCTTTTTTCCCAGTTCTAATGTAATAATAAAATGTAGGATCAACAGGAAAAATTAGTCCTTTTTTGGATAACCAGAACAACTTTTTTATTTGGCATATATATGTCTCGTCGTACTCTTAGCACTCAACAGTGCTTGCTTTGCTGGGAAACACCTTTCACTCCAATGACCAGCTGGTGGTTCGTCGGTGCAGGCTGCCGAATCCAGTCTTCACATGCTAGGTAGATGAACTCACCAAGGGTTTAAGACATGTCAGCTATCCTCAGCCTGGTTTAGCCAGCCAATTTAGGCCGTTTTTCTAGATGTGGCTACTGCGCATGTCACTGCTCTGCTACTTTGAGTCACATGTTTGAGCTAAGTGCTAAGTGGGGACCAAAGGTTGGCGAGCTACCCCCAAAGGAGTACAGCTGCTTAGCCACTGAGCTGTGTTACCCCTCGCAGGACACTCCATACACCTGTCATCCACTGCGCTCAACTTATATCTCCGGCAGTCTTGACATTGTCGTGCTGCTGGGCACATATGGTTTTGGGTGAAAGAATAATGTCGATGAACTGCGCAACTCTTTCTCACTTAAAACAAAGTTGCCGTGCAAGTCATTCTTGTCATCCACCCATCCCATTTTGTCACCCACTTAAGTCCTGTAGTGACAGGCAAGTGATGAAGTGACAGGTGTGGGTACACTGGCAGTTGTAGTCACAAAACTTGCATACTGGTGGCTCAGGGCATTATGGTTGTTTGCCACTGACATGGAGCAGAAGTGGAGTCTAGCAGCCCCCTGAGTGATTGAGCAGCCCTCTTCAGAAAACTGAGGAATGCACTGCTCACATCCTTGACATGAGGAAGGGGTTAGAAAAGGTGCCTTAGACATTGCCTGCTCTAAACTTCCCTAGCCAGCAAACTGCAGCTGCCGGGGACCCTATTCTTGTGGTCAAAATACAAAAAAAGAAAATGAGGATTGTTCTTCTCACACTTCGTGCATGGAATGTGCACACATTAATGGACAACAGATTTGTGTAAAGACCCAAGAAGAGAACCACTCTAATAGGAAAGGAATTCTCCAGATACAACATGGACATTGATGCCTTGAGCAAGAACCGGCTTGCAGGACAAGGCAAACACTGAAAGGTTTTCCAGATACATTTTATTTTGGAGCAGCCAAGGGAGTTAAGAGTGTCATGAGGCTGGTGTCGGCTTTGCAGTGAAGACAGTACTGATTGGCCAATTTGGCTGGACCTTTCAAGGTACTAAACGACTGACTCATAACCATGAAACTCCCCCTCTTGTCTGGAAGAAAGCACATTACCATCATCAGTTGCCATGCTCCAACCATGACCAACCCAGATAAAGTGAAGGTCAAGTTCTGTGAGGATCTTCACTCTCATCATTGCAGATGTTTTAATGGCAGGTAAGCTCGTCATTCTTGGTGATTTCAATGCAAGAGTAGGCTGTGATCACATTGCCTGGGATGGAGTCTTTGGAAAGCATGGAGTGGGTCACCAGTAGTCTTCCACCTCCCTACAAATAACCAGACATCATGGATACACCCACACTGTACTAAACACTGGCACCTTATTGACTATCTCATTGTCAGGAAGAGGGACAGCAGTATGTGCATGTGACTAAGTTCTTGTGCAGTGCTGACTGCTGGACAGTCCACTGCCTCATCACCAAGCTCAACGTCCATATTCAGCCCAAAAGACGCCCACAGGGAAAGAAGGTTCCTAATTGACTGAACATCACCAAGCTGAAATGCATCAGTACCGAAAGTCTCTTGTCGATGCCCTGGGAAAACATCTGAAATCTAGGGAAAATGGAGAGACATTTGAGCTATTCCCAGTAACAAATGGCGTCAGGCAGGGTTATGTTCTGGCACCGACACTGTTCAGTCTATTGTTCTCCGCCATGCTGACTTATGCTTTCAGGGACAGAGAGGTTGGAGTCGGAATCAGATACCATATAGATTGAAAACTATTGAATCCCAGGAGGCTTGAAGCAAAAACCAAGGTCGTGATAGACGCCATCAGGGATTTCTTATTTGCTGATGACTTAGCCCTCAATGCTGGCTCAGAAGCCAAACCTGCAAAGCAGCGTTGAAAAGTTCTCCATCTCCTGAACAAACTTTGGTCTCACCATCACTACCAAGAAGACTGAAGTTCTGCATCAGCCGGCCCCTGGAAAGCCTTATGTTGAGCCCAACATCACCAGTTGATAGCCAAACACTCAACACAGTGAACCGCTTCAACTACCTTGGCAGCACACTGTCACAGAGTGTCACTATTATGACAAGGTGAACCTTCGTATTGCCAGAGCCAGTACAACTTTTGGCAGATTGTATGCCAACATCTGGAATAGAAGAGGTATCAGCATCCAGACCAAACTAAAGATCCAATGGACAGTTACACTCCCCACACTATTTTACACATGCGAAACGTGGTTGGTGTACCAACACTAAGCCAGGAAGCTGAACCACTTTCCTCAACATCAAGTGGCAGGACAAGTTTCCAGACAGTGAGGTACTTGCCCAAGCAGGTCTCCACAGCATCCACACCATCCTGATGCAGTGCCAGCTACATTGGGCAGGACAAGTACACATGCCAGACCACAGTCTGCCTAAGAGACATTTCTATGGCGAGCTACAGCAAAGATGGCAATCCCAAAAGAGTACAGAAGAAACATTTGAAAAACATAATCTGAAAGCTGCATTGAAAGCATACGGCATAAACCCTGATTCCTGGCAGCAAACAGCAAGCGATCAAGTCACTTGGCATTCCTCTGTGCACAAAGGATCCAAGTTGTGTGAGGCAAGCCAGAAAAGCACATACCATCAGCCCTAATAGAGATGTCCCTTATGCAAACGAACATTCCGTGCAGTTGTTGGTCTCATCAGCCACCTGCACATGCACAGAACAGAATCAGCCCCTGCATCCCTCAGATGACTAGAGAGATCTTCGTCAAATTGGCGGATGAACACACAAAAAATAAATCATATACTGGTATATGTCAAGTGCCAAATTTTTCGTCAGTGAAATCCAGTAATTCTTAGTCTAGCCGACAATCAACTGTCTTGGAGTAGAGTTTTGAACGGAAAGAATGTTAGTTTACCTCGGTCAGACTGTTACAATATTTAGAGTGAAAGCGGACTGAGTGTTTGACACGCTTAGAATTAGGTGATTCCTCACGTAGAGCTGTCAGAATGATTGGAAACAAATGATAAGGTGATATTTCGACCCTAAGTGGCATTTTTGGCATCTTGATAGACGGTTTTCAAAATGGTCCGCAAGAATAGCATTTATTCCGATTGGTCAAATGTAGAGGGAAAGGGGGTGTGTCGAACCCAGAATCGGGGAAATATATACTACATATCAAACGATATTAGTCAGTCTAGGAAGACCTCAGCAAGAGACGGACAGCCTTAATAAGTCCAACATAGGAGAAGACTCGGAATGTATTTTTACAGCAGTGCCTTCGTAACAATAAGCTCAGGAAAGTCCGCCGGAAATCAAACGGCAGAAGCACGCCAAAAACACAAGGAAAATAGTTTGGTTTGGAAAGAGTGAGAATCAGCGAGGTGTCAAAGGAAAAGAGGGAAAAGAAGCCAGAAGTTAGAGTGTGGAATTCCCGTTCAATCAAAGGGCAAGCTGAAGTCGGACGCACGCAGAAAAAAGAAAGAAAAAAAAACAGTCAACGAACAAGGTCATTGTGAATCACCCAACAGTCCAGTGTTAAATGAACATTCGATTCCATGATGAAAGTACTATCAGTCATTGACAGTTAAATTCATCTATTTTATTAGTGTTCTGAATTTTAATTAACGTATCTGCTATTTTAAAGTTTTGGGATTTTTTTTAATTACTTCTGAACGAAGAATCGTCAGAAGGAAAGAACATTGTAATTTATTGTGTCATTCTTCTTTTAATTGTATTTTAATTAAATTCATATTTTATCTTTACGGGGGCTCGTGTGTTGTCTTGTTCAAAGTACCATCTCAGATTACCATATCCATTAACCAGGCAAATTACACCGTAGAGATCATCTTCTAGATAACGATAATTAGAGGGAGGCGGTCTTCAAGTGTTGTTTTTCCAAGTTGCGCAATACCTCTGACCAGGCCTTGTGCGAGTTTGTACTAATAACACTTTGATAACCGGCAGCACCTTACAGTATATATATATATATATATATATATATATATATATATATATATATATATATATATATATATACCGAGTTAAAAATGATAATAAAAAAAAACTTTACTATTATGTACATGTGTTATGATATCCTGCTATATGTATCTCAAGATTGAATTTTGAATCTTGAGAATGGTCAAATAACTTTCAGAAATCTATTGAGAACCCAGTTATTATATGTATAGTTTGGGTTGGGAATCCGGGCACTTTTTCACATCCAGGCATTTTCAGTGCATAGTTATGACAGCCAAGGTGAAAACAACCGCCATTGTTCTAGTGACTTGAGTAACGTGTGAGACATTTACACGTTTTAAGATATGCCTAAACTTTGCTGTGTTGGTGGGTGCACAAACCATCAGCAGCAGAGAGGGTGAACAGACCACGATTTCAAGCAAAAATAAGGCTTCCAGATCACGTTTTCGAACAAAATATGGCCTATAGATAACGTTTTCGAACAAAATATCAGGTTTCCAACAAATCTCATTTAACCAAAAAAAAAAGTCTCCATTTTTGCAAAAACGGAGATTTTACGATTTTTTAATCAATTTTGCTCGCAACGATGTTTTCATCCACCCTCTCTGCTGCTAAAGTTAACAAAAAATAATAAATGATTTTAACCAAATATTTGATCCAGTCCTTAGGACGAAAATCATTTAGGATCTCACAAACAGACTAATCGCTAACACCTCTTCTTGTAAATCAATCAGATTATTTGACTGGTCGGTGAGTTTGAAATTAATTCTGGTTAATGAATTATTATGGCATCGCATGTAGACAGGATTAATTGGGTTTTCAATAATTAGGAATCCTGGAGGAGCTGTTGGTGCAAACGAATAAAGAATATATCCTTGCTGAGCTTGATTTGATCGTTCGAGATTAATTTGATAGCTTCCTTCGATAACATCACATACTAAATTGAGCGCAATCACGGATGAAATATTCACGTTGAACGGAGCGATATGCCTACCGCCACCATCTGGGTCATTATTGTGTTTGAGGATTTTTATTTCCTGTGATGTTGTTTTTTTCCATGCATCATGAATTATTTTGAAACCAACATCGATGGCATCATTGAGAAGTTTTTTTAGTTCTGGTACGTTATATCCTGGTAGTTTGAATGTGGGGATATCATTCACGGGGATTTTATATTGTTTTGCAAATTCTGTTCTCGATAGGGGATTATCGTCATCTAATATATCCGGAATAATTTTTAGGTTAAATGTTTCCATATCGTCGATAATTTTATTGCATGTTTCTACGACGCTGATGAATTCATCTCGGGTGAGAGAGCCGGATTTAATGGATATTAACAACAGCGATAAATCATTATTCATTGCTGTGAAATTTTTAACGATTTTAGGTTCGTTAACAAAATGATATCCCTCTATTCTATCCCCTGGCCTCTCTTCTCCAGTTGATCGGTATCCGAGACCAAAAAAATCTATAGTAAATCTATGATCTTTATAACTCTTTATTAGATTATCAGGTTTTATTCTGTTGGTGATATAATCAGATTTTTGTGGTTCTGGTACATCAACGGTTTCCTCCAGAGTTTTACTCTGGGGCGGTAATTCAGGCCATCCTAGTACGGTTCTAATAGAACTCTGATAGATATCTACGACGTATCCTTCTGTGTTTATCTCAATTGCGGATGATAGCGTCGGTTCATTAACTGTTATAGCGATTTTTGATTTTTGGATTCTTTTCCAGTAATCGATTTTATTCTACGCGCGAATTCATTATTGATTTGTTCTATTTGGTATGACTCTGTTGGTATCGAAACAACTTTCCAGTCTGGGGTTCCGTCGGGTTTATTCTTATTTGCAAACACTAAAGTTCCCACTTATTATAATCTTTATAACTCTTTATTGGATTATCAGATTTTATCCTGTCTGTGATATAATCGGTTTTTTTGGGTTCTGGTAAATCAACGGTTTTTCCCCCGGGTGGTAATTCAGGCCATCCTAGTACGGTTCTAATAGAACTCTGATAGATATCTACGACGTATCCTTCTGTGCTTATTTCAATGGCAGATGATAGTGTCGGCACATGAACTGTTATAGCTATTTTTGACTCTACTCCAGTAATCGATTTTATTCTACGCGCGAATTCATCATTGATTTGTTCAATTTGATATGATCCGGTTGGTATGGAAATAACATTCCAGTCTGGGGTACCGTCGGGTTTATTCTTATTTGCAAATACCAGGGAATTATTGGGTTGTTGACCACCAAATGATTTTGACCTAATATTTGGCCAACTGTGGTATACTCGTAATTTTGCTAGCGCTATCTCCTTCACTGGGACCGGAGAGGGGAAATTCACACTGAATTCTGGATTCGTTGATGTTATTGATATCATGCTTGTTTGTACTGGGTTCGTGTTCTCCACTATTCGTTGAAGTAATTCCTGCGGTGTTGTCATTGTTATTATACTCATGATTTATTTCTAATTTTGGTATCGAGGAATCATAAATACTGACCATCACTGAGAACTCACAATCTGGTAATGTTGATATTATTGAGATCATTTTGTTTTTTGGGTTCGTGTTTTCTGATTCCATCGGTGTTGTCATTGTTATTATATTCATGTTGTCGCTCTAATTTCGATATCGCGGAATCAAAAATACTGACCATCGCTGAGAATTCACTATCTGATATAATCGTATTATCGAGTGACGACGATATCATCAATGATAATTGCGAATATGCGGTTGATGCAATATGAAATTGAAGTAAGTAATTCTGCAGTTTACTCTGGCTGCATGATGATATCTTTTTTGCTATCCCGGTTGATATACCCCCGATTGTAGCCACCGCAGAAATGCAAATTGGAACTACGACCGGGGCAATCATTGTAACAGATGCTAGTATTATTCCGGCACCAGTGAGAACGCTTGACACCGAGTACACAATAACATCAATTGCTGTGATTCTTCGTCGGTATTTTTTTATTTTTATTTGATACTCCTCAGTGAGGGTTTTGAGTCTATTTTGAAATTCTCTGACCTGATCATAGCGACATTGAGTTGATGAAATCATTGTTACTTTAAAAATACTAGCGTTTTCAATTGTGAAATCCGAACGATTTAGTTATTTGCTTAAATCCGCTACGAATTCCACATACCATGATACCGAAGTTCTAGCCAAATTTTTATCAGTAGATGTTATAGTGAACTTTTCAGTTGTATCCTTGTCGATGATCGTTGAAATCGTATTATTGACCCCGGATGAACTCGACGATGATATATTGAATTGAGTCGTTGTTACTAGTGTTAATCGATAAATACCTTTAACGGTTGCAGTGATATCTAATTTGTTGTTTGCAGGTGTCCACTCAAATGATCCGTGTTGGATTGTATATACTACGTTGTTGGTTTTCTCATGAGGAATTTTTGTTTTTTCAATGATTGTTATCATCCTCGAAAAATCACCTTTGACGGCTTCGATGAAGTTTTTCGTCTCATCGATGGATTTTTTAATATCAGGGAGTTTTATTTCAATTTTATCCAACTGGGTTCCAATAAATTTATCAATGATATTTCTACGAAAAACTGAAAACTGTTTTCCGTTTTCTTCAATTCTAGATTCAAGTGTTGTTAGTACAAACACAGAATTGTTTAACTCATCGTTGAGAGTTTTTAATCGATCTGTAATCGTCGAAACGAGTACACCCGGTTTGAGTTTACCCTGATCGGAAAATAGCGCGATAGTATTCTCGATTGCGTTTTGTTGTTTAACTAAAATATCATCCAACGACACATCACTAGTTTTCAATTTACCCTGATCCGAAAATAACGCAACGGTGTTCTCGATTGCGTTTTGTTGTTTAACTAAAATATCATCCAGAGAAATATTACTGGTTTTCAATTTACCCTGATCGGAAAATAACGCAACGGTGTTCTCGATTGCGTTTTGTTGTTTAACTAAAATATCATCCAACGACACATCACTAGATTTCAATTTACCCTGTTTGTCTTGAAATACAACTATTTCATTAGGATCAACATTTGTTAAGTTCAACGTCTCAGCTATTTCATCTTTGATTAGTTTTTTTACATCCTTGACAGAATCAGGTGGTGCAGTGCCATCGGGTTTGGGTTTCAAAGATCTCCCCCAAATATCAATCATGTTATTGTAAAACTCTTTCTCTCTCTAAAATCGTTTCGATTTCCAGCGATTACTAGTGTATTCATTAACGACAACATGTGGTGGTTTTCCGCTTGGGTTACTCAAGGAGTTAGAAATAGCGTCAAGGACATTTAATACTTCGCTGCCGCATATTGGTGGGTCATTCATTTGTTGTGTTGGTAGCGTAGAATACCAAGTCTTCATTGGAAGGGTTTTTATATACCGCATAAACTCTTTTGGTGGGGCTAATCCATATGAATCAAAATAGACAATCCCACGTGGATCAATAGCGTATGCAACCCAGTGAGTACCAGGTCCAGTGCTGTTATCTAAATTAATGATTCCGGTTTCAACGCTGTTTGGTTGATGTGGTAATTGATCTTTCATAAAGACACCTCTAAAGTTTTTAATCGCTAGTTTTTTAGCAGCATCCATTAAATCAAAATTGGACATAGGAATCTTCGATTCCTGAATTAATAAATCGTTCCTGGTAGTCTTAGACCCTTTCCGCTGTACCACGAATACGGGGTTCCTGGTAGTCTTAGACCCTTTCCGCTGTACCACGAATACGGGGTTCCTGGTAGTCTTAGACCCTTTCCCTTTTTTTTATATCCTTTCCCAGTTGCTTTCTTTAGTGCCATTCCTGCTGCAGTACCAACGGCTCCTAACGCAGCCGCTTTAGCCACCGCTGGGGCTGCTGCTGCAATCAATGCTGGAATCGCAGCTAACAACGGGAATATACCGCCTGTTTTAATCATATTTTTGATAGCAGCCGCAGAAAGAGTAATCTGAACCCCTTTTTTTGCTACAAGTGCATCATTGAAATGTTTTACTTGACGAGTTGTCAGCGATAATTTATTTGCACCACCAGTCATTTGATTGGGTTTCAACGTGATTGTGGTTCCGCATTTTTTAGCTGATTCCGATTGCAATTTTTTTAATTGACCGGGAGTTAACGCAACACTAATAACACTATATGACATTATACATAATTGATTGATTCTAAATCGTTTACATGTTTTCCACTGGTGCATCTACCACTCTCATTCTTCCACCAACACCTTCAAGTAGCATTGATTTATCACTGAGAATGACAGCAACCGCTCTATAATCAGCAATAGCACCACGAGTCACATTAGCTCTAAAGTGTATATCAACAACAGATTGTCTCATCAAATCGAGCTGTTCCAGTGAGAAGTAATAGATCGGATACAGATTTTTAAAATCATATTGTGATATTTGCAAACCAGTATCGACATTTTGATCGCGTGCCATAAATGACAACAGACGATGATAAACTCATGCAATATGATTTTCTGTGTAATTCAGTTGTATATCCTCGGATGGTTCCTGTTGGCCGTTTATTCTCAGTGAGACGTCTTTCACACCTAATTGATTAAATATCATATGACTGGAGAGTTGATTGCCAACTCGTGTGTTATCCTGTAACGCAATAAATATATGACGTGGCGCAGAAACGCCTTGTTTTGATGCTAGGTTCCAAGTGAATAACCCGTTGATATTTGATTGTTTAACATCTGTACTCACGGTTAGCCAACTTAGTAATGATTTTCCTCCTTGGTCCATAAATGATAGTAATCGTTCTTCTGCGGTAATTGCTGGAGTCAACACTGGCATCCACAATGATATTTTTGTTAAATTGACTTTACCGGCATCAGCATTGGGATTTGCAGCATCTGCTGGAATCCTCCAGATTGCGTCGTTATCATCACTTTTTCGTACAAGCGATACTGTATGCTTCGCCCCGTAGATAACTTTTCTGACGTTTCTACAGAATCCAAATATATGATGCAGTGGAATCGCGCATGAAAATGATTTACGCGCTCCTTGCAACATTGAGTTTCGTGTTGCAGCTCCTAGATTGAAATTAACGTCGTTGTTTATAATCATATTCTCGACATCAGCATCACTATTATCACGTTTTTTTGGTCGTCTTACAACAAATTGATTTCCTCCAGCGGTATTCTTACCATCTTTTGCAAACATCATAGAGGGTCCTGCTGATCTTGTATAATCATCAGAATATCTCGCTAACCCGATTATTGTTGTAGCCACATCAACATCGCGATCTATGGACTCAATTTCTTTTCCATCAATGAGATATCTAGCACTCTCAAATAACGCCATAATACCATTATTGACAAAACCGACTTGAGTACCATCTGGATACGGTGCTGGTACAGCAGGAGTATCATCAGCTGTTACAAGTTCTCCTTCTACTTCAATAAACGCTTCACAGGGCAAAAAGTATTTACTGGTATCATGGACTTGAAGTTCAATTCTTGCTCGACTATTTGAGTCTATGGCATGATAGGCGTAATATTGATAATCGCGTACAGAATCATCCTTGCGAACTGGGGCATCTATATCAAACGCTGGATCAGGTGACTGTTTGAACATTTTATTCTATTTATCAGAGTCTAAATAGTGAAATCGTAAACGATTTTTCCATTCTCATCGTCGTAGTTTTTTAAAGCCACTTCCTGCTATCATATTTGCAATATTGCTTTGGTCGGGGGTTAAAGCCATCGACGCTAATTTTTCGTCTACTGCGTTATTTATAATTCTACTAACACTTGCAGGCATTTCCGCTGTAGATGGCAATGGTACCGGTTTCTTTTTTCGTCTCACTAATGATGTTAATTTATTCTTCGCAGTTGAAAATGCTTTTCCAGCAAGATCTCCAACAGCACTAATACCCTTATCACGAATAACATCAATGGCTTTCATTCCTAGTTGTTTAGCCAATGGCATCACTTTTGGAGCCATTCTCGCAAATAACCCTGCAATGGTATTGCCTAAACCATCTCCGTAGTATGCTCTATAAACTGGAAACCGTGAATTAACTACGTAGACGGGGGTTGGTTTATCATGATTGTAGTGTATGATCATTATTTGAAATCAGAAACAATTTTTCAATTGACTTTTCAATTCAGTCACTATGATACCCATTTGCTAACTCATCAATGAAATCTCAATATGTGCTGATATCCATGATACCACCCTGAAATAATCGTCTACAGATATCAGCTGCTTCATTAATTATTTCCGGTGAGTTATTTCCAGCTCGGAAACCTCCTACAAGAACTTCTAATCGTGATATATCATTGATAACACTACCAGGACATGTCGTGGTAGAGTCAAAGACATCCTTTGGATTTCCAATCGAATATCCTTTTCCGCTTGTTTCCTCAGTTGTACCAGTTGCGCCCTCACTATCATCAAGTAATTTCCTTTGTCGGCCTCGACTTTGTTGTTTTTGTATACCATAGCTATCAACTCCTGCTTTAAAAGTTCTGTACTCAATTGTATCCTTTTTCAAATTACCAGTAATCTCCTTGTTTATTTTATACAACCAATCTACCCAGTCGTCTCGTTTAATTCTACTGTTTTTATACTCGTCTTTTAAAAACTCTTCCCTTGAATAATATTTTTGGATAGCGAAAACGCCAAAATCTGCATAATCTTCGAGTTTTATTAATTGAGGTTGTTTGATTTCTGTTATAGCTCCTTCGGTGAATTTGTCTATAAAGGGGATACCTTTTGGGGTGACGACATCAACAGGTTGTGGTTCAGGCGCAGAATCATCAATATCAGCTAATTGTTCATACTCGCGCTGAGTTTTTATATCACTGGATAACTGTTGTATCCCTGCGCGTGTTTGTCCGGTCTCTGCTGCTATCTTTTCAAGCGTATCAAGCAGCGGCGCCTTCTTTACTCGTTCTCGCTCAGGAATATCTCCGTATATCGCTGCTTCAGTTAACTTTTTCACATCTTTGGTCGCACTTGTTATCGGAGTAAACAGTTGTTCACTTGACACAGAAAAGTCAGTCTGCGCTTGTTGTCGTTGTTGCAGTTTATTCCGTACAGAGTCACGAATTGGTACAAATCTCCTGATTGCATCCAGTCGTTCACGAGCCAATCGGGTTGTTAATGCTTCATTGACCATTATTTAAAATCAGAAACAATTTTTCAATTGCAAAACAATTTTTCAATCCCGACCTAACACCATCGTGGAAGTGTTTTAACATCTCTATCAATGATGGGGAAAGTGTCATAATTGTATATAAAAATAATTAATATCACACTTTCCCCACTTTTCCATTTGATCAATCCGAACCAGCCATCAATTTTTTATTCACTGATTTCAACAGTTTTAATCAAAAAATGCTAAAAAAAAAATTAAAATCTCTATGAGGGATGGTCACAATCAAATAATGATAAATGGTTGGTCAATCAAAATTGTTCATTTTCTTGAATTAACGCCCGTAGGTTTCTAACTTTAGAATTAACCTCCTTTTTCAATTCGTATTCGTACCCCAATTCTTTTCGTATTCGTTCTTTCGATGGTATACAACGGAGCGAACACACTTACGTCACTGGAAAATGCGAGAGAGTCCTTAATAGAATTCTGAATTCTTTTGATGAGCGCATACTTCTTTGGTAGCATATACTTGTTAGTGCTAACTCCGTATTCTATATCCTGAAAATCAGACATGATTTGATCAGGATTTAACCCATCTGATAGTTCAATATCCCAACTTTTCAATTTTGAAATCTCGGATAAAATGCTATTCATGTTTTCAGAATTCATTATTCTATAATAATGATATATTTCTAAATGAAAAATATGACGCATTAGACATAACTAAATTTAATTTTCTGTCCGCGATTTTTTGAAAACGCAGATCGATAAACCCCCTCTGCAACATATCGTACTGAGGCTCTACAAATATCGAAGTGCCTACCGGCTTCATATAATGATTGAAATATTTTCTCTTCGTTAGTTATTGTATTCAAAGATTTTACGGGTCTCGCTTTATTTGAACAAGTGCCAGTCTCTCCTCTTTTCAAATTCTCACTTTGTGTGATAGCTTGCAGATTTGATAAAAGAATTGTTTTTCGGATTAGAATCCTTGTGATCAATGACAGAATCATCCTCGATCAATCCATGGAAACACTCGTACACGAAACGATGGCAGTAATATGTCTTCTTTCCAGCACCAAACATCAAATACCCTTGATTATTCACAGAACCAACTGGTTTCTTCAGTCTGCGGTTTCTTACAACACCATCACTTGATGCTTCATAATTTGTGATCACAGGGTGTGGTCTGAATTCTTGGTTCATTTATATATTATACTATTGTTTGTCTAATTCATCGTTTGGTTCAATAATGAATCTTTCAATGTAGTCTTGAGGGGTTCTTATGATTTTATCCTTGATGTTGTCAGGGTCAAGGACCTTTTCAGGGTCAAAATTTCTGATTGATTGTCCATTTTTTATTCTTTTATCATAATATCGCTTCAACTCCCTGTATCGCTTACCACCGCAATTTAGACACAACTGAGATTTTCCCCTGACCCCAAGTCCACATAGAATACAGGGTAACGGACCAAGGCTTCCACGACGAAAGCTTTGCATATGATACCCACAAAACTCATTTCTGCATGATTTGTTACACGGGTTTATTGATCCAATCATAAGCCACTTGCAGTGATTCATTATATAAAAATCTTTCATTTAAATGCTTGTTTTAATTATAGCATGAGGGAATTAAGGAGAACGCCTTCGAAAAATGCTGATAAGGAGTTTAAGAGATTATTAAAAATCAATCCTATATTTAATCTCGATAGACCCAAAAAACGTCCAATAGACGGAAACATGAAAGAGTTTAAGAGATTATTAAAAATCAATCCTAGATTTAATCTCGATAAACCAAAAAAACGTCCAATAGACAGAAACATAAAAGAGTTTAAGAGATTATTAAAAATCAATCCTAGATTTAATCTCGATAAACCAAAAAAACGTCCAATAGACAGAAACATGAAAGAGTTTAAGAGATTATTAAAAATCAATCCTAGATTTAATCTCGATAAACCCAAAAAACGTCCAATAGACGGAAACATGAAAGAGTTTAAGAGATTATTAAAAATCAATCCTAGATTTAATCTCGATAAACCAAAAAAAACGTCCAAGAGAGATTACCCCTGGAAAGATGCTCAATTCAATCTCGATATAGTTTCTAATACACCAAAGAATACAATTCTTGATAAAGCCATGATTAGTAAAATCAGAGACTGTTTTAATGAATTCAAGCGTGATGGAGCATCTTATTGTTGGTCAACATTTCGAATTGATGGTGTTGTTGATGCTACCATGACTGATGAAAAAGCAGCAGTGATAATTTCACGTGTTGGGGAAAAACGGCATTTTTTCCGAATCAAATTCATTATCGAAGTCGATGGTAAATGGATTATTAGGGATAAATTTGAACCAATCCACAAGAATAAAAAAGCTGTCATTGTGAGTAGAGATTCCAAACCAGGAATTCTAACTGGAATCGATAAGCCATACTACGAAAGATCTTATCCCGTAACAGCAATGGTTTATGGGATATATCCGTTAAATGATAAACCTGATATCGCAAAACTAGCTCCTATGAAATATTCGTCAGGGCTTAATTGTGTAGCAGAACGAATAATAGAACACTTCACAAATGCATCCCGAGGAAATAAACTAACTGATCTGCGACGTAGGAAAATAACCGAGTGGGAACTGACAGTGAAACAGCATGGTGCAAAGATTTCTGATATAGCTAACTTAGAAGCATCATTAAAATTCCCAATATCAGTAACAACAATAACCGGAGAAGTATTATACGAACCGAAATATCAATCGCGAGGAGCCCCAATACAGATTATTGATCATAACAAACACGCGTGGACACCTGCGGTAACAATATTTCCACGAGAACGAACCGTGAGATATATCCCTAAGGAGTTCGTCGGGGATGTTTTCTATGAAGAGAGATTATTCGATGCTATTCATGCGTTGTGTAAGGATGATCCTGTGTCAGTGTGGTTACTTAGAAGTGATGAAGAATTCGATCAATTTGTAAAACCAAATGGTGAATTATATCGCGTTGAAGAATTAGATAACAGAATGAGAAAAATCGCTAGTGATTTTTCACCGGAGAATTCCCATGAAAAACTACTCACGGATAGTTTTACTATTCCATCAGTGGTAGCTCACTTCGCAAGAGAAAAAAACTCATGGCGTCCAACACGAAGTGATTTTCTCGAAGATGTTAAATCGAGCTGCGTCGAATTTGGTCATGGAGGACTGTGGAATACGAAATACTCACGTGATGGTATGATTTCAATTGATATAGCCGCGTGTTATCCCGGAAGTTTTCTCGGATATGGGGAATGCGCTGAGTACTTCAAACGATTTGGACACCCCACGCATGAAATGACTCGTGTTGCGATTAATGGACCATTGCCTGATTTTGATTTAACCGGATTCGCTCGTGTGATATCATTCGAATTAGCTACAGGGTTACATCCGTGTAGTTATGTTTGGCTCGGTAGACACCTATCTGAAAAACACTGGATGCCAATAGTGCTATTGAGATATATGATTGATTGTGGTATGCTAATATCGTTGATTGTTTCCGAGGCTATTATATGCTATCGAGCTCAGAAAGAAGTTTGGCTACAACAACCCGATCTAGATAGAATAATCAACGAACTACGAAAACAGTTTCCAGATTTCAGTGAAGAAGAAATCATAAATTGGTCTAAGAAGTTATTTGAAATTAAAAAAGAACAAGCAAAAGATCTCGGAAGAAGAATAATCGGTAAATTTACCCAGGGTGGACGATACGACAACGCAAAATACTCTTCGCGGTTGATCATAGATGTCGCTGAATACGATTTTATTGTAACGGATTTAATGAAACAGGGAAAACTTGTATCCCGTAAGGATGCTTTTCTATCCAATGGTGAGAAATTAGGTACGGTTGTTACCTACTGTGATGGATATAATTCCCAGTATACACATTTAAAATCATCTATGCTAGCCTATGCATCTATTAATCTATTTTCGATGATAAATAGATTTCCTAATACCGCGGTTAGAGTGGCCACTGATTCCATGTATATACACAATAAGTACAAATCAGCTGTAGCGGCATTCACAGATCCCGAAGAAAATTGGGGGCGTTGGCGATTTAAAAAAGAGATGCTACATGAGTATTGTGAATCCGCAGACGTTGGCATGGATGATAAATATCTTTGTTGTAACCGTATTGAAATTCAATCAGAACTTTCTAATGCACCACCGGTATCTGATCCAGTATGTAGATATAAGACAGTTTATTTAAACGGTTGTGGTGGGTCAGGAAAGACAACTCGTGCAATTGAATTATTTCGTCGTGGAAACGCTAGCGTTTCTAACATGATTGTGCTAACACCGACTCACAGACTCGCCAGAGAGATGATACAACGAGGGGTAAATGCTTGCACTTATCACAGTTTTTTTCGATGGAGAGGTGACAAATGGACTCCTGAGCGTATGGGTGATAAATTCATTCCTGAAATCATAATTTGGGATGAAATATGCACAGTGTCAGTAGATGTATTAAAAACATTTCTTGAGTGGTTGTTAAACAAAAACACAAAAGTCGTCATGTGCGGGGATCACGGCCAACCACCACCATTTGTCGGTGCATCTCCACATGAATGGCTAAAGGGTTTTGTAGACTACTATGATGAAATCACCACTGATTATAGATCACTTGATGAACGATTACGCGAGTTCAAAGCGCTAATTAGATTACAACCGGATAGAATCCAATGCGAAATAGCGCGTGAAGTGATTTCAGAAACTCCAATGAATGATTTCTGGGAAGCGTGGAGACCAAACGATTTGATCATTGCAAGTAGAAAAATAGTCAGGGATACACTTCAGATGAAGTTATTTGAATTGCATAAAGAAAAATTTGCAACGCTTCCAGTACCCCTTTGTTATAGGCCATCGGATACACAAAAACAGAATATTGAAGTTGATATTCCAGGACAGAGTGAAAAACAAATTCTCGTATTAAATGATATTGTGCTGGTTGATATCAATGTCGTTGAAGATGCATTGCGTGCTAATAAATCCCCGTGGACGCTAGGATACGCAGCAACAATACACTCTTCACAGGGATTGACTATATCGAATACAATTGTTTGGATGGTGGATAATCACATCGAATGGTCGAATTTAGTCTATCTCGCAGTATCCAGAGTACGAAAAATAAATCAACTTCGAAGAGTTGTTTTCGATGATAATGACACAACAATGGATGATATTGATGTTAAAATTATTGATAAAAAAACTCTCCGGTTACAAACAACAGGACAAAAAAAAACGAGAATTTGATATTGATGCTAAATTAATAATCACTTTGAAGAAACAACAGAATAATCACTGCGCGAGTTGCAATTGTATAATGCGTTGGCAGTATTCGGATAAGGATCCTCGCCAATTCACCGTAGACAGAAAAAATAACAATCTCGGTCATGTCAGAAACAATGTGATGTTGACTTGTCTTGAGTGCAATAGACGCAACGGTGCTAGTTAAGACCATGCGGTGGCAATTGAGTATCCTCGGGAATCACTTGTAGTTGTTGTCGAGTAAAACCCCGCTGAGGGGCAGTTGAATCCAGTTTATAGACTGTAGGTCTACCAGTTGATCGTGTTATACTAGATATCTTATGCGTAGTGACGCTCCAAATAGGATCAGTAGCCCTTTTTCTACCCCCTTCAAGCTCTCCTGGTTCGTATAAGTACCTCACAATGACACTACTACCAAGAATTGGTTCTTTGAAATCTTTTTGTGGTTGTACGGGTATTGACTTCTTTTTAATCGCGTTGATAGGTTTCATGTTGATTGTTCTAGTAATCTCGTTATTCAGTGCAGTAATCACAGATGGTAATCTTTTAACCCATTCACGGGATCGCTTTTCTTGAATGAATTCTTTTGTGTATTGATATCCAAATAACCGCTCAGCAATCGTCCGATTAAATCGTTCTACAATGGCCTGATCGCGATGTAGCGCAGTATGCCCTCGTCGTATGGTGACATTATGATGTTTCATTGTAGATAACACTGCACCCTGAAATTCCTTGCCAGGATCAACCTGCAATAGATTTGGCCAGTGCAGAGGACCCCTTCGATAAATCCTCTCAAATGCAGAAGCGACTTCAGTGGCTGATTTTGTTTTTAACGGTTCTGCTTCTTTGTATCGACTTGCAATATAAACTACGGTTAACGCATATTTGTAACCACGATCATGTGGCAGAAATAATATATCAGCCTGATGAACTTCATTAGGAGCGGTCACATCAAAATGCGAGAATTGAATTTGTTTAGGCGGTGGTAGATAAATTTGCCATAGTGCCTGTTTGGATAACCAATTAGCCGCAGTGGTTTTTTTCACTTTTGCAGCACTAGCGAGTTTATGGACTGCTGATTTACCCCTCCAGTATCCTCTTGGGGAATAATAAATTGATTCCATATTATTAATTACCGGCACCTAACATCAATTTACTTTTCATAGCCGATTTTACCAACCACGAAGCCAATTTTTCTTTGAAGGATTTATCAGGAATAGCATTTAACGCATGAATTAATTTCACATCTGCTAGATGCCCGTTTTGCAAATTGCTGCTTTTATAAGCAACATCATGAAGGTGACAGGCCTTATCAATGGCGTTTATTGGTTCTTCACCGGGGTTGGGTTGATTTTGATTATTGAGTCTGATATCAAGTCTGGTTCCTGGTCCACAGTAGCTATATCCTGGGAGGTGCTTTTCTCCGGGGTACTTTGCCCATGGGGTTCCAGGGAGCTTTGCCAATTTGGCTGCGATATCACCTCCTCGTTTTTTTTTAAATCAGATCTCATAGACACAAATCTAAATTTCTTTGTACCACATTGCACGCATTTACCAGAAAGCGCTGATCGGTTATTTTTAGTTGTAACCGTCGTCACATCATCTGTGCCAGTACGCGTTTTACACTTCACACAATATAGATCCATAATTTATGTATAGAAATATGGATATAATTGATTTTTCAGCGACTAAAACAAGAGAACCAATTAAGCATCATGCAGCGCTACCAAACTCTATCCGGATGATTATAATCGGGCCATCTGGATCCGGTAAAACGCAATTGCTGCTCAATTTAATAATGAGATGGATGAAGTGGGATAAGTTGTATTTAATTGCCCCTAGCGTAGATGATCAACGATGTTATGAAGTGTTAAAGGATTATAACGAGAATGCATCAGAAATTAAGGGTGAGAACGCCATTGATTTTATAACCGATATCGATGAAGCACCGAGTATTGATGATATTGATGGAGATATTAACAATTTAGTCGTATACGACGATATAATGTTGGATAAACAAAAAAATCCTGCTTGAATATTTTCCCGTGGGCGTCACAAAAACACTGACGTGATATATGTCACTCAACGCTACACTCAGGTTCCAAAAGTCATCAGAGATAACTGCAATATTCTTTCTGTATTCAACGGAGTTGATACTCATACTCTTAGAAATATTTGGCAGACATGGTGCTCTGATATGGACTTCAATCAATTTCGAGATTTCTTTAGTCATGCTTAGTCGACTCCGCACGGATTCGCAACAATAAATCTACATGATCCTCGGACACGATATCGTATCGGACTTGATCAAATATTCGGTTAAAATCGTAAAAGAATTATTAACCCAGAACTGAAAACTTTAGCAGCAGAGAGGGTGGATGACCACATCGTTGCGAGCAAAATTAATTAAAAAATCGTAAAATCTCCGTTTTTGCAAAAATGGAGACTTTTTTTTGGTTAAATGAGATTTGTTGGAAACCTGATATTTTGTTCGAAAACGTTATCTATAGGCCATATTTTGTTCAAAAACGTGATCTGGAAGCCTTATTTTTGCTTGAAATCGTGGTCTGTTCACCCTCTCTGCTGCTCCATCATATGCAAAAGGAAAATTAAAATAATTATAAACTCTTCCTAAATTACCAAATATGTCTTTTCTCTCTTGCCAATTGCTACATAAGTATACTCAGTTTTTCCGTTGTTTATATCTTCCCCAGATTATAAATCATATCGAACCACACTTATTTCCTTTCACTCTATCGTTCATATTTGCCTTTATAATGCAAACTCTAAACTAAATAGATGACATGTAGACTGCATGCAAAAAATTACGAACCAACTATATGTACCCACCCTGAATTGTTCTTTTAAATGTTGATAACTGCTCTGAATGAGTGCCATTTATTTAATCTCTTTAATCATGAGAACAACCAGGATATTACTGTAATTAGCAGGTTTTAATTAAATTCACATACACATAAAAACCAGAAACTGTCTTTAAAACTGTCATATGTTGACTGCTTTTAGACGTGGATGGGGTATTTGAATGATAAATTAAGCAATAATAGCGTATTAAATGACAATCAATTTATTTCATAAACATAAAATATATTACGTCTATAAATATATTCAACATACATTCATGGTTTTAAATCCTGCTTGTACAGAGGGTTATGCAACATTTCTGAACAGAAAACAGAAAAAAAAAACAGTATATAGGTAAACAAAAATGGTTTGCAATATCGAACATAACTAACGCTACCGTACTGTTACTAAGCAATTGTTTTCACCTCCGCAATATGGCAGAAAGTAGGTCGATAAGCTTGTGACGTCATGCCGACCCAACCTATTGGTGTTATTTTTACATGGTACTTTGCACTTCTTATATCTACACATATTAATGACAGTTGATGAATAATGTACCAGTCTGTTGCTATTTTCCAAATTAAAAATATGACCGGGATGTTAAATGAACAGTTTATTAGCATCAGCAAACAAAACATGACTACTGAGGTTTATGTTAACTGAGGCTCATAAGCAGTGTAGATGACATGCAATAGATTTATTATCCAGAAGAAATGAATGTGATGCAGCGTTAGTACCATGCTCTTTTTGTTATTGTTATGATGTTATTTTCTTTTGTTGGTTTTTTTTTTTTTTTTTTTTTTTTTTTAATTGATTTTTTTTTGTTTTTACAATGGGGGGAAAAGTGCTAGACTTGGCAGTGAAAAACAGATGGTCAGCAAAGTAAAAACATTTTTTTAAAGGCTTTCTATCTATTAGGCTTGACTAAAAAAAATTACATGTTTCCAGTCAACCGAATATTCCTGTTTCTCATTGCAGACCTAAGACTTTTATACTCCATGGTAAAAGAAATCGCAAAAAACATAGTATCTATAATGTTAAAAATTCCTGATTTTAAGACAAATGCATAGGTAAGTAATTATCATGCATGACTTCTGCAAACATGGCTGTCACATGTTCTGAAAGATATTAATTACAAATACAATATTGTGAAAATACTTCAGATAAAATACATGATAAAAGTACAATTTTTTTTATTATTTATTTGCAACTGTAATTGTCTTAAGCACACACTTTATTGGATTGAGGATCTTCCTATGATTTTTTTTTGTTGGCAGTGGTAATTGCAACCCAAAATTTTCTTACTGTTATAGGACTATTGTAACTAATGGAACTATAGGTTTCATTTTTAACACATTGCATTTTTATCCATAAATTGTCGAATATGAGCACAATGTGTTTTGCAGGGCACATTACCTATAGCACTGGCAAATTTATGACACTTTAGTTGCAGTGTTGACTTGACAGCTTATTAACAACTTAATATGTACATAGAAAATTTTTTTATTTTAATATACATATAATTGCAGTATATTAGGGAAAATATTAACAGTACATACAGAATTATCATCATGCACAAATGTTTATGGTACCTGTCTTTAATAACGAGAAAGAGCTGTATTATGAATTTAGAGATTGTACAGATGAATTGAAAATAATGTCAATTACATGGGTGGCTTTCTTTTGGTATCTTATACCAGGACCAAGAGTAATAATTTTGTTTTCAGACTGTCATAAAGAATTTAAATTTTAATTTAATGTATCAGTACATTAAATTCTCAGATATTTATATGGATATCGCCAAACACTGGTTTTAGAATTAGGGTACATACAGTGGGACCCCGCTATAACCCGGTAGTTGGGAGCCATAGAATCCGACCGGGCTATGAACCGAACCGTGTTATAAGCAACCATGTACAATACCAACACATTTTTGGATTTAATTGCAGGGTAGGGGGTACATAAAGACGGGTGCGAAAATGCATGGCACAATTACCATTTTTAATCAATATATATTAAATGAGAAAAACATTTACTGTGGTAACAGAAATTGCAGATTTAATATATTACTTTATTCAGAGAACCATGCATTGGTACATACACGTGTCTAATTTATATATACCTGTATAATCTATTGCATGAAAAGAGTATCAACACCGTGTACTCACCAGCGAATCTTGTAACATACACTGAATCCATAATACATATATTTCCATCGAAAATATCCACACAAGGATGTAAAATATTCAATAATTTTGTCACAGATCATTATGTGACTGAATTCAATGAAAAGAAAATTTAAAAAATTACGTAACGGGTGTACGTAACGAATGATGATAGTACATGTCCGTAGATTAAATAATGGAAGCTAAAGTGTATTCTTATAATAACTACATGTACATCTCAGGACCTTTCCGTCTCTGAATTCAGTCATTGTAAA
The DNA here is from genome assembly GCA_029339505.1 of Unio delphinus. NCBI lineage: Eukaryota > Metazoa > Mollusca > Bivalvia > Unionida > Unionidae > Unio > Unio delphinus. Next base: position 1,543,412 of record JAQISU010000180.1, read on the forward strand.
TTTCAAGCACATTTTTCCACCCAAGCTGCTAGTCACTTGCCGCCCAGCTATTGCGTCATGTTCTTTTGATGTACTCTAATACAGCAGGCAGAACTGGCTGATATTTTTAACCACTGAATCACTGTTTAGCTCGGCAGTTCACTTTGATGATAAACAATGTACTTAAATTGATTGATTTATACATTCTGGTGAGAATCTTTTATCAACCCCCGCATTGGCTATTGTTTAGTTGTGTATGAAATTAAGAGAACATATATCGGAGATTATTAGAGCAACCATTGTATTCAGAATGCATTAAAGACAAACACAGAGCAGACACGATGGCTTCATTACTCAGGAATCAGTAGTTATAATATTGACACTTATGAGCTGTAATTTTTCAACAATAAACAAAGATCAAAGTTCTCAGTAGGCCCAGCAATTGGTTCGTATTAACGACGTTTATTTTTGCACAAAACTAGAAGAAAATTTGATAATACATTTTCTACAGGTTCTTTTTCACACTGTTTAGACGAATATAAGAATGATAATTAAACTCTTGCCTTTTTTTTTTTATACTTAAATTTTTTTTTTTGTTTGTTTTGTTTTTGAGAAAAGTACATGTAATAAATTACCCGAAATTTCGGGAGCCATGCCACGACCGGGTTATATCCGAATTCGGGTTATAGCGGGGCGGGTTATAGCGGGGTCCCACTGTATGTAGTTTTGAGTTTGTTGTTTTTATAAACATTTATATATTATTACTAATTAGTATGTGTCATCATGTACTAAGTAAGCACTTCAAGTACTGAGCTAAGCCATCTAAATTAGATTCAGAAATAATAGGCCAGACCTCTAGAAGTGAAATAGGCCACATAGACTTGGAAAGGATCTATTTGCAAATGTTGAAAAATAATCAAAATCTGGCACATGCAATGCAATTTTACTTGCACAGAATAAACTTGTAATCATTTACAATACCTATTACATTAATATAAAAGTTGACAATGTTATCTTTAACTTTAGACTCAAAGTCTGTTTTGTAAGACTACTTGTAAGTAATTGCAACTTTAGACAAGTCAGCTATGTCTGACAGTGTTGTTATATGATTTAACGCCATTTTTCAGCACACAATGGGCTATACATGGTGGCCAATATTAATGGTGAAGGAAGAACCTAGGGAAAACCACCAGAAAAAACCACTGACCCACGAGAGGCTGCTGGCAAGCTTTCTCACATACCCACATTGGCGGAATATGAGACTCAAACCCATGCAGACAGAGGTGAGATGGCAGTAATCCGTAACAGAGAGCGCTTTAGACCACTCAGGCCCCTCTATGTCTGACAAGTATTTATTAATATGAATGAATGCGCATGAAGAGAATGAACAAAGATTTCATGATTCTCAACAAAACATATTTCTCATGAAGGAAAAAAAATGATTTTCCATACATATGCAGCTGCTCAATTCTGTGAGTGTAAAAATTCACTCGACCACTGGAAATTTTCACCTATAATTTAAGGTTCGATGAATTTTCAGCTCTTGGTATTCTAAGTGCTTGAAGTTTGGAGTTGGAGGGGGCTCTTTGTTCGATAAAACAAATTTGTTAAAAGTTCATGTGTTTGTCATTTCACCAGTGATCCACCAAAAAGCAAAAGGATTAACTATCGATGAATGTTTTATATTTTAGGTTGACAGCAATGGTACTTCCTTCATTCTATCAACCAGTGACAATCATGACATCAAAGTCATCATGCATGAACCAGTAAGTTACAGCTTGTATACAGTGTCAAGACAGATGTCATTCTTGGAGTAGGAAATAATGAATTAGCCCATTGTCTAGTTGTCATATACCCAGGGATATAGTAGGGGTCAAGATAGACTTTAATATATATCTTTAATATATATATATATATATATATATATATATACAGTGGAACCCCGCTATAACGTGATAATTGGGGTCCAAGAAATTTGATTACTTTAATAGTGGGGTTAATGCAGGGTTTTTCAGTTAACACTGCATTGGCATATATACATGTACTTGTGTTGAATGCAAAAGTATCAGTATTATCTGACAAATATTAAATGGAATGCAGTAATAAGACTTATCAAAATAATGGACAGATAATATATTAATAGGTTATTACTCTGCGTTAAATAGTTTTACTAATTTTTATTTTTGCCGAAAGTACACGTTGATCGATAACACCTCGACTGACATTATATAATGAATAGGGTATAAACATCGTTTATTATTGTGCCGTCGTGGCACGCAGTTAATCCATAATGCATGTAATTTCATTGGAAAATCACACAGATTTAAAATATTCAATAATTTTGTCCAAGATCATTGTGTCTGAATTTAATGTGCAATTTATAGCATGACCATCGTGGCATGCAGCTAATCCATAATACCTGTATTTCCATTGCAAACATATTTAAACTATTCAATATTTTTGTCACAGATTATGTGTCTAAATTCAGTGGGATAAATTAACAGAAAATTAGGTTAAAAAAGATGAAGAACGTGTATGTTTCATTATGTTCCAGGGTCTATGAACAGTGTCTATACAAATTGTAAGCTTGATTTTCCATAACAGTTAAATATTTTTTAATAAAAAAAAATAGGAAATTATTGACAAGTTCATAAGCAAACGCCATACACATAAAATCTGAACTAAATGCAGCAAGTCTCTATTGGTCACAAGCCACTGATTTAAGTTTTCTAAGCTGTACGCATGTACAATTTCATACACTTTCAATTTCCAGCTTATAAAGCCAACATTATTTACTGGTCAAATGATTCCATCTAATAACACCGCTAAGCCCAGAAAATATGTTAGTGGCTTTCATTTTTTTATGTTTATTAACTTGTGAGAATCTAGTATCAGCCACTGCATTATCTGCTGCTTCGTTATGTATGCAGTTAAAGAACACGTGTCTTTACTCTTGTATCAATAATAAGTAATATTTCCGATAATGTTTATTTAGGCATAACAATTCAAGAACCTGTTGAAATTAATACATTTCAGAAGACGCGTTTCACACACTATTTCTCGTACTTTACTGTATTGTACATTGTATTTATTAGAATTCATGTGCAATACAACTTTTACCATAACTGTTGACAACACTATGAAGAATTCAAATGGATATATGAATAAACTGAATTGACAACATGCAAGTGCATCTTTTTTTAGAAAGAGGAGTTTACTTAGTGTAACCACTCACATTATAGCTTTATTATTTGTCTATTTACAGGGTAGTAACATTAGGCATTGGTTAAATAGTATTTGTTATGCTATTTTTCTTTTCTTCATATTTTCACAAAAATGAGTGAACTCGGAATATCGTCTTGACCTTACAGTCTCAAAAATTCCACAATGTAGCATTGTTTTGTATGATTCTGACATGTATAATTTCATTTTAAAGCTAAACATTCAATAACTTGTGTGATTTAGATTTTTAACATATCTTTAACCATTTTTTAGTCATATCACTTCAATGTCCTCTGATAATTTATAGTGATTTCCATCACTTGGACATCACATCATGCCACAGACATGTAGCATTATGTCCCACCCAGTCACATTATCCTGACACCAGGCCAACCAGTCTTAACACTAACCTCATAATGCTAAGAGCCAGGCGAGGCAGCTGTTAGTTCTTTTTTTTGTATGTCTTTGGTATGAATAGGCCAAGAATCGACCCTATAACCTCTGGCATCAATAACATAATATTTAGACTCTACTTTCTATGAATTGTATATTTTCCTGAATATATTTGCCAAAATGGTTTATAAAAAGAGACCATCATTGTTTGCCAGGTTCCAATATGATAATCCTATGTACACCTTGCCATATCAAACAGCTAGTTGAGTGCTTTGTGTTTGTCTCAATCATGTAGAAATGGCATTCAAATTTGAAAACCATAATTTTGATTGGATGTTGTATCATGCTGTTGCATCAAATGAAATTCATGGACGCAAAGCATAGAAATATGTTTGATATGTCATGGTGTAGATAGGGGTTATCATTATTGAAAGCTTTGCTAGCTAAGATTAAAGCCTACATTTCACCTTGAGATATAACACTGGAACTAACCTGGCTATTTTAGGGAGCATCTTGAAAGTGATGGTTATTCAGTGTTCCTCGAAAAAATCACAAAGCAAAGTTGTTTTTACTTTCCTAACAGACGAAGGAGAAGTTTATATTTATGGTAACTTTGTCACCCACTTTGCCTGGTAGCATAACCCCTGTGTGGAATAGGTCTATTGTTTGGATCACCTTCTGTGGACCAGGGAGTATAGAATATGCCCATTGTTTGACAGTCCTCCTTTGGACTGGGGATATGGAATTTACCTATTGTCTTAATGTCCTTCTGTGGACTGGGGGTATAGAATTGACCTATTGTCCTGATGTCCTTCTGCGGACTGGGGATATAGAAACCAACACTTGACCATAACAATTTTAAAAAGCTACTGTCCAGTTTCTAATCTCCCGTTCATATAAAAAAAAATCTTAGAAAATGTTGTTCTAACCCAATTGCATCTAAATTCAAGTCTTTTTAGCAATGTACATCTTCATATAGCCCTTGCCACAGTACTGAAACTACTTTTCTAAAAGTAGTTAATTACATTCTCTGCTTTGGGTAGCAAAAAGATTACAGTCCTCACCCTCCTTGATTTGTGACTTTTGTCTGTAAGCATTTGATGCAATGGACCATTATATATTATTTCACCATCTCCAGCATGTATTTGACATTCACAATACAGCCTTAGAGTGGTTCAAGTCCTACTCGGTCAACAGGACACAAATTGTGACAGCAAATAGAATACACTCCAGCCCAGTTGAGCTATATTGTGGTGTTCCACAGTGATCTGTTCTTGGAACTGTTCTCTTGATTCTATATACTCAGCTGCTCTCAAGTGTCATAAGATCATTATCCAGTGTCTCGCAAATTGTACGCTGATGACATCCAAATATGCAAATCTAGCCACGCAACTGAAGTTGATGCTGCCATCCAATGTGTAGAGAGGTGTGTTTGCGTTTCTGATGTGAAATCATGGATAACATGTTACAAGCCGGAGATAAATGATGATAAAACTGAAGCCAAACAATAAATATCAGCACCACCAACATTAAATTCACACGGTCACATGGTTCTATTATTGGTCGCTGATGATCCTATCCAAAATTCCCATCAATTACAAGATTTGTTACAAAGTGTTATTCGGCAGTAAACAACTCCAGATATGTCTTCTTCTCAACATGCATATCACTTCAGTTTTATATTTTTCTTCTCTTTTTCAGCTGAATGAATATGTGTCTGGGTTGACAGAGGTTCATGGAAAAGTGGATCAGAGAAATCAGATTATCTGCCAAAACTATATTAACTTTCCCAAAGAGGTCTCAGATAGTTTTGGTAAGGCTGTTATTTTCAAGTGTATGCTCAACAAACTTCATACCTGCTTTCAGGCAGTTAGGAACAGAGAAAGACAAAGTTGTTACCATAGATTGACACTTGCAAAGACTACAAATTCCTTTCCAAATTGAAATGTGAAACTGTTCAGACAAACAGTGAAAATTTTGAAGTTTTGTATGCCATAGAAAATATATATACTTTTTGCATTTACTCGACCAATTAAGGACATTGATCCCAAATTATTTCAGACATCGTGCATGCAGTATTCTTTGTCTCTGACATTTTTTGTGTTACCTACTTCCCAATTTAGAAGACAGAATGTCTTTAATCCATGGATTTCTAGGTACAACCATATTTTTTGTGTGTGGTTCATCTGGTCACAGACCAGAAGAACCTAATGGAATTGTCTGTTGTCTATCAATCTGTTAATTCAAGTTCAAAAATTGTTTTCATAGATACCACACAGTCATGCACATACACAAAAAATGTGCACACAAATACACATTTACAAGCAGTTTAGTTTTTGGGGCCCCGAGTGGCCGAGTGGTCTATATTTGCTTTCCATTACTGATCACTGCCGTCTCACCTCTGTCTGCGTGGGTTCGAGTCTAAGATTCAGCTATTGTAGTTATGTGAGAAAACTTGCCAGTGGCTTCTCGTGGGTTGGTGGTTCTTTCTGAGGGTTTTCCGGGTTCTTCCTTCGCCATTAATGCTGGCTGCCATGTATAGCCTATATTGTGCTTAAAAAATGTTGTTAACCCTAACTCATAACAAACAAGCAGTTTAAACTAAAATACATACAAACCCTCATGTGTTTTAAATTACTTTCTTGTTTGTTTGTTTTTGCTTTTTAAAGTTAATATTGTTTTCTTTGCTCCAATTAAAATGTAAAACGGCTTCTTTTTTAAAATTGGAGCAGAAGTTGACAATATGGTCCATTTTTTTCTTAAATTCATCAATTCTTTTATTCACTTTGGCTACATATTTTTCTAGCATTGTAAAACACAATTTTTGTAATAAATGAGATTTGCATGACAAATTTGCTAAGTTAACAAGTTCATCAGATTTGTTATTACCTATTAAGACATTTTTTGAATAATTCTAAAATTTCAACAAATCATTTCCAGAACTGAATCAGTAAATCTACAGTCAGAGAATAAGAGCTCAATTTGTTTCCACAAAAGTTGCATTTATCAAATCAATTATTAGTTTGTTTTTTTTGTTTTTATTAAGTAAACGTTCCATTAACTCGTTCAGCCCCATCAAATTTATCAGTAATACTGCTACTGTGCCCTAGCCACACTAAGCTGTGACTAGCTGCTTGTGCCTCAGAGTGTTTTACCTGTTTGGAAAATTTTGTAAAAATCGTGCACATGCCTTCACACTTGCTTTAATTTCTCTTCTTGTATCCAGTATTAATCCATTAAATTTTCAGCAATGAATTTGTCCACACAGTGATGAATTTTTTTTCTTCTATTTGTCCAAGTCTTTCACATTTTATTTATACACTTTTTACAAAATTATGTGCAACATTGTTTGGAATATCACATCATCAGCACTTAATTAAATTAAAGTAAACCAGGAAAATTTAATATGGGATATGGTTTGAAACAATTTGTACATACATTTACATGGCAATGTTCACATCCAGTTGGTTGGATACCATGTTTTATTCGGTGATGCCAATAATAGAATATGCATTTTTGGGCATATAGATTGGTTTCGTTTGCGATGTCCGTGTACAGTTTCTCCGGAAATAATAATAAGTGAAAAACAAGATTTCTCTTTTTTCCTTGTCAATTTGTCAATGTTTGTTATAGGTTCAGGATTTGTTCCACTAAAATCGTTGATTTGGACAGGCAGAAGATGATCACTCCAATCTGCTAGATTGGCAGAAAGTCTTTAATTTTCGCTATCAGCATCCTCTTCTTCTGGCGATTCAATCTCAAGAATCTTTAATGATCCATTCTAAATCTTGCAAATTATCCAACTGTTGAACATATCTTTTCTCTACTTACTCAATATTTTCGAGATCAAACCTGAGAAACTCCTCATTTTCGCCCTCACCGCCATAAAAAAAAAGTCACACATGCTTCTGACATCATTTTACGATTTTTCAAGAACAAAACATGTATACTGAAACTGCTCTCAATTAGAAATCCTTGGTTTTTGAACATTTAAAGTTTGCCCAGACAAAAGTAAAATCCTTTCTGATTGGTTGCATGTGGTCTGATTCTTGGAAAAGCTGCATTTGTAACCAATCGGAGACATTCTATTGACCACACATTCAGAGCGTGGATCGATGGGATCAGCCTTTTAATAGTCAACAAACGTCGCAAAATGACTCTCCAACTGAATCAGTAAAAACATTAAAAAGTGCATGACCTGTGCATAAGCCAACCTACAGGTCTAAGATGCACATTATAGTTTCTTAATGCATTGATTTAGGCAAACGTTATTAACAGATATTATGCGTATACATAGCTGCCAACCCTCATGGTTTTGGCGTAAATTTCTTTTACGTCGACTCATGAATTCATGCCATATGCCAAAAAAAAATCATGAATTTAAGTCCTCGTCGTGATATTGTCAGTTGCTGAAACGGTTTGATACTACCAGTAGCGGTATTAGTGAACCATATCTAATTGGTACTGTTGGCCCATTAGCAAGTATGTTAGCGTATTTTAATATCTACATATATATATATATATATATATATATAGTTTTCCAAATGCTTTTAAGAGACACTGGAGCCTAACCAGTATTTTGTTTTGTGCATGCATCACCAACGCTGATTTGAATTACCATTTGACAACTTATCTTGAAAATGTCTTCACCACTTAGGAAAAATATAGTTCGAGTTTCCTCTGAACCTTTTTACCCCATTTTTACTTTAGAAATTTGTTTATTGTCCATATCACGTGACTATATGTCCTCATTCAAATGTAGGTTGCAAGATATGTATAGTCATGTGACTCAGACTGAAAATAGCCTGATCCAGGTCACATTTCAGATACAACGTACAATGTACTTTCGTCTCTCCTGTCAGCGGATTAAAGACATTACGAATGCTATGCTCATGATTTTTGTAGAAAATAAATCATATTCCTATCGATTTCAAGCAGGTATATCTCTATGAAAGGTCTTTCAAGTTTGCTGAGCCAGCTAGTAAGAGGCTAACCCATGCTGACACAAATGGTGTCGGCGAATTCCAACTTTTTGATAGGGAATGGAATTTGACACTGCACCCCAACATAAATGTCCTAATATAAAAACTGGTGTGGCAAAGGTCAGAGGAAACTCAGAATAGTAAAAAGAAATATATTACACAAAAAGTGAAGTTTAGTTTGGAATGTACAAAACATTTGCCATGCATTCATTTGTTCCGACAAATATTCGCCGACTCTAGGATCACTTCATGAAATCAAGTCAAAATTCACTAATTTGTATCACCATATTCACGAATTGTGAGCCTGGAGGGTTGGCAGTTATGTGTATACTTCTTGGGGTTGGCATGTTGGATTATTTCATGAAAATGCTTAAAGTTATTATGAAATCAATTAATTTATTTAATTTTCTGTTTTCTTAATATGCTTGATTCAGATTTGTCTAAAATTTGAATGGACTATGACAAGTATTGAGCATTTGTTGGCTGCTTCAACAGTTTCTCTCCCTTTTGATTAAAGTTAATTAGTGATTGTTTATATGTTGTAGCATTAGAATCGTACCTGTCAACTCCCACTCAGGGAGAAAAACTTTAAATTTTGTAGGTTACTCCATGTCTACATCCCAATTTCATAATTAGGTTGTTTAAAAAATCTTCTTTGGGTTATTATTGTCACAGATAAATATAGACAATATTCTAATTATTTGCATTTATTGTATTTTTATTAACTGTAGTTGGAAATGTTTCTTTCTATGTGATGCACATACATGCATACATACATACTGTTACGCATATTTGATATAAGTCATTTATATTTATTTTTATTGTTTGTTTGGCAGATTCAGGTTTGACTTTTTGAATTTGAGATTCATTCATTGGGAGATGACCTGTACTTTACAAAATAAACACCAGGTGTTGAACTCATATCTGACCTGGCTTCAGAGTTGTAAACAAGCTTTTAAAACGATTGGTTGATTCTAAGGACATTATGGAGCTTTGTTATAAACATCTTTCTTTTTTTAGTTGGGTCATATGGTGTGTACATGGTTTTTTTTAACGTAAATTTGTTCTAAAACATTCTAGAAGATCATATGGCCCTTTTCTTGTTTACGTAAAAACAGGTATATAAATTATGTTTTGGAGCGAACTATTTAGTAGAACTTGGGCTATTAGAATATTAAGTTGTGTCATTTTGAGTTACCTTGTATTGGAAATTAATTCAATTCGTTTGGATTCAGAGGATTTATTTTGTTATTTATCTGGAAAAGAATTGTGCTCATAGGATTTTATTACCAAGAACTGACTTCATCAAGTGACATCGTCTTCCATCTTGGATATTTCACTGGAATTCGAACTTGGAATTATTTGGACATTTAATTACCAGGACTTTTGCAATTTCTCTAGTGGATAATATTTTGAATTATTTTTGGATTCATTTTGGAATTGATTCTTAAAACCGTAAGTTTATTTTTCTTTTCTGGAAAACATTTGTGTTCAATAAATTGTTTATTAAGTTTTTACAAGCTTGTTATACTCACTCTTTCTATGTTACTGTTTATTTGAGCCTAAGCACGTAACATAGAAATTGGGACCTCATCCGGGATTGGGATAAATTAGAATTTGGCTAGAATTTTTTTCAGAACACTTTTGTTTTAAATTTGAATTCCCCTAGTTTTTGAAATTTTTTTTAAACCTTTAGTGAGATTGACAGGCTTGTGTTAAAATGACATCTAAAGTAGAAATATTTCTTTCTAATCCTACTCAGGAGCATTTAGATCTTTTCAAAAAGGATGAGTTGATTCAACTTGCCAGAAAATATGATCTGTCTGAAGTCAAGGCTTCTTTACCGAAACAAGATATCAAAAATTCAAGATGGAACTAGAGTTGAAGAAGCTGGAATTTCAGGAAATGGAGAAAGAAAAACATTTACAATATGAGAGAGAGAGAGAGAGAGAGAGAGAGAGAGAGAGAGAGAGAGAGAGAGAGAGAGAGAGAGAGGAAAGGGAGAAAGAAAAACAAGAGAGAGAGAGAGGAAAGGGAGAAAGAAAAACAATTAAAATATGATAAAGAGGAGAAAGAATGACGATTACAATATAAAAAAGAGGAGAGAGACAGGAAAGGGAGAAAGAAAAACAATTACAACATGATAATGAGGAGAAAGAAAAAATTACAATATGACAAAGAGGAGAGAGAAAGACAATTTGAATTACAAAAAAAGCAAATGCACATTCGGTTACAAGAAAAACAAACTGATAAAGAGAGAGAGAAGGAAGAAAGGGAATATCAATGTAAAATGAAAGAAATAGAGCTGGCAAGTGAAAAACACCTTCATACTTCAAATCCAAATTTAAGTTTTGATTTAGCAGGGAATATTAGATTAGTGCCCCCTTTCAGAGAAAAAGAAGTAGACAAATACTTCATTCGTTTTGAAAAAGTTGCAGAAAATTTAAAGTGGCCAAGGGAGCATTGGACTTAGTTATTGCAATGTGTACTCACTGGTAAGGCTAGTGAGATTTACACTTCACTGTCTGTTCACCAAAATGGTGACTATGATATGGTTTAAGAATGCATTCTAAAGGGTTACGAGTTAGTCCCTGAAGCTTATCAGCAAAAATTCAGAAATTACAGAAAAGAAACTGGACAAACTCATGTCGAATTTGCTAGAGAAAAAGAGCAGTTGTTTGATAGATAGTGCTTAGCCAAGAAAGTCGAACAAGATTATCAAAATCTCAAGCAAATGATATTAATTGAAGAGTTCAAAAACTGTGTCCATAGTGACGTTAAGTCTTATCTCGATGAGCATAGGATTGAAACCTTGGAGAATGCTGCTCGAGCTGCTGACAAATATTCTTTGACACATAAAGTTAATTTTGTTAACAAGACACACATATCATATGGTGAAGAATAGTCCTTAAAAGTGCACTAGATCCAGCAAGGGATCATATGTATCAGGGATTGATTGTACTGGACTATGTATATGTGTAGTGTCTCTAGAAACGCGTGTTCTTCATCACAAATATTTGTATACTTCCTCACCAACACTGGAAATGGTTAAAGCATGCATGCATAGTTAAATATTTAAACAAACTTGGTTGGAAAAGAAATTGTTTGCTTGAAAGTCTGCCAATTGCAAAATATTCTAGTTTGATTGAGTTGCAGAAATTGAATGGATGGGAAGCAGTACTGTCCTTAAGGTCAGGGGATAATGTACACTATGAATCTCGCAGCACAGGGGAAGAATTCATTGGCGCTTTTGCGGATTTAATCACAGCAGATCTTGATAAGAATATTTTGTCTTGTGAATTATTAGTGTTATGATAGATGAAAGCACTGACATTTCTGTCAATAAAAAGCTTGTTGTATATGCAAAGTGGTTAGCGATGATTTAAATTTACTAACCACAGTGGTACCTTTTAAGAGTGCTCTCAAGACTCACCTGTTTCAACTTCAGGGACAAACTTAGCGACCTAATCATGTTTTGTATCTTGTATATTTTCAGCATGTTTTTATGTTTTCCGATTTCATTGTTTTTGTCATTTGTTGTTCTGTAGTGTAGTCATATCATTATTGATGGTGTAAAGCGCTTAGAGCTTTTAAAGATTAGGCGCTATACAAAGTTATTATTATTATTATTATTATTATTATTATTATTAACCCTTTGTCTTGGAATCTTGCATGTTTCTGAGGTACATGTGACAGCAGATGTTCTCTTCACTGAACTGGAGAATTAATTGAAGAAAAGAGGTGTGTCTTTCAATAAGATTTTAGGGTTTGGTAGTGATGGTGCCTCCATTATGACTGGCAAAAACCAGGTGTTGCAACTGGGTTCAAAGAAAAGAATCCCCATTTTGTTTCAGTACACTGTATGGCACATAGGTTATACCTATGTTCTTCCAAGGCTGCAGAGGAGGTAGCTTTCTTGAATGAAACCTTTAGAAATGTTTTGAAGGAATTATTCAGATATTTTAAGGAGTCCTCTTCAAGGACAGTTGAACTTAAGAAATTCAAAATGTAATATACTACGATGAATATTCTATGAAAGAAGTACATGAAATTTGTTGGATGGTGTTCTACAGTGCATTATGTGCAGTGTACCATTCATGGAAGCCTCTGGTCTGCTACTTTGAAAAACACAAAATGGACAGCAAAACATGTGCATATTTGTAAGAAAATCTTGCACACTATAAGCTTGTTGCCATGTTTTATTTTCTGATGGACATTATATCATCCTTGGCATCTGTTAGCATGACATTTTCAGAAACAGCAACTGGATGTGTCTACAGTGAAACCTGTTTTGGATGGCTTTTATACTGCTGCCCAGAGAGCTATGGAAGGGAAAAGCCATTATCAGACTCTGTTTTTAAATGAACTTGAGATGGGTGGCGCTGGTAAGTGTGCTTCTATAAAAGGTGTTAGAAGATGAAACAGAAAAGGACCAGAAGAAAGTAAGCAAAGAAATTAATCAGGCCAATAAAGATTTTTGTGATAAGCTTGAAAAGAAGATTTCCAGCAGAACATACAACAATAGCCACAAGTTTTGCTGCTATGGGTCTAAACAAATCTCTCATTTCTTTATAAAGAAGAGGTTGCTGATCATGGCCTAACTGAAATGGAGACTCTAATGCAACATTTTGGAGAGGACAAGATAATTGGTAATGTAACCAGCAAAGTTCTCATTGATGGTGGCAACCTTGGCTGAATACGGCCTTGCAAAAACATGTGATCCTACAACAGAAATATCCAGGGACATGATCGAGCAAAGTTCTCATTGATGGTGGCAACCTTGGCTGAATACGGCCTTGCAACAGAAATATCCAGGGACATGATCGAGTTGTGGGAAATTATGTTCAAATATCATGAAGACCAGTTCCCTAATTTGTTTAAATTGGCCAAATTAGCAGTGGTTCTCCCATTACAAACAGCAGATTGTGAGAGGGGATTTAGTTCACAAAACAGAATTCACACTGCTCTACGGAATAGATTAACATCAGAAACTGTGAATAAACTGATGACTATTCAGATACAACGGGGTATTATAAACAATTTTCAGTTTCAAAATGCTTTGAAGAAGTGGAGTGATAAGAAACAGAGAAGAATATTTACCAGCTCAGCAAATTGAATTAGGTATGCAGATACCTTATATATGTGATATCAAAGAAGTGATATAAAGTCATTAAATGCTTGCTTTAAATTAGGTACCGGTATGCATATGCCGTAAAATATATTGTAGCCCATCAGCTACCATTTGGTATTGTTCCCTCCTTCCCCCCATGATTCCCTCCTTCTAGATGTAGGTGTGGGCGACTTCCCCCTCTTAAGAACATTTCTAGCAACATCTATGTGATTTCGCTGTCGCCGAGCAAAATCGTCCCTTGCTTCATTTGATGCATAAGACATAAGTGATAAAACAACACTGGTCTCATTTAATGGATTATTTTAGTGCAACAAACACTTCACAAAGTTGTTGATCCAAACAAAACTGGCAGGTAATTAGGTTCTCGTGGACGTACTCATGGATGTTGATTGACTCTTTTCATGTTTTAATAGAAAAGAATGTGTTGCAGTTATAATGTTTACATTGAAACAGAAATAAAGAATTATAATGTGGTTTTTGCACAATAAGATATTTAATTGCTGTTTATTTCATTATCAGTTGCCACCTGTTAGCATTTACTGGACATTTTCATTGATCGCTGTTTCACCAGACTGTTTATTTATGGTGTATTGGTGACTATAACAAAAATAAACCCTAATATAATATGTGATATCTTATTAGAATTTGCAAATTTCACAATATGGAATTGATCTTTATGAGCATTAATCACCATTTTTTATGATAAAATGAGAAAGGTATAATGGTTTAATTTATCAATTCTTATCGTAATTTTTTCACGTTCAGCATATTTTGAAAGATTTTTAAAATACATGTTTTCTTTGGGGGAAAATCTTGATCCACGCCAGACACTGCGTTATATGTGGGTTTGCGAGTTATCTATGGAGCGGTGTACATGTATATGGCACATGAAAACTATTTCCAATGTTATGACTCTATGGTCTTAAATTTAGCAATGTAAAAAAGCAAATCCAGCAAGTTTAGTAAAATTCAACAAATAATATATATATATATATATATATATATATATATATATATATATATATACACACACAGTAATGCAAAATAAAAATTTAAATTAAACTTAACAGTATTGTGGTGAATTAAATCCCACAGAAAACAAATTTGACCCAGGGAAACAAGACAGGAATCAACAGATTAACTTCATTTAAATATGGTTTTTAAATGATGAGTAAACGAGGAACACATTTTTGGAATGTCACCATTATGCTGAAGATGCAGTTGAGATAAGATAATTAGCAGGAAATCAGCATGTTGTGCTTGGTTGACAGTACAAATCATGTCACCTTGTACTAATTTTTGTAGAAGGCGAGTGGTTGTAAATAGATCTTTCATTTTAAATGACAAAAGAAAGTATCTATACCTGCAACATGTCTCAGATGTATCCTTAGTTTAAAGAATAAAAACAACTAATGATTATTCAACATTGCTGAAGATTGACATAACTTGTGTAAATATTGATGTAACTTATATTGTGTAAGTATAGTTTTATGTAGATTCTTATGTTGATTTCTGTATAAAAGTATTGATGCATTAATATCTTGCAGAATTGTTACAATTTATATATCTTTTGAAGAAAACAATTTCTTTTCAATTCCATCTTGTCCAATAGTCATTTAGTTTTGCAGAATTAAACATGGCTATAATTGTTTCCAAAAGATGTCTCAATAAATCCTTTATTTTGCCTATCTAAGAGCCTAGTGAAATATAAGTGTTGTTTTGTAGCACAATTGGCACATTCCTCAACTTTCTGCTGATTTAGGGTATTTTGATATTTTAAAAAAATTGTATTATTTGAAATTCGTATAAAATATACAATGTTCTAAGATGTGGAATTCGTGCTAATTACAGCATCTTGGAAAAGCACCAGAATGTATTAAATTGAACATTTTGTGGATAATGTTTATCTTGTGTACTTTGTTGAATTTTTCCTATATTTAGAATCCCCTCTACCCCTACACATTTTTGGTTCCTAAGTTGAGGGCAAACTTTCCCCATATTAGACCCAGCATTAACATGATGTTGCTTAATGAATCTGTCAGTTTCATGCCCTAGCAGGTGACCATCCAGAATGTTACTTTATGTTTTGAAGTGACTTAACAAGCTAATGGTGTAATCTTGACTAGAAACCAAGTGTCATCATAGACATACATTTGGATTCATTTCTCAGTTTTAAAATTTTTGGTAAATTGAATATTTTACTGTTTTTCCAGATATCAACCTCTACAATGAAGCTATTGGATTGATGTCCCGACTGTCAGAGCACTATATCACCGGTGTTCCAGAACAGTGATGTCCAATTGATAAACTGAATATAATTTGATTTCTAAATAATGAACTATATAAAAATACTTAGATTGCTGAAGAAGGATTTCTATCTAGTTGTATCCTGATGCTGTGATTCCATACAGTGTGAAACTATTATAGATTAGGACATGAAAATATCATACAGAGAGAATAGTGAAAATTGCAAACAGAATAAAGATATTCACCAGGCTTTCCATGGAGAGAGCAGGACTTGGAGATCTGCATCTTTGCTGTATCAGAGTGGACATTTAGTTTATGTTTATACATTTTTGTTACATAAACTGAGGACAGGCACTTATCTGGCTGTTGTTTTTTATTTTAAATTTTGTCCACTAGGTGTCAATCATTTTAGTGGCAACAATGATGGTGATGGTATCATTATCAACACTTCTTTAAGTCTTTCTACATGGTTGTAATCGCACAGACCGTATTTTAGAAAAGACGACTTCTGTGTAACTACAATGTAAGAGTACATTTGTCTGTGGACTTGCGTTACACATTCCTAATAGTATTATGTTCTATTTATAGCATCTGTTAATATTACAGAGAAACATGCTGGTTCTATTGCCAAACTTTCAATCTCATATTCTATTAATAGCAACTTTATGGCTTAGTGAGGAGAGAACAGATTGGTTTTCTAATTTTAATCTCTATGTGCAGATTCTTTTCTTTTAATTCATATTTAGGCATACATGCCAACCATTACGCTTTTGGCGTAATCATTACGCTTTTTCCCACTAAATTCCGTGTTACGCGTTAACGTTTATAGATTACTCTTTTTCGATATATCCATCTTGCAAAAAAAAATAATTTTTTTTTCGTTTTTATTCGCATTACTTTATTTTTTACATACTGTTTTATTTTTAATTAAAAAATACCCCGCTTCTACATAACTACGATATACGAGTATACTTGTCCGTGGACTTTCCTAATATTCATGTTCTATTTATAGCAACTATCATGTTACTAAGATACTTTCAAACTTTCGACCTCATATTCTATTTATAGCGGCTTAGTGAGGAGAGAACAGACTGGTATATATTTTGTTTAAATCATTATGCACATACTCTTTGTTCTAATTTTGTATAGTGCAGAACCAGTCTAAAAGTTTTTTTGCGCTAAAAAGTATTAAAAAATTCTCAATGCGTTTATGAGTGCAAAAAATATCTCTTAAATAATTTCACAGATGGGTTAGAAAAAGTCAATAATAAACAAAGCAAAATGTAATCAATCCTCCAAACACGACGAGGGCATCATCACGTGACGTCTAATCGTTGGCGCTAAATGGCTTCAGATGTTAAGATGGATTCTAGTCTTTGTGTATGTAGAGCACATTTTTTCCCCCAAGAATTTCGCAGATGGATCAGAAAAAGCAAAACAACGAGTCCTTCAAAGATTCAAAGATGAATATATGAATGGCATAATACAGCATTCCATTCTAGGACAGCATCATGCTCATTGCAGACTGTGCGGAAACGATTTTAGCATTGGTCATGGTGGTAAATTTGATGTGGAAAAACACATGAAAACAAGGAAACACATCGAATTAGCTCGCCTTATGAACTCTAATACTAAGGTAATTTCTTATTTACAGCAGAGCTCAAGTGCAGACTTGAATACTATAAATGCTGAGGTGTTATTTACCAAGTTTTTAATAGAACACAGACTACCCTTAGCGGTACCAGACCACGTTGGTCCCTTGTTCAAGCGGCTGTTTCCTGATTCGAAAATTGCGGAAAAATATGCTTGTGCAAGAACAAAATCATCTCACATTGTTCGGTGCCTAGCAGAAGATACTTCACTTAAAATTGCAGAAACAATGAAAATTGGGCCGTTTAGTATTGCCATAGACGGGAGTTGTGATTATGATGATAAAAAGTTGTACCCAGTATGTGTTAGATACTTTGACAGTGAAAAAGGCAAAGTCATGAGTGTTCTTCTTTCTTTACCAGAATTAACAGTAGATTCCACTGGACAAAACATTTTTGATTTGCTTGACAATGTTTTGAAGAAACATGACATAAGTTGGCAGAACTGTATGGGGTTTGCAGCTGATAATGCATCAGTGATGACTGGAATTCATAAAGGAGTTGCATCCTATATTTTGAAAATGTCTCCATCAGTGTTCATAACAGGTTGCCCCTGTCATTTGATGCACCTTGCTGCTGGTAAGGCTGCTGATAAATTAGAAGTAGATATTGGCCATTTATTAATAGATATCTACTATTATTTGGAGAAAAGTAGTAAATGGAAACAGGCTCTAAAGTTGTTACAAGATCAGTTTGATCTTGAAGACTATAAAGTTATAAAGCATGTGTGTACAAGATGGTTATCCCTTGGCAAATGTGTTAGCCGTTTACTTGAGCTTTGGGATGCACTACTAGCATTCTTTCAAACTGAAAGTGAATCTGCACAGAGAAAACGTGGTGGAAAAGTGAAGAAGAGTGGTACAAAAGCAGAATCTGTTATTGCAAGTCAGAAGAGAACAAGAGATGAAAGTATAGATAGACATACTAACAATAAAGAGATTGGTGTAGCAGAAAGAAAGAAATTTAAATCCATGGAATTTTTATTTGAGAGGCCTCTATCTATCCAGCTAGAGGGCCTCCAGGCTCAGACCATGACTAAAAGATAAATCTTTTGACATAAAATTTCATCAGCCATCTGGATCAGGTTCTTCAGAGTATAAATCTGTTAAAAAGCATACTGGATCTTTTCATACTTCCAAGGGCAAAACTAGCAAAGTGGATACTAAGATGACACAGAAAGAAAAAGAATCTGTTCACTGCTTTGAAGACTCTAAATGTGAGATGGTTTACAAAAAGCTTAATGATCCAGTTACAAAACTGTACTGCTTGTTTATGAAGAGTGCCATTCCATTGTTTGATGCAGCAAATGTTGTCTTGCAGAAAGAAGAACCATGCATTTATATTATGCACAAGATTCTGTCAAACCAGTTGTCAGATTTGCTAATAAGGTTTATTAAGCCAGAAATCATCGCATCAGCCAAACTTTTAACTGATATTGACTTTCATGACCATGCAAACCAGAAAGATAATGAAGATCTAGCTATTGGTGCAGAAGCAAGAGAATTCATAGAACACAATTCTACTCTTCCTGTGAAGATGTTCTATGATAATGTTAGAGATTATTATGCTACAGCCTGTGATTACATGCTCCATAAATTCCCATATGGAGATGAACTGCTTTTAAATGCTTCAGTTGCTTATGTAAATGAGAGACAGTCAAAAAGCTTCAAAAGTGTTAGATTCTTTGTCAAGAGATATCCCTTTCTATTGCCACCCTTGTCTAACTTGGATCATCTAGAAGAGGAATTCCTGAAGTATCAAGTTGGGATTCTACCTGACAATATACTTAATGCAGATAGAGTTGATGTACAATGGCACCTTATTTCCCAGCTAAAAGACTCTATCACTGGAAGAAATAAATTTCCTCTTTTTTGTCAGGTTATGAAAGGAATATTGGTTCTTTACCATTCTAATGCTGACTGTGAGAGATTGTTCAGTGTTGTTAACAAAAATAAAACTGAATTCAGGTCCAGGCTAAGTAACCCGGTACTGAGTGCTCTACTGGTATGCAAAACATTCATGGCCTCAGCTGGTACAAAATGTTTTGAAATGCAACATGACAATCTGTTGCTTTCTAAAGCTAAAAGTGCTACATATGAACACTTGAACCATGAATGAATGATAAAAGACGAGAAAAGCAAATAAATCATTGTTAATTGTAATTGTAGTATGTTATATGTGGATTACTCTTTTTCTGCTTGGATTCCTCTTTTTGACCACTTGGATTACACTTTTTCCTCGTCAGGGGTTGGCATGTATGTTTAGGGCAGAACCTGTCTAAAGGTATTTGGCACTAAAAAGTATAATTTAGTTTAGTCTTAGCATATATGAGAGCAAAAATATCTTTCAAACAATTTCACAGATGGATTAGAAAAAGGCAACAAAATAAACAAAACAAAAAAATGACAGAATCCTCCAAATATGAAACATGAGGGCAGCATCATGTGACATCTATTACAATCATTGTGGAAAGAATTTTAATATTTGGTGCTAAAAGTCTTTAGATGGTGTCTAGTCAATGTGCGTATAAAGCGAAAAGTATTACATATGAAAACTTTAAGCATTAAAGGATGTTGAAAGATTTGAAGGACAAATAAATCATTGTTCATTAAATTTTTAGCATGTTATATGTGGATTACACATTTTCTGCCTGGATTCCTCTTTTTGACCCCTTGGATTCCTTGTCAGGGGTTGGCATGTGTAAATCATATACATTTTTTATGTTTGGTGTTTTTGTAGTCGTGTTACGTTGATGCTGCAAGCTTTTGTGAATGTGCAAGTCTTGCAAAATTTGTAGGAATTCATGTAATTAGAAATAATGTGCAAATGTGCAAACTTTTCTACAAATTATTTTAAAGTCACGCTTATTAAAAACTCTTGCAGTATATAATTTTCATTTCAAAGTTAACCCTTAGTGCTTGTCGCAACATAAGATGTGCCACCAGTAAAAGTCTCACAGCTCTGGTTGTGACGTCTTTTTTTCAGGTAGGCAACATGTTTACATGTCTGGCAACTTTGGCTTGTCATTAATGCCATTAATGGTTAAAGTGTATTGGCTACATTCTAAAAATGCATGAACATAATTAGTAAATGAAGCTTAAATCATTTTTATTTTGCTGATAGTATTGAACACATGTATAAATATATACACAAGTATTGACATATTTCTCTGATTCAGGTGTCATGGGTACCTTGGTTTTGCTTGAATCCAGGGAGTCATTGTACTTTTTAATGTTAATCTGTGACTTTACAACTTTAAATACACACAGTACTGTTCTTTATATTTATATAGGTTTTGAATCCTTTAACATAAATTTTGTTTTGTTAATGCATTGCAAATGGATCAAAAGTCTGCTTGTTAGATTGTTTAGATGCATGCCATCAATTTTGTGGTGAAATTCTATGACATGGAAGTGGAAGCAAACATGTGAGTGGACATAACACTCCCCAGGAGAAAGAAAGAGAGTGAATTGAGTTTGGAATATTTCAGTTTTTTCTTGTTTTTGTATATACCAGTATACATGATTTGATACTAACATCTGCACAATAAGTTTAAATGGAAGTGTAGATGAAGAAAAATGTTCTGATATATTAACTAATGATTAAAATTAAAGTCACACAGTTATGTTCATGTCTGCATAATTGTTAATTTTAAAGTTTTTACCTATACATCTGGTCTTTTCCAAAAACCTTATCTATCTGTCCATTTATCTCTTTTTATACATGTACAGAGCTGCCAACCCTCATGATTTTTGCGTGAATTTCACAACTTTTTCAGGGATTCATGATTTCTTGACACATGCAAAAAATTCACGAATTCCCCAATTCTCCGTTTTTTTAAATGTTTAATAAAATAGCCAATTTCCTGTTAAGCACTAGTAATGATATCGACTGGTCGTGGTATTAGTGAACTATAGCTGATAGGTACTGTTGGCCTGGTTAGCAAGCATTTTAAATTAACATATTTTAATCTATAATTATAAGAATAGTTGTACAAATGCATTTAAGAGAAATTGAGGTTTAACCAGAATTTTGTTCCGTGCACCGGCAACGCTGATTTGAATTACCATTCAACAACTTGTCTTCAAAATGTCTTCACCACCATTGAAAATTATAGTTAGAGTTTCCTCTGACCCTTGTTATCCCATTTTAACTTTGGAAATTAATTTATTATCCATATCATAACTATGTGACTCAGACAAAAATAGCCAGATCCGGGTCAAATTTGAGCAAGAAAATATTTTCGTTTCTTTTGTCAGCCTATTAAAGACAAGACGATGCTATGATCACGATTTTTTAGAAAATAAATCATATTCCTATTGATTTCAAGCAGGTATACCTCGATGAAAGAGATCATTCAAGTTTGCTGGGCCAGTTTGTAAGAGGTCATGGTGTTGGCGAATTCCAACTTATCAATAGGGAATGGACTCTGACATTATATCCCAATATCCCATTAAATGTCCAAATATAAATAAATGGTGTGTCAGTGGTCAAAGGAAACTCAGAGTAGTTAAAAGAAATATTTTGCACAAAAAGTGAAGTTTAGTTTGGAATATGCCCAAAATTTGCAGTGAATTCATTTGTTCCGACAAATATTCGCTGACTCGAGGATCGCTTCACAAATTTGTATCACCATTTTCACGAATTGCTAGCTTAGAGGGTTGGCAGCTCTGCATGTATATGCAAGTCTTTGCTCTTGTGACAATATCTGCATTATAATCCTGGCTTACTTTTCTCATCAGCATATCTGTCTACATGTACTATTTGCATGCATTGTTTTTGATAACTTCAGTTATTGTTTAAGGTGCAAACAAAATGTAAGAAAATGCTATCATTTTATACTTTATTTAACTATTTTGTTTTTACTTGTGACTATTTTGTTGTTATATTTTGTGGTACCCATGGACAAGTTTAACATTCAGGTTGCCCAGGGTAAATTGACCTTTATAAAGTTTTTGAAGCCCTGTTCATGAATACAGAAGGTTTTGCATGTCATATCTATTTGACTGTGCACCAGTCAACTAAACTCCTGCAGTCACTCATTTATTCTTCTCTTGTATACTTCCTTTGTTGCTCTAAACCTTTTTCTGTTTTTTTATATATTTTTTGCCTTTTTCCTTCTTGCATACAGTGTAGTTAAACAGAAGTCTTTTCTTGGTTAGTAATTAGTTGGTGGTTAATGAGCTATGGCTGATGCCCTTTGTTTCATGAACACATAAATGTATCACATACTTTTAAGTGGTCGTAACCTTTGTAGCATGTATAGTATGGTACACTGGCATTTTACACCAGAGGCGTAGCTAGGGGGGTACATATGTCCCCGGGTGCCAAGGTACAGGGGCGCCAAAATGAGGCTTACAACGTTACATTATCATAAGTAAACAAGGGTAATTAATCGGTCACATGATCGCTGGGGCGCCAATTTTATAGTTCGTCCCCGGGCGCAAAATATCATAGCTACGCCTCTGTTTTACACTATCATTGATAATTTAGTGCAAGAGATCACATAACCAGACTAGCATATAAGGTGTGATAAGATTCATATTCTGAGTTTTGAGAAAATAATGGAACATACTTGGCATTGGAAAATAGTCTGATCAAACTTAATTAATTATTAATTGACTGACTGGAAAGTTAACTGTCATTATTACAGCGGCTAAGCTTACCACTGATCATCATATCAAAGCTGAGTGTCATCTACATCAGATACATGGTTCATCTTCATCTCACAAAGTCTTGATTATCATTAGCATTTACAAATATTAATTATTGTTTCTGAATAAGTCAGACATGTGTTGTTTTCAGTCCATTCCATTTATTGTGTTATGTTCCATGTATTTGCTATTGTATTTTTATTTGTTATATAGCATTCAGTCCATAAGTATAAAGAAATTTGATTCTGTCCAAATGATGCAACTCGTGAACTTGCTTCAAGAAAATGTTTTATGCTGTAAAATAGTTGTGACAGGACAAATAGTGTTACCATTGTCATTCCAGTTCTCGTGGTATTTCGGTGGATAGTGTGCCCATCTCCTGACTAAGAGGATGCGAGTTCAAATCTTTCCATTGACATGTCCTTCGGCAAGGCACTACTCCAATTGCTAAATAACCTACTTTTGTTTCTTTTTTTGTAAAACACCAAGCCAAACAATTCAGCCGTCTGCTTAAATCTTTAAATTTTGGTCAAGTTTCAGACAAACCAACTCAGCGTCTGCAAAAATCTGGCAATTTTTTTAGGTCAGTTATCAGACACTGTCTGTGTTGATATATCATTGCTCCATGAATGTGTTTTTACTTTGAAATTGGTAAAGTCATGGCTTAGAGTTTGAATCTAATAAAGGACTAATTGGAAAATTGTTGACTTGATTAAAACAGACGTTACCAGCAAAAAGGGGATTGATTGATACTGCCTTATTGGAGAAAAAGGCATGTTAGAGTGTGACTGGATCAGAGTTTAACTTTACTGTGAAACTTGCCCTCAAAGGAAGCTCAGGAGAACACTTAATTTTGTCTTTTATAAGCTGTAGAGGTGAAGCATAATGGTTTATAAAGGATCTTCCAGATCATGCATCCTTTATACTGCATTGTTGACTCTGCAAATATTTCACTTTGCTGCTTTTTTATTTTTGGAGGGATGCCTGCAACTGCCAATCACATGACATACTGCCTGCAGTTCTCTATAGCATTCTGTTATCTTTAGTTTATTTTGCCTTAAAAAATAATCTAGAGAGGAAGTTATTTTTGACAAGATTAGTTACTTCCCTCAGTATAGTTTGACTGCGTCTATACAGTACTTCAAGCATGCATCATTTCAGTATAAAATGCTCGTGATTGGTAATTACTTTGAAGATTTTATCAATATATGTTATACATTTTGTAACTGATTCACATTTGAAAGAGTTACTTTTCTTGTGATGGAAAAGCAGTTATTTCAAAGACAGATTATTATGCTTCTGTTTAAACCTTGGATATGGCTCTTAACTTATAAATTAGTCATCCAAAAAATTGTGCATTCATCAGAAAAATCTGTGTAGCTTTAAGTGATACCGGTTATCACTCAAAGGGAAGATGAAGGCAGTGGTGTTAACTTCAATTTGGTTACGTCAGACCTACTGCATTGACTTGTTACAGGTACAATGAAATCCTTATCTCACATTATTTAAAATAAAACATACAATTGATAAATACCATTTTTATTTTCATTTTTGATTTGATACATCCAAGATGTAAAACAGAATAACAGACACTGAATTTTGAGAAGCAATATGAATTCACATGTTCCTGCTGTAGACTTGCAATATGGCTTGGGGGCAATTACAGGCATGCTGTTCCAGTCACAGTGCTCCCGTCACTTTGTTTGGGCCATTGCCAAGTTTAATGCGCTCGCAACTTGGCTTTGGAACCCCAGTTTGTGTCATTATTTAAAGGTATTCAACTTTTCTGCCCATGTATACTTCATGCACACTTCTCATGGTCCATGTATGGAGTATCGGCTGGTGTTTGTTGTCATGGCAATCCTTGGGATCAGACTCATCAAGTTTTGGTTAGCAGTGTCCCCATCAGTCCTTGCAGCTCCATGTACCGGTGTCAGACACACTTCACAACCCTACGAACTCCCATGAGGCTCTCTTCCTGAAGGCATTACTATACAACAAAAAATTCAGAGCTGGGCTGGAACAGTGTGCTGTGACAGGATGTGGCCCCATTATGCCAAAGATTATTTTATATGTACAATAAAGTGCCTATTGAACCTATGTATTGTGTGTTATGTAAATGTTGATAAATCCAAGATGTAAAACAGACTAACAGACGCTGAATTTTGAGATGCAATAGGAAGTCACATGTTCCTGCTGTAGACTTGCAATATGGCTGCCTCATACTGCACTTGATCATGCATCACCACTTAGTTTTACTAGGATATTTTAAAAAGTAAAGATTTGATGGTAAGTTGTGAGTATGTGTTTTGGATGTCTCTGCTTTTGGGGATCATTACAGTCATTATTCTCTATGAAAATTGATAGTTAGACTAGTTTATGGCCAAAATACTAATAAAGTTTTCTTTTTTTAAAAACTTTCCTAACATATATTCTGAGTAATTTGCTTCTGACAAAATGCTTTTAAACAAGAATGGTGGAATATTTTTAAAATTTTCTTTATTTAATCTATACGAGGTTTTAATAATTTGCTTTAGTTCATTGAAACTATATACAGTACATAAAATCATAACATCAATTTCTTAGATGTAATAAAAATTATTTTTATCACATTGTTGCAGGTTAAACAAAAGGATTGCCATGGGCAACAAAAACACCACACATTTGGCAGACCAGAATTAAAACGCCACACATTTGGCAGACCAGAATAAAAACACCACACATTTGGCAGAACAGAATGAAAACACCACACATGTGGCAGACCAGAATTAAAACACCACACATTTGGCAGACCAGAATAAAAATGCCACACATTTGGCAGACCAGAATAAAAATGCCACACATTTGGCAGACCAGAATTAAAACAACAGATTTGGCGGACCAGAATGAAAACACCACACATTTGGTAGACCGGAATTAAAACTCCACACATTTGGCAGACTAGAATTAAACAAGTGCTCCAAATTTAGCCATGAGTAAAATATGGTATGCACAAACATTTTATTTTAATCTTTCACTGACTTGCACTTTGTCATGAAAAACTATTGACAGTTCAAGGTCTTATAAATTGTGTGTGTACATGAGTTGGAGGTACATTATGCTTTTGGAAGCATTAAAGATAAATTTCAGCAACGATGTTTTATCTGAGAGAAAAGTGGAGTTAATGGCAAATCTAGTCTTTAAATTGTCATATAACTTGTGTCCATATATCATATCCTGTTATAAAAACAATGTTCCTGCTTTTTAAATCTCCAATGATTGATGCATGAAACCATATTTGATATATGTATTCATGTTGACAACATTTTAGTCAATATCATTTTCCGAATCATCGTATATTGTATAATTTTGTGCTGTTTATTGGTTGATCTTGATATTAATTCTGTACAGATCATTACTATAAAATTAACCAGAGACCCTAACAAATGGTGCATAATTTGCCAGCAGATCATCGTTTCTGCTGTTGTATCCGTCTTATATGTGAGTATACAGTATATGGTAAAATGATTTTGGTTAAAGATTCTATGTTTAAGTGACTTTCGATGTGTAGTTCATATTTTGTACGAGTCCTGTAGAAAGTGTTTGTTAGAGAAATTTGGGTTGGCTTGATCAGAAATGACTTTTTTTATCATAGTATAATATAATATTGTAGTGATAGAAAGATAAGTGGAAACTGACTTGATCAGAAATTATATTTTTATCATATATACAACTTTGTAAATGCACTTGCCAAACGAATGCACACCTGTCGTTTTGTGAAAACTACTGAATATACAGTTTTCAATCCAGGATCTTTTCACAGATGGAAGAAACTGTCAAAACACATCTGGAAATATCCTAATATCATGGAAGTTGTCAAAACAATTTTCCATTATGTCATGAACATTTACATACTGTATGATTTATCAAGAGAGAGTCTTTTCCAGGTTTTTCTTCCTTACTGGTTGTCCAAGTTATTTAAAATAGACCTTAGGTATTGATAAACAA
This sequence comes from Unio delphinus, assembly GCA_029339505.1. Classification (NCBI taxonomy): domain Eukaryota; kingdom Metazoa; phylum Mollusca; class Bivalvia; order Unionida; family Unionidae; genus Unio; species Unio delphinus. Next base: position 1,570,656 of record JAQISU010000180.1, read on the forward strand.
CTTTTAATCCTCTAAATTTATATTGGTGCATGACTGATTGGTGTACTTTGGATTATTAGGCATAGAGCTTGGCTTTTCTTCATATGATCCTCTGTGAAAAGACTTGGCTCCACTTGTTTATTTCACTTTCTGGACTTAAAAATAAATTGGAAATTCAATAAGCCTTTGTAGACATTTTATTGTTTATTCATTGCACTTTCAACAGCAGATAAGGTCTAGGGGCCCAGAGTGGCCGAGTAGTCTAAAGCGCTGTCCATTACGGATCACTGCCATCTCACCTCTGTCTGCGTGGGTTCGAGTCTAAGATTCTGCTAATGTAGTTGCCAGTAGCTTCTCGTGGGTCGGTGGTTCTTTCCGGGGGTTTTCCGGGTTCTGCCTCCACCGTTAATACTGGCCGCCATGTATAGCCTATATTGTGCTGAAAAATGGTGTTAAACCATAGAAAACAATGATAAGGTCTGTTTGTGACTTTACACCATTTTTTTCTAGCTCATGGGAGCAACCCTTTTATTGGTTGTCTGTTTTAGATAGATGGTGTATAGTTTCCATAATTACCACATGTATCAGAATTTCACAGAACATAAATATAGCATAGAGATATGCCTAAATTCTCTGTTAATGTACCATTTTATTGAGAAAAGAATTCATGATGATATTAAAATGAGAAAATCAATTGCACAAATATTAATATATTCATTTTAAGGTTCTGCTTTATAGTTTTGCACTTTGTATAAGGTTTAAATTTTAAAGTTAAAGACTTTCCAATGTTTTCCTCATTGGTTATCTGGTTATTGTAAACAGATCTTGCAGACTTTCAATTCTCTTTATTATGGTGCATAATGGATGTAATTTGGGTTATAAATTATACACCTTGACCTTACTTCAGAAGTGCAACTATGAAAAGACTAATTACCCCAATAGCAGCAGGGTGAGCCACCTCATAATAGAAGTGTCCATTTGCTAAACAAAGACTTTATGCAAAAATGATTTTAAAAAATAACGTCAATAACAATAAACTAAAGCCTCTTACAAACCGAGAGTCGCGCTTGATGTTAATTTGGTTACTGTTTTTGTCATACGTTTGTTCTATTGTGCGTGCGATGTTTACCCGATTACACCTTATCGAGGTCACTTCCTCTCTGCTGCTATCCAGAGATTTTATCAAGACCGACTCAATATTGTGGTCTGGGGTAATGTAAATTTATCGTTATAAATCCGTATGGGTTAGCTTGCACTTTTGAAAATATTTTTTTCAAATTTAATTATATCAATATCTCTGCTACCGGTCCGGGACGGTTTGGCGCTTGGATGTTTTGGCATGGGCCGTTTTGGCGACGGACGTTTTGGCACCGACAAAAGGATTAACATCAAAAGATTACACATTATCCTTAACATAATTAGAGGCCATGTTGGCATTTACAAAATGATTAAGAAATAACAATATAAGCAGGACGCTTAAGATAATTGACTCTATTGGTATATTGTCCTGTGAGTCATGACTACTTAAGGATTAACAATTTAACCTTTTGACGTCTAACGTGTTATTCATACTTGAAAACGAAAACAATGATGAGGTTAAAGAAGTCCACGCAAAGCATTAACAGGAAACTAAACCTATTAAGAACAGAATATACACACGACTATAAAACAGGATCAAGTAGGATAGACAAATTTTATGTTTCGGACTTCAGAGACAAAGAGAAGAGAAAGGAAGAGAAAAGTGGAGAAAGAAGAATCCCCTACGACAACAACATCGGAAGACTACGACCCGGATTTCGACCTCGCCCCGCTATATCTAAAAACAACAATAATTGACTACACAAACACATCAACGGATCTAACAAATGACATAATTGACACAACAAACGAACTAATAGAGGAACCAAACCTACAAGACATAAATGACACAGGAGAGACTGACGGGGGGCCAATGCCCCCAAATGAAACAATATAATCAACTAGAAATTAACTAACATTAGCAACAATACTATCATTAGATTCATTTACTTAATAGCCACCTGGATAACCATAAATGGAGGAATTAAACTTCCATATCGCATCAATAAACACAAATGGTATAGATTTGGACAAAATTGCACAACTCATAAAAGTAAAACAGGACATTATAATAATTCAAGAAACCCACAACAAACTTACACATACAATGATACAAGAAATAGAATCCAAAATGAAGTATGAAAATCAGGAATAACACTAACATAAAAGGAATACGGATACCAAACTTAAAAGAAGAATTTAAGATGCTACAACATGCTGATGATTGTACGAACTTTATAAACGATTCAAATTCCTTTAAACATCTTCAAAAGGAATATGAAGCTTTTGGTAGAGTTTCAGGATCGCAAATAAATCATGATAAAACAGAAATTCTAAAAATAGGCAACTGGAGAGGAAACCACCCTGGTTTACCCCCACATTTGATAAAAAATAGAGTAAAAGCCCTGGGGATATTCTTCGTTTTTTTTTTTTTTTTTTTTTTTTGGGAGAGTACTCCTTACCCTGATCTTTGCAGACCATTTTTAATGTAAGGGCTCTCCTTTTGATCACAAGATCTTAGTAGGATGTTGTGCTATAGTTGGATTGTGTTATATGGTATATTTTTGAGATAAATCAAGAGGGGATTACCTTGCTAATCCCCTCTTAATATTTTTTTTTTTTTTTTTTTATTCTAGCTCTTTATCAAAATATAATGATTCCATCATTAATCTTTCTGCGTCTCTTCTTCTTCTCCTTTTTTCTTTTCTTCTCTCTTTCTTCCCCATTCCAATATCTGCTCGGCTGTTAGGTCTTGTTCTAGGTTTTCCGTTTCATTTATTGCACTATTCTCTTCAAAAATGTGTGTTGTTTTTATCCTCTTGGCTTGTTGTTTTGTTTTTTGTTCTTTTTTGTTCTGACTTTCTCTCATAGTATCCGCATTAGGTTTCTTGATTATTGGTCCCACTTCGACCCTGCAAATTTCACTGCTCGTATTCGCTTTAAGTTTTTCATCTGTGGCCGATATTCTTAATGTTTGTTCTGAGGTAGTTTTGTTTTCTACCCTATTTTTTTCTATTTCTTTTGGAATTTGCCTTTTGTCCCTCTGGTGTTCTGGTTGTTTTTATTGTTGTTGTTGTAGTTGTTTGGTCTTCGTACCTCTTATGGTTATTTGGTTTTCCTGCAGTTGTTGACTAGTGGTATCTTGTCCCACCTCAACCCTGCAAATTCCCCTGCTCGTATTCTCTTTAAGATTTTCATCTGTGGCCGATATTCTTATTGTTTGTTCTGAGGTAGTTTTGTTTTCTGCCCTATCTTTTCCTATTTCTTTTGGATTTTGCCTTTTGCCCCTCTGGTGTTCTGGTTGTTGTTGTTGTTGTTGTTGTAGTTGTTTTGTCTTCGTACCTCTTGTGGTTATTTGGTTTTCCTGCAGTTGTTGTCTAGTGTTATCTTGTCCTGGATTTGTTGTTGTTGTTTGCATTAATGATTTTACCATACTACATCTCTTTGGTGTATGACCCGTCTCTCCACATTTATTACATTTCCTGTGGTATATGCATCCTTTATACCAGGTTGTTACTAGGAAGCCATGTATGAAGAAGGTTCTTTTAATTAAGGGTAATTTGTCTTTTCTATTTCCAAAATCCTAGTTTCATTGAAAACGTTAAAACCTGGTATTTGTCCCATCCTTGATTTTTCCACTTTTATTCCATATTTCTCCTCAACACGTTGTACAGCAATCTCTGTTGGTATTTCTATCGGTATACCTGTTATGTGGAGTTCTGCTGTTTGTTTTTTGATTCTCCTCAAAATTGGATCTGGACTCTTAACAATGGCTCTCTGTCCACTAATTATAGTCTCTCCGTGTGGTAAAATAGGTGTTTCTTCCCTATAACGTATGTGGTAGCCATTTCTTGCATAGTTGATGGAGTAAACATTTGCCAATAACCTCTCATCGTGTATCTTTAGATGTACTAGTATTGATGTTGCACTTGGCATTCCGTCCATGTCTGGGAATAAAACTTCATGTGTCCCATGTTTGTAGCTGCATTCTATATATTCTCCACCATTTAATTCAATTCGCCTTGTTTTGAAATACTTCTGTAGATGTAACATGGTTCTCCTTGCCGACATTTTTTCCCGTGCTAGTTCGTCTTACTTGTTTATCTATGACGCCTGATCTCAGTTCACTTTGTATCCGTTTCTGTCTTGTTTCTTTGACTAATAGTCTATTAGTATTTTTCCTCTATAGTATTCATTTAGTGGCTGTTGAGATTTCTGCAAAGTGCCGCACCTACATCCCTCCGGTGGATTTACTTTTTTTTTTGGGGGGGGCACCAGACAGATGCCCCCCCCTAATCAAAAAAAATTTTTGAAAAAGTTTATTTGTTAGTGTGTTCCCCCAAGTGTTTTTATGTTGTTTTTTTTTATTTGTCATTTACTTCTAAATATTTATTTTCCCATAAGGGTTATAATTGAGAAGGGGTATTTATAATTCCTTAGTGTTTCAAATAGTACTCCTTTTCTAGTTGGGAGTTGATCTACCCATTCTAGAAGGTTACTGATTATCAAGTTAACCATGGCTAGTGGTCCTTTAGTTCCTGATGTATGCTATATGTGTATGCTATTTGTATGTTAGGCATGAGTACAATATGCACTCGTATAATTGTACAGGAAAGCCTCTGACCTTGTGATTTAGTTTATACTATATTCCCCATTTGAGTGGGATAATCCCCTCTCAGTATATATATTAATTTTTAATTTATTGAATTTTGAATTTAATATAAATTGAGGTGTATTACTTTATTTGTTGAGTGTGTCTCAATTTATCTCAAAATATAATATTTATTTGGATTGGTTCGTATTCCTTGAGACAGAAATAGTACAAATTTATTTGACTGTACCATTCCTGCCTCAATTTGTCCGACCATTTTTTATTTAATTCCATTTAGTCTAGAAATAATCCAAAAAGGTTTTGTTCCCACAAATTTGGGTCCATGATTACTAAGGGATGTAATCATGGCAAAAAAAAGCATGGAAGAGGTTCCAGAGAGGGTTTTGAGGGGTAAAAGGTATGTACATATATAGTTAATATGTATATATATTTCCTATATTATATGTATCTATATATTTGTTTCTATATATATATATATAGATTTATATAATTATATATTTCTATTTTGTTATAATTAAAATTATCCATAAGGATGTTTATTTCCATACTCTTCCGTAGGCCTTCCCACTTCGCGTAGCGCCATGTGGTATCGCCCCACGGTCTCCTCGTATGTACTTTTATCCCTAAGAATATTTTAGGTCACACAAATAGAAATAAATTAACTAATTTATTTTGTTTGAAAAATTTCTATTACGCAGTAGGTTCTGTATGCCCCTAACCTTCATTAATGGACCACATTTTATTAACGTCGCCGTTATAAAGTCCGTTATTTGTCGTACCAATCCTTTGCTTAGTTTTCCGTCCAGGAAGAGTAGTTGCCGTTTATCGTATTTCTCTATCTTAATAATATCTGTTATAAGTTTTTGTCTCTCCTCCTTTGTTACATCACACTGTAATATCACGTGGTCTTTTGTATAGGTGGCTCTATTGCATAGTGGGCAATTTATTAATTTCTTTATTAGCCGTCGTTTGTATGCCACTTCACCTGTTAGCCAGGTGTTATGGATATAAGTGTACATTAGGCTCTGTATTTTAAAAGAGCCTATGCCTGTCCAGTTCCGCCACACCCTCTCCCAGTTAATATGGATGTTTTCCAATTCTACTTTGGATTTATTTTTCCCAGAATATTCCTCTAATAAAAGTCCATACGTGTCGTCTTTACTCAGGTCCCATAGTTTTTGATTGTTAATATACTTAGATAAAAGTCCCTTTATTTCCTTATAAAAAGTTGGTATTTCGAAGGTCCTAACTAGTTTGTTGTTCCTATAGATGTCCTGTCTATGCCTCATGCTGATTCCTAACCATAATATGTATATGCCTTCCCAAGGTGTTTGGGGTGTACTGTTTATCTTTTTGAATCTATTTAAAATACTTTTATGTTTAATTAAAAGAGGGTTTGGTAAGGCTAAACCCCCTTTGTTTTTTGACTTATATAATATGGATTTATGTATATAATGTAATTTTTTGTCCCAGATATAATCTATTATGTCGTTATCTATTGTTTCTAATGTTTTGTTTTTTATGTCCACAGTGTTTATTAAGTAAGCCAAAGTAGAGTACATATAAGTTTTTGCAACCTGTGAACGTTCTATTAAGCTTAGTGGCACTGGGGCCCAGATTTCAATTATCCTTTTTAGATTAGTTTTTACATTATCTAAGTTTGCTTTTTCCTCGTTTTCCCCAAAGAAAATTCCGAGGGCTTTTACCTTTCTTTTAATTAGATTGGGGGGTAAGCCCGAGTGGTTTCCCCTCCAGTTGCCTATTAATAAGATCTCTGTTTTATCATGGTTTATTTTTGATCCCGAAGCTTTACCGAATCCTTCATATTCCTTTATGAGATGTTGAAAGGAATTTGGATCAATTATAAAGTTAGTGCAATCATCTGCATGTTGGAGCATTTTAAATTCCTTCCTTAGGTTAGGAATTTGGATGCCCTTTATGTTAGTATTACTTCTTATTCTAATACTCAAAATTTCAATTGCTATTACGTATAATAGCATGGACAGTGGGCATCCCTGCCTCACTGACCTATTTATTCCAAATTTTTTCGTGACAGTTCCATTAATTTGTACTTGAGCAGTTATATCATTGTACATTATTCTGGTCCAATTTTGGAAATTATTTCCAAATCCAAATTTTTCCAGTACTTTTTGTGTGTAATTAGGTTCAAGTCTGTCAAATGCCTTCTCTTGATCAAAAAGTACCATAGCACACTTTTGATTAGAGGTTTTAACATAATCTATTATTGTCCTAATGTTTAATATATTGTTCTGTATGCTCCTATTTATTCCGCCGCATGTTTGATTGGTGTCTACTATGGTGTCTATCCCTGATTTAATTCTCCTAGCTAATATTCTACTTAATATCTTATAGTCGGTGTTTAGGAGAGAGATGGGTCTCCAGTTTTTTAAGTCATTTCTGTCCCCTTTCCCTTTGTATATAATTGTAATTATCCCTTCCCTCATGGTTTTCGTCATTTTGTCATTTTTGAGTAGAATGTTATTAAATAAATTTGCTAGAATTGGTGCCACCTCACCGCTAAATTTTTTATAAAATTCTGCAGTGAGTCCATCTCGTCCTGGAGCTTTATTTTTTGCTAAATCTTTTATTGTGGACAGCACTTCTTCCACAGAGATGAAAGCATCACACCGCTTCTTGTGTTCCGATGTTATCATCTCGCATTGTATTGAATTTAAGTATTCTGTGATAGTGTTGTTGTCTATGGTTTGTGAGGTATATAGTGTGGCGTAGTAGTTATGTACCTCGTTTAAAATTTCAGCTTTAGTAGTTATTTCTGTTCCATTGACTACTAATGTGTCTAGTGCCTTATTTTCCCCCCTCTCCTTCTCTTCCCTTTTATACAATTCTCTGGCCTGCGTGTATATCTTGTTGTATTTTCCCGCCCTCAGTTCATTCCCTTTGTTCTCTACCAATTGTAACTGTTCCAAATATTTGACGCAGTTTTCTTTATCCCGTTCTGATGTAGTTGTTGCATTTAATATTAATTTACACTGAGTTTTATTTAGATTTTGAATTTTTCTTCTTTTAGTTGAGTGATATGTAGCTATCCTCTTAACCTTTTCCTTTAACTTATCCCAATCAGATGCTATATCAGCTATTTTTTGTTCCAATGTGTTATGTATGAATTTTGGAATTTCTTCTTTTATTTCTTGAATTAGTGCTTCATCTTCAAGAATGGAGTTGTTTAGCTTCCATATCCCTTTTCCCCATCTATTATTTTTGATCACTATTTCTAGTGTTATTAGTTTATGGTCCGAAATATGAACGTTTAAAATTTCAGCTTTTTTGTACTTTTTAAAATCAAAACCAGTGACAAAAAATCTATCTATCCTACTAGCTTTCATTTCCCTATATTTTCCCTTACCTACATACTCATGTGTATATTCAGTTCTTAGTAAATTCAGTTTTCTATACACATCTGTTAGTTTATTGGTTTTAATAAGATTATCCATAGATGCCATTGCATATAGGTCATGAGTTGTAAAGTTTCCAGTCCGGTCTATGCTATCTCCCACCCAGTTAAAATCACCCCCCATAATCAAGTGTTGTGCTGTGAATGTTTTAAGGTAATTATTTAAAACATTTACAAAGTCCAAGTGACGTTCTCGTTCCGCAGGAGCGTATATGTTTAAAATATCTAATTGTTTGCTTTTGATATGTATAACCCTCCCTTCTAGTTCACTATCTACTTTTGCAATTTCCCAATTTTGCCTAAAGGAATTTTTAACAATTACCGCTACTCCCGCTTTTTTGTCTGTGTGTTTAGCTAAGCTATTAACTACTATAGCATTCATTTTAGTTTCGAGTGTTCCAATCATTTGTTGTGTAAGTTTGTTGTGTGTCTCTTGTATAAGTATAATGTCTTGGCTCAAGTTTAAAATGCGTGTAATTTTACTGTTATTTAAACCATTTACATTTATGGATGCAAAATGGAGGTTCAAGTCCTCCATGGAAGGTCCAGGTGGCATTTCTAGTATTTCATTATATCTTATACAAACTTATAAATTTCTGAAAATTTAGTATGAAACTAAGGGTGCGGGGGAAACTTGTCCCCCGTCCGTCAGTTCCCTACTGTCTAGTGTTTCCCTGACATTTGTTTCCGTTGTCGTGTATAATTCTTGGTCATTTTTGTCTGTTCCGTCCGTTATGTCTTGTGTTTTGTTTGTTGTCGAGTTTTGTTCGTCCTGTGTCATTTCCTTGTCGTTGTCGGTGTTCGAATTTGGGCTAGGCAGTTCTGTATCATCTTCCATGGTTCCCTGACTTGGTGTATCATTATTGGTTTCTTGACCAGTCAAAGGGATATCTTGTTCTGATTCTGATGATTCATTTGATAATTCCGGTTCGGTTATTGTTTGTTTCTTCTTTTTCTTATTTTGTTTTCTTGTGGGCTGCTTCTTGGGTTTTTGGGCTACCTCTTCACTCAAAGAGGACGAGTTGGAAAGCGTTTCCACCTGCTTCCTTTTTTCTCTCCTTTTCTTTGAAATGGGGGTGGATGTCAGTAAAGACTCTTCTAAGGGCTGTATTTCGCTGATTTCACATTCTGCTGCCTCTTCTTCCGATTCCTCATCTATTGTAAGACAGCTATATTTGTTAGAAGTTTTCAGCGGTGCGGTTGGCTCCTTTTTCTTTGCTGTTCTTCTTGGAGTTACGTATGGCTCTTCTAATGGTATTTCTTCTTGTACTCTGTCAATTTGTTGCGGCGAAGCTTGGTTTACATTATTTTCCAATTGTTGTTCTTGGTCCTGTTCCAAGGGTATTGGTGGGCTGGCTTGTCTCCCCTCTTCTTCAGTGCCTTGTGCAGCTCTTGCGGCATATGAATTTGCATTCCTCTGTGGTGGCGGCTGATTGCAGTTTTTGGCTGCGTGTCCCTTTATTTTACACCTAGGACAGATTCTATGTAGTTCACAGCCACGGAACCAGGATTTACATAGAAATCCCAGGCAGAAGAATTTAGTTGGTATTTTTAAAGCATCCTCAGGCGTGACGGTGATGGTTCTCTCCCCTGTCCTCACTCCCATGTATCCGAATACTTGTTTATGCCTGTCCTCACCCGGGCTGATTTTATACATGTACTTGAGCTTTTCCCTAAAGACTGTTGATTTAACTTCTAGAGGGAGTCCAGATATTGATACCTCTATCATCTGTGCCTGTAATTTCCTTGTCACAGGGGGTGTCATGTATACCCTCGCCATCTTTCCCATTATTTGAATTTCTGAATGGGTCAGAATTTCTTTTCGGTCCTTTGCGTATAGTATATATTTGTTTGGGCCGCCATACTGTAAGCCTTCTATTTTTCCAATGTTTATCCCTAAGGGTTCCAAAGCTGAAAGGACTTCAGTTTGTGTCGGCATTTTGTCAATTTCTCCAAAGTCAATGGTTTGACAGCCCTGTTGGTGATATATTAACAGTATCCTGTGCGTTCCGCTGCCTTCAAGTTTGGTTTGGAAGAAATCTTTGACTCGGTATTGATAGTGGTCAGTCATTTCGTTCGAGTCATTGTCTTCACTACTTGTATCATGGTCTGTCATTCTTAAGTCAATTATTGTCAACGCTAACTAATAAACAAAAATAAAAAAGGGGTGCTGAAACAAAAGGTAATGTGAAAAGGGGTGCTAAATAAGCAAAATTTGTTGAGAATAATTGTTCAAAAAGGACAGTATCTACTGTGTCAGTGCAAAAGGTGAGTATTAGCTCACTTATTTGCAATGGCAAATCAAAGTACTCACAGTACTATGTATTGTGAGCACAGCTCAACACGCAGTCAAAAATATTTTACCAATTACCATTAACACTCCGCAAGATAAATCCCAATGAATTCTTAAACTCCCGTGGATTTACGAGCCGTTTGCTTGGTACGAGCCATTTTTTTTTTTTTAACTGTGGACTTCTCCCAGGGGTCCCCATGAGACCGTGACTGTGGGTCTGGGGCCCCAAAAGTTTTACTGCCTATGGGCCTCCACGGTGCTTAATCCGGCGCTGATACCAAGTACCACACAATTACGCAATGTGACAAAACAAAGGAAGACAGGATCAAACTAATAATGGAAATAATGAAGGTAGACAAATATGACAGACGTCAACTACTCTTCCTAGACGGAAACTTTAATAAACATTTGGTAAGACAAATAACGGACTATATAACGAGGACACTTATAAGGTGTGGACCACTAATGAAGGTTAGGGAATAGTTTAAATTTAATTTAAAATTTGATCTGAAATTATCTTTTCTTATATATATATATATATATATATATATATATATATATATATATATATATATATATATATATATATATATATACATATATATACATATATATATATATATATATATATATATATATATATATATATATATATATATATATATATATATATATATATATATATATATATATATATATATATATATATATTAATGACATTTCTGTGAGGGGGAAGTACATATGAGGACGCCATAGGGCTAAATCACAGGGCGCTACGCGAAGTGAGCAGGCCTATGGAAGAGTTTGGAAAACACCACTCAAATATCTAAATATTTAATTTATTATTCTTCTTGATAAATGCACATAATTCTTTTCTCTGGATACGAAATCCATACTTTATCTGCCATGGTTATCTCCCGAAATAGTCATGACTCCCATTTAAGGGAACTTAAACGAGTTTGGAATATTTTTTAATTTTAGTTATAATAAATAAGTAAAGGCCTTACAAATTGAGACAGAAACTGTACAACCAAATAAATTCGTACAGATCTTGTCTCAAGAAAGACGGACCTAAGGAACTAAATAGTATTAGATGAATTGAAGAACACTAAATATTTAAATAAATACACTTCAATTTATACAAAATTCTAAATTAAATTTATAATAAATTAAATTAAATACTTTACAAAAAAAATGTATTCCCTTTTATACAAGACATAAAGTAAGACAACTGGTACAAATCTGAACGAAATGGCTTTCATTTACAGAAATACAAGGTACTACCTTATATAGCAAACAGACAAATAGCAACAACACAAATAGCAAACACAAGGAAATAAGAGACCTCTAGCCATGGTCAAAACAAATAATACAAGTAGACTACTCGTGTGGGTAGATCAACTCCCACCTAGTAAGGATCTACATAAGTAACACTAGGGATATTTAAATACCCCAAATCAAAATATATAACCCCGATAAAAAGGGGAAAAATTAAATGGGAATTTAAATTAAAAAAAAAAAAAAAACAACATACGTGGGGGCGCACAAACATACATAAAAACTTTTAAATTTTTTTTTTTTTTTGATTTAGGGGTGGGGGCATCTGTCTGGTGCCCCCCCCCCCCCAAAAGCAAAGCATTAACGATTTAGCCATTCAGGCTCAAATAACCCACTTATATATAGTTATTTGTTAATATAAGTGTGCTGTCAAATGTATTAAGGTAAAAAAAAATCGGAAATAAGCGTGGTCAAGTACGTGCACGATGGATATCAATACCTTTTTTTTTTATAAATAGTGCCGAGAAGCTTAAAATTTTTTGGCGATGCGAGTTTGTAAAGCCCGTCTTCACACAGCTGCAGATGACGCGCAATTCATTCTACTGATGAATAAACATAACATTAGTTAAAGTTATTTTAATAACACAAGGTTGATCATTGGAATATTTTTACTTTTATTTTGCACTTTATATTTCACTTAAGGGTCGTCCATTTAGTACGTACGCAAAAATAAGACAAAACTTGACCCCTCCCCCCTTGTACGCATGCATACTTTTTACACACACACACACACACACACACACCCTATGCGTACGTACGTATGACTGACCCTCCCCCCACTCTTATAGAACTTCCAATATTTCATCCACGCAGAAATGACACAGGATTAATAATATTCAAATGTTTAATGAAACGGAGTAAAACTGACAGTCCTCAGCTGCTGTATACATAAAAGAAATAAGTTCCATGTTATTAAACCTTTAAAAAGGTCAGACAAACGCCGACTGAACCCAGTCAAACAGGTTGCGTATAATACGAATTTCAGCAACAAGCTTAACGTAAAGCTGAATCACAACAGCATTAGCTGCACTATGCTGGGCCGCTGTCTCAAATATCCACAGCCTCGCTGACGTCATCATGCAGGTTTTGTTTCAAGTTCTCAGTGTCGGTAGACTCAGTAGTGTGAACGCTTTGGTGTCGTCTTACACTGGTCTGCGACGAGTGATACACGCCGCACACAGGACATGTGCATGATTAACATAGAAATTTCCAATTTAGTATACCTACTAGTTTGAAAGCTGAAACGATGGAGCATTTACCCCACCCCCGTTTCTTATGCATACGTACATTGTCAGTAGACCCCCCCCCCCCCATACGCAAGCAAGCGTGCGCATTTGGGTTACCCCCCCCTCCCCCTCCATGCGTACGTTAAATGGACGACCCCTTACACACCACATCTCTTTGATCGCTGAGCTAATCAATGTTGTCCTTACCTGCTCAACTAATGTAAGGTTACCTCTCAACAGGAATAACAATTGCTCGGCGCCAATCCGGCCGGCGCCAAAACGTCCTGCTTCGCTCTGCTACATCATGTTTGATGAATATTTCTAAGTGTATGGGTATCAACTCCATTAATTGTGTCTGTTATTGAGTAACATAAATAATATGTATTTTTATGTCAACCACTGGAGAATATTCTTGCTGGATTTAATTATTTGTTTAACATCACATCATCATAAACAACTAAATTATTAATAAATCCATCAAGTTCATCAACACTCGGCACTTCATCAATATCTGTTATAAAAATCAATGATATCATTATTTTCATTTAATAAAAAAATTAAAAATAGTTAAGTACTTCAAAGCATCTCTGATCATCTGTAGATGGTGCAACTAAATACAACTTGTCCCACTTGAGCCATTTCATTATAAAATTAAGTAATAATTGTGTCTTTTGATTTCCAGATGGACCTTGTATTATCATTCTGATAGAATTTGGTAGCGCTGAATGATGTTTTACTGGTTCTTGCTTTCGTGTTGCTGAAAAATCAATTAAATCCATATTATAATTATATGGATTTATATTGTTTACATTGTAAAATTAAAACTCCAGTAACTGATTTAGCCACGGTTACAACAAAAAATAGAAAAATAGTATATTGTGAAAATAATGTTTTTATGTGGGAAGAGAAAATTTTCGTTTTCACCTAAAATTTAGCGTAAAAGGTGGTGGTGATATTGCTACATTAATGTTTAACTTTCCAAGAACTCAGTGGGCTAAATCCCAAGAAAAAAAATATCTTCCTGGATATAATTATTGTAGTCCTGGAACCAAACTTGATACCCGACTGGATATTCAGGATACCAGGTGAGTATCCAATAAATAAAATTGATAAAGCATGTCACGCTCATGATGTAGCTTATAAAAGTAAAAATCTGCAGCAACTACATATTGCAGATATAAAACTAATTCACGTTAAATTCCATTATTAAAAAAAATCTTTCAAAGAATCATTAGCATATTCGGTTGGTTAGATCCGCGATGACTAGCATTAGGGGCTGGTAATTAATTACCCGATTATTATTATATAATGGAATCAATTTATTACAGCCCAAAATGATATCGGAAAGGTAGAGCAAAGATGGATAAACTCAGCAGGTGTCAAACGTTCTACCGCTGCAGCGTGGTTAGCACGACGGGCAATATGGTAAATTTATCTACCACCTCCTAAATGAATTCAGTACACACATTTCGATGTCAGTGTTCCTAACGAAGTTTATCAGACAGATGTTTTATTTTATCACATGATACTATCAAAATTGGTAGACGTCAAATAACGTACAAATACGCGTTGACTGTTGTTCATGTGGCGAGTAGATATGAAGCAGAGCCGTTATCGACAAAGACAGAAACAGAAGTTACTTTTGAACGAATTTATCATACAGGATCTGTACCACAAGGTGGGCTACGATGGTCACAGGTCGATTCTGGCGAGGAATTTCTGGATGCAGTATCGTCGTTGATGAAAAGACAATGTCAGGATCAGACGAGGATATACCGCTATTCATCGTGATCAAGCAATTGTTGAACGATTTAATCGAAATCTTGCTAAGCGATTATTTCGATATCAGTTTACGAAATAAATAATTCAGGATACGAGATCTCGAGAATGGGCTGCAAGAATACCAAGTGTGATAAATGCATTAAATAATGAAATTACTTGAATAACCAGCCTGAAACTTATTAATGCATTACAAAAAATATATACCAATACAATGACGTGCTTTTTGTATGTTATCGTAAGATACTTGTATGTGCCGGATGAACTTGAAGGTGGTAAGAAAGAAGAGCGACTGCACTTATCTGGAGTGTTATTAAACATACCATGGTAAGATCAACGGGTAGACCTGCAATATACAGATTAGATTCAACTGCTCCTTAACGTGGGTTTGTACGTGAACAATTAAAAGTAATACCCGAGGATACACAATTACCACCGTCTTCACTTGACTAGCACCTCTACGTCTATTACAGTCAAGACAGGTCAACATCGTATTTTAACGAGTATGGCAGAGACTACTATCTTTTCTATCAATGGTAAATTGTCTTGGATCATTATTTGAATACTGCCACAGCATTATTGTGTTACAGCTCACACAATGATTATGTTGTTGTTTCAGCGCGTTGATAAATTCAGCATCAGTATCAAAGTAGCAATTTTTTTAAGGTTACTTTGTTTATAATTAGCGAGTTTCTTTTCTTACTATATCATTGTCACAAAAAAATATCGCCAGTGGTGCGAGTAAAATTTACAATAACCCTCCGCAACTGAGATTATCTTCTAATTCTAGAAACTGCGAGATAAACTAAATTTGACCACTCGATACGATCATCAATGTTACGTATAATTGATTTAAGTCATTTATTTTTAAATTTGTTTGCTTGTTAGATTCAAATTTGGCATTTTAAGTTTAAGATTCGTTCATTGGGGGGGGGGGGTGACCTGTACTTTACAGAATAAATACCAGGTGTTGACCTCATTTCTGACCTGGCTAGAGAGTTGTAAACAAGCTTTTAAAATGATTGGTTGGTTCCAAGGACATTTTGGAGCTTTGTATAAACATCTTTCTATTTTTAGTTGGGTCATATACGTGAGTTTTTGAACGTAAATTTGTTCTAAAAGATTCTAGAAAATCACGTAACCCCTTGTTTACGTAAAAACAGGTATATAAATTATGTTTTGAGAGCGAACTATTGAGTAGAACTTGGGCTTTTAGAATATTAAGTTGTCTTTTTGAGTTATTTTACATTACCTTGTATTGGAAATTATTTCAATTCGTTTGGATCAAGAGGAAATATTTTGTTATTTATCTGGAAAAGAATTGTGCTCATATAATAATATTATCAAGAACTGACTTCATCAAGTGACATCGTCTACCATCTTGGATACTTCGCTGGGATTCGAACTTGGAATTATTTGCACATTTTATTACCAGGACTTTTACAATTTCTCTAGTGGATAATATTTTAAATTATTTTTAGAATTGATTCTTAAAACCGTAAGTTTATTTTTCTTTTCTGGAAAATATTTGTGCTCAATAAATTGTTTATTAAGTTTTTACAAGCTTGTTATTTTCACTCTTTCTATGTTGCTGTTTATTCGAGCCTAAGCACGTAACATCAATAATCCAAAGAGCTGTATCAGAAATAGTTATTCTTTGAGATGAGCGGATTGTCATTGTATATCCTAGCGTCCATGAAATTTTGTCTTTTAACGCATCTTTAACTGACAGGAACTAGAACAATATCATTTATCACAAGATTCTGTTTTTCTGACGACCCTGTGATATCAGCATCAATGTTCTGTCGTTGCGTATCTGCTGATCGATAACACAACGGTACAGGCATCTCGGAAAACTTTTCTTTATGTAACTGAAATAATTGCTACTGAGGTGTATCACGAACTATCTTTCTACTTGCCGCTATCAAATCGTTTTTTCTCCACAGATTCCAAAAATATTTATGGAAGTTTCTGCATTTATTTCACGCATTATTTTACACTGGATTGATTTGACTGTAATCTGATCAATTTCTCAAATACTCTTAATTCTGGATCAAGCTCACCATATTCATTAATTTTCTCTTCGTAATAATCTACAAACTTTTTTTAACCATTCGTGCGGTAATAATGTAACAAATGGTAGTGTTTGACCGTAATCGCCACGCCTTATCACCGCAGTATTCTTTAATAATAACCAATCAAGAAACATTCTAAAACATCTAGCAACACTGCATATTTCATCACAAATTATTATTTTCGGTATATATTTCTCGTCCATTCGATCAGGACTCCATGCGTCACCCTTGTACTTAAAGAAGCTGTGCTAAGTACTTGATTACACTCGTCGTTGTTTAATTTCTCTTGCGAGTCTGTGTGTAAGTGTTGAAACAACCATATCATCCGAACACTGTCTAAATGATTCGATAACTCAAGTTGTTTTACAGCAACCACAATGTCCATTTAGATGAATCGGATATAGATGGCGCAGACGATAATTCTGATATCTGATAATTTCTCCTGATTTTATCAATTAAAAAATCTTTGATTTCAACATCTACGAATTTAGAATAATTATATAACATTTCTTATTTTATTCTCCACGAACCCCACGGTGCATCAGTACTTGTAAACTGAGTCGCTAATTCTGTATTTTTTCCCCTCGATTTAAAATGAATCCGTTGCAACTCTGACTGCAGTGGTAGGGAATCTATTTATCATCTATAGCAAGTTTATAGAAACATAATAGAGCATAAACGATATTATATAGGTATACTGAGGCGATAGAGCCAACAATTGTACCTAACCGTGTTCCGTTAGTCAAGTAAGCATTTTTTGTCGACTTACAAATATATTTCTCTTTGTTGAATCTGCGATTATAAAATCATATTCAGCAGCATCTAGAATTAGTTGTGCATAATGTCGCTTATGATCATATACACCACCTTGAGTAACTTTACCAATTAGTCTTCTACGGAGATCCTTTGCGGTTTTGTCATCATCGTTGGTAACCAAACATCGGTCTGCTTCCGATATGACATAATTGCCTCACTAACAATCAGCGATTTCAGTATTTTACAAAATATCATATACCGTAAAAAAAACTATTAGTGTCCAACGTTTTTCTGAAAAAGGCCTACCAAACCAAATAAAACAGATCGGATGGAGCCTCTTAGCAAACTCGAATGATACAATACGAGCAATCCGGTTAGATCACAATCGGGTAGATGTCCATTATTCGATACTCTGGTCATTTTATGACCGAGATATCCAAATCTTTTAAAATATCCATTCTCCGTATCAAAGAAAACTTACCGGATAACACGCAACCATATTCACAGAAATAACGTCGTTGTGGTCATATTTTGTACAGTCGACACCACTTAACTGCACATCAGTTAACTGCACACGCCGGAAAACTGCTCGTAGTCACGCCGGTCCGGTTTTTTCCCAATGGGAACAAACTTCAGATAACTACACTTCGCTTAAATGCACACTCCGGATAATAGCACGATAAATTTCTGCCAATGGCATTTCAATACAATTTTACTCCGGTTAACTTCACAATGTATATTCATGATCAGTTATTGCCAGTCCACTGCTGTAGTACTTCAAATAAGCCGACAATTAAGTCGGTAAATGCGACTTTGTAAATGATTGACATGTAAAGGAAGCCATAGGTGGTAAATGCATGTATATCCGCACCCGCTAGGGAGCAATAGCGTGGCAAAAATCATAGTACAGCATGGAGACATAAACCGTTCGGGTTTGAATGATTCCATAACAAAAAATGGATGGTTGGAAATATGGAAAATGTGCAACGGAATTCAATTTAAACGGCAACACGGCGAAAAACAGGATGCAGACGACTTTGGAGCTGAATACTTTTTATGTGGGAGATGGCCCATCAATGTCTGACAGCAGTTTTCGAATAAAAAGCGATCTATATAATTTCTTGAGATTCGCTATAATTCCTTGATCCATTGGTTGAATCAGTGAAATTGAGTTCGGAGGAAGAAAAACAAGCCTAACATTTAAGTAAAACTTTAAAGAGTGGATTCTAATCATTGTTTATATTTATTCTTCACATATATTCGTGCCGTGCTGATTTAAAGCTGTACTGTACCGTACTTCGGTTAACTGCACACTCCAGTTAACTGCACAGTCTCGTGACGGGTCCGAAGGTGTGCTGTACCGGAGTCGACTGTATTCCACAATCCACCTTGTCCGTATTCACAGCAACTTAATTGTGCGTCTTCCAGAAGTTCAAATCGTGTTGGTTTCCATGAACTTTTCTCTCTTGCAAAGTGTACTGCAACTGACGGAACTGTAAACCAATTTGTTAGTAATTGCTCAATATTCTCTGTTGAAAATTTCTGCGCAAGATTTTTCATTTTTTCATGAAGAGATTCTTTACGATATATTTCGCAGTCTTACAAATTGTTAAAACTTACTTTTTCTTTCATACGAATACTTCCATCTGATCTAATAAGTTCATCGTCGTTTTCATAACTATGAATTAGCCATATTGACACAGGATCGTTTTTAGTTATTTCGTGAATAAAATCAAACACGTTTCTTCCAGAGTCTTTGTCTGGGTAAAATAGCACGGTTCGATCTCGTGTAAATATTGTTTTAGCTATAGTCCATGCGTGGGCATTATGATATACGATATTTATTGAAGTTCCTCGATTTTTATAATGTTTCGAATCGTATGAAATCTTACAGATTATAGCTTTTACTGTTATTGGAAAGTTTAGTATTTTTTCTAACTTAGATACATCATTAATTGAAGTTCAGGTATTTTTAACTAATTCAGCCAACTCGTTTATTTATCTACGTCTTAGATCAGTTAACTCGTTGCTACGTATCGCGTTTGTAAAATGTTCGATTACTCGTTCGGCTACACAGTTTAGTTTTTAAAATTTCATCGGTTTCAGATTAACAACATTGTGTTTTTCATTTATCAGATAAATTCCGGAAATAACTGCAGTTACAGGATACGCTTTTTCATAATACGGTTTGTCGATACCAGTCTAGATTCGTGGAAATTTGTACTCAGTATGAATGATTTGTTTTTGTTATAAAGAACTTGATTATATTTGTCACGAATAATCCAATTATCTGTTTCTGCTTGTATAATAAATTCTACTATGAAAAAAATGTTTTCGATTATCGAGATAGTTAATTATATTTTTATATTATATTCTATCAAGATTAAATTTATCTTTAGAAGGATTGATTTTGGATAATTTCTCAAACTCCTCCATATTATAATCAAGACAAATATTTAAATAAAGAAAATATTGTCCATGGGTCTTTAACATCTTGTAATAAATCCTGTATAAATGAATTATGCGGACATCATTTGCAAAGTGTACGGAGAGGAAGTTTAAAACCGTGTTTACGATGTGTTGATGGAGTTAGAGGGAAAAATAGCAGTTGTTTTTGTAATGTGTCGTTAAAGATATTGAGAACTTAACAGATATTATGATCACAGAAACAACGACAGTGACAAGGCTATAAAAATGTAGAAGATTATTTGTCTATATTCTCAAGAAATAATTGAGACAAATGATGATTTAAACAAATAATATTATTATAAATGCGCTAAGAGTTTTTAAATCATCCAATAAGTGGGTGCCAAGCCCAGCCTCGAAACTTAGCAGGTTAAAACCAACCCATCCCACCATGTCACCACATGTTGGGTGCTCATTTTGCACTCTCCCGGGATTGACTTTTGGTCGGAGGGTTTGTAAAATCTGTTGAGCGTAGAGAATGTCTCCTGTATATGATGTGATGCCCTTAATTAAGATGTATGTACTGTGCTGTCCTTAATTAAGATATGTTTTATCCTTCTGGACATGCTAAGATGTCATAAGGTATCTTAGTGGTTCATATGGGGTTGTATATAACTGTAAATATGTAAATGATGTATATTTAATGCTGTAACTACACGTCAAATTTATATTTAAGTTAATTAAAACTACATGTTGTGCCGTACTTAGATTAAGATTTATATAACTGTAAATACTATATATATATATATATATATATATATATATATATATATATATATATATATATATATATATATATATATATATATATATATATATAATACTTTAAATACGCTTCAATAACGCTTTAAATACAATTCAATAACGCTGTTAACTCAAAATTAACGTTCAAAATCTTGTTTACGCAAATGTCCCTCATACCATGACCTCTGATTTTCACATGGGGATCACGTATATCTAAAGATATATTTATTTTAAAATGAATTATGAAATAATATAATTTCTGATATTTCAAATTTAAAAGATGAAGGAATACAAATATATGATAAACTAATTCCTGAAAAATTCTTTCTGAATACTTGCAACAGCTTAAATCCGAAGATAAATATACGCTGACATCAGAATATAAATTCGTCAAAGAAATTCAACAAAATGGATTTGCTTAATTAGCGGATGATATAGAATTAAAAAGAATGGTACCTCTTTTTCTGACTAACCAACTGGCTAAACTTTCTTTAAGAGATTTTAATTTATTTTATAGAATTTAAAGCATGAATCAACTTCACATCTGCGATCTGTGTTGTAAATCATTACTCCTATACGCTACATCATGAAATGTGACATGCTCGGTCAATCGTGTTTATCGGATCCTCACCAGGGTTTGGTTGATCTTGTTTATCGAGTCGAAGTCGAGTTCCAGGATCACAATAATTATTTCTTTGTAAATATTTTTCTCCGGGAAATTTTGACACTAACGTTGCAATGTCACCGCCATCGTTACGTTGAATTCTCGGTAAAAATAAAAATTTCTTTCTACCACATACAGAACATTTTTCACCGTACGCTATTTTTTAATTTTTTTTTTGTAACCGTGGACAGATCAGTGGTTGGAGTCTTAACTCGGCAGCGCAAACAATATAAATTCATATATATATATATAATATAAACATGGATGTAATTTATTTTTCAGCGACACGAAAACAAGAATCAGTAAAACATTCAGCACTACCAAATTATATCAGAATGATTATCATAGGTCCATCTGGGTGTGGTAAAGCACCTATCAAATACAATTTGTCCCATTTCAACCATCTCATTATCAGATTAAGCAATAATTGTGTTTTACTACACCCAGATGGACCTATGATAATCATTCTGATTATCATCCGTCGATGTTCAACGATGTTACGAAGTTCTTAAAGATGTTAACGAAAACGCAAAATTATTAAATGAAGGTAATGTATAACATATATTAATGATGCACCATCCGTTGATGATATTGATGGATTTATTAATAATTAGTTGTTTACGACGACATAGTGCTGGACAAACAATAAACTCCAGCTAGAATGTTTTCTCGAGGAAGGCATAAAAATACGGATGTTATTTATGTAACGCAAAGATACACTCAAATTCCGAAAGTGATCAGAGCTAACTGTAATCTTTTTGAGGTATTTAACGGTGTAAATACATATACACTTAGAAATATTCATCAGACTTGGTGCGCTGCAGACATGGACATCAGTAAATTAAAAAACTTTTTTTTCACGAGCACAAGCTACCCCACATAGATTTATAACAATAAATTTACATGAACCTAGATCAAAAGACCGTACATGAATTGATAAAATATTTGGATAACCGGAAGACAAATTTACAGCAGCAGAGGGGGCCGGACCTCCCGATGTAACCATCATTTTACCGAGAAAGCTTTTCCGAGTCCCATCGAGGTCTCTAAGAAATGGTCTGTTGGCCCCCTCTGCAGCTTTCTGAAATATAACCATTTCATTTGGATCTACATTTGTAAGATTTAGTAATTCGGATAATTCGACATTAATGATTTTTTACACTCTTTTGATATTCCGTCGGTGTTTGGTTTTTTCGAGAGGGATCAATAAGAATTTTTTTCTGCTGTCTTGTTCCACTGTTAAGACGTCCTTTGTTTTTTTTTTTTTTAATAAACCGCCATCACGTGACTGCCAGTCAACCTTGTTTTTGTCACGATGTTATGAGGTGGGCTCACCTTCTCTGCTGCTCCAATTGGTCAGGTTTTTTTTTTTTCTCTTCATTTTATATATGTATTATTAATTCATTGCATATTCAGAAGCAGATTGTGTATAATCTGGCAAAACTCATTTTTTCCTTTTTATTAACTGCTAAAGTCTGCGATTTGGACTAGATGAAGAACATTTTTTTGAGCAAAGGGACAGCCGTTTTATGAGTTCTCTGCTTTTGACATTGCAGATCTTCCACATTTACTACATGTGGACATACTTCAGAATTAATTTTACTATATGTTCTCTACATATATTTCTCTGTACTGACCTTTCAACTGTGTGATAATCAATACAAATTATGTTAATCTAAAATACCCCCAAAGATGACTTCACGGTGAAGTTCTTGTCAAGGGTTCAACGGCATTTTTGTTGAGAAACTGCTCTGTAAACAACAGCATGTAAACAGAACACAGATTTCATTTCCGGATCATCACCAAGGCCGTATTACTCAATGTGCACTATCGCCAAATTACACACAGACAACCCCCATCTGAAATCATATTCTCAAGAATAAACAATTACCTTTAAATCCCTGCTAACAATGCATCAATATAACTCTTCTATCACCACCAAAATGAGAGAGGAAAAAATGTTCTAAAAATAGACTAGAATTACATTTGTGGGGTGAACTGTAAATAATAAGTGTGATACGATACCATGTAGAGATCAGTGCTTTAGGTATCACGGTACCAATTGTTTTTCCATAGACCTCAATGCTAATATTTGGAGAGATAAATATATTTTCTATCCTAATTTAGCGTGCATCTGATACACTGTTATAGAGAACAATGTTAGATTGTCAATTTGACGATGACAAAACCAGGTACTCCATTGCATTTAAGAGAGATAACTCTGCTGGAACTAGACAGGGGTATGAGTTATCTAGTCACAACATACCTATTTTCAGTTATGTGTATTACATTTTCAAAAAATCATAAAAAATACAAAATTTGATCTATTTAGGAATTAGCATAAATTCACATGTTGCCAAGAGGCTAAACTTTTTTTTAAGCCTAACAGAAAGTACAACTCTTACATAATCCACCAATCATAGCTAGTGTTCTTGTTTATTTCTAATTGTAATGGACCCTATACCTTAAGCTCCACCCACATGGACTTGCACAATTGGTACCGTTATACCTTTAGGTGTTGGGTTTCTGAAGCCCACTTCCTGAAATACCCCCCTCCCCCGAAATGTACAGTAACTTGTCACTTGATTTGACCATAATTTTATTATTGAGCTCATTTATTCGGTATTCTGCACACATTGATGTAAATAGACACAGACTTTTGGTGCCCTTTTAAGGCAAATCATGGCCTGTTTCATATTCTGGACCCTCCTCTGCCCACCCCCACCCACCACATGACTTGATCTGGCCATGATACTTCATCACATTCAATTGTGATCATTAATTCAAAAAGTTAAATTGACTAAATCATTCAGAATTGTTATTTTAACACAGGTAGTGCTGTGTTGTTTTTGCATGACCTTGTTATCTATGCTGATTTGTGTATGACTTCCCCATCTGCATATGCTGCATTATTTCAGAACAATACAGACTTTTTTTTAGCCAAATCCATAACCAGATTCAAAACATGTATTTATATTAAGATTGGGGTGAAATTGACAATGCATATATGCATGCAGATTGCTAGCACTTAAAATGTGAATGAAATTGATGTATTCATGGTTACTATAGCAACCAAATAGAGAAAAAGGGTGGAACATGTTTTGATGTAAAAGATACAAACATAATGTGGACACAGGTAGTTACTATTTTTCTACATGTTCATATTTCATTACTTTTAGTCTTGTTTGATGATTCAAACTTACTTTACTTTCCTAACATGTCAATAGATTTCAGCATGTTACAATTTGGATGGTGCAATATTTCTTTAGTATTATTATTCACAAATGGTCTCCGTATAAAATACAATTTTATTCACTTTTTTATAGTTAATTGATAAAGGAAACAAGTCTAATCATATTGAAAATGATAATGATTTTAAATTTACTATAGTTGCCTTAGCAACCAAAAGTGATGTTAGTATTTCAAAGGTTTAAAAGACTAATTTTACTAATATAGCGCCTAATCTTTAGAAGCTCTAAGTGCTTTACAACATCTCTAATGATAAGAATACAAAAAACAAAAAACAAAAACAAACACCATGAAATTTGAAAGCAAAAAATGCTGAAAATACTGAAGGTAATAGTGTTGGCAGAATTTTTTATCCACATAAATACCACCAGATTATTAATTTTTCAAAGAACTCGATGTTACCAACCTGTTGTAATTATGAAGGTAAAATACTAATTTTTATAAATGTAGAACAAATTATATTGGCTATGTTTTAGCATGAAGAGAATATACCGTTTATATCATTATGATTCTGCTTTTAAAATAAGGAATATAAAAGAGTGAGAAGTAGTAAACTTTATAAAATTCAACAAATATTTATGATACAAAGTGAGAAATTTAATTTTTTTTATTAAAGGTTTTGTGAATTAAATCCCAATCATCACAAGTCTTAATAATTACAGTTTTGAATAAACTCTAATAGTATTTTTAAAAAAATCCAACGTGGAAGGTGTTTATATGCCTATAATGGCCTATATCACAGTGATGTGCCAACAGTCTTGTTGAATTATAATAATAGTAGCCATAAATATATCCTTTTTTAAATTTCACTTATCAAATTCTCTATGTTCAAAAATATTTTTCTAGTGAAATTTAAAGAAATAAATTCAGTCCCAAATTTAAAAAACTGAATACAAAAATAGTACAGTCTTACAGTAATATAGGCTATAGCAGCAATAAATAATATTCCCAATAAACAAGATTATACAGTACTGTACTTGGTCTCAGGTTCACAATTAGCAATTTCTATAAAAAGATATCACCTAAAGTTTTATTCTGGAAGGTGCTTAATATTTGCAAGATAAAATCTTAGTTATAGTTTAAAAGTTTATTACTAAAATAATAGTAGAAAATGTAGTAAACATAATTTTTCTTGACTCGGGCCAAGATAATAATCCTAATAGTCAAACCATACTCACAGAGAAAAAAATCTCTTTACAGAATTTAAAAAAACACCCATTCAGGTCAGGTAGAAATCAACTTGATTATGGACAAGATCAAGTCCAGAATACTATTATCCATAGCATGTAACGAATAAACAAAACAAACAATGCAAATTATATATACATGTAACAAAGTCAAACTAATGGAAAACTCATTTTCGTGATTTGAAAATTGTTGAAAGGCAGAAATCTTACATATATTTAGGAAAACATACTATTAGTTGCTGCCAAGAATAAATCTGACAACTACAAGTATCTCTCTATATATATGACAAATGTAATAATTGAAATAAGATCCATTTGAAGGTTTATCATCGACTACAGTGGAGTAAGTTTTTATCACATCATGTAAAATGAAACAAAAATAAACTTTTCTTTTAAACAATAAAAAAAGAATCTCTTCAAAAGGTTAGGATTTAATTAGCAAATTTAACAACCTTCTAGACTTCATGTCATTTTATTTTTGCCAGCTCTACTACTAAATCTCTTTTGCATCCTTTACAATTTATCAACTTGCATACTGAATGCACATCAATGGTATTCTGTACATTATACATTTGATTTCTTACATAATTTAAATTGTTATTTTTAATACATCTTCTATTGTGCAGCTAGTTCAAGCACATCTGTCAATGGTCTACCAAAGTGATTTATTTATTTCAGTTACTGTAGTGTGAGCACAACTGTCAATGGCCTAATATACATGTACATATTTAATTTTGTAATATTCTAGTGAAAGAAATTTACATAATGTCAGGTATAGCAGTATTTTCATAGCAATTCATTTACATTTTATTTTTAGAGTGGTGTACTTTTTTCGGACACATGATACAAAAATTATCCAAGTGTGCTCTATGATCTTTACTGCCAAGTGAAGCTGAAATCAGCAACAGTATGAACACTGAGATCGGAGTTAGGAACACTGGATAGGAGCTTTTGTGTCAGTACAAATGTATACAAGTGACATTGGTTGTCTGGTATCACTTTAGTGGAGCTGTAGGTATGATATGCCTTATTGTCAATATTACAGAAAGTTCTAGTGTTAATTAAATTATTTCTAATTGACTATACATTGAAGATCAAAAAAGTGATTTTTTCAGTGATTATAATTTGAAATCTGCCAAAACAATTTGAAATAAAGTAGAATTCTCAGTTGATAGGTGACAACCTTAACTTTCAATTGCCGAATTAAGGATCAAGCATGGCAGTTTATTAACATGGTTTAGTAATGATGATTTAAAGGTTGTTGATATGGAGTGACATTAGTATTTCATTGATAATACAGTATAAAAGTCTTCCTCATTATAATAACTTTCAATAACAGTAACTGACTTATTAACAAATACTGAAAATGTCACGAAAATTGGATGGGAAATACTGAACTTAACACTACTTGAGTTAAATATGTTTCACAGTTTCAGTTCAAGGCTAAAAGGTGTTTTGATTAGTTTTCTAGTGTGGCTGAAAGTATATAATCAAACACATTTAGTTGACCAGTTTTATTTGCAATGTTGTCAAATTTGCCATTCAATCAGTTTTAAGCTATGCCTCCTGTTTTTCTCCTTTTTGAACTATTTGTTTTGTTTCCTTTTTTCAAACACAATAGGAGCACACACAAAAAGAACGGAGTGGAAGAAGCACAGCAGAACAAATATTAAATCTTAGAGTTCTGTGTGAAAAGTACTCACAACATTAACAAGACATCTATCATGTTCATAGGTTTCAAACTGGCTTTTGACAGAGAGTGACATAGGCATTGTGGGCCACAATGAAGAAGTACAACATGGGTCAAATGTTGACCAATATCATCAAGCAGCTGTATGCCAAGGCTACCAGGTTCTGTGGGGGACTGGTTCAAGACAACAGTTGGAGTATGTCAAAGCTGTCTCCTATCACCCATGCTTTTCAACATCTACTTAAAGTGCAGCATGAGTGAAGCCCTGGAAAACCACTGTGGGACAGTCAGCATTGGAGGGTGTACTCCGCTTTGCAGACGACATTGATGGGCAGGCAGGCAGTGAAGATGAGCTTGCCACCTTAGTGAAGAACCTGAATGAAAATCTTCCAGATTTGGTATGGAGATAAGTTGCAGAGAAGACAAAACTGATGAAAAATAGTGGCAAACAAATCTCAACCAAGATAAAAGTCAGAGGACGGGAACTGGAAACAGTGGGCCAGTTGAAATATATTGGTTCCATAATCATCGAAGAGGGATCGAGAGCAGAAATTTTGTCATGAGCAGCACAAACAATGGCAGCTATGTCAAAGCTAAGACCCATTTGGAGAAGACAAGAATATCTGTCTGAAAACTAAAATCAGACTATTGAGAGCACTAGTCATCTCAGTCTTTTTGTATTCATGTGAGGCCTGGACCCTGACAGCAGAATTACAATGAAGAATCCAGGCACTTGAAATGAGATGCTTCAGAACCATCCTTGGCATCTCTTACATCGACCACATCACAAATGAAGAAGTGCATAACACCATCAGGCACAAAGTAGGCCATTATGAAGACCTCCTCACCACTGTCAAAAAGAGAAAGCTGAAATGGTATGGCCATGTCACTAGAGCTAACAGTCTATCCACAACAGTAATGCAGTTAAGTGTCCAGGGCTACAGAAGGTGAGGTACACAGAGAAAAAAGTGTACTGATAACATGTTACGTGCTTAGGCTGGAATAAACAGTAACATAGAAAGAGTGAAAATAACAAGCTTGTAAAACTTAATAAACAATTTATTGAGCACAAATATTTTCCAAAAAAAGAAAAATAAACTTACAGTTTTAAGAATCAATTCCAAAATTAATCCAAAAATAATTTAAAATATTATCCACTAGAGAAATTGCAAAAGTCCTGGTAATAAAATACAAAGCTCCATAATGTCCTTGGAACCAACCAATCATTTTAAAAGCTTGTTTACGACTCTGAAGCCAGGTCAGAAATGAGGTCAACACCTGTTTATTTTGTAAAGTACAGGTTACCCCCACCCCAATGAACTAATCTTAAACTTAAAATGCCTAATTTGAATCTAACAAACAAACAATAAAAATAAATATAAATGACTTATATCAAATATACGTAACAAACATCACATAATGGATCAGGAAACATTTTGCGGAGAGATATGCATTGGTACATGATTGAGACAAGTGGAGGGAACTGGTCAGATGTTCAGCAACACAGTGCCTCAATGACCACACTAGGTCAAGAGACTGATGATGATGATGTATTTGAGCCTGCTTGACTTATATTTAGAGATGATGAATATGAACTTAAACACAAAGGGACCTAAAAGATGCTAATATGAGTATTGAACAAAATTATTTGTAAATAACAATTTCTTTATTAATACTTTTTCAATCTGTCTGTCTGTATGTGCCTGATTCAGTTATAATTGGGGGGAAAACAGAACAAAGAAATTAAACTTAATTCAATGATTAGTATGTGTATGTAATGGCTCACACCTGTACTCCAGACATGGTCAACCAGCTCCTTAGACAAAAGCATGGAACTAATTAACATGGTGAAAGGAAACAACCAGATATCAAAAGAAATGTGTCACTCCAACTTGTGTTAGGAAGTGAAGATTACCTGCCAGGGTGTATTCTTACAGGTCTGTGGTGATCTCCCTGCTTTTACCTCTCCCATTTAGAGGTGCATTTTACATTCAGTGCAATACAGATTCATATATGGTTTAAAATATTATAACAATTGTAACTTGATTAAAATAATCATTATTCTTTTATAATCATAGTTAAAATAAGACGAGTCTCAGAGAGAGAGATATGTTGCACATTAAACAGTCCCTGGACTTTCTCTGATACTTTGGCGAATGCTAAAACTTGTCTTTATAATATTTTTGAAATGATTTTAAATTAAAATATATGCAATTAATAACAACAGAAAACAATAAAAAGTGGATTTGTCCTTCATTTTTAATATCACATTTCAGAAATGTCTGATTTTAAAGTTTTGCCAATTAATGTTTTGTTTCTATACATTTTTTAAGTGGTAAAGTATTATTCATAACATTCTCAAACAGAGCAACACAGATTTGTCCTTTTGCTTACTAATTTTTTATCTCATGGTCAAACAAGAATCGTGCAAAAACCTTTTTCAAAATTCATTTGATTATCTGTGATTTGCAGAATTATATTTTTTATTAGATGATTTTTTAAAAAACTCAGTTCACTAAAAGATATAGAAAGGAGACATGGTCTTGAAACTCCCTGGTTTTGTAATATAACTAGTTAACTTGGTACCTATAAAAAAAGTTTAAAAATTGGTGTTTCAAATTAACACTTATGAAACACTTGTCCTGAAAAATTAAAAATAAATTGTATCTGAGTAAGCATTACATTAATCATCATAAATTTATCCAGTAACCCTTAGCTCTGACCTATCCTGATCTCTAAAGCATTTTCATTTATTGGCCCAATGCCTTGATCACAATGTTGTTTTAGTGTCCATGCCATGTAATTTGTCAGAAATACATTTTAAAATAAGTAAAGTGTAACAAATTTCATTAACTGGCATCAAAGAAAGAAGCACATGTTGGGAATATTTATCTTTATTTTTTTTAAATTTTGATTTTTAAAAGAAATCTGTTTTCTTGGATTTAAAGTAGTATTTATCAAAATTGACAAGGTGGCCCATACCAGACATGTACATATTTCATACCAAAATCAAGCTTTAAATCCTGGATATTATTTCTTTAAAAATATATTTAATATTTCTACAGAGATGTAATGTATTTGTCCATTTTCTGTGATTTGCAGAATTATATTTTTTTGTAACTAGTTATATTAAAATATATTTACGAATGTGTGCATTTATGAACAGATGATTCTAATATTACTTTTTTTGTTGTTGGATGCTCTGAGCTGAATAAATAAACCATTTCATGCCATGAGATAAAAAACAGTTTAAATAGTTTTTAGGAATCAAATAATGATTTTCAATTTATTATCAATTAATCAGGTTTTGTTTCATTATAGGTTGGATTATATTTTTTTTTAAGTGATCCTGGTATATTTGTGTCATTTTAGAGTTAAAAGAAAAGAAATATTCTTTAATAATTGAATTATTCGAGTAACAGGTTTATAACTGCCATGGATTTTTAAAATGCATCATTATGTTCGAAAATTTGTTTTGTTTACGTAAACCAGTCACTTGTGTTTTTGTTTCATTTTCGTTCTGTGTCGGTAAATTTCGTGTCTCTGATATTAGGTTTCTCCCCAACCCTTCTAAATATAGAAAAATTGAACGGGTACCAAACTGCTTGGATTTTTTTTTCTTCTTCTTCTTCTTACTTCTTGTTTGGCGGGATCCAAAACATGCATGTTAAGTATATTCTCATTGGTGAACGGAATTGTAAACTTTATGTTGATTGGCGCATTGTTGTGTTACCTTAGCATCGGTCAGACAGTTGACATGTTACGGGAACAGGTACACGTACTTAATCCAAACATATTTTACCGTATTTGATGTTTTGGGACTGAATTATTGGCATTCAAGGATGAATGAAATATCTATTTGATGGTAAGTGAATCAAACGGCTGCAGTTTTTGGTTGTTAGCGAATTTGTAGACTGTGTCGAGAACAGGGTCATGTAGGTCACTAGTCATTCTTGATCTTTTTTATGTGAATTAGAGCGAATGAATGAACAAGCGAATGCCATGCGGAATGTATGAATATTTTTATGCTGACATTGGATATTGGGACTATATAATTTGTATTTTTAGGCTAACTTCGATCGATTTCCTGGGTTTCCAACGCGAGTCTGATAAAATGTTTTTTTCTTTCTTCATTTCTTCTGCAAACACTTGTCCAGAAGTATAGAATATTTTAATACATGTTAAAAACAAAAGAAACAATGTACAACCTATAATTTTTGTCAACGTTCCAAAACTTAATTTTTGTTATTGTCGGATTATCTGATTGGCTGATAAATTCGTCCCGCGCTTGTACTGTAACGATACTGACTAAATATTTAGGGGCTGATCGTACATATTCATTAAAACATGCACATATTTATAGTCAAGTTGTCAGCAAACATCTGTGTACATTTTATATACCACGAGATATTTCTTGTGGCTTTTGAGTCACCATCTGGCATCTGTTTTTCCCCCCAGTTGATATCCTTGATTTGTAAGTAAATTTGGAATAACACAACCCAATGTCCTGTGGCCATTTGAATGTTGTGCTAGATATGGTTGTTACCAAATACCAGTACATCTCATTTTTTGGTACCCTCCTCCCGCAAAAATTTACCCATATTTCTTGAAATTGTGGTGAAACAGTAACTGATATCATACAGTGATATATCTTTCATTTTATGATCGAAAAAGGTAGATATGACCTGGGAATTTCAATAATTTTTTGAAACTATTGACTTTCAATAAGTCTTATAAGAAGTCATATTATTTGTTGCGTTTTCTTTCCAAACGACATTCTTAGTACACCGTTGTTAAAGATATTGATAGAAATTTGATCAATGAAAATAACACTCCTTGGCTGTACATTAATATTTAATTGCAAGTTATATAATTTGTATTAAGTGAAATTTGAGTGTTATTTCTATCTTCTTAAGAGTAATCATCATAAAAACAATGTGTGTTTAAACCCAAATGTGCCAATCTACCATAAGAGCTATGTCTGCAAGCGTT
This sequence comes from Unio delphinus, assembly GCA_029339505.1. Taxonomy (NCBI): domain Eukaryota; kingdom Metazoa; phylum Mollusca; class Bivalvia; order Unionida; family Unionidae; genus Unio; species Unio delphinus. The sequence goes on from JAQISU010000180.1 coordinate 1,603,217, forward strand.
TCTCTGAACATCTAATTAAGTGCTGACCGTGTTTTGATAACTGACATGCGGAAGTATTTGTTGTATTGGTGCATTGAATTTAAAGCTGGTCTCCTTTGTATTATAACATTCATTATGTCTATAGAATCAAATAAAATAGGTAGAATAAAATAAAACATAAAGGCATGCAAATCCTATATACTAAAATTCTAGTGGCACCGGTTATATGTCTGTGTTACGTGCTTAGGCTCGAATAAGCAGCAACACAGAAAGAGTGAAAACTAACAAGCTTGTATAACTTGAACAATTAATTTATTAAGTACAATTACTTTCATAAAGTAAATAAACTTACAGTTTTAGAGAATCAAATCCAACATTAATCCAATATAGAATTCACAAAAATAATCCACTAATGGAATATTAAGAGTCCTGATAAATAAATGTTCTAATAGTTCCAGGTTCAAATCTTGATGATGTAATCCAAAATGGCTGACAATGTCACGTGATGCAGTTCTTGTTTAATTATCATCCAAATGAATTATGAGCACATGTTTTCTCCTCCAAATAGATAATAAATCCTCTTTCTTCAATGAATTGACATAATGTCCAGAACAAAATAATTAAAATTAAACTCAAACAGAAAATACACAACTTATATCTTAAAGCCCAGAGATTCTACTGATTTGTTCTATCCCAAACAACAGTTCTTATACTTGTTTTTCTTAAGTATACAAGTGATCACGTGATTTTCTAGAAATTGATAGAGGTTCATGGAAGGTCACAGAAAGAGACTGCCTTCAAAAAGTCACGTATTAAAAGAATGATCCAGAAGAAAAACCATCCCCAATAACTAAAAATATAAAGATGCCCTTGAAATTAACCAATAGTTTTAAAGATCTGTTTATCAATCTGAAGCAAGGTCAGATAATGAAGTAAACAAGCCAAGGTCAGCCTGTTTACAACTAGAATCTAGGTCAGCCTGAATTTTCTAGAAAGAATCTCCCAATTAATGAATATTTAACCCTAAATGACAAATTTGGATTTAACAATAAAAAAAAAAAAAAATTAAATCCAATAGCCGTAACAGTCTGTGTCATTGTATGTTGTTTTTGAGGTCACATGCACTGCTTGTTAAGCTACACAATAATGAATACTGAAGTTGTTCATTTGATGTACTCTTATACACATGATTCTGGTCATTGTAAATATCAGCACGTTTTCTCATCACTTATCAGCAAATCAAAGTCTTTGAACTTGCTGCTCAGCTATTGCGTCATATTCTTCTCCTGTACTTCAGAATGGCAACATGTACATCAGGCTGTCTTTCAGCCACTGAATTCTTTTAATGTAATATCAACATAGCTAAAATGATCAGTCGATCAACATAATTTCCCACTCAGCAGGTGGTTGAAGCAGGACTTTCAAGCCTTTAAATTTGCTGTCCAGCTATTGCATGCATACGTATGACTCCTGCGTAAGTGATTTTCTACATCCCAGATAAAAAAATATGCTTGATTGAGCGTTTCTGAGACTTCTGTAATGTACATTAAATCTTAACTCATAAATGAAGTGTTCAGGTATCTTAAAATAAAAGGAAGCACGTGTCATATTAAGAAACATGCAAGCAAGCAAATTCATCTCTACAGAAAAAGGAAAGAGAAAGAAAAGGGAGTTGATAGGAGGATACTTAACAGTACATAAAATGGTGAAACAAGTTTTTTGAAATTTTATAAAGGTCAGCTTGTTATTTCTGACTGAAAAATTTAACATGCCCCTGGGATTGCTGAACTAGCTTTAAAATATGTCAAGATCATATCCCAAGTTAAAACAGTAGGTAATAAGATATTGGTCATTTTAAGGAAATTGTGTTATACAGTGAAATCTGTCTTGAGTGAACTCTGCTGTGAGCAACCACCTGTCATTTACTGCCACAATTGTCATGCATAGATCAGTTTCATTATATAAACTCACTGTTGTCTGCGGCCACCTGCAGAACATCATCAGCGACCACAATGTTTATGACAAAAATGCATTTTGACACATCTAAGAATGGCTGTTTTGCAAAACCAATGAATACTGCTGTTTTATTTAATCTATTGTAAATATGGCCACATAGGAGTATCTGCAGACAGAGTACAGATTGTTGTAAAACAACACATACTGCATGACTAAATTGCAAAAACAGATAATACCAGTTACCTTTATTTAAACCTTAAAATTAAAGCCACAACCTATTATGAGTGTGCTATAAAAATAAAAAAAAATAATGAAATAGGCAAGTCATATGTTACAGGTCATAAATCTAGGCAAAAGTACATGTTACTAATTCCTGTAAATGCCAGTTGTAACTGTTAATTTTTTAAATGTAGCCATCAAAGTTATATAGTCGGTTTAGAGGGTTGTATTGTTTATTTTTGCTTTGTTAAACAAAACACAGTTAATACCCTCATGAGAACTTTTGGAAAGGCTTCATTGTTGTGGTCAATTAGGCAAATTTTCATGGAATCCATCCACATTGCTGAGGGGTAAATAAAAGGTGATTATATTTTCAGATTTAATTGTCACTGAAAAATGCATTTGTTTGTTTTGGTGATGTTGCAATCATTAAAACCCAAAACAAGTCATCATCTATTCACTATGGTTCAGACCTTTACACCAATCGTTTTTTGAGTTAATCTCTTTATATCATTGGTGGATTATATAAGTATTTTGGTTTTGTTTTTAAATAAATTTATCTTGTTTAAGAATGGGTTACTTATGTTTTTTGATTTTGTTCATTGGTTCGTATATTCCATATTTACCTAAACCCATATCAAAGCTACTATTACATAGACAGGATGAGTAAGTGATATAATTATAAGTTCTTGTTATTACTTTTGAAGTGTTGTTGTAGTAGGGTTTAGCATCATTTTTCAGCACAAGATATGCTATACATGGTGGCCAGTATTAATGGTGGAGGAAAACCCTGGAACGAACCACCGCCTCACGAAAAGCTACTGGCAAGCTTTCTCACACACCCATTATTTGGCCAAATCTGAGACTCGAACCCACACAGTCAGAGGTGAGATGGCAGTGATCTGTAACAAAGAGCGCTTTAGACCACTTTACTTTTGATGTGAGTCTGAATTGTATGGACATGTCAAGTTACCTAAGGATAGGCAAAATAAATATTACCTTACTAATTTGGCAATTCATGTGCTAACCTGCATGTACACATCATCTTGAAATATAATTGTTAATGTTTTATGATATGTTTTATTATCTTTATTGTGTTAGAAAATTACTTTGAGATGAAAATAATGTGCAGTGTTGTGAAAACAAACTTTGAATAAGGACTAAAATGCATGTACAGCAATTGTTGAAATTTCCCTTCTGCATTTTGACCATGTATACTGATAATCTTGTACAAGTTATCAAAACAGATAATGTAAGTACTACATGTAGACAGATTTATAGATGAGAAGAAAATAAGATTTAGGATGCATATAGTTACAAAGGCAAAGACAAATAATTTGATTTTAAAGGGGGAGGGGATATTTAGAAAAAAATAACCTTGAACTGAGTTTAAACAACCATTTTCTTTGAAACAGGTTTTAGAAACTTCTGTGAGGTTTTTCTCTTTGCCTAGATACACTGCCAGGTTCATTTCTATAACTAAATATACATCAATAATAATGTAAGCTTGACTTTTTTATACTTGCAACTGAATCATTTGAAAATACTTAATTTATTCATTTACTTGACTAGCTAAGACCAAGTCACAATAAAATCTGTAAGACAGACTTTGACTTTTGAGAATGATTTGATAACCCTTATTTTTCCCCATAAAATGTTTTGCTAGAAAGTTGGTATATACAGTATTGGTCTCCTGCAATAATCACATAAACAATATATGATTTTTTAAAAATGCCTGGGAGGTGGTAAATTTTCACTCTCATATTGAAGAATATCCAAGTGGCTAATGATTAGAGACCAATGAAATTTTTATTTTTAGAAATGTCTGTCAAATAAATCTCATTAATTATATTATGAATAGTTATTACCTAATCACAACAGTATGCACCACATGAGTAATTGACAACCAAAATGTTTAGAACTGGCAAACTTTGTGCACAGACATGATAGATTATTGAAGCTAGGTTAGGATTTAAAAGTCTGCAAATCCTGTATACATGCTGATATTATGATTCAAATGTTACTGATTAGTTGAAATATAAATATCTGTTCCATATTTGTCATAACTGACTTGAGATAATAAATATTATCATTTTTATTCTTTGCAAAAGTTGTGAATCTGACCTTAACAGTGACTACAAAATGGAAATAGCATACCTTGATTGTATATCGAAATAAAGTATTGATAGATGAAAGAAACAAGGGTCAGTTGTGTAATATAAGTATGGTACATTTAAATGCAAAATTATTTTTTCTCTAAAATGATTTGCTAACTCTTTCTACAAAATTGCATCTGCAGTTCTAATATGATGTTTGTGATAACTTCTTATTGTTGGGTCTTCTAAAATGTTTGAATATCAAACTTTTTTATGTTTAAAATATCGTAGATCATCGATACAATGGAGAGCAATCTTAATTAAGTTTTAAAGTCCCTGCAGCCATTGAAAAAGAGCAGTTTAAATAGGCATCCCATTGGTGCAAACTCTTTTTGGCATTCACATTATTTTTATATTTGATTTGAACTAAGCATGCTCTGTAGCATCATCTAAACTGTCTAAGATAGTTTCACTGATAATTAGATTTTGTTATTTTACAGTTATGGCACTTGAATGACTTACACTAGGCATCCGGCTGACACGTAAAGAGTATTACACTGACTTTGTTTGATGTTAACTAGATTTGCCAATAAAATTATCAGCAATGCCTCACAAGCTTTATGGTGATCAGATTTGATTGATTTATAAAATTGCCTGTGACTGACTCAGTGCTATGATCAGTTTCCAGTCTTTCAATGGCATGCAGTGATGATGACAAAGTTACTGCCAGCTTTGTTTAAAAAAGTAATAGTTAAGAAGGTAATTGCATTGTACATGTATATATGACTTTCCAGGTATCAGAGTATTATCAGATTAAACAAGTTGTATTAAAGTACGTAGCTTCAGCCAGATGCCAAATAAGTCGGTTGAAAATCCCCAGCTCTCTCCTTGTGATGACAACTCTGTTTCCTTCAAAAGAGATGTTTAGCAGCTTTTATGAAATTTTGAATGTCTAAATTTGGTCCCTTGGAAGTTGAATTGACAAATTTCATTATGTATTCTTGAATGCAGTTCCTAACTAGCTCATCTGTTAAATACATTTTAGTTGATGTTCTGTGTGATTTGAAGTTTTCTTTAGTATTATTTGTTTTAAATTTCAGACTGATGACATCCTGAGCATGCAAAAATTTCCTTGACAATGGTGATGAGGTAAGGAAGCTTTCCACATACCACACAAATGGGGGATCCAGCAGTTGGAAACCTCACAGCCAGTCTGGAGGAGTTGTCCTTGAAAAAGCAACTTCCGCTGCGACAACAGGTCGAAAGACCAACATTGAAATACAGTGAATCTATGGGTGTCAAGCCTGCTCAGATTTTAAATCATGCTGATTTAATGACAATTCACAGTCATGCAGAAAGTCGCAAGACATGCAGCAGTCTTAGTCAGGCTTCAACTACGAGCACAATGTCAACTCCTTTTAGGTCATCAAAACCTCCAAAACCACCATCTGTTTTGAAAAAATCTCCATCCGCCAATAATATTGCAAAGCCCGTAGGATCCATCTCAAGGGGTCATGCAGATCCTTATGCCAGACCGCTAAGTGCCAAAGATATTGTTAATGATCTTCAGAACCTAAGAACCAAGAAAACTCCAGTAGATCCTTCTATATCAAGCCCTACCAGCAGCAACCACTCAGGGACACCAATGTTTGGATTCCATATGAATTCTTTTATGAGACCACAAAGTGCCTTAAAAAGAGAAGCCCATATAACTAAATCAGGTCTACATGCCTCTAGGTCCAATGGTTCCTTAAATATAAATCAAAACAAAGATCAGTCTTCAGAGGAAAAAAATTCCATTGGTGATACGACTAACCAGTCCTTATCCAATAAAACTTACAATGCCTTGTCTCAAAAATCTTCAAAAACTTCCAAAGAAAATGATTCAAGTGTGGCAGTTACAAGTCAAAACAATGACAACAGAGATATTTCAAAGGGGAAGAAATCAGCATCCTCATTGGTATCAAATGTTGTGAAGGCAGATGTGGCAGCACATAATATAGCCAAAACAGTTCCAGAGAATTCAGAAGAACAAAATGGATCGAAAGTAGATACCATCACATCCAGTCAGGGTAAAGTAAACAATCGGGTGTCATTATCCAAAACTGTTGGCAATAATGCCAGTCAGACATCTCATAGCACTCTGGCAAGAACAGTCACCAGTAAATCTGAGACGAACGTTGCCATTGGAAAACCCATGACCTGCATGAAACCTGTGTCGTCAATTCCACGACCAGGTTCAGCTGCTCTAAGTTCTGTTATAAGGCCTTCTACACCAGAATCACTTGCAAAGGTCAGAAATTTAAACTATACCCCAACAAAACCATACAGTGAAGTTATGAATCCATCAGGAACTCAAAATGTGCTCATTTCACCAACCACTACTACAGTTGTATCAGTGACTAAAACCCAGCAAACAACAGCAACAGCAACATGCCTGTTTATGGATGACCAAGTTAGTGCTACAAACCAGTCAGCTCAAGGGACAATGTATTATCGGAAGGGTATCAAGGCAGAAAAAGTTGTTGCAGAGCAAAGACCTGCAGCAGTGGGAGCACCTTCATATTCAGGAAGAATGCATGAAAAGGGAGCCACTGCCAGTGTTACTACTATGGAGGATATGGAAGATGTAGAAGATGAAGAGTCTGAGCCTGGGATACCTTCAGGGTAAGTACATACATTAATAGAAAACATGCCTGGGATACTTTCAGGGTAAGTACAACATCATGGAGAACTTGTGTTTTACTTTATACATTTTTCATTTAAACATGTTGCACCTTTTGTATTTTATGTTTTTCACAACCAGATTCAAGCCACAAGTTAACTCGCACCATATATGCAGGATGGTAGAACCTGGATGAAATGCACTGTCCTTGGATGGTTAAATGTATCACCTCCAGGAACCAAACCTGGATGTTCTGACATTTGGGACACAGGGTTCAGGATCTGTCTAAAACAAGGTTCTATGTAACAACTGAAGAGCTAAATTTAAACTTTTTCCCTGTGTCTGGCCAGTCATAACAATTACTGGTGGCAGTTGTTTGACTTCTAGATAGTAGCATGTTTTTTCATATTGCAAATTGTAGACAGAACTAAATCAGTTGAGTTAAGACACTTGAGTGGCACCTTTACCTCCTTTGTTAATATTCTTGAAGTGTCAGAACCTGTCAGGAACATGGTATGGGTCCAAAACATCAAGTGAAAACCCTTTACACTCTTCAGCATTCACTTGAAACTTATACGCACAGACAGATAAGATATACATGTACAAACACTGAAATATCCAAGCCATGTACTTCAGTGATGGAAATATATTAGAACATATTGTTATGTGTCTAGGCTCTTACAAAATATAACAGAAAAGATTAAAAACAATAAGCTTTGTAAAATTTAACAAATAATTTATATTCCTAGAAAAACAAGGTAAAAATGAGATTTTTTAAAAATGGTTTTATGAATCAGAATAAAAAATTAATCAAAGAATTAAAAAAATAGTTCTATTAATGAAAAGTCCTCAATGAATCTGAGTTCGAGCCCCAAAGAAATCCAAAATAGAAGTCTGTTGTGACCTTCAAAGTGCTGTTGTGTCAACAGTTCCTTGCTGATTCACAGAAAAAGTTAATTCAGCTTTGAATTCTGAATAAATTTCAATGAATGTCTTTGTCCAAGAATTCTGTATGAGCACTTCTATATTTCCAGGGAAGAGAATCACTTGTATTCCGTAAAATAAACTCAAACTGAGCACAACAAAAGATCATTTAAGTGTCTATGGTTTAGAGTTTGACTGCCAAAATTCTGTCTAGAAAAGAGTTAGACACTTAATTTAAGATGCAAAACAAATTCATGTATGATGTCACATGGTCACCCTTCCAGATCAATATAGAAGTATTTTACATGCCTAACATCATATAGTTCCAGTATGGCCTTGACTGAAATCAATGGCTCATTCTCTAGGAAAGAATGAAAAAATATTAAAACAAGTTGTTTACCAGAATCATTACTGGTTCTGAATCAATGTCAGCAACTCGATAGTTTCTATATTATAACAGTCCAGTCAAACAGAACTTAACTGAATTTCTATATTTAAAAAAATGCCAAATTCAACAGACAGTTTCCTAATAATAGCAACTAACAAACAAACAAGGGGCCCTGAGTGGTCTAAAGCGCTGTCCATTATGGACCACTGCCATCTCACCTCAGTCTGCTTGGGTTCAAGTCTTAAGATTCAACTTATTTTTGTAATGTGAGTAAGCTTGCCAGTAGCTTCTCATGGGCAGGCGGTCCTTCCTCCACCATTAATACTGGCCCCCATGTATAGCCTATATTGTGCTGAAAAATGGCGTTAAACCATTAACAACAAAACTAACAAACAAATAATTAAATTACATATACATAACAATTCCACCCCCCCACCCCACCCCAAGAAAAAAGAAACATTTATGTAATAAAGCTTTCTTTTTATATTAATTATATATAAGCTTTTATTTTTACAAAAAAACATAATTAGAACTCTGATGGATACAAAGTTTACATGAAATAATATTTCTATACATGGAAAAGTGCATCTGCTATTAAATTATCTTTTCACTTTGATGTGCCGAATGTCAATATTATCTTCCTGTAGCAAGAAAGTCAACCTTAATAATCTATGATTTTTGTTTTTCGTCTTGTCGATGAAAGTAAGGGGTTAGTGATCACTAAACACAATAATTGGAGAAGAAGCTGAACTAATGTAAACTTAATAATGTTGTATTGCCAATATCAAAGCACAACACTCCTCAATTGCTGAATATTTTCTTTGTTGCTTTTTTAATTTCTTACAAAAATAGCACACTGGATGATCAACATCATTTTTATCTTAAATTAGTACTGCTCCAATCCCAGCATCACTTGCATCAACAGACAGTTTAAATGACTGACTAAAATTTTGAGCTGTAACAACTGATGCACTCTTAAGGATGGCCTTTAACTTATCAAAGCCTCCTGACATTTTTCAGTCCAAAGAAACTTGTTTTTCTTGGTCAACAAATTTTGTCAGGGGTTAAGCAATTGTGGAATAATTGAAACAAAATTTCAGATAGTATCCAGCCATATCTAAAATTTAAAATCACATCAGTTGCTTTTTCCTAACAGGCACAAGGAATTCAGAGACCTGTTCTAGAAATGTTATACAAGCACAGCAGAACTAACTTTTGGATAAAATAATTGTCAAACTTGCATCAATAAGTCTGTCAAAGAATTTCTGAATTGTCGCTGAATGTTCTTTTCTGGCATCACAATTATCTAGACCATAGGTAATCATATTCTTATAAGATTGAAAAGTACTTGGCAAACTTTTCATCCTTAATGGCATCTCATTATATTGGAATCATGAATACCAAATTTTCCTTGGCCTTTTTCATCAGTGAAATTTGCCCAAATCCTTTCGGAAGGTCAAATTTGGTGACATACTTGGTACTTCCAATTTTAAAAATGGGTAATGAAAATGAATCTGTTTTAGTCTTACTGTTCACTTACCTTAAATCAGTGCACATAGAAAAAGTTTTATCTGGTTTCTGAACAAGTATATATGGTGAACTCAGGTTACATTTACTGGGCTCCATGAAATCGTTTTTCAGCAAATACTGAAAGTTTTTTTCTCAAGTATTTCTGTCAGAGGGTTCATCCTATATGGGTTTTGTTTCACAGGTTTGGAATTTACAATTTCAGCGTGAAGGTAAATTTTGTTTGCTCTTATAGGAACATCTGGAAATAAGTGGTCATATTCAAATAATAACTGTTTATATTCATTCCTTTCTTTTTGTTGCTAATGTGAAAGTTTCTATTCCAGAATATTTATCATTTCTGAATTCTGAAGATTTGTTATTGCAAAATCAGTAGTCTAATTGCATTCCTTCACTTAAATGCTGACTGAGTAGGACAGGTGCAACTAAATTAATTGCATGATTATAACCTGGCTATCTCTCTCAACATACTGCAGTGTTTGTGTAAAACAGCTAATGCTGGCAATTTCAACCAGATGCATATCGTTAACCATGTTTGTGCCTCTTTCAGAACATGTATATGAGTTTTGGAATGATGTATTCCTCACATAATTTGTCCAGTTTGCTCGCCAAATATTCCTTTGTGCATTGCTGCTGAAATAACCTGTTTTCACTAAAAGTCTTTTTCGTCAGCCAGTGTGCCCGAAGACTCAACAAGGCTACATTGATTGATGGGTTTGACCACACATCAGAGGTCAGATTGGGCAGAAACTAAATTACGCACCTTGCTTTGTATCATCTTATGCATGTCAGGTATCAAAGAAGTGGAAAAGTACTTTAGACTTGAAATTTTATAACGCAAATCACCCTTGGCCATCAGGCATCAAAATCCAATGTCTTCAACAATTTAAAATGGTTGTACATCTACTGCCATGAACTCTGCAATAATTTTGTGTCAAAAATTAGCTCTTGGGTCATCAGTTGCAAATAGTTGCTTCCGGTCCAACATAGCGTCATTAGTCAGAGTATGAAGAGTTGCTGCAGTTATCTGTGCAGCATCCTTTTCTTATTTATCTACCAGAATCAGGCCATGTTCAACGATGTGCTTGCAGTGCAAGTGCTGGACAAAATTTTAAGTGTGCAATTTGCTTTGGACTCGTCAACTGCAATTTACTCGGAAGTAATTCCAGATTAAACTTTAGTGTTTTGGGTTCGAGTTTATACATAGGCTTGGTAGTATATTTAATAGTGCACAGTCGCTAGTCAATATTAATAATCTATTTGATTCATGCTCTTGAAACAATGTTTGAAATCAAGTAAATTACTACTAAGTTGTCCACGTAGCTGGATGATGCACTCACCACAAGTCAAGCGGTAAAGCATCTCAGCAGTTGGGGTACCATCGCTAGTGCTAGCATGCCAATATCAGTGCTGCATAATATTTGTTTGTCAGCATTCAGCTGCTTCAGTGCGCGACTGCTATTCATTGATTAGCAGTATTTCAGGATTGGCTAAAGAACAGATTAACTATTGTGAGTCATAGTTTCATTGTAGTTGGAAAGTTTGCTAGCTGTCTAATCTGCCTAGCTATCTGCTAATGTATATGCTGGAAGTTCAACAGCCACACGAGGCCTCGTTGGCTGGTTGGCTGCTGTGATTGGGATGAGTGCATGAATAGTATTGATAATTTTGTCGTCTGGAGACAATAAGCAGTAGTTTACAGTAAGTGTGTTAAAAATTATTTACTTTTAAAAATATAGTGTTTCATCTAACCCCCATATCAAATGTTTATTCCTTAATTTCCACTATTTAATTCTGATTTAAAATTCAAGACATGTCAGGATGAATGTTATGACTGAATTTGTATGCTGGAGATTTATTTACATCAACACCAATTATTTCTGCTGACACCGATTGTTCTGATAATTGGCCTGATTATGAGTATGGCAGATTAATTAACTCTTTCACTACCACTGACGTGTATATCCGCTGCATAAATATGCCTAGCCTCACCAGTGACTGACAGATCCGCTTGTAAACAGAGCACTATTACTCCCAGTGACGGACATATCAGCTTGCCGTACATGCTTCTTAAACCCTAGTGACGGATAGATCCGCGTTGTATGTCATTGTTACAACCGATCATATTGGTCAATATATGGAAGTAAAAGTCTATTCAACCAATCAAATTAGAGTTAACAAATGATTGTTCTTACTAAATCCGGTTCCTTTTTACAAATTTGTACCGCGTGTGTTTTAATACATGCATTTGTAGTTGACAGTAAAAACCATGGCGTTCTCTTACGATAGCGATTCAGATTCCGACTTTTCTGGTTTTTCTGAGGATGATATTGACCACCATCAATTAAGAAGTATTGGTAGTGATATTAATATATCTTCTTTATCAAGTCTGTCAGAAATTGAGACAGAAACTGATGATGAAGACGACGAAGTGTGGACAAGAGAACCACGTGCGCCGAAAGTAACGGAGTTTACAGAAAGCGTCGGCTCAACTTTCGTTTTGAATGAGGGGAAAAAAGAAATAGATTTTTTCTTTAAATAGATATCACGAGGAATTACTTAAGAAATAGTAGAACATAGTGACTAGGTAACAGTGTTAGTAATTAAATGTATATATTTGATAAATAACTTAGTATAAAAGACTCCCAGATAAATTTTAGTGTTTACAAGCAGTTTTGTGTTATATTCCTGGATAAATTTTTGTGTTTTCAAGCAGTGTTTTGTGTTATATTCCTGGATAAATGTTAGTGTTTACAAGCAGTGTTTTGTGTTATATTCCTGGATAAATGTTAGTGTTTTCAAGCAGTGTTTTGTGTTATATTCCTGGATAAATTTTGGTGTTTTCAAGCAGTGTTTTGAGTTAATTTTAGTGTTTACAAGCAGTGTTTTGTGTTATATTCCTGGATTTCAGCAGGATACAATAATCAAACAGATATAGTTAGAGCTTTTATATATGCATGATTTTAGCCTATAATCAGTTTATTAGAGAGAAAATAACTAACACAATCCAACCGTACATCAGCTAAAAAGTTGTCATTTGGCTACAGCAGCATTTGGCTCTGGTAGTCAGCCCACAAATCAGCTGCAGTAGTGACCCCAGCAGCTAGGCATAGCAGTGAGCCACTACAGTAGCATTAGTAGGTAAAGAGTTAATCAGTACAGCTTTGGTGAACTGTTATGACATTATGGTTTTGAAGTTACAAGAGTAAAAATACCCAACAAGTTGTAAAATTCAACAAATAATGTAGTTCACAGGAATACAGAATTGCACATTTGAAAATAACTTACAGTATTGTGAATTAAATCCAAAACAATCCTAAAAGTTCTCTAAATTATTCAGAGTATTGAGTATCTACAGTATTCAGAATGAATTCCAATCTTTGAAAGTGTGCATGTACTAAAAGCCTGGAATAGTTTTGATGTGCTAACAGTCTTATCATATCACAATGAAATAAACAGAAATTATTATCTCTAAATAAATTCAGAATGACCCCAAAATAGTGATTTTGACCAAAAGTATTATTTATTACTTTGGACACATTTAGTTTGCAACGCTGGTGTATCTGTAATTATTATTACAAAATATCAGTTTACATGTATCTTTAAGCAATGCACTGCTAGGATTTGATTCTTGTACATGAGAGAGTTGTTCAGTCTTTATATGTATGACAAGAAATTCAGCTAAGACTTATTTCTGACCAGAACAAAAAAAAAGTTGCAGCCAAAGCTGCATAATACAAGACAGGATTGTCCAATAGCTACTTCTGAAATTTTCTTGCACACACAAGTGAAAAAGTTATTTATTGCTATATATAAATTTTCCATGCAGAAAGATTACAGCTTTTAATATCAGGTTCTAAATCAGTTACCTGGAGATCTAGGGAAGCTTTGAATCAAGGTGATATTTAATTAAATAAAAGCATGTGGTTGAATATTGAATAGATTAATTCATTTATATCCTGTTTCCAAAGTAAGTTTCTAAGGACATTAGTTATGCAAATGTTCCAGGCCCTACATTCTTTTCAATGCTTTCATTGACAATTAAGTGGAGATATTAATGTTCATCCTTGGACATGAGTGACATAAGAAAAGACTGACATTAAAACCAAAAACAAGAAAAATAAAATTATATTGTGCAATTTATGTATGTTCATATTATGAGGCCTGGGGTTGCTGAGTGGTTGAAGGTGCATGTCTTTACAATTCAATCACCTCCATCAATGTGTGTTCAAGTCTCTGTTTAGCCAGCATGTAAGAAAGCTTATCAGTATTTTCACATAGGTCAGTGGTTGTTCCTGAGATTTTTACGTGTTTTTCCTCCACAAAATATACTGGGCACAGTATCTGCTGGAAATGGTTATCGGACCAAATTGGGTCATGGAGGATGTAAAATAGACCAAATGTGCCCTCCTGCAAGATCTACATTAGAGAAGGCTAATATATATATATATGGGCTGTGGTAGCTCAGTGGTTGGTAGGTCAAACTCACGACTGGAAGGATGAAGGCTCAAATCTTTATGTATGATGAGATTATCTGTCCCTATGTAAAGAACTTAACTCCAATTGCCTTTTCACTAAATAACCTCCATGTGTTGATGTGCCAGAAACATCAAAGCACCAAAGCAAATCATATCTTGATATTAGTTCTACAGAATACACTTTGTCATCTTGTACATGCATGCTTGCAGACAGAGTTAAATATTTATAAAATTCATTTTGAGAAAAGTCATCATTAGTTGAAAGATATTTTTCCTTGTAATAGATGTAATCAATAGTATTTTCATTCATTCTTTTTATTTAAGCCTTATCTTAGATGGTTATGCATGCATATAATGACATGGCATTTTCCTTATAAAGATTTTATTTCTTTAAATTGTTAAATTGCTGCTGGTATTTAAATTTTGTTACATACAGAATGGAAATGATTGGTTGTAAAATTGTGGATTAGTAGCAATTTGAATATACATTCTGAAAAAAATGCCTTTGTGTCAGACCACTTCTTAATCAAAGAAGCTCAACAACCTAGGTGTGATTATGTAATGATTCACCAGAAATTGAAAATTTACTTGTCGCACTCATTTCACCTCGTTCTGCCTGGGTTTGGCCAGTGTGGATATATGAGAAAGCTTGACAATAGCTTCTTGTATAGGGCAGTGGTTCTTTCTGGGGTTTCCCAGGTGTTTCTTCCACCTTTTAAACTGGCTGCCAATTGTATAGCTGAAGGATGGTGTTAAACCTAACAACAACTTGTCCCACTCAGATGACAAGTAAATTAGTACTAATACTTAGTTGATCATTTTGTCCCTTGTAATGAAAGGATATTATATTGAGAATATTACCAACATTGTTCATGGAAAGTCCGTACTTTAATAACAAAAGTTTCTTTTTAATAACAAAAGTTTCTTTTCCATTTGCTTTGGTCCAGTTTATGTAAGAGCTTTGCTGTAACTTATCAATACTAATGAACATTTGCAATGTATAGCTATGGTGTGGAAAGGATCACAAAATAAGTTTAGGAAACAACCTTTCATGCCGTGAATTTAGGCCATTAAGACAATCAAGATTTATATTTCTATAATCACTGGTTGAGTAAGAGTTTATTTTGGTCAAGTATTTCTATAATAGCTGGTTGATTTGGATTTATACAGTTTGCAGTTGGACTTAACTTTAATGTAAAAAGATTTATTTTATAACTGTTAGGCTCTATATGGAACAATATACATGAAGGACATAAATAAATTATAGATTTATCAGCTATTTGGCATTTATTTCAGGTGACCATTATACATGAACATAAAGGTTTGTAATACCCTTATCATAACTAGCACTAGGTTACTGTTACTTGTATTAGATACTATCTTTCTGTAACATAAGAGTGGGTACTGTAAACACACCTGTATCATTCTATAACAGACAAATAAATGTGTGTCATAGGTACAAAATATTTCTCAGAAAGTGACTGCTTTGAAAGTGCAAATGTTTTGTATTATCAATTCATTATTATAAGCCGAACTCCTAATGTTTTTCCTGGAATTTTTATTGATGGTTTTTTAAATTGATAACTTGAAGGTACACTACAATATTAAACCAGTGAACTTATGTTGTAGTCCCAACCGAAATTAACAATATTTTTATGCCACAGTGGCAGGGTTGTACATGTATAGTAATTCTCATGTCTGTCTGTCCGTCCAACGATTCCATTCAGAAACTGACTGAACAAGAAGTTCTGCAGTCTTTGATGGATTGTCTTGAATCTTGGTAAATAGTATGGTCATCATCTGAAGATGTGTGTTGACACATGCGGTGATCGCATTGCCTTCTCAATATTTTTTAAGAGTTATTGCCCTTTTTGTTTTGTAGCTTAATACATTGTATAACAAAATAGTTTTAATGCAATCAGTCATGCAGTATTAAATGGATTGCCACAAAGCTTGTTTAATATAATGGTTATGACCTCAATGTGTGCATATTGACAAATAATTCTGCTACTGGAATTTTTGTAAGTCATATTGCCCTTTGTGTATAGTACATCAGTACAGTATATGATAAAATCTGATAAGTGCAACTAGCACTTAAGTTTGTCTTGATTTTTTTTGTATTGCTGTTAAATTGGGTACATATGACAATGCATATATTGAGTCATTGTGCCCACTTGGTTTTTGTAAGAGTTAAATTTTTTTATTTGACTCACAGTTGGATGTATGACATGTTTTTGCAGCCTTCATGGGCTTTCTGTGAAAATTACATGTTGTACATAAATATCTTTTGGAGGTATATATGTTGACAGATAATTAATTGTATTCTTACTAATGTTTGTAAGTATATGTTAAACTGTTGGCTTTTTTTTTTTACTATCGACTTGTCTTCATCAATGGAATGGTAATGTAATGGTAAACATATACATGAAGTTTGCCACCATTTTCAATATTCAATGAATTTTGTCAAGCCAGAAAATCTCCATGTATTATTAATTTATTTAAAGAATGAAATTTTTAATTAAAATTATGAACATATGTAAAGATGGTGAAACATACACAATGATAGAAAATTCTTACCTCTTTGTAACTGTTATAACATTATAATCACAAATTTATGTAACAGAAAAGAAGCAAAACCCAACCAGTTTTGTAAAACTGAACAAACAATTTAATTATTAAAGTGATAAATGAAACATATGAGAGGAACTTATGGTAAAATAAATATAAACCCAATCAGTCCTTTTTAAAGGTTTATGAAAATCCTAGATTAATGAATAGTTCCTTATAAATTTCAGTACCAGAAATGTAATGGTCCTTCAAGAACTGTGACTTTAGCAAGATGACATTGTCCAGAATTCCTTCAAAGAATTTATAACAGTTCCAGAATAATATTATTGTCCAAATAATGAGCACTTTATCACCACTGAACAGTTCAAACAAATGTTTTTCCTCTCTAAAAATATCTAAGTACATTGTACAACATAACATACATCTGTACATCAGGAACACAAAAAGTGTGAATGACTCCAGAAGCAGCAGAGAGGGTGAATCCTACAACGTTTTCAGACAAAATTTTGATTGAATCATTAAAACGAGCCTTTCTACGATCTCATTTTAACCAAAAAAAATGTCTCAGGGGCAAACCCTACAATGTTTTCAGACAAAAAATTTATTGAAATCTTAATGAGCTTTCCCTACGAAATCTCATTTTAACTAAAAAAAATGAAAACGGAGATTTATACGATTTTTTAATCAATTTTGCTCGCAACGATGTGGTCATCCACCCTCTCTGCTGCTTAGTGATTTCATCACTGGGTTAACAAAAAATAATAAATGATTTCAACCGAATATTTGATCCAGTCCGATACGATATCGTGTCCGAGGATCATGCAAATTTATTGTTGCGAATCCGTGCGGAGTCGACTGAGCATGACTAAAGAAATCTCGAAATTGATTGAAGTCCATATCAGAACACCATGTCTGCCAAATATTTCTAAGAGTATGAGTATCAACTCCGTTGAATACAGAAAGAATATTGCAGTTATCTCTGATGACTTTTGGAACCTGAGTGTAGCGTTGAGTGACATATATCACGTCAGTGTTTTTGTGACGCCCACGGGAAAATATTCTAGCAGGATTCTTTTGTTTATCCAACATTATATCGTCGTATACGACTAAATTGTTAATATCTCCATCAATATCATCAATACTCGGTGCTTCATCGATATCGGTTATAAACTCAATAATACCCTCTCCGGATTTTTCTACCGCGCTGTCGTTAAAATCTTTTAGCACTTCATAACATCGTTGATCATCTACACTAGGGGCAATTAAATACAACTTATCCCACTTCATCCATCTCATTATTAAATTGAGCAACAATTGCGTTTTACCGGATCCAGATGGCCCGATTATAATCATCCGGATAGAGTTTGGTAGCGCTGCATGATGCTTAATTGGTTCTCTTGTTTTCGTCGCTGAAAAATCAATTATATCCATATTTCTATACATAAATTATGGATCTATATTGTGTGAAGTGTAAAACGCGTACTGGCACAGATGACTTGACGACGATTACAACTAAAAATAACCGATCAGCGCTTTCTGGTAAATGCGTGCAATGTGGTACAAAGAAATTTAGATTTGTGTCTATGAAATCTGATTTAAAAAAAAACGAGGAGGTGATATCGCAGCCAAATTAGCAAAACTCCCTGGAACCCCATGGGCAAAGTACCCCGGAGAAAAGCACCTCCCAGGATATAGCTACTGTGGACCGGGAACCAGACTTGATATCAGACTCAATAATCAAAATCAACCCAACCCCGGTGAAGAACCAATAAACGCCATTGATAAGGCCTGTCACCTTCATGATGTTGCTTATAAAAGCAGCAATCTGCAACACAGGCATCTAGCAGATGTGAAATTAATTCATGCGTTAAATGCTATTCCTGATAAATCCTTCAAAGAAAAATTGGCTTCATTTTTAATAAAATCGGCTATGAAAAGTAAATTGATGTTAGGTGCCGGTAATTAATAATATGGAATCAATTTATTATTCCCCAAGAGGATACTGGAGGGGTAAATCAGCAGTCCGTAAACTCGCTAGTGCTGCAAAAGTGAAAAAAACCACTGCGGCTCATTGGTTATCCAAACAGGCACTATGGCAAATTTATCTACCACCGCCTAAACAAATTCAATTCTCGCATTTTGATGTGACCGCTCCTAATGAAGTTCATCAGGCTGATATATTATTTCTGCCACATGATCGTGGTTACAAATATGCGCTAACCGTAGTTGATGTTGCGAGTCGATACAAAGAAGCAGAACCGCTGAAAACAAAATCGGCCACTGAAGTCGCTTCTGCATTTGAAAGGATTTATCGACGAGGTCCTCTGCACTGGCCAAATCTGTTACAAGTTGATCCTGGCAAGGAATTTCAGGGTGCAGTGTTATCTACAATGAAACATCATAATGTCACCATACGACGAGGGCATACTGCGCTACATCGCGATCAGGCCATTGTAGAACGATTTAATCGGACGATTGCTGAGCGGTTATTTGGATATCAATACGCAAAAGAATTCATTCAAGAAAAGCGATCCAGTGAATGGGTTAAAAGATTACCATCTGTGATTACTGCACTGAATAACGAGATTACTAGAACAATCAACATGAAACCTATCAACGCGATTAAAAAGAAGTCAATACCCGTACAACCACAAAAAGATTTCCCTAGAAACGCTAGCGTTTCCCAACCAATTCTTGGTAGTAATGTCATTGTGAGGTACTTATACGAACCAGGAGAGCTTGAAGGGGGTAGAAAAAGGGCTACTGATCCTATTTGGAGCGTCACTACGCATAAGATATCTAGTATAACACGATCAACTGGTAGACCAGCAATCTATAAACTGGATTCAACTGCTCCTCAGCGAGGATTTACTCGACAACAACTACAAGTGATTCCCGAGGATACTCAATTGCCACCGCATGGTCTTAACTAGCGCCGTTGCGTCTATTGCACTCAAGACAAGTCAACATCACATTATTTCTGACATGACCGAGATTGTTATTTTTTCTGTCTACGGTGAATTGGCGAGGATCCTTATCCGAATACTGCCAACGCATTATACAATTGCAACTCGCGCAGTGATTATTCTGTTGTTTCTTCAAAGTGATTATTAATTCAGCATCAATATCAAATTCTCGTTGTTTTTTTTTGTCCTGTTGTTTGTAACCGGAGAGTTTTTTTATTAATGATGCTAACATCAATATCACTTATTGTTGTGTCATTATCATCGAAAACAACTCTTCGAAGTTGATTTATGTTTCGTACTCTGGATACTGCGAGATAGACTAAATTCGACCATTCTATGCGATTATCTACCATCCAAACAATTGTATCCGATATAGTCAATCCCTGTGAAGAGTGTATTGTTGCTGCGTATCCTAGCGTCCACGGGGATTTATTAGCACGCAATGCATCTTCAACGACATTGATATCAACCAGCACAATATCATTTAATACCAGAATTTGTTTTTCATTCTGTCCTGGAATATCAACTTCAATATTCTGTTTTCGTGTATCCGATGGCCTATAACAAAGGGGTACTGGAAGCGTTGCAAATTTTTCTTTATGCAATTCAAATAACTTCATCTGAAGTGTATCCCTGACTATTTTTCTACTTGCAATGATCAAATCGTTTGGTCTCCACGCTTCCCAGAAATCATTCATTGGGGTTTCTGAAATCACTTCACGCGTTATTTCGCATTGGATTCTATCCGGTTGTAATCTAATTAGCGCCTTGAACTCGCGTAATCGTTCATCAAGTGATCTATAATCAGTGGTGATTTCTTCATAGTAGTCTACAAAACCCTTTAGCCATTCATGTGGAGATGCACCGACAAATGGTGGTGGTTGGCCTTGATCCCCGCACATGACGATTTTTGTGTTTTTGGTTAACAACCACTCAAGAAATGTTTTTAATACATCTAATGACACTGTGCATATTTCATCCCAGATTATTATTTCAGGAATGAATTTATCACCCATTCGATCAGGAGTCCATTTGTCACCCTTCCATCGAAAGAAGCTGTGATAAGTGCAAGCATTTACCCCTCGTTGTATCATCTCTCTGGCGAGTCTGTGAGTCGGTGTTAGCACAATCATGTTAGTAGAAATACAAGTATTTCCACCACCACGATATAATTCAATTGCACGAGTTGTCTTTCCTGACCCACCACAACCGTTTAAATAAACTGTCTTGTATCTACATACTGGATCAGATACCGGTGGTGCATTAGAAAGTTCTGATTGAATTTCAATACGGTTACAACAAATATATTTATCATCCATGGCAACGTCTGCGGATTCACAATACTCATGTAGCATCTCCTTTTTAAATCGCCAACGCCCCCAATTTTCTTCGGGATCTGTGAATTTAGCTACAGCTGATTTGTATTTATTGTGTATATACATCGAATCAGTGGCCACTCTAACCGCGGTATTAGGAAATCTATTTATCATCGAAAATAGATTAATAGAAGCATAGGCTAACATTGAACTTCTCAAATGTGTGTACTGGGAATTATATCCATCACAGTAGGTAACAACCGTACCTAATTTCTCACCATTGGATAGAAAAGCATCCTTACGGGATACAAGTTTTCCCTGTTTCATTAAATCCGCTACAATAAAATCGTATTCAGCGACATCTATGATCAACCGCGAAGAGTATTTCGCGTTATCGTATCGTCCACCCTGGGTAAATTTACCGATTATTCTTCTTCCGAGATCTTTTGTTTGTTCTTTTTTAATTTCAAATAACTTCTTAGACCAATTTATGATTTCTTCTTCACTGAAATCTGGAAACTGTTTTCGTAGTTCGTTGATTATTCTGTCTAGATTGGGTTGTGGTAGCCAAACTTCTTTCTGAGCTCGATAGCATATAATAGCCTCGGAAACAATCAACGATATTAGCATACCACAATCAATCATATATCTCAATAGCACTATTGGCATCCAGTGTTTTTCAGATAGGTGTCTACCGAGCCAAACATAACTACACGGATGTAACCCTGTAGCTAATTCAAATGATATCACACGAGCGAATCCGGTTAAATCAAAATCAGGCAATGGTCCATTAATCGCAACACGAGTCATTTCATGCGTGGGGTGTCCAAATCGTTTGAAGTACTCAGCGCATTCCCCATACCCGAGAAAACTTCCGGGATAACACGCGGATATATCAATTGAAATCATACCATCACGATGGTATTTTGTATTCCACAGTCCTCCATGACCAAATTCGACGCAACTCAATTTAACATCCTCGAGAAAATCACTTCGTGTTGGACGCCATGAGTTTTTTTCTCTTGCGAAGTGAGCTACCACTGATGGAATAGTAAAACTATCCGTGAGTAGTTTTTCATGGGAATTCTCCGGTGAAAAATCACTAGCGATTTTTCTCATTCTGTTATCTAATTCTTCAACGCGATATAATTCACCATTTGGTTTTACAAATTGATCGAATTCTTCATCACTTCTAAGTAACCACACTGACACAGGATCATCCTTACACAACGCATGAATAGCATCGAATAATTTCTCTTCATAGAAAACATCCCCGACGAACTCCTTAGGGATATATTTCACGGTTCGTTCTCGTGGAAATATTGTTACCGCAGGTGTCCACGCGTGTTTGTTATGATCAATAATCTGTATTGGTGCTCCATTTTTGTTATATTTCGGTTCGTATAAAACCTCTCCCGTTATCGTCATAACTGTTATTGGAAATCTTAATGATGTTTCTAATTTAGCTATATCAGAAATCTTTGCACCATGCTGTTTCACTGTCAGTTCCCACTCGGTTATTTTCCTACGTCGCAGATCAGTTAGTTTATTTCCTCGGGATGCATTTGTGAAGTGTTCTATTATTCGTTCTGCTACACAATTAAGCCCTGACGAATATTTCATAGGAGCTAGTTTTGCGATATCGGGTTTATCATTTAACGGATATATCCCATAAACCATTGCTGTTACGGGATAAGATCTTTCGTAGTATGGTTTATCAATGCCGGTTAGAATCCCTGGTTTGGAATCTCTACTCACAATGACAGCTTTTTTATTCTTGAGGATTGGTTCAAATTTATCCTTAATAATCCATTTGCCATCGACTTCGATAATGAATTTGATTCGGAAAAAATGTCTTTTTTCCCCAACACGTGAAATTATCACTGCTGCTTTTTCATCATTCATGGTAGCATCAACAACACCATCAATTCGAAATGTTGACCAACAATAAGATGCTCCATCACGCTTGAATTCATTAAAACAATCTCTGATTTTACTAATCATGGCTTTATCAAGAATTGTATTCTTTGGTGTATTAGAAACTATATCGAGATTGAATTGAGCATCTTTCCAGGGGTAATCTCTCTTGGACGTTTTTTTTGGTTTATCGAGATTAAATCTAGGATTGATTTTCAATAATCTCTTAAACTCTTTCATGTTTCCGTCTATTGGACGTTTTTGGGGTTTATCGAGATTAAATCTAGGATTGATTTTGTTACGTTTTTTTGGTCTATCGAGATTAAATCTAGGATTGATTTTCAATAATCTCTTAAACTCTTTCATGTTTCCGTCTATTGGACGTTTTTTGGTTTTTTTTGGTCTATCGAGATTAAATCTAGGATTGATTTTTAATAATCTCTTAAACTCTTTCATGTTTCCGTCTATTGGACGTTTGTTACGTTTTTTGGGTTTATCGAGATTAAATCTAGGATTGATTTTTAATAATCTCTTAAACTCTTTCATGTTTCCGTCTATTGGACGTTTGTTACGTTTTTTGGGTTTATCGAGATTAAATCTAGGATTGATTTTTAATAATCTCTTAAACTCCTTATCAGCATTTTTCGAAGGCGTTCTCCCTAATTCCTTCATGCTATAATTAAAACAAGCATTTAAATGAAAGATTTTTATATAATGAATCACTGCAAGTGGCTTATGATTGGATCAGTAATCCCGTGTAACAAATCATGCAGAAATGAGTTCTGTGGGTATCATATGCAAAGCTTTCGTCGTGGAAGTCTTGGTCCGTTACCGTGCATACGATGTGGAGTTGGGGTTAGGGGAAAATCTCAGTTGTGTTTGAATTGAGGTGGTAAGCGATACAGGGAGTTGAAGCGATATTATGATAAAAGAATAAAAAATGGACAATCAATCAGAAATTTTAACCCTGACGCTGACAAAGTCAGTATTCTTGACGCTGACAAAGTCAGTATTCTTGACGCTGACAAAGTCAGTATCAAGGATAAAATCATAAGAACTCCTCAAGACTACATCGAAAGATTTATCATTAAACCAAACGATGAATTAGACAAACAATAGTATTATGTATACGAATGAACCAAGAATTCAGACAACACCCTGTGATCACAAATTATGAAGCATCCAGTGATGGTACTGTCAGAAACCGTAGACTAAAGAAACCAGTTGGTGTTGTGAATAATCATGGGTACTTGATGTTTGGCGCTGGAAAGAAGAAATATCTCAATCATCGTTTCGTGTATGAGTGTTTCAATGGATTGATCGAGGATGATTCTGTCATTGATCATATCGATTCTAATCCAAAGAATAATTCTTTATCAAATCTGCAGGCTATCACACAAAGTGAAAATTCCGAACGAGGGGGGACTGGGAAATACTCGAAAAAAGCGAGACCTGTGAAATCTTTGAATACGATAACTAACGAAGAAAAAATATTTCAATCAATGAATGAAGCCAGTAGGCACTTCGATATTTGTTCATCCTCAGTACGAAAAGTTGCAGAGGGGATAACCAAAACGGCGATTTCGAAAAAGACCGAACAAAAAATTCGATTTAGTTATGTCTAATGCGTCATATTTTTCATTTAGAAATATATCATTATTATAGAATAATGAATTCTGAAAACATGAATAGCATCATATCCGAGATTTCAAAATTGAAAGGTTGGGATATTGAACTATCAGATGGGTTAAATCCTGATCAAATCATGTCTGATTTTCAGGATATAGAATACGGAGTTAACAACAATAAATACATGCTACCAAAGAAGTATGCGCTCATCAAAAGAATTCAGAATTCTATTAAGGACTCTCTCGCATTTTCCAGTGACGTAAGTGTGTTCGCTCCGTTGTATACCATCGTAGAACGAATACGAAAAGAATTGGGGTACGAATACGAATTGAAAAAGGAGGTTAATTCTAAAGTTAGAAACCTACGGGCGTTAATTCAAGAAAATGAACAATTTTGATTGACCAACCATTTATCATTATTTGATTGTGACCGTCCCTCATAGAGATTTTAATTTTTTTTTAGCATTTTTTGATCAAAACTGTTGAAATCAGTGAATAAAAAATTGATGGCTGGTTCGGATTGATCACTTCCACGATGGTGTTAGGTCGGATTAAAAAATTGTTTTGCAATTGAAAAATTGTTTCTGATTTCAAATAATGGTCAATGAAGCATTAACAACCCGATTGGCTCGTGAACGACTGGATGCAATCAGGAGATTTGTACCAATTCGTGACTCTGTACGGAATAAACTGCAACAACGACAACAAGCGCAGACTGACTTTTCTGTGTCAAGTGAACAACTGTTTACTCCAATAACAAGTGCGACCAAAGATGTGAAAAAGTTAACTGAAGCAGCGATATACGGAGATATTCCTGAGCGAGAACGAGTAAAGAAGGCGCCGCTGTTTGATACGCTTGAAAAGATAGCAGCAGAGACCGGACAAACACGCGCAGGGATACAACAGTTATCCAGTGATATAAAAACTCAGCGCGAGTATGAACGATTAGCTGATATTGATGATTCTGCGCCTGAAACTCAAAGAGTTTCCACACCTGAACCACAACTTGTTGATGTCGTCACCCCAAAAGGTATCCCCTTTATAGACAAACTCACCGAAGAAGCTATAACACAAATCAAACGACCTCAATTGGAGAAACACCAGGATTATACGACTTTTGGTGATTTCGCCGCCAAAAGCTTTGATTCTAGAAAGGATTTTTTAAAAGACGAGTATAAAAACAGTAAAATAAGCCGAGATGAATGGGTTAATTGGTTGTATAAAACGAATAAGGGGATTACTGGTAATTTGAAAAAGGATACAATTGAGTATAGATCTTTTAAAGTAGGAGTTGATAGTTATGGTATACAAAAACAACAAGAACGAGAAAAAAAAAGTCGAGGCCGACAAAGGCAATTACTTGATGATAGTGAGGGCGCAACTGGTACAACTGAGGAAACAAGCGGAAAAGGATATTCGATTGGAAATCCAAAGGATGTCTTTGACTCTACCACGACATGTCCTGGTAGTGTTATCAATGATATATCACGATTAGAGGTTCTTGTAGGAGGTTTCCGAGCTGGAAACAACTCACCGGAAATAATTAATGAAGCAGCTGATATCTGTAGACGTTTATTTCAAGGAGGTATCATGGATATCAAAACATATCGAGATTTCATTGGCGAGTTAGTAGAGGATTATCACAGTGATTAATCACCGGGATTGAATAAAAACGCTAGCGTTTCCAATTGAAAAATGGTTTCTGATTTCAAATAATGATCATACACTACAATCATGATAAACCAACCCCCGTCTATGTAGTTAATTCACGGTTTCCAGTTTATAGAGCATACTACGGAGATGGTTTAGGCAATACCATTGCAGGGTTATTTGCGAGAATGGCTCCAAAAGTGATGCCGTTAGCTAAACAACTAGGAATGAAAGCAATTGAAGTTATTCGTGATAAGGGTATTAGTGCTGTTGGAGATTTTGCTGGAAAAGCGTTTTCAACTGCGAAGAATAAAATAACATCATTAGTGAAATCACGAAGTGATTTACGAAAAAAGAAACCATTGCCATCTACAGCGGAAATGCCTGCAAGTGTTAGTAGAATTATAAATAACGCAGTAGACGAAAAATTAGCGTCGATGGCTTTAACTCCCGACCAAAGCAATATTGCAAATATGATAGCAGGAAGCGGCTTTAAAAAACTACGTCGATGAAAATCGTTTATGATTTCACGATTTAGACTCTGATAAATAGAATAAAATGTTCAAAAAATCACATGATCCGGCGTTTGATATAGACGCCCCAGTTGGCAAGGATGATTCTGTACGCGATTATCAATATTACGCCTATCATGCCATAGACTCAAATAGTCGAGCAAGAATTGAACTTCAAGTCCATGATACCAGTAAATACTTTTTGCCCTGTGAAGCGTTTATTGAAGTAGAAGGAGAACTTGTAACAGCTGATGATACTCCTGCTGTACCAGCACCGTATCCAGATGGTACTCAAGTCGGTTTTGTCAATAATGGTATTATGGCGTTATTTGAGAGTGCTAGATATCTCATTGATGGAAAAGAAATTGAGTCCATAGATCGCGATGTTGATATGGCTACAACAATAATCGGGTTAGCGAGATATTCTGATGATTATACAAGATCAGCAGGACCCTCTATGATGTTTGCAAAAGATGGTAAGAATACCGCTGGAGGAAATCCATTTGTTGTAAGACGACCAAAAAAACGTGATAATAGTGATGCTGATGTCGAGAATATGATTATAAACAACGACGTTAATTTCAGTCTAGGAGCTGCAACACGAAACTCAATGTTGCAAGGAGCGCGTAAATCATTTTCATGCGCAATTCCACTGCATCACATATTTGGATTCTGTAGAAACGTCAGAAAAGTTATCTACGGGGCGAAGCATACAGTATCGCTTGTACGAAAGAGTGATGATAATGACGCAATCTGGAGGATTCCAGCAGATGCTGCAAATCCCAATGCTGATGCCGGTAAAGTCAATTTAACAAAAATATCATTGTGGATGCCAGTGTTGACTCCAGCAATCACCGCAGAAGAACGATTACTATCATTTATGGACCAAGGAGGAAAGTCGTTGTTGAGTTGGCTAACCGTGAGTACAGATGTGAAGCAATCAAATATCAACGGGTTATTCACTTGGAACCTAGCATCAAAACAAGGTGTTGCTGCGCCACGTCATATATTTATTGCGTTACAGGATAACACACGAGTTGGCGATCAACGTTTCAGTCATATGATATTTGATCAGTTAGGTGTGAAAGACATCTCACTGAGAATAAACGGCCAGCAGGAACCATCCGAGGATATACAACTTAATTACACCGAAAATCATATTGCACGAGTTTATCATCGTCTGTTGTCATTTATGGCACGCGATCAAAATGTCGATACTGGTTTGCAAATATCACAATATGATTTTAAAAATCTGTATCCAATCTATTACTTCTCACTGGAACATCTCGATTTAACAAGACAGTCCGTCGTTGATATACACTTTAGAGCTAATGTGACTCGTGGTGCTATTGCTAATTATAGAGCGGTTGCTGTCATTCTCAGTGATAAATCAATGCTACTTGAAGGTGTTGGTGGAAGAATGAGAGTGGTAGATGCCCCAGTAGAAAACATGTAATTGAAATTGTAAACGATTTAGAATCAGTCAATTATGTATAATGTCATATAGTGTTATTAGTGTTGCGTTAACTCCCGGTCAATTAAAAAAATTACAATCGGAATCAGCTAAAAAATGTGGAACCACAATCACGTTGAAACCCAACCAAATGACTGGTGGTGCAAATAAACTATCGCTGACAACTCGTCAGGTGAAACATTTCAATGATGCACTTGCAGCCAAAAAAGGTGTTCAGATTACTCTCTCTGCGGCTGCTATCAAAAATATGATTAAAACAGGCGGTATATTTCCGTTGTTAGCTGCGATTCCAGCATTGATTGCAGCAGCAGCCCCAGCGGTGGCTAAAGCGGCTGCGTTAGGAGCCGTTGGTACTGCAGCAGGAATGGCACTAAAGAAAGCAACTGGGAAAGGATATAAAAAAAAGGGACGATCCGTTCACGGATTGGGTCTAAGACTACCAGGAACCCCGTATTCGTGGTACAGCGGAAAGGGTCTAAGACTACCAGGAACGATTTATTAATTCAGGAACCTATGGTTCCCAAATCTTCAATGGTTCCCATGTCCAATTTTGATTTAATGGATGCGGCTAAAAAACTAGCGATTAAAAATTTCAGAGGTGTTTTTATGAAAGATCAATTACCACATCGACCAAACAAAACTGAAACAGGTATTATTAATCTCGATAACAGCACCGGACCTGGTACTCACTGGGTTGCATACGCTATTGATCCACGTGGGATTGTTTATTTCGATTCATATGGATTAGCCCCACCAAAAGAGTTTATGCGGTATATAAAAACCCTTCCAATGAAGACTTGGTATTCTACGCTACCAACACAAACGATGATTGACCCACCAATATGTGGCAGTGAAGTATTAAATGTCCTTGACGCTATTTCAGCATCTAGAAAACCACCTCATATTGTCGTAAATGACTACACCAGCAATCGCTTTTTAGAGAGAGAAAGAGTTTTACAATAACATGATTGATATTTGGGGGAGATCTTTGAAACCCAAACCCGATGGCACTGCAACCCCTGATTCTATCAAGGATATAACAAAAAAAATTAAAGATGAAATAGCTGAGACGTTGAATTTAGAAAGTGTTGAACCCAATGAAATAGTTGTATTTCAGGACAAACAGGGTAAATTGAAATCTAGTAATATTTCTCTGGATGATATTTTAGTTAAACAACAAAACGCAATCGAGAACACCGTTGCGTTATTTTCGGATCAGGGTAAATTGAAAACCAGTAATATTTCTCTGGATGATATTTTAGTTAAACAACAAAACGCAATCGAGGATACTATCGCGTTATTTTCCGATCAGGGTAAACTCAAACCGGGTGTACTCGTTTCGACGATTACAGATCGATTAAAAACTCTCAACGATGAGTTAAACAATTCTCTGGCTGTACTAAAAATACTTGAATCTAAAATTGAAGATAACGGAAAACAGTTTATATCATTTCGTAGAAATATCATTGATAAATTTATTGGAACCCAGTTGGATAAAATTGAAATAAAACTCCCTGATATTAAAAAATCCATCGATGAGACGAAAAACTTCATCGAAGCCGTCAAAGGTGATTTTTCGAGGATGATAACAATCATTGAAAAAACAAAAATTCCTCATGAGAAAACCAATAACGTAGTATATACAATCCAACACGGATCATTTGAGTGGACACCTACAAACAACAAATTAGATATCACTGCAACCGTTAAAGGTATTTATCGATTAACACTAGTAGCACCAATTCAATTTAATATATCATCGTCGAGTTCATCCGGGGTCAATAATGTGATATCAACGATCATCGACAAGGATAAAACTGAAAAGTTCACTATAACAGCTACTGATAAAGATTTGGCTAGAACTTCGGTATCATGGTATGTAGAATTCGTAGCGGAGTTAAGTAAATAAATTAAAAGGATTTCACAATTGAAAACGCTAGTGTTTTTAAAATAAACAACAATGACTTTGTCATCGACGCAATGTCGCTATGATCAGGTCAGAGAATTTCAAAATAGACTCAAAACCCTCACTGAGGAATATCAAATAAAAATAAAAAAATACCGACGAAGAATCACCACAATTGATGTTATTATATACTCGGTGTCAAGCGTTCTCACTGGTGCCGGAATAATACTTGCATCTGTTACAATGATTGCCCCGGTCGTAGTTCCAATTTGCATTTCTGCGGTGGCTACAATCGGGGGTATATTAACCGGGATAGCAAAAAAGATATCATCATGCAGCCAGAGTAAACTGCAGAATTACTTACTTCAATTTCATATTGCATCAACCGCATATTCGCAATTATCATTGATGATATCGTCGTCACTCGATAATACGATTATATCAGATAGTGAGTTCTCAGCGATGGTCAGTATTTTTGATTCCGCGATATCGAAATTAGAGCGACAACATGAGTATAATAACAATGATAACACCGATGGAATCAGAAAACACGAACCCAAAAAACAAAATGATCTCAATAATATCAACATTACCAGATTGTGAGTTCTCAGTGATGGTCAGTATTTATGATTCCTCGATACCAAAATTAGAAATAAATCATGAGTATAATGACAACACCGCAGGAATTACTTCAACGAATAGTGGAGAACACGAACCCAGTACAAACGAGTATGATATCAATAACATCAACGAATCCAGAATTCAGTGTGAATTTCCCTTCTCCGATTCCAGTGCGTGAAATAGCGCTAGCAAAACTACGAGTGTATCACAGTTGGCCTAATATCAGATCAAAATCATTTGGTGGTCAACAACCGAATAATTCACTGGTGTTTGCAAATAAGAATAAACCCGACGGAACCCCAGACTGGAACGTCGTTTCGATACCAACAGGGTCATACCAAATAGAACAAATCAATAATGAAATTCAGCGTAGAATAAAATCAATCACTGGAGTAGAGTCAAAAATCGCTATAACAGTTCATGAGCCGACGCTATCATCCGCAATTGAGATAAGCACAGAAGGATACGTAGTAGATATCTATCAAAGCTCAATAAGAACCGTACTAGGATGGCCTGAAAAACCACCAGGGGGAAAAACCATTGATTTACCAGAACCACAAAAAAATGATTATATCACCGACGTGATAAACCCCAATAATCCAATAAAGAGTTATAAAGATCATAGATTTGCTATAGATTTTTTTGATTTCTTCGACTCCCCCATTGAGGAAGTGATGGAGGGGAGGGGTCAAGAGGGATATTTTATTGTTAACGAAAATGATATTATGGAAAATTTCAAAGCGATGGAATATGATTTTTTACTATTGTTAATATCCATTAAATCCGGCTCTCTCACCCGAAATGAATTTATCAGCGTTGTAGAAATATGTAACAAAATCATCAATGACATGGAAACATTTAATTCACAAATTATTCGAGTTATTCTAGATAATAATTACCCCAAGTCGAGAATAGGATTTGCAACAGACTATAAAATCCGCGTTGAAGATATCCCGACATTCAAACTACCGGGATATAACGTACCAGAACTAAAAAAAATTCTCAGTGATGCCATCGATGTTGGTTTTAAAATAATTCATGACGCATGGAAAAAAACAACATCACCGGAAATAAAAATCCTCAAACATAATAATGACCCAGACGGTGGCGGTAGGCATATCGCTCCGTTCAACGTGAATATTTCATCGGTGATTGCGCTCAATTTAGTGTGTGATGTTATCGAAGGAAGCTATCAGATTAATCTAGAGCAATCAAATCAAGCTCAGCAGGGATATATTCTTTATTCATTTGCACCAACAGCTCCTCCAGGATTCCTAATTATTGAAAACCCAATTAATCCTGTCTACATGCGATGCCATAATAATTCATTAACCAGAATTAATTTCAAACTCACCGACCAGTCAAATAATCTGATTGATTTACAAGAAGAGGTGTTAGCGATTAGTTTGTTTGTGAAATCCTAAAGACTGGATCAAATATTCGGTTAAAATCATTTATTATTTTTTGTTAACCTGTAGCAGCAGAGAGCGTGGATGACAACAAGTTGCGACCAAAATTAATTAAAAAATCGTATAAGTCTCCGTTTTCATTTTTTTAGTTAAAATTAGGGAAGGCTCGTTAAGATTTCAATCAAATTTTTGTCTAAAAACGTTGTAGGGTTTGCCCCTGAGACATTTTTTTTGGTTAAAATGAGATCGTAGAAAGGCTCGTTTTAATGATTCAATCAAAATTTTGTCTGAAAACGTTGTAGGATTCACCCTCTCTGCTGCTCCAGAAATCCAAATGAATCTGAATGCTTAATTTTCTCCTTATAAACACCATACATTGAAACTGTACAATAATACTTCACAATAGATCCAACATGACATCATACACTATTGATTTTTGATTAACTAAGCAAACAACCAGTGGGAAACATTATAATTATTCTTGAAACTTCCATATTCCATCAATTAATGAGAAACAATGCCATAGGTGCCATTTTAAGTCTTAGTATTATGATTATTGTTACCAATGTTACCAATGTCAACACATATCATATGTAAACAAATTAGATTCTACACAATTTGAGTTCTTAACAGATTCAAATTACGTACACAATTTAAGTTTTATCGTTGACTGCTAATAATAATATATATTTTTAGTTCTGGTATAGATAACCAAAGATGAGATCATATACTCAACCTTAACCTTGAAGATTTCAACTTTTCCAAATCTTTTCCATACCAAAGAACAATTATTTCTAAATTAACAGCATCACCTGAAAATATCTGAATCTGTATACAAACATTAATCCTAAATGCAATAGAGCAGTCATCTTACCTGTTTCCGACTAAAATGGTTGTAATGAAAATGTAAGATTTTTCAAGACTTTCTGACCATTTTTCATTTTTTTCAAACAATAACAACAATTTTCAATACGGCTGGACATATGGGTCAGCTTATACACTTTTTAAACTTGTACATATACCGTGTGAGGGGTCTGCTTACATGATAATAGGCTTATATTTGAGTGTGTGTATATATGTGTGTGTGTGTATGAGAGAGAGAGAGAGAGAGAGAGAGAGAGAGGGAGAGGGACGGGGAGGGGGAGGGAGGGAGGGGGAGAGAGAGAGGGAGGGGTGGAGAGAGAGAGAGAGAGAGAGAGAGAGAGAGAGAGAGAGAGAGAGTGCAGCTGCAAACGTGTAGAGAACAATGAATCTGTCCTCTTTATCAAAATTCCAATCAGGCATCATTTTATCATTGATGCTAAATTCTTGTATAATTCCTATCTATGTAAATATCCATACTCTTTACACCAATAATAATAGTAATAGTAATTATGGAAAATCATTGTCTATCTGCTGATTAATCTGGCTTATATGTAAAAATATACATTACTACTAAAGATTTTTTTTATTTTAACTTTAATTATGTATGTTTAATTGCAGGCAAGAGCAATTTTATCCTTCTGTCAGTATTTCAGGACATACATAAAATATTTTATATCACCTTAGTAATGTATTGCGGTTTATTCTGCTGTGTTCAGTACATTTGTCAGTTGATGTGGAGACATTAATGGGAAGTTAGTTCAATATCCCTTTTTAAACATGAACGATCAATGCGTCACTGTCTTATTGATTCTTAACAGAATAATCAATCCAGGTTTTACAAATCTTATCAGGTAGATTCTAGATTGATAGCGTACATGTATTCTGTCTTCGTCTTTACCATCAAATGGGATAGGAATGCCTGAACAGTTGAAGTAATATTAGCAAATTGAAGTCCTTAAAATTGCCCTCATTGCAATGGAATGCTTTTCACGGAACAAGATTATGGGTCTTTCATTAAATGAATCACATGAGTTGTCATGGTAGAACCTTGATCTGTGGCTGAAAGAAGGCATGCTGATACATTTTTTAGTTGTTGTAAAATACAGTACAGAATTGTAAAAGAAATCTAAAGTTATATGAATAACATTTTTTTCATGAAGAACTTTGATCACAATTTAAAAAATAGGCCACAGTAGCTTGGCCTCCTTTTCAGGCTGATCACATATTTTAGTCCTTAAATTTGGCAATCTAATTGTTATAAAAAATATCCTTACATTGGCCTGCTCATAAAACAACTGAAGCTTTCTGATCCCAACATTGGTTTATTGAAACTTCACTGTAATTGCTGTCTAAAACATTATGGTTGCTGTTATGTATAAAAAGAAAATGGCTAGTACAGTACTACAGTAGGACCTGTCTTGAAAGACCACACTTTCTGCCATAAAAGTATGGTCTCTCAAAACAGGTGATCTCACATAGCAGTGGTCTTTCAAGACAGGTTTTTTTTTGTACAGCAACATCATCACCTATGGTATTGTCATGAACATGTATACAAATGAGATACTTTGATTAAATATAAACTATCAAGGAAAGGGCATGTTTAATTTTTTTTTAAAGTAAGTTTTGTATCCACATTGTAATTATAAAAATTGATTGGATTCTTTTCATTGACATTAATATATGTTTCATGAAGCACTTTCTTCTGTCATGATCCTTACCCCACCCCCGCCTCAAAAATGAATGGCCAACACCTTGTAGCAGATGAATTTGCTGTGTGTATATTAACTGTTGTATGAGTTGAAAGTTCAAAGCTGTAACTGAAGTGGGAGGATTAAGCTTACATCATAGCTGATAATGTTAAATACATTGTGCTGACATTGGAGAGCCTTTTAGTAAAAATCGAGTGTTCGTAATGAAGCCAACAATTTACTAGCTACACTGTTGGTATAATAGGAAGAAAGCAGTTAACATAAAACGCACTTATCAAACAAGAAAATATTTAGTGGACATTAGTTGTCAAGTTCAGACATGAAACAAATCTGCTCTTGAAAAAGGATGATTCACAGCCTGGCAAAGGAATGCATACATTCACATACACTAGTAAATAGCGAAAACATGACACTTTTTTTTTTACAATCCATAATATTTCCAAAAATTTACTTTGGTTTGGCTTGAATATGTTTTACAATATTCATTTTGGCCACTTTGTTGGCATATGTGACAGGTGTCAAACTTGATTACAGGATCTTAAATATAGAGACAAAACTACTTGTGTGTTTTGTTTCATGTGTGTGGAAAAAACTAGTTTGATGCAGCATACAAATATGTTGAGGCCTTCAGGTTGACAATTGTTTTTGCACCATCTCAAATGAATTCTTTACGGAACTGAAAACAAAATGCTTATTTTGTTTTGTATTTATTGCATGTCCCCTGTTTAGTCAGAATAATACTTTTCAACATTTGTAATTTATGCTTTTATAAATATGAATTTGGCATTGAGGTTTTTAGGAAAGTTATTGTACAACCTCCGAAACATCCCCATGTGATGTATATAACCAGGGTTAGGCCTAAATATATAACATGCAGGTGTGTCATTGGTCTAGATGTAGTGCTGAGATGGTGATTTACTCTTTAGCTTTGAATGTATTGAAAATGTTGCATGGAATATATGGATTGATTTAAAATGCAGTCATAGACAAGTGGATGTTTCCTTATTTTTCTCTTAATTTAATATAGGTCTTGGACCAATAAGTGACTGTTGCTTACTTACTGAATACTGGGTACTCACCATACTTTATAAATTTTAGTCCAAATATCACATAATAACAGTACAATTTTATAAATAAAGCTCAATGATTTACAACACTTTCAAACTTTATATTTTAATATTGTCATTAGAAGATATTAATGTGTTGAACTTGTGATTATTACACATATATTTTTGACAAAATAAAGATTCAGTGTCTTTCAAATATGTGAACTACATTTTAAAATATTTTTCAGCAGGAAACTTGTGAACAATTTATTATTCTGTCTTCATCTTTTTTTCCCTACTTGAATAGTAGGAAGAATTTAAAATGTAAGCAAACATAAACAACATGTGTCCAATAATGAAGTCTCAAAAACAAGATTGTAACAAGCTATATTCCTTCTAAATTTGCCTCACAGTCAAAAGAGCTGCTGGTCTTTGTGATACATCTACTTGTATGTTGCAGATGTTTGTTAGTTTTAACCTCTGATTTAATATGCAAACTCATTTCCTCTTTAAATTTAATAGAGAAATTGTATGTCCCTTAACTTAAACTTGCTCCTCAAAATATATTATTCCTTAAACCATATGTTTGAAATTCTGATGCTGAAATGGGTTTTTGCTAAGTTTGGTATTTTAGATGAATTTTATTCTGGAATGTCTCTTGGGATTATACATAGGGTCAACATTTTCTCCAAACATGTGGCATTTTTTACCATACCTTGAATAGTGGCATGATTTCCCGAGTCTTACTTACCTTGTCTGGATTTTTAAAAATTTCAATATCGTACATAATTTCAGTGGCAAAGTACTTGATCTGTCTCTTACTCTCATCACTTTGCACACCGGCTTCATCAGAGAACTCGTCAAATGTTCTGTCCAAAATATTGTTAGCCACCTCGAAAATTCACATAAACTGCTTGTCATTTCATGTGGTACTCTTCCATTATCTGTAGCAGCCAAAGTGGTTATTTTCACCAAATATGGCTGCAGTTCTTACACTAACAGATGTGTGTTGACATTTTTAATAATTTAAAATGTTTAACAATAAACCAGTCTTGATATTTTATAAGTGGGCTATTATTTAATATGTCAAGTTGGAAAAGTAGTTAAAGGCTGCATGTTTGATATGAAAATTGTTAGGTGTGTGATACAAAATTACAGGTTGAACATGCCAGATCATGTTGCATGCCAGATCAACCATATTAAATGGATGTGTAATGAAATTATATGTCTGATTTTTAACCATTAACTTTGACAGATAGCACCATTTTGTAAAAAAGAATGTTGAACTATTTCATCACGAATAATGAAAACACGATATTAATATCAATTTAGCCTTAACACATTAACCCCTGGAGGTTTTTGCCGTTTTCACATGAAATGCAAGTAGGAAACATATTTTGGGACTATTTCTGAATACATCCTAATACATCGACTTTCAAGCAATATTCCATTAGACAAATGGCTAGTTGTGCTAAAGAAAATGTTTTTCATTGGTTAGTTTGCTGGCACCATGAGCAGAAGGTGAAAATTTTCACTTTTTTTTTTTTTGCTTAACGGATCTATAATTTTTGTATGGAGAAGACTATTCAAAATGTCCACCTTGTCCTACTTTTTGCACAGGTTCACCTGTCTATGTGCACTTCAGACAGTTCTGCCATAGATCTGAGGCCATAAAGTCTAAAATATGGCCACAAATTCAGATTCCAACCATGGGTGAATTTTGGGTGAGAAAAAAATGCGGGTCCAAAAGCTCATTGTAGAGCTACATCTGTCAACCTTTCTATAATACCACCTACTTTAGTGTATCATGCATGACCTTGACGCTACAGACCTTGGAAGTAGGTTACTACCTTATGCCACATAAAGTCGTCGCTACGGGTTAATGTGTTAACAAGATTCCTCTGGAATTTCCATTGATTCCTTACTGACAGAAACTACTAACATACTGGTTCAGTGGAAAAGTTGTGGTACATACAACTGGAAAAAATACCACTGTAAACTGGTATGCCGGTAATACTATACACCTCTATTTTTGACTGTGTTTTAAACAGAATGATGTACTAATCACTTTTACTTGTGAAAAATCGGTAGTGTACTGTGAATGAGTTAAAGATCACTTTTTGACAGTGTGTTGCATTTTTTATTATCTGCTTTGATCAGACATTGCAAATATCTTGTAATTATGAATATAAAGGTGCCATTAGGCTCAAAATGTCAAAGATCTAGGTCATGGGGGCTGAATGATGATTTCCACAAAAGTACCAAAGTTGATGAAACTTTAGACTAGAGATGACTTGCATTTGAGACAAAGAAGACTCCTACAGATTTTGTGGTTTTACAAAAAGGTCAGTGTCGGAGGGACTTGAAGAACAAAAGTAGTTTCAACAAAATAAATCAAGTCCTATAACATAAATTATGACCAAACTTTATGTATGTTTTAAATTTTGAGGAAGGAAGGACACTATCAATTTTGGGATCAATTGGCTAAAGGTCTGACCATCTAGACTGAAGAAAGAAAAAATGGTTTTTGCAATATAAATTAACATGAAAGTTTTTTGGTTTATGGTACTCTTTTATATTAAGAGTCTGAGATGTGTCATCACAAACTGTTACAGTATTTATATAACTGAAATGCTTGGATCAAGGTATCGTTTCAAATTTGGTTTTCTGGCTATGTTGGACTTGAGTATGAAGTCAAGCTATAAAATCGCTGTATGTCCTTTATGTATGTGTTTAAAATCCGTGTGTTTGTGTATATGTTGTTACCAGACATAAAATAACAAACATTAATTCTTCTGTAGAAAGTGTTGGACCTCTTCTGAAAGATGAATTTTCAGACATACAGTAACAAACAATGGTTCATCTGTACAAAGCCATGAATTTAGGAACTGATAAACATATATTGTTGTGCATAACCAGGTCACAATTTATAATTTCTAAAAGAAACTTAGTACATGTACCTAATGGAAGATTTCTTTCTTAGAATGATCCAAATGTTTACTAGATTAAATAATTATTATATTAAACATGATAAACACACAATGTCCTTGACTCCGGCAAAGATAATAATCCTAATGGTAAAACCATTCTTATAGGAAAACTATTTGCTATAGTTGTTTACTGAATTAAAAAAAAATGCTTCAGGTCAAATAGAAAATGAACTTTATTTTGGTCAAGGTCAGATCCTAAATACAACATTACTAATAACATATAATAAAATTTAAGAAAACCCCCTAACAAACAATGCAAATATACATAAGAATACATGTATGTTCAAATTAATTTGTCAAAAGTTGCTATCTTAAAATTTATACTTATCAATGTAGTAATGCAGTCATTAACTATGGTACAGACTGGAGAACAAAACCTCATGCAAATCGATAGTTTTTGTCTTAAGCCTACATTTTTAATGTAGATGCAAGGAAATAATTAAATTCTGAAGTGTACACATTTATATTGCCACTTGTGGCTTTGCTGATTATGACAATTCGACTTAACTAAAACTTTTTCCTTATATCTACTTAAAAACAAGCAATATCCCCTATTGAAGTCTGTACCCACTCTTGTGGGGTAGTCATGGAAGCTAGACACATACCTTCACAGTAGCTTACCTCCATGTGAAAAGATAAATACCAATGCCTGAACACTTTAAATTTTGTGTCAAAATGCCTTCTGGAGAAATGTTGACACATTTAAATTAAGGCTCATATTTTAAATATGCTTGAGTTTGGAGGCAAGTCTAGTGTGCAAACTAGACTGAGCCACCAGAGATCCGTGGCCATACTAACCATAATGTTATTAAATTAGAGGCTGCCCTATTATACTGAGAACCCTTATGAAGGTAGACCATTCCTCAGTCATTTTTCTATCTCCATATTTATATTAGAAGCTGCCTTATACTGAGAGTCCTTATGAAGGTAGACCATTCCTCAGTTATTTTTCTATCTCCATATTTATATTAGAGGCTGTCTTATCCTGAGAACTCTTATGAAGGTAGACCATTCCTCAGTCATTTTTCTATCTCTATACATGTATTTGCTCATTTTGTGCAAAATCATGTTTGAAGTGCCATTAATATATATGGCTGTAAATGGAAGTAAAGTATCTACTGGTTGTACCTACCTACTTAAGTGCTATCACTTGTGGATGCACAAAGCTAAATAATTTTGATGGAAAAGTTAAACAGCTCAAATCTTTAACTTGTCTAAGACTGGAGTGCTACTTGTAACTTCCTGTTAAAGAGTTGGCAAACATACTGTGTTGAATAAATACTCTGTTCAAAAATGGGTCTTGTTTATGATAGGGTTGCTCTCCACAGTGTCTGCTAACAAGGTGAAATGTCAGTTGAATGCTATGTTTGTACTGTTGGAGACTTTAGATAAGGATAAGGTGTTCAGAAACTGTTAATTTGGACCTTATTGTTGACACTGGAGGTAAGCCCCTCTTTTACTAAGCAGGCAGCTACTCTTTGGCTAAATCTACAGGGAAACCAGCATTGAGGGTTGATTTTATTCAGCAATCACCCGTTTTAAAAAGGTGTATTTTTCCAGGTCTAATGTTGTATAAATAAATCTTGTGCAGTTTGCTGCATCTCTGAATTACTATTCAACAGGAAATCTGTGTTTGTAAAACACATCCTTCTGATTACCCAAGCTGACCACCACTCCTACAATGGACTAATGTAAGCTGCATTACAGTGTAATCTCCAGGATTTAATGAGGAATTCCCCTTCTAGTATTTTTTTCTATTTATAGTTTGGGGGGATTTTATAGGGGGAAGTGGCAGACCCATTAATTCCTTACCCAACTGGGTTGTTATAAACTTTCAGAAAACAGAAAACTAGCCCACAGTTGTTGACATATCATAGTCTTAGATACTTTGGTATCATCTGTTATCCTGAATGGAAGTTAAGAATATTTACTAGGATTGACTCAGACAGCTGTAGCCTAGCCTGTGACCTGATTTTATTTTGTTACATTTATATAGTACAGTCTCTATCTAAAAATCACTATCACTTTGTGAGGAAATTGCAATGCCTGGCTTAAGTCATCAAGCATTGAGTTTTCCATTTCACCTAAGATAGGGGTACAAGAAAAAGCTGTATTGTTGCTTCCAAATCAATTCATGTACATCTAATTCAGAGAAACTTCTGTAGATATATTTTGGATTGGTTATATGGCCTGCACATGAGTAAATAGGTGAAATTTTGACATCCTTTTTTGGTTTTGGAAACCTGTTGTTTGCCTAAATTTAGGTTTTGCCAGAAGAATTATAAATTCGGGACAGAAATATGTGTTTTGGAATTATTGATATTTAGCCTAAAAAACGGAATTTCTAAGATGTAATGTTTAACGTGTATACAATGTCTACATCACTTAACATCACACTTAAGTTATATCTTTGTTCTTACCACTCACTTAAGTCTATAATAAATGATATGACACCGCTGATCCTGGAACACAGGTACCTCATTGAACACAGGTACAACAGTACCTCATGACACAAAATTACAGCTTTTTAAAATTTTCTAAGCATGAATATTGGCATACTTTTTGTTTAATAGCATAAGCCATAAGTGATGAAATGAGCAAGATATACTCAAATTTAGGGATGCCTGTGACATTCCTCCCTGCTACTATATTGGTATTTTTTAGAATTTCTAAAAAATTGTCAAAGAACGAATATTTTAATATTTTGAATATTTTAATATTTTAAAGTAATGAATGATAAAAAAGCAATAAATATTCCAGTTTTTTAACAGTGACATTTGTCCTGCTAACTTAATTCCTGTAATAATGTTATAAATAGAAAGATTTTCAACAATTAATCTTGAATGCTACTGTAGAGGTTTAATTGAAACTTGTACACAAATGTGTTCAACCTGAAATGTGTAAGCCATATGCTGTGTCAGGCAATAACTAGAGTTTCTGTGTTATTGAAATCCTAAATTATGTCCTTCATAATGACTGAATTTTCCAGAAAAGTTTGAAGTTTGTGACTAGATAGAATTTTGTTGTTGCTAAAATGTATTAAATTTTGGTAGATTTTAATCTTTTTTTATTAGGACAAAGTTCTTTATTTAGGTTGCAGAAAATAAGTTCTGGATTTTGTTTTCTGGAATTCTTAATAATTCATTTCCTTGATTAAGTTTTATCATTACCTCAGAAGAAAATTAAGTCAGCAGTTGAGATGATCCTACACATTTCTTAGTCATTTATTGTTTGACTACTTCATCATCTCTCATTAACAAAACACATGTCCCATCCTTTTGACTGATTAAAGACATTTACCCCAAAAACATCTTGGACCAAGATTTTTTCAGTTGTGCAATATCAGCTGGGGCATCTGTATTTTCTGAACTCATTTCTGATCAATTAATTAGGTACATGTATTGGGTTATCAAACACAGGTAGTTATTAACAATGTTGTTTACATTTTACCAGAGATAGCCCTTTAATTGCAGTTATTCAGGTTGAGAAAGATAAAAATGCCAGTACTTGATAAACAGCATTTTGGAAGATAAATTCAAGCCAAACATAAAACTGCATTTTAATGCTGTCAACTGGTTATCTATTGATTTGACACCAACTGAAGGTAAAATCAATTTTAGCAGGGTTGGCATCATAAATCAGTGTGAATGTTTAAGGTTTTGGACAACTAATTATTTCAGTATCCGAACCTGACAAGTTATGTTTGAATAAAAAAAAAAGTAAAATATTTAGAGATATGTGTACATCTACAATGTATTGGCAAGGAACTAGATTTTTTTTCTTCCATTATAATACATTGTATAAACTTCAGTCTGTTTCATTATAGTAGAGAACAAAAAATTTACTTCTGTTTTGATATCTTATATTTAATTTCCTACAGAGAATAAAAAAAGCATATGGACTTTTGGTGCAAGTATATATTGTTAGGTACAGATCAGGAAGTGGCCCTTTTAAGCAACAAGAGGTAAAAAAAATAA
This sequence comes from Unio delphinus, assembly GCA_029339505.1. Lineage (NCBI taxonomy): Eukaryota > Metazoa > Mollusca > Bivalvia > Unionida > Unionidae > Unio > Unio delphinus. Next base: position 1,646,002 of record JAQISU010000180.1, read on the forward strand.
TCCTTGAAACACCAGTTATTCAAGGCAAAAAAAATTCAGTAACTCGAATGGAACCATATGTGCTTTCTATGCTAATCTGATTGATAATTTAAAGAAAAATACCATAACATTAGGTGAGTTTTTTGGAAAATGAACAGGGCTTGCAGCAGTGTTTCAGGATGAGAAGTCCTTAACTCATGAAACTCAGCTTATTTTTGAGTCCCTGTTTTAAACTTATAAGACCCTCACTTTCAAATAGATAGAGAAATGCATGAACAAGTACATTACATAGCTAGATTAAATTCACAGCATCATAAGATCACATTAGAGAGAAACTATTTTGTCTGTAATTGACAAAAGCCTTTTTCATACTGTGGCACTACATCGTCATCAAACATTTTTCAAATGAGTTAATTTACTATTTTCTGTTCTTTGATGTAACAGGTGTTTTCCTGGCATTTTGATTATCAAAGTCATCAAGTACAAGATACTTCTCCATTATTCTGATTAATGTCGTCATTATTCATTGTACAGAGCTGTTTTGCTTTGAATTCATAAGTTTCCACCCTTATTTTGAGTGTTGTAGCAACAGCATGTGGGATTATCTTTTTTTGCTTTGCACAGTAACTCACAAAAATAGTTAAATGATTTGCATTAAAAATTTGTGATGGCTGCAAGTTAGTGATAAATTAAACTGGGCAGTATTATAGAAAAGCAGATTTAGCTCTACATCGATATCAAATAATCTGGATGTTTTAGTTGCACTAAAAATACAAAAAGAAAAATCATAGGTCTGTTAACCAATGGAAAATAATGTTTCTAACACAACTAGGCATTAGGCTATGGAAAATTGATTGGAAGTCAATGTATTAGGATGTATTCTTAAATAACCCCCAATATGTGTTTCCTAATTGCATTTCATAAGAAAACAATAAAATCTCCTGGGATTAATGTTAGGGCCTAACCGAGTAAATAATTTTTGCTGAGTACCGAATCCATGTATTTGGATGTACTGTTTACCAGATCCAGACATGAACCGAGTAGTAGATGCAACTCCGTTGAGTACCGTTTGTTTCATTATTGTGTGCGGAGCTTAAACTTTACGTGTACTGTATACATCGCCTATAAGATGAATTTTTATTTTTATTATCTAAAATTATTATGTATTAAAAAACTTTTTTTAAAAGTTTGATATTTATTGAATTATTTTACTTGTAACCATTTGTGTGCGTATTATTTGCTGAGGTGAATACTTCCGAATAGTACAGAAAAACAAGATATTTGGCCGAAGCGAATGTCCGAGGCAATTTCCAGTTAGGTCCTAATTAATGTGTTAAGAGTAAAAGAAAAAGAAAATTTTCTATGCCTGATGAATAATGGATATATTTCATCTTGTGGGTGAAAAACTTAAATATTTTCTCAAACATGATTACATATATCTGTTATTCAGTCTTTTCAAGTATATGCAGTATCCACTCTTTAATGTACCATTAATCATTTTATTCCATGTTTTCAAACCATGAGAATTGCTTCTTCTACTTAGGTCTCAAGTGATGGTGTTCATAGTTGTGCTTTTTATTAGTGTGATTTTTGTTGCCATTGGCATTTAAAAGCGTCTACTGATACTATAGTGCTTACATTCAATAAATCAGGTTTCTTTAAGTTGTTTCATGGCTTCATGGCTGTTTACTTAAGTAAAGTCTAGCCATTAGCTGTTCCACAGGGCAGCCATAGCTGATCAAAAATATAAATGTGAGTGTCATAAAAGTGAGGCAATTTTCAGGCGGATGCATTACACTCAGAAAAGGTGCGTCCTGTGAGAAATTCACACGTTTCGAATCTGGAAGTCTGGGTCCCAGAGAGGCCTGTTGAATTTAAGTGGTCTGATTCTGGTATTGTTCAGCATTAAGCATTGAATGCATATTAATATTCCACTGTGAAAATATGGGCTGATACAGTTATTACTTTGTTATACCATCTATCTGTCTGATACAGGTACATATAGTGACAGCACTGTCTTTTTAAACCCAAGGTGTGCATGAGAAAATTGTTACTGATGGTCACAAATATAAAGATTGACTCAGAAATGACCAGATTGGTTTCTTTTAATTGTTCAGAACTTTGAAAGAAGCAACCCTTGATGGAGTTATTTGTTTGCACTATTATTGTACCCAGCCTGTTTGCAGGAAGCATCGTTATCTGAATTTTAGTACATTTGCTCATCAAAACCAATCTATAACTGCCCCTATGAAATGATCATGAATAATTCATGAACTGGCATGAACTGTTCTTGAACGGTTCATGAATCATCCATGAAAGTTCATCAAAAGGTTCTTGAACCAATACATCACAACTGTTCCTGAACTGTTCATGAATATTCATGAACTGTTAATAAAAGTCAAATTGGTTCATCATCATTCATCAACATATTCATGAATTATGATGAACAAATTTTCTCTTGATTGATTCATGTCTTCTTAAACAAGATTATCTGACAAACTCACAAACAACTATTTCATCCCGAATCATCACCTTAAATGTGCGGGGTTTATAAAACAGTAAAAATAAAATGCAATATATTATCAAACAAAACAGTAATTAATTTCAAATAAATTTCTAATATTTAACAAAGAACATGCATTATAAATTGGCAAGCTATATTCTTTTTTAAATATTTGGATCAATAACATTTCTGCAGCATTCACTATTTAATGTCTCTTCCACCTTGCCCATAGAACCATCCACATGATCCAGTTTTCAAATTTTCCTCCATAGCTCACAAACTTCATCCTCAAATAATGTTACTTTTCTGCTGTCTGATCTGAAAGATAAAGTTTGTTAATTACAGATAACCTATGAGTAACTTTTGTCTTGAGCTTTTACTAGCACATTATTTTTGTACACCACTTTATTTACTGGAATAATTATGATCCAACTCAAAACTATTTCATCCCTTACACTAAGTCTTAACACAACATTTGAGCATTTATATTGGAAAATTTTGTCACTGTTAGTTTTAATATTTTAACTTAAGTTGGAGTCGTGTTTTAATCAATAGAATATGACAGACTGTTTTGACAACATCGTTACACTAAATATCCTTATATTATTTCATGTTTTCAAAGCTTTTCTTCATTTTCTATTGATAAAACGTCAGACTTGTGTCACATAGGACAGGTCCTTAGTATGCATCCACTCCAACTTCACGTGTTGCTTATATCTGCTTCCGGTTTCATCCCGTTGTCATTATTGTGTATAATTTGACACATTAACTATTTTAGTTTTCTTGTTTTAAATTACCAAATTACATCAGTTCTAAGAAATAGTAATGTCAGGAAAAAGAAAATGATATCGATACCTGGTCTATTATCGAGATCGAAAGGAGGGTGGGGTGTTTAGTGATTTTCAAACTTCGAAGAGGACGTTTAAATTAAGTCTGAATAAAATCATGTATCATTAGTTTGGTTAAAACTAATATGACATAAAAGCCAATACAATATATATTTATATAACTTTCACTGAAATAAACACAAAAGACCAAGAAAAAAATTACCGTAATTTTAACTATCTTAGCTGGTAGTCCGAGTTTCCTCTGACCCTTGCCACCCCAACATAAAAAAACCAAATATAAAAAATGGGGTGGCAAGGGTCAGAGGAAACCCGGACTACCTAGCTGGGTACGATTTTCTGCCTAATTTTGATCTCACAGAATCATTTCCTTCATAATCGTTTCTCAGCACTTCTACTTATTTAAGAAAATGTTATTGAAAATATTCTCATCTATCCATTCCATATGAATCCACAGTGTTTTGTTCGAGGTTTTAACATGTTAGAGTTGACTGCGTGCTTTTTTTGTTAGTGGGGAAAAGTCGGCTCAGCAGCAGAAATCTCGCGTTTATATTAACCAATCACATCACTTCTTCTTTCACAATCATCTAATCAGGACAATCGTTGTTTACATAGTTCGGTTTTTATGGCACATTGGCAACCAGCGACTAAGTCAATATAATAAATTATGCAGTTTATGACAGCAATGGCCAAAAACATTAGAACAAAGTAATTAAAAGCTTTTATAGCAAATACATTTTATTCATGCTGGCCAGAATTTTTTTCCCCATATTAATACAGAACTTTTCAGGTTAAGAACACAATTATGAAGATCATATCATATAATTTAAAAAAATGAAAAACAGTTATTTATATTTCAGTATTAATTTGAGAAGTTTGTATGGTGAATTTTCATGAACATTTTATGAATATAATTATATAGAAATTACATATACATTTTTTAATAATTTCTTGCTGGTGCATCAAAGTACTTAAATTGTTCATCAACCAAATTTTTCAGGAACTTAAAAGATGTTCATATAGTTCATTAAAGTTCATCAGTGTTTTCATGAACTTCAAGTACATGATTCATCAAAGTTCTTGAAGTGTTCATGAACTAAAATGATGAACTTGATCATGAACGTTCATAAACATTCATGAACAGTTCATGATTGTTCATGAAGTCATGAATTTCTTTTCGTAGGGGTTAAAATCCCATTGAGATTAACAAATGATACTTGATATCCTGATACATCATCATTAGAAAGTATATCACATATCATATTAGGTGACTTATCATTAAGGCCATTGCAAGTTTTCCCTCACTTTTTGCATCCTGCTTAATTGGCAAAGTTAGTTTATGTCATCATTTAATGGTGTTGCACAAACCACTTTGGGGATTCTGTCTTCAAGGGAAAGGTCCTGGCTCAGTATAGTGTATGATAAAGTCCTGGCTCAATAGTCTACATTTTCCCTCACACTTTCCTTTCTTCAAGGTCAAGGTCACAGACCCATATTTTACATTTCAAAAGCATTTTTCTGTCTGCTATACAACTTTAAAAAATACATGTACATTTGTTTATTGTAACTAAAACCTGTGAGTTACATTACAAAAATGGTGTTCGGTCTTCATGGACAAGGTCAGTGGAATATATTTTGTGGATGCATTTGCATTTGCTTATCTCATATTTTATAAAAACTGTTCAAGTTTCGTGGATGAACCATAGTAGCCTTATACATGTAATTCTTGGTTACATATTTATTTTTTTATTTTTTTTTAGTCGTATCATTATAGATATTGTAAAGTGCTTAGAGCTTCTAAAGATAAGGTGCTATACAAAGTCCTCATTCTTAATATTATTATTGTATGGTTTCTTCTATACGACAGTCAGAGCTTTATCTTCCAGGTCAAGTTCATGATAAATTCTTCCCCCTTTTTTCTCCATGTTTACTCCAATTCTCTTTGAAACAGAAATATGGAACTTTATTGCTTTCCAAATGTGCCAAATCTTTCCATCTGTTTTAAGGCCACAGTCAGATCACTGTATACATCTGCTTTTGGTGACCTCGTCACAATATGCAGGATACAACATTATATGGATTTTCTTCTTTTGGTTCACACCTGTAGAGATTCCTATCCTAAAAAAAAATGCAAACACGTTTCACAAAGATTTATTTTGAATGAAAATAATGCAGTATTTTTATGGAATTGAATTTTATAAAAACAGTTTAATTATTGTTGTGATGAATGGAGGATGTAATTTTCAGACTAAATGGTAACTTCCATATGATCTACTTTTAACTGAGTGATTTGCAATCTTTACTCTGTGTGCTCTATTAAAAGCTGTAATAAGTTATTTGAGCTCCAGTATTTAAATGTTCATGTCTACTGTACAGTTTGCTTAACCTACTACCAGTAAATACTGCAAACCATATGACTATAATAAAGCATCTCACAACCATAGCTTTGCCGCCTGGTCAAGATCATTCAGTGAGCTGACTGGAAATCTTCCTTCTGAACGTGTTGAATGGTCAACTGAAAATGATATTTAATCATAATTTTTTATTTCACATTTTGTAGTTAATATGCACCTTTTAAAATGTGTGTGGTCATCGCAGAATTTGGATTTTTCATTTTCAAAGGAAGACATTTATTTTGGGGTAAAAACTCCTGGGTATAAAGATATAGTCTTAGAAAATGTTGGACATGCACTTTTCCGAACCAGAAGTTACTACAATACAGAAAAAACCCATAAACATTCACAGATTGTGCCATAATTTGATACATTTTCATTATTTTCTGTGAGGTATGAATTTTGTTGGATTTCATGAATGCTACAAATCATAGATTTTAAAAATTGACACAAATATTGTGCTAGTGATGCAGTTGGACCCTTTTCCCAATGCAGAAATACAAGTAACAATGAGAATGAAAATGTTCACAAAACTTAATGAATTGAATCACTTGAAAATGAACTTACTATAAAATACATGTATGGTATTAAATTTTTTTCTTCTTCTAATTCAGTGAAAGATTGCCTGGTGATGGTGAAGCAAGTTTGAATGAGGATGATGGCGATGATAATTTGGATGATGATGATGACTTTGATGGTGATGATGGAATGGGAGATTTAGAAGATGATTATGGGGAATCAGATGGAGGTAGAGCTTGTTCCTGATCTTTAATATTGATATTATTGTGCTATAATGATCATTCTGTCCGTCTTTCTCTCTCAATAATAATAATAATAATAATAATAATAATAATAATAATAATAATGAGGACTTTGTATAGCTCCTAATCTTTAGAAGCTCTTAGCACTTTACAACATCTATAATGATATAACTACAAAAAACACCATGAAATTGGAAAACAAAATGTGGTGTAAATATATTTAAGGTAGGAAAGATTTTTAGGTCTTTAAGGTTTTTCTTGTACCGGTAGTCGATAAAGGCGAGTTTTAAGAGCACTCTTGAAAGGGATAACTGTCTTTGTGTCTAATTTCAATGGGCAATTCATCCACGTTGCTGGGCCCTGGTTTGCAAAGGAACGTCCATATGACTTCATTTTCATAGTGGGAATAATGAGTATAGGATTGTCAGAAGAGGAGCATAAGTATCTTGCTTGTGTGTACATATTGGTGAGGCCAGATATGTATGCTACACTGGAGTCCGTCTGTGAAACATAGCACAGAGAACAAATTTTGTTTGATTCTGGATCAAATGAATAGATAGTATAGGTTACAGAGCAGTGGGGAGGTGTGCTTGGATCGTGGTACTCTAAAGATGATACAATCAGCTGTGTTTTTTGAAGTTTCTGGAGTATATATTGAGACGAACCAGACAGATTTGAGTTACAATAGTCCAGTCTTGAAAGTACTAATGAACACACAAAAGTTTTAGTGACATCAGCTAAAAGATATTTACAAATGGAGCTGATGCATCTCAGCATCAAGATATGCAGCCTTGCATATGTTCATGACATGTTGATGCAGTGTGAGTGTACTGTCTAGAGTAACACCTAGGTTTCATTATGACTGCATGAATTTAATGCTGGTGTTGCTGATATTTATTGTTTGAGGTAAAGGGCATGATTGAGAATGTCTTTGTTTTGTGATCAGAATGGCCTCAGTTTTATCATCATTCATTTGCAGCTAGTTACATGTCATTCAAGATTTTACATCAGAAATGCACCTCTCTACTCCTTGGATGGTAGCATAAACTTCATTTGCGTGGCTAGACTTGTATATTTAGGTGTCATCAGTGTACAATTGCTGAGACAATGGGTGATGATCTATGACACTTGAGAGTGGCTGAGTGTATAGAATGAAGAGAACTGGTCCGAGAACATACCCCTATGGAACACCACAACAGATCAACTGGGCTGGAGTTTATTCCATTTGCAGATACAATTTGTGTCCTGTTGACTAAGTAGGACTTGAACCATTCTAAGGCTGTATTGTGAATGCCAAATACATGCTGGAGATGGTGAAGTAATATATCATGGTCTATTGTGTCAAATGCTGCAGACAATTCAAGGAGGCTGAAGACTGTGATCTTACTGCTATCCAAAGCAGAGAGAATGTCATTAAATACTTTTAGAAGAGTAGTTTCAGTACTGTGGCAAGGGCAATATGCAGACTGTACATTGCTAAAAAGACTATTTGAATTTAAATGAAATACAAGTTGGGTTAGAACATTCTTTTCTAAGATTTTTGATATGAATGGGAGATTAGAAACTAGGCGGTAGTTCGTTAACTCGTTATGGTTAACTGTTGGTTTCTTCAGCAAAGGCTTTGCGATGGCAGTTTTATGGGCATTGCCTGGATGAGAGAGAAATATTAATAACATCATTGCTCTTATCTACTCCTGAATAGTTTACGCTATGTTCTATTTGTTTTCAGTTGGCAATTTTTTGGTGTCCAAATACGTACTGAAATATATGTCCAATGACAAACATATGAAAACTCTAAGCCTAGGTACATATGATCAAATCGATGGATTAAGATATTAGACAGCCCCTTAGATCACACAGCAGAATAATCACAGTTTACATGAGCAATATTGAATGAAACTGACATTACTTACCTTGTATTTCTAATAAATTTAAGTCAACAAGCAAATATGCATGTTACATGTAGTAAATACAGCTTCAGCCCTGAAGCAAATAATTTGCGATGTTTTAATTTCCCATCGTCTAATGTCCATGAAAATCTGCATGATATAATTCAAGTTGGTCTCAGATGCTATTATTATGGCTGAACAAATCTTCATTTTAATTTTCAAGATTGGTCTCAGAGATTTTTATTATTAGGACTGAACAAATCTCCATTTTAGTTTTCCAGATTGGTCTCAGAGGTTATTATTATTAGGACTGAACAAATCTCAATTTTAATTTTCTAGATTGGTCTCAGAGGTTGTTGTTGTTAGGAATGAAGACATTTCCATTTTAATTTTCCAAATAGTGTAAAAGTATAGTTTGTTGGCAGGTGCAAGAGTATAAGTTTGTTGAAAATATTAATAACACATTAACTATTCTTGGTTTGTGCTGTCCAGTACCAAAACTTATACAAGTTTGCTGGTAAATGCAATTTTAATTGCATTCCGGTATTTATAAATTTGTTTCAATATTTAAAACATAAAGCTAGGCTCTGATTCATGTTTGGTAATTTTCTGGATAAGTTATTATCTGCAGAAGCTAATTCATTGGGTGCAGATTTCATTACTATAAAATGGAGGTTTCTAACAAAGTTGTAGAGATGAAGGTTTCACCTTTAATGAAACTTTATATGCTTATGCATTGTGATTAACAGGTGTATTGTACACCACACTGGGGGTCCTATATTCAGCATAAATGTTTTAAAGTTTTCTATTGGCCTTTCCTTTATGATTTATAACATTAGACTCATTTTTGAGTAAAGTGTAAAGCTTGCTATATTTGCCATGTACCACAATGGGGGTGGTGGCTCTTTCTAAACGTTGAAGGCCTCAGTCCATTATACTAGGTTTTAATATCATTTTCTATCCTGCTCGATAATTTCTCAGCTGTTTAAAATAAATAAATGCAATTTGATAATATTGTCACAAGAAAATGTGCTGTGTACTAAATTGTTTTGGTCTGATCTTTAAGGTTAAGGTCACATGTATATGTATATACATGTATTTCATTGTTGAATTTTTTGCTTTATATCAGGGTTCATACAGTCTTTGAAGTTCTTTGACAGTTTGGGAAAAATGAGGCAGCATTTTCAAGCCTTTAAAGTTTTGGGAAAATTGAGCAGATTATGCTGAGGTCTTTAAAGGTCTTTGGAAATTGAAATAAAGCCAAACATTTTATTTTCTTTCCATAATCACAAGTAAAATTGTCCAAGGTTGTTAGATTCGGATTTGGTCAAGTTTTTCTGGTTTCTTTCTTTTGATGACCTTTTAGTTTCATTTCATCATTAAACTATATTGTAGTATTTTGCATTCATTGTTTTCTAATGTAACATAACTTATATACAAAATATTAGGGAAAATAGGTCTTGGAAATCTATATTTGTGGACTTTTATGGTCTATGAAAGTTTGGGAAAAGTCTTTGAATTTATCATTTAGAATTCTGTATGACGTCTGTATCTTAATAGCTGTTTGAGGTTCATTGATGAGTCATGCTATGCTTATTTTTTTCTCTATTTGATGGCATATCATGTATCACAGTCAGGGTTTTATCACCAAAGTCAAGGTCACTGATATAAGTTTCTTAACTTTGATGCAATTTTACTCTAATTTCCTTTGAAATAGAGACATGAAATGTGGTTACTTTCCTAGAATTGGAGAAGGGCTTTAATTGTTTACACAGGGAAATCATTGTTTACAGTCTTTAAATCTCAAGTTTGTATATAACATCCTTGAAATCTGAAAAATTGACATCTAATGCAAAATAGTGAATATATGATCGTAATTATTGCTTGAATCATATGAGCATGACATCATCTATAACCTTTTTATAATGTAGACTAACACAGGGTTATGATCTCATTCTAATCAGATCGTAGAAAAATGTCATCTTTTCAGTAGGCAAATTGTAAGTTTAAGGGAAGAAACTCATATTTCTGTATATGTATTGCCATGTTTTCCATAATAGAATAATGGTGAGAGAATTTTCTTATCTTCCATCATATGACTGCTGTCTTTGTTATACTGTGGGCATATAGTGCACAAAAAGTAACAAAAATCCCTGACTTCTGGAACATTCTCTAAAAATAATAAAGATAAACAATAATTACACACTTTATACTTAAAGAAGCAGCAGTTTATGTTAATGTTAGTGTCCTTTATACAGGATGCGTCACAGGCAGACTTAGCCACACATACAACTTTTGTTTTTGGTCTGTCCTGATTATATCTTATAGTTTAGCAATGTTGCACATTGGATTCCAAGGGTAGGAGACACTGCTCCCCATCATCCAAATTTGGGGGAGATTCAATATTTTTATGAGATAAAACAGATATGTACATACTCTGCAATAGCAATACTAAAACATGGGATATAATATTTTTTGCTTTGACAGTTTTATCACCTTAACTTTGTTGACAACACTTTACTATCATCATTTATGTGGACAATTACATTTTGCAATCACGATTTTATCAAGTGTTCAAGAGACTCTTGAAAACATTGACAGATTGACCTAAAATGAGTTTGGCTATGGGGATTTCCATTCCAGATCATGCTCTAATTTGACTTCAAAATTCATTTATTAATCACCAGCATTTATTATAATTCCTTTACTTTCAGTATTAATTTTGTTTTTAAATTGATAATGCATTTATTAAATGACATTTTATGTATTTGCGTAACTTTAGTTTCTTTTGTCATTAACTAACCTTTGAGATCAAATAAATTGTCATTGCCATAGGTGTGCCTTAAAATTTAAATATATGTTACACTAGCAGCCATCAAAGATTTTACATTGGAACTTGGTAGATTACCACAAAGCCTTGAATTGATTGCCAAATATATTGGTTTGAATTGAATAATAATTGCCATCTTAAAGCTTGCATTGCCTTCAATGATTTTAGCTATTGCTAGCATTAACAGAGACATGGAATGAAATTTATTAAAAGAACATGCTTTTCTGACCAAATATTCATGTCCATTGGGAAAACAGATTTGGCTGACATTGGACAAAAGTTGTGGGAAACCCATTTTGCATCTTGCAAAGATACGAATGGATATTAATAACAATTGTATCATTGTGCAAGACACATCCTTTAGACAAATCTGATGTCATGTATTGCCATTACTATAGCAGTGATTAATCTACAATTTCATCCCAATGAGTCACAGGACTCGCATATATTCAAATAATGAGTCCCACTCAAATGTAATGAGTACAATGATTCTGCAAACACATTGAGATACATTAATTTTATTTATTTATAATACAGAATTATTACAACTAGGTCATAATTAACTACAAGATCAACTCCTTCACTTTAGTTCATAAATTCGCCTGTCTTTCTTAGATCTCCAGGCCTGTAGTACTGACTTGTAATCAAATGGCACAGTACACAGTTTTACAGTCATCAGTTTGTGCTGAATCTCAATATTCAGCCTGTTTCTAGCTTTAACCAGGATTCTGTTCTGGGCAGAAAACCCACGCTCGCATCCAGCAGTATGTACTGCTGAAGTTAGTGCAAGTGCTGGTAACTTGAGCAAGTTTGGAAAATCCTCTCTGTGGTGGTGGTCAATTAAATGCCACAGTTTACACATCGCACCTTATGGGTACTTCTCAGCTAAAACTTCTTCCTTAGGAAAGCCCACTCTATTTTTGCCTTAACAGAGTCAATAACAGGTTCTGATGTTTTTCTCTCAATACTTATGCTGATTTCCCATTGTAAAGTTTTTGCTTCTCCATAATATGTACACAGTCTCTCAATCTCTTCATCTCCATAGGTATTCACTTCTGTTTTTGACATCATGCTGATCAGTCGCATAGCAAGAATACCAAAGCTTGTCAGTAGGTCATCTGCTGGAAATGTACACTGAATGTTCTCAACTAACGAGTCAATGAAGAGTTTAGCAATTTTCTCCAGGCTGAAGTTGTTCTTTGTGATCTGATAATGCTCCTTAAATGTATTGCCCTTAAGGTCTTCCTTGAACTTTTCCATGTATGGAGTGTCAGAGCTATATATCTTCTGCAGATTAGCAATACACTCGTCAGTTTTCACCTTCACAAGGGCCACGTCCACATTTTCTTTCTGGAAGAACCCGCTGAGAATGGTTACAGGAGCCATTGCATCCATCATCATGTATGTTGTCGCTATAAATCTTTCAGTCGCTATCTTTTTCTTCATCCCTCCAGCATTGTGGTCCTTTTGACTATCTTCAAGTCAGGTAGGTAAGCAAGCTATCTAGAGTTCTCCATACAGCAGTCAGGGCACTAAAGTAAGACAACCACCTCACTGAATGGAGCTCTTTATATACGATACATGGATCATCTAAAATATGCTGTATGGCATGTAGTCGAGACTCGCGTTGACTACTTCCCTTAAAATAGTAGAAAAGATCAGTCAATACTTGCTGATGCTTTTTTAATGATTCTATTTTCTCTGCTGCCTGGGACAACAACAACAACAAAGTGAACATTATGCATATGAGGAATTTCCCTTCTCAATATTGCAGCTGCTCATTTTTCCTTGCCCATCATAGCAGATGCTCCATCTGATCCGAAACTCGTAATTTTTGCTATTGGAACACCCCTTTCTGACATTTCTTTCATAATGGATTCAGCAATTCATTTTACAGTGGCATCTAAGCATTCAATATTGCACACATAATGACACTCTGGAATAAAGTCTTCAGTCAATGTCTGAGCATACATGACCAGCCTTTTCCTGTTGGAAATGTCAGCGCTCTCATCTGCAAGTAAGGTTACCACAGGAGATTTCTTAATTGTAACAGTTACAGCATTGTTAGCAAACTCGGCTAATGACTCAAGCAGCTCACTGGCAGACACTGAAGATTCATAACTGATATTACTCTTTCTGAGAACATCAAGATCTTGAACTCCCAATTCATGTAAAAGATTCACAAAAGACTAATATTTGTTGAATGGGATGTCTTCATCTGCCATCCATTTAACAACATTCAGTAAGGCAGTTATGGCTTTGTCTAGATCTGAAGTGAGCTTTGCACTACATTTTTCAAAGTTAGTTCGTAACTCTGGGGCTATTAGACATAATTTGTGGTCAGCAAGATCGGCATGTCTGGTTAATGTTGAATTTTGAAAATTTCTGTTCCTAGCAATCTTGTTCATACCATTTACCTTTTAATTGTCTGTGCATATCTCACAAAACATAAAGTCCTCATTTTTATTTGCACAGCCATTGTCATATGGTAGCCACGAGTACGTTTTTAACCACTTCAGCTGAAACTGTCTAATTTTTGGTAATTTATGTATTACGCTGGAGGCTGAGCTCACGTTTGCATCCCGAACATCAGATGAAGAAACCAAATGCTGCTGATCAGTGGAATTTGAATCATTAAACAAAATATCCAATGTCCTTTGCTTAGGGTCAATTTTCAAAATCTTCTTTGGCGGCATTTTTTACTGTTAAGGAGTGAGTACCACATGACCGGTGCAGAGATAATATTTGCCTTGTGAAAAGAACGTCCTGTTAAACAAAAATCACCGTAATCACGTTGATGTGATGTTTCTTTAAAATTGTTTGCATCCAGAGGAATGCACATATGAACAACTAATGAGTCCCAGCCATTTTTTGTGCGTGCTGGACGCGGGACGCAGGGATAGATTAATCACTGCTATAGCAGTTTAATAAAATCTCCATCCCGGGTAAGGACATTTTTAGTAGCTGTTTTAAAATTACATCAGTACTCACAATGAACCATTTGAGTTTGACCCACTTTTTTATATAGGAATGTGACAAAAAAATTATCCTTCATTTTGCCTTGGTTTTTAGATTGGAAAATTGCACTTTTTCAAGTATAATTTTGTTTCAGATACTTGAAAGCCTTATGTCTAATGCAGAATTCTGTTCATTGGTCCTATTCTACACCCATTCATATGAAACATTATATTAATCTGCCCAAGATAGAAAACTGAGGGTTTTATTCAGTTTGTCTTGAAATAATTTTATTGGTTTGAGTACATGATGTAATCAATGCAAAAAAAAAAGATTGGTACACTGTTATGACACTGGTATCCAGTTTAGTTGCCAAACCATGCTACATAGTTCATGTTTACTTGATGCTTCTTATACAAAGCATTGAAATGTGAACACCACTTTGTGACTTGTAATGGTATGTGTACTAGCCAGAACTGACAATATATAACAAATTATGGACATATCAGAACTTTAAAAATCCTTTCTATATGTTTAAATATCAGTTCATAATTTGAAACACATTTTTGAGTTCTGTGATGATTACTTTGAATCTGAAGTCAACTAAAATTGCTCGTGAAAGGTGCAAAGCTGTACACTAATGCAGACTGACTTACTCATCCTTTAATTTGATGATTAATTATACATCATAAAGGAGGGTGTTTATTGGTCAGTAATGGATACCGTTATTTCACCCAGAATATGAAATACATGTACAATTTGTATATCCATTATACACTCAAAGTAAGAGGGGACTCTAGTGCCTGAGTGGTCTAAAGTGCTCACCGTTACGGATCACTGCCATCTCACCTCTGTCTGCATTTGTTTGAGTCTCAGATTTGGCCATTGTGTTTGAGTCTCAGATTCGGCCAATGCGGGTATGTGAGTAAGCTTGCCAGTAGCTTCTTGTGGGTTGGTGGTTCTTTCCGGTGGTTTTCCCAGGTTCTTCCTCCTTCATTAATACTGGCTGCCATGTATAGCCTACCATGTGCTGAAAAATGGCGTTAAACCCTACAACAACAACACTCAGAGTAAGTAAATGTTCTTTTAAAAAAAAAAAAAAAGAAATGTATTGGCTATCAGTATGTATAACAGACTGAAGTAGTGGTTGTTGTTCGTCTGTCGATTCGATGAGGACCTCTCTGAGTTAACCAAGGGTTGGAGAGGCCAGCATTCAGGGCACAGTCTTCAGCAAATAAGAAATTCCTGATGGCGCCTGCCATGACCTTGGTTTTCGCTTGAAGCCTCCTGGGAATGAATAGTTTTTCATCTATATGGTACCTGATGCCAACTCCAACCTTTCCAACTCTGAAAGCATTAGTCGGCATGGCAGAGAACAATAGACTAAACAATGTCGATACCAGAACACAACCCTGTTTGATGCCATTGATTACTGGGAATGGGTCAGATATCTCGCCAATGTCATGGAGATGTGCCTGCATGCCATCATGGAAATGCTGCACCATGGATATAAATTTTCTCGGGCATCTGTACGTGGCCATTACCTTCCATAAGCCTTCTGAGTTCTCTGCTGACAGTATCAAAGGCCTTTGTCAAGTCGATGTAGATGGAGAAAATGTTGGTGTTTTGCTCTTGACATTTCTCATGTAGCTGTCTTGCAGCAAACACCATGTTGATGGTCTCACATTCTTTTCGGAATCCATACTGGCTTTCTGGCAGTAGTCCCTGGTCAAGGTGTGTAGGGTGGCGGTTCAGTAGGACTGAAGTAGTAGTTTTTTATGGTATCCCACACAGTATTATCAGCAGTTTAACATTTATGTTCTGCAATGTTTTGAGTTTATTGTAACATAATCTCCTTCCTGCATGTATTTCAAGTTGAAGTAGCACATCAAAAGAATGAACAGGTATATGCACAGTGTTAGGTTTGAACCTGATTTGTGTGCATGTGAGATGTCCATACAACTAAATCAAACAGGTGTCAAATATTAGCCCAGGTTTCTTGGCCATACTGTTAGCAGTCTGTTGACATGGCAGTGAAGAATAATTTCACTCCAATGAATTATCAGAATCATTTCGTATGGAAAATCATAGCCTACCATAAAATAAAGTTCTTTTCCTTGAAACTTGCATATTGTGGTATATTAGTTACCAGATTGAAAAATTATCAATTTGCAAACAAGAAATAAAAAATAGAAAATTAATTTACATAAGGCCCAGCTAGAATTATGATCTTCAGTGAAACTGCACAAAATTAGAGCTTTTTGATTACCTTTTGTAAATAATTCTGGCCGAGTAATGCAACAATTTTATTTGCACAGCAAAATTTATTTACTTTTCTTCAGTTGACAGAATAAGTGACTTTCTCAGATCGAATTGTGAAATTATACACAACAGAAAAATAACTGTACTGGTTCCAGGTCATGTATTTTTGTCACTTGAAATGATTTCTTTATCACAAAGGTCTTAAATAGAGTTGGCATTATATTAGACTAGAATAGTGCCCATTGTATACATTACGTAGGTAAAAGATTGGTAAATATGCAGGTGTTAATGTAAATAGAGTTTGTTGATTGAAATAAATTGGTCTCGTAACGTGTTCTTTGTTGATATGCTGCTTACAAATGTTATTTAAGTTGTGTTTGTACATTCTCAAATGGCTTTCCTAATAGACTGTAGTATTATTCATGTGTTGAAACTTTTTCTCTCATTGAGGAGTGAGGGACATAAGAAATAATGATGGTTGCATAAGCTTTTAAAAGTTAATGGGTACCAGACCATAAGTTTAATGTATGGGCTAGAATCCTGTTTCTGGTAGGTTAAAATACTTAGTTTACTTCTATTGCTCCTTTAACATGTCTTTAATTTTCCAAACTTTTTTTAAATAGAATCTGTAAATATTAATTTTTAACAAATCTTGAATACGTTTATTACACTTATTTACAGTGAATATTGACTCCTAAAAGAAAATCTAACAGTACAGGTGGATTTCATTTGCTGTTAAAGGACAAAAGGGATAAATTATAATATTTACTCTGGTGATATTATCATGAAACATTAAAAAACTACTGATACTATATTATTTTAGAATGAAACAAGGATATACTCTATGCTATTTCTCTTTGTCTTGCTATCCTAATGAATGAAGGGAACAAAAAAATGACCACTTTCTGTACTGTATATGTACAGTCTCTGTCTACTGGGAATTGTCAGATTTTACTAAGATGTTTTATGTAGATTTATATGAATCATTAGAAGAATTTGATTTTTCATTCTTCTGTGGCATCATTTACAGAAGTTAAGGCCCCTGATTACCTTTTGTCCAGACATGGCTTTCTATTGATCAAAGCTTCATTGAGTTTGATTTGCAGTTTTTGATTACATTTTTGAAAATATAATGGCACCAGGTTGTCCATCTTCTTAAAGTGCCATACCAGTGTAGATAACGTAAATCGAATTTTGTATTATTTGAAAAGAAAATAAAGTCTGGAAGCGGTATAAACAAACCCGATGGAAAAATTCTCCATAATAAGTGAGAAATACGCTCAGATGTGTTTTCGAAAATATTACACATCGGACCGATTTTATCGCTCAGTAATTTCCTGAGTGTATAGATCGTCTGACATCATATTATGAACACACGCCTTCCGTTTCTATCAAAACATAAACGAAGTATGTTTTCCGTTCCATATTAGTTATTTTATCATCCCAATCATGCCAAAAGCACATTGTGGAGGTACAAGCAAGGGCAGCGGGGTCAGGTGTGTTGCAGCAAATTGTGGGAATACAAATGCTGATGGGTTTTCCATGCATTCCTTCCCAAAGGACCAATCACTTCATCGTAGGTGGACAGACTTTGTAAAAATCAAAAGAGCAACCTGGGATAGTCCGACTGACTTTTCTGCCCTCTGCTCCTTTCATTTCACACCCGAATGCTTCCCTTTTACGTATAGATTTGAGGTTGATCATATGTGTAGGGCACCAAAGAAAGTCAAACTCAGTGATGATGATGTCCCGTTTATCCACTGTGTGGAGGAAACTGACAACCAAACCAAGGTAAACAAAGGTATCATAACCTTCCACACCAAAGCATCAGCTGTGTAGACTTCAAATGTTGTCACCATCAGAAGAAGTTACCATACTTGTCAAGTGTCACCGCCAAAGAAAATAAGAAGGGGCTATTCAAAGAGAGAAGCAGCAATGGTGAGTTTTTAATGACAAGTACCATATTATTATATCTATGATATTCAACAAATCAGTCACCACATCATTTCCATGTGTACCCTAAATCAGTCACCACATCATTTCCATGTGTACCCTGTAGAACGTTTTAATAATTTCCAAAAAAATGCAGTAAACATTCAATCAATCAAGAACTGAAATATAAACATTTAATAAATATAATATAAACATTTAATAAATATAATATAAACATTTGATAAATATTGTCACAATTTTCATGATGCCTTCAATTTTGAGCATCTGAATAGAGAAATCTTTCTGCTGGTTGATTTAGAAGGCCTACATATATATTTCATTGACAGACTAATGTGTGTATCAGATTAAATATGGATATTTACAAACATGATGAGGTTTATTCTCATCCCCAATTAATAAAAATGTACAAAACAAAATGGAATGTCTGTGGTACTTCCCAGGGTTTTCCAGGGTTCTTCCTCCAACAGTTATACTGGCTGCCATGTCGTCAATATTGTGCTGAAAAATGGCGTTAAACACTAGAACAACAACAACGAAATGGAGTAGAAATTTTACAATATTGTATACCTCAAAATTATCTTTGTAATGGAAACACAATATTTAAACTCCCAATGTAGATAACAGTACATTTTTAAAAAAAACCCACATGATATTTGGTATGCAAAAGCACATTGGGGTCTTATGGATTACATATCATATAGGCATGTGACTCACTAACTTTATTGGTCTAGTAATTTATTGAATTTAGATATATTTTTGTTTGTGCACATTTTAATTTTCATGTAAGATAGCATAAAAGCAAGCTAAGATGAATATATTTTATAACTTATAGTTTTTAGTGTTTTGGAATGTTTGCAAATACAGTATTTGGTTTTTGATGGAATTATGTATTGTATTTTGCATCTTTATTTACTTTGAAATAGGCTTTGGCTAGCAGCATTGCATTTTAATGAAAATAGCCAAAGAGAGCAAGCAAGCGCTAAGAATAGGAGGGTTAGATATAAAATAGTGTATCCAAAGTACAAGAATGGAGAATACACTGTCAGGAAAACCCTAGTTGACTCAACATATAGTAAGAATATTCATTAGTAATTAATGAACAGAAAGGAATATATCACTTAGAGATATAAATACTCTTGTAACAAGTGTAAGTACCTATATAATTTTTTTATATATTAAATTCAAACAGTAAAGGCAAAATATTTGTTAAAGTTGACACTCCTTTAATTTTAAAGATCAAGATTTCGCCCTATGGTAAAATAATAAAACTATGCAAACAATTGTAAAGACAAATATTTTTAATTCATGTATTAACTTCAACACAAAGTTGCAGTTTTTGGTTTACAATACAATGTATATTAAATTTTCTTTAATTTACAGATTGTGTTGAAAGTCTGATGAAAACAGCATTCAGAATTGGACAGGTAAATGATGAAGGAGTCAAAACTTTGGGTAGATGTACCACCACCTATGTGTAGTCTGTATGAGAAGCCTGATAAGATATTGCTATTCAAAATCTTCTTAGCAGGTTTAATCGCTATCAACCTCATGAAAGCATGTGTAGTTCAGGTTTTGGTCAGGAAAGGCAGTGCAGATCCTCTGAACAGCACATGATGGAATGATGACCCTCACTTCCATGCCCAAGAAGTGCCAACATCACTGAACAAACTGTCTATATGCTGTATACAGATGTCTTCTGAAATAATAATTTGAAAACTAAGTTGAGATAAATTATGCTTTGTGCATTAGATCAAATTAGGAAATCAAAAGTTTTAGTAGAAATTGTTTTTGGTCCAGTGTGATTTATCGTTTTTTTTTATACCAATAAAGTTATATGATTCCCCAAAAATCTGTGCATATATATATATAACCATTTTATTTTCTGACACAAAAACTGAAATAAAACAATATTTGAACATGTATATTTGGTTGTTTTTTTGGGCATGATTTATCAGTATCACTGTGTTATGAAGGTTAGATGGTGTAGGCCTCAAAAAGAGGGGTTCAATCAATGAAGGTGGCATAAAATGACTGGAAAAAGTGGTTTATTTATTTTCTGTATTAATAATCCCAATACTATGCTGTCATTCATAGATCATGAAAACTAAAGAACATGAAAAATTACTCAGACATATTACTTACTCATTTCCTTGTTCTGGACATTCTCCAAATTGTTGTCTATACTGGTAGTATACAACTGTTAAAGCATGGATGTCAAGACAAACTGGTCTGAACAATGGATGGTGTGTTATACATTGTATGCCTGGTATTCATTGCAGACACTTTTGACCTTCTCTATGACACAACAATATACACATTCCCTTGCTTTGGGCATTACCAAACAATGTCCACAATTACACCTAAAATAAGAGTTTTCTTTAATGCATTGTGCTGTGCTTATCAAATTTATTCCTATATTTATGAACACATCAACATCACAGTACAATGACGCAAACTGACTAATGTCAGGAACAGGTAAAACATTTAGTACATCCGTGTAAAATTAAATTAGAGATGAAAGAAAATAGAAGCTGCAAGTAGATGACTACCACATAAAAAAAAGGGTTTATTTCATAGTTTATAACATACACTATTTGCATACATAAAAGAAATTAGAAAAATTAACTTATAATACAATGTACAAAATATGAATTCAATTTTGCTATCATGTATCTGTAAATATCATGCCTATTTCAACAGTTGTGCAAAAGAGGACGTCCTCTCCTAGGAATCTTAAGTACTTCTAAATCGTATCAATTTTTTCACAGGTTTTCGAAGTTTACAACTGTTATCCAATGTACCTTTTACTTATCAACATATAAATAGGTCTCAACCCATGAAATGCAATACTCTTTTACATCCTTTATTACAGTTGAGAAACATTCATTTGTAAACGAATATGATACTCTGGAACACTACTGCAAATATCGTCGGATACATATATTTATCATAACTTAGGCCGCAGACATATTTAAAAAACAATTTCCATGAACTGTTGGTCAATCTATCTTGTCTTTCTTCTTCATAATCTTCATCTGCAGCTTCGGATTCGTCGGTATTGGAAACATTGGGTTCAAACTGGTTCAGATTAATTTGGGTGCCAGCAGCTGCTTCTACACCATTATCATAATATTCTGAGCTTATTAAATCACCATCTTCAAATGGCTAAGACCCGCAGGACAGTGACAATTCACTTCCTTCAAAATCGCAACTTTCGTGTTGAGTTTCTGAAGATTTTTTCATAATGTGACGATACTGACTCTGCCATTGTTTACAAAAGTGTTTGAATATATATTCTCATTAACTAAGAAATGAAATGAATAAGTGTGGATACACTGTTATGGCACTTTAAGTTTTGGTTCCTTAAGCATAATACAGATTTTGCCCCCATTTTTACCCAATCTAGAATGTACTTTTATATTGAATGAATCAATGAATTTGAGTTCTATCCTTTCACTTATTCATTTCTTTGAGATATGGGCCCTTATTGTCCATCCGCTTGACTTTGGTTTCTGTAGCATCAATTTAGCAAGGATCATTCTTGGACTTCACTTGAATTTTCTATACAGTTTTATACTGTTAAGAACTTTTTTTTATACATTTAGCATTCTGTTTTATTATGAAAGGAATTATAAACCCTAATTGCCCATACTGTAGTGTCTCTATGGTAAAAAACTAAGTAATAGAAAGAAGCAAAACATCAAGTTTAAAAAAAAACTTAACAAATAATTTAATTGTCAATGTTATAAATAAAAAACATAGGAGGAACTTACAGTATCGTGATGTGAATCCAAAATAATTCAGATAAAAGTCCATATTAATGAAACGTTCCTTATAAATGTCAAAATTAGAAATGTTCTGGTTCTCCAAGAATGATGGTATTGTGAAAATGGCACTGTCCATAACCTCCCTTGAATAATTGACAACAGCTCCAGAAAAGGTTATGGTCCAAATGAAGAGCACTTTCTATTTCCACTGTACAGTCCAAATAAATGACTATATTTCACAACATATCCCACATAACAGGTAATACTACTCAATTTATTTCAATATTGTCTATTCATGTCACCTAGCCCAATTAATGGGAAATTATTGAATTTTTCTAAAACTGTGCAAGCCCCATCAGCAAATGAGAAATTAACACAAGGTCATCATTAAGACTTATTAGTAATTGTAAACACATATGTAAGCATATATTGATAGATCCTAGGCTATGTAATTTTACACTCTTATTATTTCAATAACAGACCCTAGTTGTGTAGACAAAATCTAACTAAAGATAATGAGCATGTATGAGTTTCTAATAGATAATGGAATTTAGTATTTTAATACTAAACATGTTAAAATAAACAATAATTATCGCTATATTCATATAATGTGCATTATTATACTTTTCAATAGAGGGCATCAAGGGAGAATAGTGCTTGACTAATGAGTCACCCTCAATAAAAAAAACCATAATTATTATTATTATTATTATTATTATTATTATGCCACTCGTTGTATACATTTTCCTTAAAAGGAAAATCGGGCAAGCCTCGTTTCCTTTTGCAATTTTTAAACATGTATACATACTTGACTAATGAGTAACCCTCTATAAATAAAGCATTATTATTATTATCGTTATTATTATCATTATTATTATTATTATTATTATTATTATTATTATTATTATTAATTACTACAATTTACAGTCATGAACAAAAATTAAAAAAAACGAGGTAAACTCGTGTACCAAAAGTTAAAGAAACTATTGATATACTTAACTTTTTCTTCTGTAGTCTATTTATATCAAAGATTGTTTTATTTCAACCAAATTTTCATGCTGCTTTTTTGATTTTCCATTTCTTTTGCATCATTTGCAGGAGTTACAGCTCCTCATTCCCCATCCACATTGTTTTTTGTTTTTGCAGTGTAACTTGGCTGAGGACTTGAATTTCTACCAAGTTTATATTAATGATACCATAAACAAGTTTCATTTCTAGTACTTTATGTGTTCATTCATATTTGTTGTTGCCTTTGAATGCCCATCTCCTAACTCAGGTTTCTTGATGAAGTTCCTTTGTTCAAAGCCCAGCTGAGCAAATTCTAATCAGTGTATGACACTTTTAGCTAATAATTGTTGTTAATTTTCATAAAATAAAATGAGAATTAATGTAGATTTATGAAGGGTGTTTTATCTTTCCCTGGAATCCATTTTTAAACCAGGGAAAAAGACGGATGATGTATTAGTATAAAATTGTAATTTGATGAAATATTGTATGATTTGTGTTGCTGAAATTCCTTAATGTTTGCAAAACACAACACTATGTTTACACTTTGAGCAGTCATACCATCACACCGGTTGTATTGATTCTCTCGAAAACAGTATATTAAGATCAGGTACACCACACTCATAAGTGTTTGTACAGTATGTAGGGTAAAACTGCATTGATCCCAACAGATAACCTCTCTGTCACTGATTGTAATACACTATGATCCCTGTTTCAAGTAGGTGATGGAACTGGTTTTATTTGTTGAGCTTTTATGTTCTTATTTAATTTCAGTAATTCAAGAATTTGTCAAAATGAATCTTGCTGTTAATTTTAACATTGTCTTTATGTTTTGGTAAAAATCAAAACTGCATGTTCTTTATACCGGGGAAAATATTTGAGGAATGAAAACTCCACAGCAAGCTTCAGAATGTTCAGACATTTTTAGAGATTTGCAACCTTCATATGGAACAAATTCGAAAGATGATGTGTGCTCACAAATAGATCATGCATATCTGGCTAATATATGCCTCCTGAAGCATGAACTTTGACCAGTATGCATGATATTTCAGTGTCCACAGCAGAACTCGTTCTTGTAAAAAAGAAAGAACCACCGACCCACGAGAAGCTACTGGCAAGCTTTCTCACATAACTACATTAACCGAATCTTAGACTCAAACCTACGCAGACAAAGGTGAGATGGCAGTGATCCGTAACGGACAGCGCTTTAGACCACTCGGCCACTCGGGGGGGCCCCCCGCATATAATTAGTACTATGTAGTCACTATTGTGTTGATATGCCACTGAATCCTACATATACATAAATAATGTCCCTTGCATCTGTGAAAGCCCCATGGATGACATATATGTATAGGTTTTACTAAAATGATATTGATTATATATTTTCTGACATGTCATCAGTAGTTACATGTATATAATGTGGGTTATCATATGTATTTCATCAGTAGATACATGTATGTAGTATATGAATCATA
The DNA here is from genome assembly GCA_029339505.1 of Unio delphinus. Taxonomy (NCBI): domain Eukaryota; kingdom Metazoa; phylum Mollusca; class Bivalvia; order Unionida; family Unionidae; genus Unio; species Unio delphinus. Next base: position 1,670,619 of record JAQISU010000180.1, read on the forward strand.
TTTATTTTATCAGTAGTTAAATGTACATAATATAATGATCATACATATCTGATCAGTAGTTACATGTACATTATATAAAGATTATACATATTTTATCAGTAGTTACATGTACATAATATAATGGTCATACATATCTGATCAGTAGTTACATGTACATAATATAATGGTCATACATATCTGATCAGTAGTTACATGTACATAATATAATGGTCATACATATCTGATCAGTAGTTACATGTACATAATATAATGGTCATACATATTTTATCAGTAGTTACATGTACATAATATAATGGTCATACATATTTTATCAGTAGTTACATGTACATTATATAAAGATTATACATATTTTATCAGTAGTTACATGTACATAATATAATGGTCATACATATCTGATCAGTAGTTACATGTACATTATATAAAGATTATACATATCTGATCAGTAGTTACATGTACATTATATAAAGATTATACATATTTTATCAGTAGTTACATGTACATAATATAATGGTCATACATATCTGATCAGTAGTTACATGTACATAATATAATGGTCATACATATCTGATCAGTAGTTACATGTACATTATATAAAGATTATACATATTTTATCAGTAGTTACATGTACATAATATAATGGTCATACATATTTTATCAGTAGTTACATGTACATAATATAATGGTCATAAATATTTTATCAGTAGTTACATGTACATAATATAATGGTCATACATATTTTATCAGTAGTTACATGTACATAATATAATGGTCATACATATTTTATCAGTAGTTACATGTACATAATATAATGGTCGTACATATTTTATCAGTAGTTACATGTACATAATATAATGGTCATAAATATTTTATCAGTAGTTACATGTACATAATATAATGGTCATAAATATTTTATCAGTAGTTACATGTACATAATATAATGGTCATATTTATTTTATCAGTAGTTACATGTACATAATATAATGGTCATACATATTTTATCAGTAGTTACATGTACATAATATAATGGTCGTACATATTTTATCAGTAGTTACATGTACATTATATAAAGATTATACATATTTTATCAGTAGTTACATGTACATAATATAATGGTCATACATATCTGATCAGTAGTTATATGTACATTATATAAAGATTATACATATTTTATCAGTAGTTACATGTACATAATATAATGGTCATACATATTTTATCAGTAGTTACATGTACATAATATAATGGTCATAAATATTTTATCAGTAGTTACATGTACATAATATAATGGTCATACATATTTTATCAGTAGTTACATGTACATAATATAATGGTCATACATATTTTATCAGTAGTTACATGTACATAATATAATGGTCGTACATATTTTATCAGTAGTTACATGTACATAATATAATGGTCATAAATATTTTATCAGTAGTTACATGTACATAATATAATGGTCATATTTATTTTATCAGTAGTTACATGTACATAATATAATGGTCATACATATTTTATCAGTAGTTACATGTACATAATATAATGGTCGTACATATTTTATCAGTAGTTACATGTACATTATATAAAGATTATACATATTTTATCAGTAGTTACATGTACATAATATAATGGTCATACATATCTGATCAGTAGTTACATGTACATTATATAAAGATTATACATATTTTATCAGTAGTTACATGTACATAATATAATGGTCATACATATTTTATCAGTAGTTACATGTACATAATATAATGGTCATAAATATTTTATCAGTAGTTACATGTACATAATATAATGGTCATACATATTTTATCAGTAGTTACATGTACATAATATAATGGTCATACATATTTTATCAGTAGTTACATGTACATAATATAATGGTCGTACATATTTTATCAGTAGTTACATGTACATAATATAATGGTCATAAATATTTTATCAGTAGTTACATGTACATAATATAATGGTCATAAATATTTTATCAGTAGTTACATGTACATAATATAATGGTCATATTTATTTTATCAGTAGTTACATGTACATAATATAATGGTCATACATATTTTATCAGTAGTTACATGTACATAATATAATGGTCGTACATATTTTATCAGTAGTTACATGTACATTATATAAAGATTATACATATTTTATCAGTAGTTACATGTACATAATATAATGGTCATACATATCTGATCAGTAGTTACATGTACATTATATAAAGATTATACATATTTTATCAGTAGTTACATGTACATAATATAATGGTCATACATATTTTATCAGTAGTTAGATGTACATTATATAAAGATTATACATATTTTATCAGTAGTTACATGTACATAATATAATGGTCATACATATCTGATCAGTAGTTACATGTACATTATATAAAGATTATACATGTACATAATATAATGGTCATACATATTTTATCAGTAGTTAGATGTACAAAATATAAAGATCATACATGTACATAATAATAAGGATCATATTTATTTTATCAGTAGTTAAATGTACATAATATAATGATCATACATATCTGATCAGTAGTTACATGTACATTATATAAAGATTATACATATTTTATCAGTAGTTACATGTACATAATATAATGGTCATACATATTTTATCAGTAGTTACATGTACATAATATAATGGTCATACATATTTTATCAGTAGTTACATGTACATAATATAAAGATTATACATATTTTATCAGTAGTTAGATGTACAAAATATAAAGATTATACATATTTTATCAGTAGTTAGATGTACAAAATATAAAGATTATACATATTTTATCAGTAGTTACATGTACATAATATAATGGTCATACATATTTTATCAGTAGTTACATGTACATAATATAATGGTCATACATATTTTATCAGTAGTTACATGTACATAATATAATGGTCATACATATTTTATCAGTAGTTAGATGTACAAAATATAAAGATCATACATGTACATAATAATAAGGATCATATTTATTTTATCAGTAGTTATATGTATATAATAAAAGGATTGTGCATTTTATCAGTACAGTCTAGTTACTTGTACATAATAAAGGGATCATATTTATTTTATCATTAGTTACATGTATATGATATAGGGATCATATTTATTTTATCAGTAGTTATATGTATATAATTCCAATTTTTATGAATTAAACGAATTTCCTGTAATATGATTGGATGTAAACGGTCACGTGATGTTGATCAGGAATTGTTTACACTTCGATAAATTCTGGGACTACTTTCGGTTTTTGAAATATAAATAAACATTGCAGACACGTTATTGTGAAACGATTTTGTCATCTGTAAAATATATAATTCTGCAAATAAATAAAACTTTTACACTTTTTATACTTTTTCCAATATTCTTTGATTCAAATGCATAATTTACTATACAATTTAGCATTCGTCTGCTACAACGTAACTGTGACAGTAGTCACATTTCATTTCTCACTAGATCACCGAGTGGGTCTTGTTAAGTATTAACGCTGCTGAGAATGACATAAAATGTTAGTCTTGTATAGAATTTATTTCATTGTTACCTTTATATAGTAATAATATATGGATCATATTTATTTTATTAATAGTTACATGTATATAATAAAAGGATCATGCATTTTATCAGTACAGTCTAGTTACTTGTACATAATAAAGGGATCATATTTATTTTATCGGTAGTTACATGTACATAATATAGGGATCATATTTATTTGATCAGTAGTTACATGTACATAATGTATGGATCATATTTTTTTGATCAGGAGTTACATGTACATAATATAAGGATCATATTTATTTTATCATTAGTTACATGTATATAATATAGGGATCATATTTATTTTATCATTAGTTACATGTACATAATATATGGATCATATTTATTTGATCAGGAGTTACATCTGCATAATATAGGGATCATATTTATTTTATCAGTAGTTACATGTATATAATATATGGATCATATTTATTTTATCAGTAGTTACATGTACATAATAAATGGATCATATTTATTTCATCAGGAGTTACATGTACACAATATATGGATCATGCATTTATCATTAGTTACATGTACATAATATAGGGATCATATGTATTTCATCTGAAGTTACATGTATATTATATAAGATCATATTTATTTTATCAGTAGCTACATGTAGATAATATAGGGGTATTTACATGTACACAATATAGGGATTATACATATTTCTTAAGTTGTTAATTGTATATAATGTAGGGATCATACATATTTTTTAAGTACAGTGTAGTTGCATGTATATAATGTACAGATTATACATATTTCATCAATAGTTACATGTATATAGCATAGGAATCATGTATGGTTATGTAGACAGTTTACTCATTTGCATTGTTTTTAAGAACATGAGGAATATTTTTTGCTATCAGAGTGTTTTTCTATGGAACATACTCATAGGATCAGAGCTAATTTAAAAATAAAACTTGCTGAGAATTCAACTGGATGCATGACAGTTGTATATCATTGTAAAAATGCTTCAGCATACCATGCATACTTGTTCTTGTATCAGTTATTTAATAAATCTATCATTAGAATAGAAGTTTCCTTACAACAAAAACCGTTTTAAATAGCTAAAAGAATTCTTATATTTGCAAGTGTGTGTTATATTTACATTTGCATGAATCAAACCAGTTTATGTAAGAATTGTTTTCAATGTATTTGTCATCATATGGGAGGCAGAAAATGATGCTGACATAATTTCTCTTACAGGTGGATCAGATGGCTATTCCATTCATACAGGAAGCAGTTTGTCACGGAGGTCATCAGCTCATGTTCAGACAGGCAGAAAGAGTGTGTATGGTACATCTAGTGTTGAAGATGTTTCATCCATACAACCTGCTACAACATTCTCTGATAAAACTGTTAAACCTGCGCTGACTCTCAGTCTGTTCCCAAATGTCCCACCAACAATAACCTTTGTTAGTGATGGCGAGAAAGGTAAAATAAGTTTTCTGAAATTAAATGACCAAATGGAACAAGTAAGATTAACCATAATAAAAATGCTTCAGAGGATAGAATTTATGTTTGATGCAAGATGGAACTTTTTATGTCATGATGTTCATCTGTCTGTCCATTTGTTTCCAGTTTAACTTTTAAACAATAACTTAATTTCTCCACAAAGTTATAGTTACCACATTTGCATGGTACAAGAAGCCCATTGATTTGGGATTTAAAATGTGAAAGGTCAAGGTCACTGACAGAAGGAAAAAATGCTCTGCACAATAGCATTAGATAGAGTAAAGTTCGTGGATGACTTGTATTCGGGGTAAAAAAAGAAACATATTGATTTGGGGATCAAAAGGCCAGACGTCAAGGCCACTGTAAATAAAAGAAGATAAATATTTTCTGCAGAATAACATTTGCTCAACATCACATACCTGGGCCAGACTTTAGAGTGGCTTGCACTTGGGCTAAAGAAGATGCCTATTGATTTGGGGATCAAAACATCAAATATCAAGGTCACCATCATTCTCAGTCAAAAATGATTTTGTACAACATTAGTTCTACTTCATGTACCTGGACAAAGCTTTGGTGATGGCATACACCTTTTTTGAGGGTTGTAAAGGTTAGATATCTAGGACATTATGACTAACAGAAACATAATGGTTTGTCCAAAATTTTCAGTTTAGGTACCATGCACCTTCATCAAAGGTTGTGGATGACTTGCATAATGGGTATGACAGAAGCTTATTAATGTTGGGATTCAAAGTTCAAGGTCATTGTGATTGAAAGGATGAAATGTTTTTTGCAAGAATAACTTAAGTTTAAAGCACATACCTTTTTTACAGTTTGTGGAGGTCATGCATATAAAGTAAGGAAGAGGCAAATTTATTTTAAGGGTAAAAAGGTCAATGGTTACTCAATGAAAAATGGATTTTGCTTAATAATTTTTATACTAGAATAAGTTCCTTGACCAAATTATGTGGTGGGTTTGCATTTAGGTAAGAAAAACTATCAGTTTTGGACTTGACAGGTTATTGGTCAAGATGTTTCAAGTCTAATCAGGAAACAATGGTGTATGGACAGTAAGTTCAGTTAAGAACATCAAAAGCCACTGACATTTGTTGGCCAATAATTTAATGAGTCAGCCTTACCTTATTAGGGTTTTCATGGAGGATATTAAATGCATATAGTGTATCATTGATCGTATTCTTGTTTAAGGCTGAATTGTCTTTTGTTAATTGTTGTGTAACTGGACAGACTGGACAAGATACATCAGAAATTTCTCTCAAGACAGGCATGAAATTCATAAATCCTCTCAGACACAAGACTTGGTCTTTGATGTAGAAGCCATTCTGTGGGTATCATATAACTTTTCAAGTTATTGCCACTAAAATAGGCAAGCAAATTTGAGCTAAAATGAAAACCATAACTTAAAGCTGCTTCTCAGTCTCACCTTATAAATTTCTTTGAATTTGAGGGAAAATAAAATTACTTAAAAAAACTGCAAATTTTGTTTTTTTAGTGGAACAACTGCAGTGGGAGTTCCGGAAGTTGCTGAAGTGGAGGATGAGCCCCATAACCCCTAATGTAGTCAAGGGAGCCCTATCCAGGTCTGGATTCAGAGCCACCAAACGTAAGTCACACAGGGTTTGGTTATAACAGTGCTTACACACTTTTTCACCTCTTTGAACCCAGGTTTGATTCTTCCTCTAGAGCATTCTAGGGTTAGTACTCACATTCTTGGATATGCCATTAATAGAAACAAGGGTCATGTTGACTTTGCTGCTGGTTAATTGTCATTCTTTCATTAAAGTCAAGGTAAAAGGTATAATAAAACTAAAAAATTGCAACAAATAATATTGAATATTGGTGGGTGAGTTCTCATGTGTCTGAAGTAATTTTTTTCAACCTTGCTCTATCCTTTAAATTATTGGATTGACACGTGACTGAGTGGGTTAGGGTGCATGTGTGCTAGATGGTAGTTACTATTACTTATGACACAAGTTCAGTTTCTCCTTGAAATGAATTATAAATAACCTATGTGATCACTGTAGAGGTTCCCTTTATTTAGATTGGGTGGGGTGCTCCCAATATTAATGAAATTATTATAGAAGACCCACACTGGCTCGTTTTTGTCAGAAATTGAAGTAGTGATAGATGCAAAGCTTAGAGCCCCCAGTCAGCGGTGCTGACAGTTAAATTAATGAATACACAAAATGTGAAATTCAAATAACAATTTTTAATATAATTCAATAACAGTCATCAAAAATAAAATTCAAATTAAAACCCTATCACTCGTGTTTCACTTGACTCAGTCAGTGATGGCCTATTTCATCATCTGAATTAGTGTGCTAGATTTTCCTCCTGTCCTTTGTTCCTACTCATATGTATGATCTGTATCTGGACTGGTAATCCAATTCCCTCCAGACCTTCTAACTTTTGCCTCCGTTCTTCCTTTCTTTGTCTCCCAGAGACTTGGACCAACTGCACTGATGTAATTGCTTGTCTTCTCCAGTTCCACTGGTCCCTAAAAGCTTCCTGTATTAACAGACAAGGACATTAGCATAGCATATTCCCCAAGCTATCTAACTCACATTAAACAACAATATAATACCATAAGCCACTACTTTTTTTGAACACGCATTCATGCCCATAAAAAAAATCACATTCTCCCTCGTGTGTGTGTGTGTGTGTGTATATATATATATATATATATATATATATATATATATATATATATATATATATATATATATATATATATATATTCTCTCAATCTTATTATACAGAACAATATCATATAATCAGACACATTCTGTACATTGCATCTCTACAAAGTGTACACAGATATGCACATATCCATGCGCTGATATATCCTTAAACGTGATACTCCTACAAAGTATACACAAGTATGCAAATCCATATTAACTAAAGTTACACACTGCAACCAGTATAAACCGCTCCGGTTGCCTAGTGGTTAGAGCATCTGCCGTGGGAGTGGAAGGTTTTTGGTTCGATCCCTAGCCGAGTCGTACCAAAGATTTTCAAAAATGGTACTAACAGTTGCCTTGCTTGGCACTGAGCATTATGAGGTTAGTGTTAGGACTGGTCAGCCTGCTGTCAGAATAATGTGACTGGGTGGGACATCTTGCTACATGTCGGCGGCATGATGTCCCAGTGCTAGACATCACTATAATCTGCCTCACTGCAGACATTGTAGCAATATGACTGAAAGATTGTTAAAGCTACATTACAAATCCTAATCCGTCAAACAAAAAAAAGCAGCTATTATATAAAGTTTATAATTCAATTCAGCATTTGCAAATCTATAATATCAAATAAATAAATGCACAAGGTTACTATGAATTACCCAAATAAGCCAATTACAATATTAATTCTTTACATAACCATTGCTCATATCTTAACATATGTATGTATATCAAACTCTACTAATGAATCAAACCCTACAAATGGTAATTCTACTTACTCAAGTATACATACTGCAATAATTAAAGTACACTGACTTTGCAGTAGTATATTACAACAATTGAGCAAATAGTCACTGAACTGTACTGAACCTCCTTGTAATTCCCAAAATACAAGTTTTCCGCCAATTTCGAATGAATGGTGCTGACTTGCCTCCTCAAAAAAGGGGGCACCAAATCACCAGACCTGTGCAATCTGATCCAGCAGTTTTTACATTGGTGCGACAATCTCCACATCAATGTACGAATCAAACACATTCCCGGCAGACTCATTGCATTGGCTGACACTCTATCCAGGAAAGGTCAAGTCCTTCACACGGAATGGTCACTCCATCAATCAGTCTTTCTTCCAATCTGCACGCTTTGGGGGCGTCCGATAATCGATCTTTTTGCAACAAGGTGGAATCGCAAGTTGCCCACCTTCGTATCTCTGGTTCCAGACCCAGAAGCTTGGGCTGTGGACGCTCTGTCAATCATCTGTTAGGGGTTGTGGACATTCTCCTACCCTCCCACGGTCTTGGTACTGAAAATAATCCAGAGGTTAAGGAGTCAGAACTGTCAGATGATTCTGATTGCCCCTCTCAGATGGAACAACTCCTGGGTCACCGATCTACTCGATCTGGCGATAGATCTACCCAGGAAGATTACAGTCAGGCCAACCGGACTGTCTTTATCTTTACACTTGGCTTTTGTCTGGACAGCCTTGCGAGACAAACAATTTAAACCTTCGATTGTGGAGAGAATCTCGAGAGCAAGAAGGCCCTCTACTCTGAAGGCTTCCGAGGGAAAGTGGCATGTTTTCAGGGACTGGTACCATATCAATAAGATCATCCCTTTGAGTGTCTCAATCCCTCAACTGGCCGACTTTTTTCTCTGGCTTTTCGAGGAGAAACAGTTGGCCCCAACTACTATCAAATGCTACCGCTCCATGATATCAGACACATTCCGTCATCATGGTAGATGGGATATCAGGCATGACAAAGATCTGTCAGATCTTTTAGCCAGTTTAGAGTTCAATCGACCAAAATCACTCACCCTGTTTCCAAATGGAATCTGTTCTGGGTTTTAACATGGCTCAATTCAGACAATATTGAGTCTTTGGCCCACAATTCGTTAAAGCTATATCATACACAACAGGTTTCCTGATAGCCTTAGCTTCAGCATGCAGGGTGAGTGAGTTATATGCCCTTTCCAGTGACCTGAACTATCTTCAGTTCTATCTCGGAGAAACATAAGTTACTTAAAAAATTTGCTTTCCTAAAACTTCTCAATCAATTTTCTTTGTATCTTGGGGTGAATCATTATGAAGCTAGAACTGTTCATTCTGCAACATGCTAATTTTCTTCTTTGACCTTGGGGTCAAAGTCACAGAGAAAATCTGTGTTAGGGTTTTTATTAGATTGATTTCATTTCATTATATTTCCTAAACCTCTTGATGAATTTTGTCCATATATGGGATAAATTATAATATAGCTAAGAAACAAATTCATTCTGCAAATGCTTGCATGTCTCTTTCACCATGGGATCGAGGTCAAAGTTGTAGAAATATTGCATTCAGGTTTTAGTTAACAACTGTTTTTGTTTATATTTCCTCAGTTGCTTGATTGGTTTTCTTCATAATTGAATTGAATCATTATAATGCCAAAACTCTCTGAGACATGCTTGCTTGACCCATTGAGTTTGGGGTCAAGCTTACTTCTTTTGCAGAAATGCTTAGATCATGGGTTGGACCTGCAGGCCCTGGACTTGTTATAAATATAGGTGTGAGTGTGAGCTGAGACAGAGATAGACTTTTTTTTGAAAGTGTGATATGGTGGTTCCTTCTCATGTGAAGCTCCTCTCAAAAGAGGTTACCTGTTTAAAAAACCACTCTGATGGCCTAGTGGTTAGAGCAGCCACCTCAGGTGCAGGAGGTTGTGGGTTAGATCCCTGGCCATGTCATACCAAAGACTTATAAAAATGGTACTAACTAATGGCATTAAGAGGTTAGTGTTAGGACTGGTCAGCATGGTGTCAGGATAATGTGACAGGGTGGGACATCATGATACATGTCTGCGGCATGATGCCCAGTGCTAGACATCACTCTAAACTGCCACACTGCAGAAATAGTAGCGATATGACTGAAATTTTTAAAAGTTTCATTAAAAATCCAAATCACACACACCCCTTTTATAAGGCCACCTTGCTAGACACAGAAAATTCTGCATTCATACTCCCCTTTTTTATGCAGCCATATTTTCATTTAAGAAGGGGTTCCTGAGAAGAAGATGATCACTGTACATGTTTTCGTAATCTAAGGTTCATTTTATAACTTGTAACAAAATAAGTGAGTTGTGATAAATTTTTACGAAATGTTCTTATTAGCATATCAACACTTTCAAACTTAAAGACTGTGAGACTTTACATGTATGTTTTAAGATCATGTTGTAAGACTTTACATGTATGTTTTACGAGCAGTGCTAAATTGTTGATAAACATTTATTTTCAGAATTAGGCAAAATATGGATAAGTTGTAGCAAAATGAAATTCATGGGTAGAAATGTACAAGTATCATAAATTTTCTGTATTTGTAAAAGTTTTTTTGGGAACTATTGTAATGCATATCCATCACATAAATCACCAATCATTGAATTATGAGCTTTCATTCTTAATGTTAGTCTTGTTAGCATTTGCTGTATTTTCTAAATGTCAGGATTCACATATATTGAAATTTAAATTTGATACTTTAAAAAGAGTGCTTTAGTCAAAGGAGGGTACAAAGTTTTGCTAATCTTTAGTTCAGCTTTTTTAAAATTGAAATTCAGTGCAAAAGAAGATAAAAACTCGCATGTTTTGGCAGTGTATATTTAAAAAAAATGTGATTCTTGATTGAAAATAGGTATCCTCACTTATTAAATATAAATTTGTCAGGAAAATGAAACGTATTTTCCATTCATGATTGAACACTTACAAAGATTCTACTAAGTACATCAGCTGTGAATCCCTTGTATGGAGTTGGGGAAGTAGGGTAAGATTTCACATTGATTACACATGTTACTACTGCTGACCAGATAAAAGAACAGCTCACTCCAAATTGGCTATATTGCAAATTGTTGACTAGCTCCTCAATCCAAATTGACTCTATTGTCAATTGCTGACCATATAGAAGTACAATTCCTCACTAATAATTTACTTTATTGCCAATTGCTGACCATATGAAAGGATTGGTCCTCACAAAAAATTGACTTTTTTGCCAATTGCTGACCATAAAAAAGGATTGTTCCTCAATCCCAATTGACTTTATTATCAGTTGCTGAACATAGAGACGTACAGTTCCTCACTCCAAAATTGGCTTTATTACAAATTGCTGACCAGATAGAAGCACAGTCTCTCACTTTATATAAACTTTCTTGTCATCCACTGGTCATTATAATGTTTCAGACTTCTGCCTTTAACTTCAGTTTTCATCATTATGTTTTTTTTAATGAGATAAACCACACATTGAAACATAGCTATCTGCAACAAAGTGTTTGTAGAAGAAAACACAATATAATTATACTGAGCAAGCCAATAATTTGATTTGTTGCAGGTAACCATGACTGGTTAGGTTGCTGGGGAAAACACATGAAGTCTCCAGGTTTCAAGGCTCTCAGGGAATTTCAGAAGGTACATTATGTGTAGAGTATATTGACAGTTTTAACTCATGCCTGCATAGTTGCCACTTTTCTACACCCAGTTACAGTGTTCAGTGTGTATTGAGAAGCAGGGTTTTGGGGTATTATTTGGAAACATGTTAAGTTGTCATCTGCAGGGTTTATGAGTGGCAGTAATACATAGAGCTGTACCGATGTCACTTTTTGCCGATTATGCCGATACCGCGTATAGCCGATTATCAAAATTGCCGATACCGATTATGAGACCGATTATTTGATTATCATATTATGTACTCAGGTATAAGCCGACTTTAGAAAACAATAAAGGCATGGAATGGAAGGGGGGGGGGTGCTTATCCGTGGGCCAATGTCAAAACTTTACAGGTTTTAGGTGTTTTTTGTTGTCTATTGTAACGGCAGTACATCTTGGGACAAAACTATCCGTGTTCTAAGACATAGGCATGTTAAAAAAGTAACTTTCGGTCACCCGAAAATTATTAAACTTTTATAAAGTACTATTTATTATTGATTTTGTTATTATTTTGCATGGGCATATTTTCTGATTTCACAACACGAAATTACATAAAGGTAAAATACAGCCTTCATAATTCGCGGGTCGGTCGAGTTTACCAGGGAGACCATATACTATAATGTACAGTACTTACACAATGCAAAGTGTGCATAGCGTCACTTAAATCCTTTTTTATTCCCAAATATATTAGTTGCAGATTTTGCTTTATTCGTTGTTTCGACCAAAGTGTATTTTTTCAGATAAAATTTCAGCTAATCTGTAATAGCTGTTTCATTTACTACGAATCACCTCTCACGAGTTACTCATTTTCAATGATATAAGTGATCCTACAAAATGAGGTAATATTTTGAGTGTACAAGGGACACAACCGGTATAATTTACATCTTCACGCTGCGTGGTAATAATAAAGGCTTAATTTCTCAAATAGATCAACTAAGATCAACATCAATCAATTTTAGTTTTGTCTTTTGACTGAACAAACATGTCCACAGACCGTGGTGGTGGGCGATTTTTTTTTTTTTTTGGCAAACAAGAAAGTTTCGCGGCACAATAAATATGTTCTAATCACTATGTAAATTGAGGCAATGCTTTTGAGTTTATTGCCGACTTTCTATGAGCAAAGGTCGTCGGCTTGCTTTGACGACAACAAATACTCGTTATTGCTGCGGCAACATCAGATAATTGTAAAACATTGATATAGAATTGTGTAATTTATTTAGTATATGTCGGTGCTTCAAAGGTACAGTAAAACCTGTTATGACTTATGAGAGACCGCCCCTTCTGCCAGATGGTGGCTTGGTGAAACACTAACAAAAGAAATAAAAAATAATTTAAAAAAAAACGGAAATGATTCTCACTTACTAGTATTAAAGACAAGGAGTTCGTTCACCCTCCAGGCATTACGGATTAACTGAAAGACAGATGACGTACTCAAACCTACACTGAAGCCCTTTCAAACAATTTCTCACTGGGACATAAGGACTATCGGTGTTTTGTGAGTTTTCATAAAGATAAAGAAAAAACACAAACCTCAAAATTGACTGTGTTTATATCCATCATTACTCCCTTTGATGTTAATCCTACTGGCTATTCACATGACTTTGGCACTACAATGGCGGTTAGCGACATGTACTTTAGTCTGGTTTACTGCAGTTTACAAATGTTACCGGACGCTGGAGTTGAAAATTTCGCACAACTGGCAGCAAGATAAATTCTTTTTAAATACTTTATTAAAGCAATCTCTTTGTTACAAAAGATTAATTGATGGTTCGATGTGTTTATCTCGATATATGGTTATTCGACTATACAGTAGTGTTAGATAATGAGCAACTTGTTTGCATACTGCATTTATCCCGAGCTCTAGTGTTACAAAGGATTAAGTTACGGTCAGTCAAAACGCGACTGTATATACAACTTTTATCAGGAAAAATTGGTTATTTAAAAATTATTTGCATCGGCACCGATTATTTTTGCCGATACCCGATTATACCGATTGTGCTAATAATCGGTCCGATTACGCGTACGGGCGATTAATCGGTACAGCTCTAGTAATACATATGCAGCTAAAAGGTAATCCACAAACTTCATGTTTAAATCCTGTATCCCTCCTGTGATGTTAAATGTTGAGACTCATCCATTGGCCATAATTCAGCCAAGTTGAAAAGTGCACCTGCACCAGTCCGTTTGAATACATGTTGATGCAGTTCATTTGTATGGAATAAAACATAATTGTGAATAAAGAGGGTAATTGTAATAGTAAGGCAAACACTGAGCAGAAATGCATGTACAGAACAGATTGCAAACAAAAGTGACGGATCTGTGTCAGAGTTATTACTGTGTTAAATACATTACATGATCACATAATATTTGGATAACTATTCTGCTACCTCTGAATCCAGACCTTCAAGACAAATAAAAAATATCTTAGTCTACAGACAAAGGGAAACAAATCTTACAGGTTAACTCTCCTTTTTATCCGGAAAGACTCAGATAAACAACATCGTGAAGGATAGGGAAACAATTATGCGGAAATGGGAAGGTGGAATGGATGGAGAAAGGAAGATTATTAGAGCCAGGAAATATTTGTATCCTGATTTGAATGACAAGGTTTTTGAATAGTTTTGCACTGCACGTGCTAAGAAAATTCCAATCACCAGTCGAATGATCCCAGAAAAAGTGTTAATTTTGTCAGTTGAAATGGGATATGATGACTTTACTGCAAGTAATGAACGGTTGTTCTGATTTTAAGTCTGACACAATATTAAGTGCTTTGACCTTAGTGGAGAATCAGCTGATAATTAAGCTGTCGAAGATTGGAACAAAAGACTGAACGATATATGCAGGGAATATGACAGCAAGGATGTTTTTATTTGTAACGAGACTGGTTTTTTTTATACAAAAAGTGGAGTCATGTATAGGTGGGAACTGTCTACTGGAGATAGATGTTGTGATCTGTAACATTATTATAACAACAGTTTTAATACTACATGTATATCAATGGTTATTCATAACATTCTTTTGAAAATGATGAAACGGTTTGTTTCACATTGATTTCACAACATGCATGTGATTTTTAGAATAAAATATTAATGCTTTAGAATTAAATGTTATTATGACTTTCTTATGTAATCACTATTCACATCTGTCATCCCCCTCATGAAAGGCATCCCTCATTATAAGGCCACTTTCCTGCTACCATAGGGTTGGCCTTATAAGAGATGGACTACTGTACTTAATTGTCATCATCCCTCAGTTTTTTTCTGTGGTATAGTTAATCGAAATGTTTTATATGTTGCATGCTGCTTTTGTATGAATTCTGGTGAATTTATTAATAATGTTGCATTAATAATGTTATAGTACTGTTCATTATTGTCGTGTGATTTTGATTCATAATACTCATTTTCACTGGATTCATTTTTGGGCAATACTTGTCCCCTATTACACTTCTAACCATATTGATAATGCAGTTTACATAATTTTATTGATATGTATTTATTGAATATACTTGTTTGTTCCTCTTCTTCTTCACCAAGATGACAAACAAATGCAAGAAGTATAATCGATTTAAGGTTGAGGAGGAAGGACACAGGATGTGTCTACACATCCAATTTCACATTCTTTGGAAATACTTGAGTCATGTTTTGAAAATGCATCTTAAAGGCTGAAAATAAAATAGCATGCTCTACTACATCATAGCAAGTATTTAGACATAAATCGCATGTTCATATTGTTGATTAGTCTCATGCTTGATGTTGAGATGCCCTCTCCACACCCCATGCAGATGCAGAAACAACACAAAAATATACTGTATCCATGGATACAGTGGAATCAGTGATTAGTTTCATGGGTGATGTGAAGATGCCCTCTGTACCTCACATGAAGATGCAGAATAGGGCCAGAATATATTGTCTATGTGAGTACAGTAGAATCACTGGTGATGTTCAGATGCACTCTCTCCCACCCACGCACATACAGATGCAGAAACAGCACCAGGGCATACTGTAACTGTGAATACAATAGAAACATTGGAATTGCATATGATAAATATGACTCAAAAGGCTTTGTTGTCATTATGTTGATGAGTAGGAATAGCATTTTTATTTTGTAAGCCCACTACCCTGCTAATGAGGCTCACAAGCAAATATGACCATGCCCATAAGGTGTGAAGGCTCGTAATCACTATCACCCCATCTACAAGGCATTAAAAATGACAGTCAAACTTATTCCTCACTTGAGAGGCATTATTATGTGCAAGTATCATTTACCCAGTCTATGCATGAAATTATCAGATAACATGCTGGACATGAAGATTTGCAATTTTGCTAATACAGTATGGATTCAGCATATCACACCAATATGGTCTGTACCTACCATTCCACATTAGTCTGCTGGACCACAAGGCATATATCATCTTTGGTACACCAGCCAACTTAATTAACTGTAAAATTGAGTTTCTTATGATTATAATGGTCAGGAATCTGTTATCTGCAATGGGTGACCCAGACGTCCAGCCGGCTGAACCAACCGTAATGTACTAGCAAGGCATATACCATAATTGGTATGCCATTCCATCTGATGACCAACTAGTCAAGCCATATGAATGAAAAATATACATGGAAGACAACTAAATGACCAGACCAACCATTCTTATAAAATTCATAGAAAACTGGCAGTATTTGCAGAGCTGTCTGAAAGAGCTATATCAGCCACATTATACCAGCATTCCATAATGCAATCATTACTGATGGCCTTTATCCAATGGGCAGATGATACTCCATCATTATTTCCTTTTAATATAAGTGATGAAATGGAAATACCATAACATTCCAGTCTGACAATAGAAATGATGGAATATAGTTCACAGCAGCTATAGTAGAAATTGAAAGGATTTTATCTCCATTAGAATGCCTTCCTCTGTCTCCAATCAGATCAGTGTAGTAAGGTCATTGCCTTAGTGGATATAGATAATGATAATCATCCTTCAGAATCAGTTGTTAAAGATTGCAAAAATTACTGTGCATCTCTTGGAGCAATCATGATCCCTCTAACTGAAGAACTTCTTTATGTTGAGTCAGGTACTTGCATTTATATCATTCCGCTGGTTAAAATTCAATGTACAGTGATATTTTATCCACACTTGTCTGGTGATAAAGTGCACAGACAAGTCTGCCATAGTTATTAGTTATGAACATTGTGTTGACTTCCTCCCTACATGATATTACACATCTGATGTTTATTTCATATAGCTGAAAAAGACCACTAACAGTTGTTACTATCAATCATGATCCCTCTAACTGAAGAACTTCTTTATGTTGAGCCAGGTACTTGCATTTATATCATTTCGCTGGTTAAAATTCAATGTACAGTGATATTTTATCCACACTTGTCTGGTGATAAAGTGCACAGACAAGTCTGCCATAGTTATTAGTTATGAACATTGTGTTGACTTCCTCCCTACATGATATTACACATCTGATGTTTATTTCATTTAGCTGAAAAAGACCACTAACAGTTGTTACTATTTTTCTATGCACCTCTTGAAGAGGCAAGACAGCAAGAAGTACAAGAATGGCTCTTTCAGTTTCAGCATATTCTCCTATCTCTGCTCCTACCTGTTAGGGAATGTACAAGAGAAGGAAGGACAATTTTACCAGAGAATTTGCAGTGGCAGTATCAGCAATGGCAGGAATTTGCTTTTTTCTCACGGTTAAGCAAATCATTGGCAGTCACATGCCCTTATTTTCACAGTCAGGCAATGAGGGGAGAGAAAGGAACACCATCTTTTTCATGAGGCCTTATGTTAATTGTCAGTGATACACTCTCACCCATGCAATCTTGCAATCCACCTGAAGTGTTTGAGACAATCTTTTATCAGATGTTGATGAATAAATCTCAGTGATATTGGTGATGCAAACTGTCTCTCTGGGTTTCCAGATATCATTATCTGAACTACTCCACTTTTGTTGCCATACCTTTTTGAAGGAACTTCTGAGTGATCTCTTGAAGGGGGATGCTTGTTTTAAAAAAATATTGTTTTCTGCTTGTAAAAGGCAGTGTAGATAGTTTGAAAATTGCACACAGGTGGGTTCAGCTTGAGAACATTGAGATCTGAGATAGAGACATGATGAGAGCATGATTAGTCCACATGTCCATCACATACTGCCATATTCAAATTCATAGTCACAGTATGAAGTTGGAGCCTTGATCAAAAGTTCAGGATGTCTGCCACACGAGACAGCAACATATGTTCACACATGACAGAAACATTCTTTAAGTTTGATTCTTGGTTCATTATATATTTCCCTCATTCACAGTACAGGGTAGATAATCAGTGAAGAGAAGTCAGACCTCTTCCCTTTTGAACATTTTGTCCATCTCTATATTTAACTCTAAGCGCATATCAACTTGGTATCTTTGTTCCATCACCATTGAAAGTATAGCTCATGTGTTGGAGATAGGATCAAACAGTTTATTATTTTTAGTGAGGAAGTTTCTTACAGTTCATCTGCCTATTCAATGCTGGGATTGACTTATTACAATGCCAGTTGATCATGTTGGATAGCATACTTCTGGACTTGCATTGAAAATGAAATCCATTCTCAATGTCTTTAAATTTTGGTGGAATATACCCATGGAAACGTAGTCCTGATAATGTTGGACAATTTGGTTGTGGTTATGTGGGAGGTGAAAACGATCACAACACCTTTGCCTCTTGATAGTTGAATACCTTCATGGGTCATCCCAATATAAATAAGGTATTATTCAAATCCAACACATTCCTGTTTGGCTTAATGCCCTGGTTGACTCTGGATCATTGAAGTCTGGCTG
This sequence comes from Unio delphinus, assembly GCA_029339505.1. Classification (NCBI taxonomy): domain Eukaryota; kingdom Metazoa; phylum Mollusca; class Bivalvia; order Unionida; family Unionidae; genus Unio; species Unio delphinus. The sequence continues at coordinate 1,689,599 of JAQISU010000180.1, forward strand.
ATGCTTGACATATCTTTTCATATTTTCCTACCCAGAAGCATGGCACTAATGACAATTTCTGTTAACCAAATACAAGTGACTGCCATGAGCCTGGCCTTACACATGATGTCTCTAGCCTCACTATGGAATAAACTGAATCTCACTGGGTTAGCGGTAGATGCAGAGACAGTGCCCACTCTCTGTTCATGAAAGCGCAGTCTTAGACTCAAACTTAAATTTGGCACTATTGCTGGATTCACCCTAGGAACTTTTGAGGGTGATACAATAATCATGTCGAATCTTGAGGGATCTCACATGCATGTGTATAAACAATTTGTCTCTTGTTGTGCTAAACTAGCATTAGGAGTTGTTCATTTAGTGGAGCAATCATGATCCTACTGGGTTTCTCAGGTAGAAGTAGGATGCTTAGCATGTCCTATTCTTGACTATTTTTGTGTAATGTGATGAGAAAATGTGTTTGACGGAGAAAGAAAATTCTTTAGTAACTTTAGTAAAGTATTATTATCTGATAATACTTCCTTGATCACATTACACTAATTTCTTACACTCATCCCTGCAATGAATGCAAGATACCTTTAAGGTGTCACTCATGTAAGAAAAAAACAGGTACATCTGTTTTAAACTCGTATCTACCTAGCTTGTAGAAAGGGGAGTTAATCTGTAGGAGCTGCTTCACATTGTTTTTATATTATATTGACAGAAAGACTTTTTGTCTGTCTGAGAGGTTTGGATTCAGAATTCACAGAAAATGTTATCCTAACATAATGTGATAAGGTAAACATTATCGGAGAAACATGATCTACTAGAATATTTGCTTTTTCCTACTTAGACTTTTATGCAAACAGCATGGACCTGATCTGTTGGTATGTTATATAATCCACAATATTATATGGAATATACTCAGATAGAGTTGTTACTTTTTCTAATCTAAAAAAGTCATGATCAGCCAAACAGTTTTACTTCCCTCAGCAAATTAAAATAATTGTATAATACATTATATAACCACAACAACAGCAATAGCAAAAAGTAGATGAATTCTTAAGGAGTTCTGTTAAAAAAAACCTGAAAACCTTGAGAATAGTTACATAGACTATCATTCTTTGAAACAATTTTTTGTTAACGCTAAAACAAGATTAAATTTTATTCATATTTCTTTCTTTTCAGTTAAATCACTTTCCAGGTTCTTTCCAAATTGGGCGAAAGGATCGCTTATGGCGTAATTTATCCAGGATGCAGGTCCATTTTGGCAAGAAAGAATTTGGATTTTTTCCACAGACATTTTGTTTGCCATATGATACTAAGCAGCTGAAAAGGGTCTGGGAAGATGGTGGCAGCAAGCAGAAGTGGATTATCAAACCAGTATGCAAAATTTTCTTTTACAGTAAAATGTCACAAATGTTAATATCATCTGTATTGGTGGAATTTGCCACATCCATACAATTAGCACATATCTGTTTGATATTTAAGAATTTTAGTGTAGTATTGAAAGCTATTTTTTTGTAGCAAGTGTGTGATATGTTGCTGATGAAACAGTAATTTGCAATATAAAAGCCAACATGAATGTGCTTGTCTTCCCAAACTAGAATTTGTATGGCATTCCGTCAGTGTGCATTGTTGAAACAAAAACTATGAAAAATAAAATTCTTTATAAAACAAAATAATATAATTTAGTGTGGCAGTGTTAATGTGTCTGACAAATCATATCGTGTCATGATTCAGCAATGTGAATGTTTTTGACGAGTTTTGTTTCGGCTTTTACTATCTGAAAATTTCATATCTGAAAAAATAGATACTGTATTACATTTGCAGATATGGCAGAGTACATTTTTTTAACATTTGGGTGAACCAACTGTTGTGTACTCAAGGTGCAACAATGTTGGTTAAGTTACAAATGTTCAAGTATCGGGCTTGGCGTTATGGATATGTGAGAAATCTTGCCATTAGCTTCACTTGGGTCAGTGGTTCTTCATCCACCAGACATACTAATTGTTTTTATTATTGGGTTTAATGCCATTTTTCAGCACAAGATAGGCTTTACATGGCGGCCAGTATTAATGGTGGAGAAAGAACCCGGAAACCCCCTGGAAAAAAACACGGACCCACAAGAAGCCATTTGCAAGCTTTCTCACATACCCACATTGGCCAAATCCAAGACTCGAACCCATGCAGACAGGTGAGTTGGCAGTGGTCCAGAAGGGAGAGCGCTTTAGACCACTTTGCTACTCGGGGCCCTCATACTAATTGTCAGCCCATCATGTGCTGAAAAGTGGCATTAAACCCTAACAACAACCACAAGAAAACGTATGTCAGCCTAAAATTTAGGATTCTACCCTACTTTTTCACATGAATGCCGTTTTTTGCCCACATTGTAAAATAAATTAGTCCTACTTTATTTCGACTTGTTCACAAATTGTGTTTTAAAGTTTTCAGTATGGTCTTTGAGCCAGATTGAGACACAATTAATAGTTTATTTTTGTAATAATTAATAATGTTTTAGAAAGAAGGAATAACTGCATATTTTTAAAGAAACATTCAAATAATAATGTATATTAGGTTTTATGGCACATGAGCATAGTGATGGATTTATAGTACTAACAAGTTTAAATATGCAAAACATAGTATACTGTATAAAAATAAAGGCAAATAAAAGTAAAAGTTTAAAATGCAGTCAGATTTTTAAAAATATAACCCACACTGTTTTAAAAAGTCCAAGACCTTCATAGTGAGAGCATTGTGATGGGAAACATTGTAGGGTGAAATGATGGTTTTTATTACTTGCCTTATATGACAAATATGGGTAGCAGTGTGCATTAGATTTGTTATATATCCCTAAGTCCACACGGGACAGGATTAAGATTAATTTTTTTTTTATGGCTAACACCAGATTTTTAGTTTCATAATTATCTGAATTCTGCTTAATGGTAAAACTGCCATTTGTCTAGATCAACAACAGCATTTTTCTCAGTAATTTTTGCTGCAGTTTAGGTAAATTTTTTTAAAATACATTACAGCATCTTCTGCTTATGATAATGGTGCAAATAAGGGAAAGATTTTCATGTTATGTTAATGGTACAAGCATAGGGAAAGGTGTTGATGTTATGGTAATGGTATAAATAAGGGGAAAGATGATGATGTTATGAGAATGGTACAAGCAAAGGGAAAGATTTTCATGTTATGATACTGAAGAAGTAAATTTACAGTGAAAAAGGATGTTCTTAGAAGATATTGAAATTAGGGATGTTTTGTTTGTTTGTTTTTATGGTTTAACGCCATTTTTCAGCACAATATAGGCTATACATGGCGGCCAGTATTATTGGTGGAGGTTGAACCTGGAAAAATCCGGAAAGAACCACCGACCCACGAGAAGCTACTGGCAAGCTTTCTCACATAACTACATTTGCCGAATCTTAGACTCTAACACACGCAGACAGAGGTGAGATGGCAGTGGTCCGTAATGGACAGCGCTTTAGACCACTCGAGGCCCCGAAATTAGGGATAATGTTGACTAAAAAATCTCTTATCTCTTGAAGCAGATCATTGGATAGTATCAAAATATATTTTTATACAAGGTCAAACCATACCTTAACCTGGCCTAAAATAGGCAAACTGTGAAATGACTTTAATCTTTATTTCTTTCATAAGAATTTTTTTTAAAAATTCTCAGCCTGCTTCTGCTAGAGGAATTGGGATCAAAGTTATTGGCAAGTGGAACCAAATTCCAAGACGGAAACCTGTTATTGTCCAGAGGTAAGTCAGTTATAATACTTCAGCATTATAATACTGTCCATGGGAACATTAGGGTAGACTGCTGATAGTGAGACCACTTTATAATAAAGTTCATGAGACAATACTCATTATAATGATATCCATGAAAGCCATAGAGTATACTGCCTTATGGTGAGACTGCCTAAGAATGAAGTACATGATACAGTACTCCCTTCTTATAATGTTCTCCTTAAGAACCAAAAGAACCATATATTGATTGCCTTATAATGATATATATATAATGTAATTCTACGGTTGATTAATAAAATGGGATCCACGAACTGTGTAATAATGATGGGCCTTATAATGATGTATATAATGTAATTCTACTCATGATTAATAAAATGGGATCCATGAACTGTGAACTAATGATGGGCCTTATAATGATGTATATAATGTAATTCTACTGATAATTAATAAAATGGGAAGATCCATGAACTGTGTAATAACGATGGACCTTATAATATATATAATGTAATTCTACTGATGATTAATAAAATGGGATCCATGAACTGTGTACTAATGATGGGCCTTATAATGATGTATATAATGTAATTCTACGGATGATTAATAAAATGGGATCCATGAACTGTGTACTAATGATGGGCCTTATAATGATATATATAATGTAATTCTACTGATGATTACTAAAATGGGATCCATGAACTGTGTACTAATGATGGGCCTTATAATGATGTATATAATGTAATTCTACTGATGATTAATAAAATGGGATCCATGAACTGTGTACTAATGATGGGCCTTATAATGATGTATATAATGTAATTCTACTGATAATTAATAAAATGGGAGGATCCATGAACTGTGTAATAACGATGGACCTTATAATATATATAATGTAATTCTACTGATGATTAATAAAATGGGATCCATGAACTGTGTACTAATGATGGGCCTTATAATGATATATATAATGTAATTCTACTGATGATTACTAAAATGGGATCCATGAACTGTGTACTAATGATGGGCCTTATAATGATGTATATAATGTAATTCTACTGATGATTAATAAAATGGGATCCATGAACTGTGTACTAATGATGGGCCTTATAATGATGTATATAATGTAATTCTACTGATAATTAATAAAATGGGAGGATCCATGAACTGTGTAATAACGATGGACCTTATAATATATATAATGTAATTCTATTGATGATTAATAAAATGGGATCCATGAACTGTGTACTAATGATGGGCCTTATAATGATGTATATAATGTAATTCTACTGATAATTAATAAAATGGGAGGATCCATGAACTGTGTAATAACGATGGACCTTATAATATATATAATGTAATTCTACTGATGATTAATAAAATGGGATCCATGAACTGTGTAATAACGATGGACCTTATAATATATATAATGTAATTCTACTGATGATTAATAAAATGGGATCCATGAACTGTGTACTAATGATGGGCCTTATAATGATGTATATAATGTAATTCTACGGATGATTAATAAAATGGGATCCATGAACTGTGTAATAATGATGGGCCTTATAATGATGTATATAATGTAATTCTACTGATGATTAATAAAATGGGATCCATGAACTGTGTACTAACGATGGGCCTTATAATGATGTATATAATGTAATTCTACGGATGATTAATAAAATGGGATCCATGAACTGTGTACTAATGATGGGCCTTATAATGATGTATATAATATAATTCTACTGATAATTAATAAAATGGGAGGATCCATGAACTGTGTAATAATGATGGACCTTATAATATATATAATGTAATTCTACTGATGATTAATAAAATGGGATCCATGAACTGTGTACTAATGATGGGCCTTATAATGATTGAGTGCTTTAATAACTGCTCTTCCACTGTCTTCACAAGAGTCATTTAAGTGCATTATGTTATAAGAGACTGCTCTAATGAAGTCTGCAAGTGTTAGAGTGGTCTATGGCACTCGCCTTTACAGATCACTCACACATCTCACTTTGTTCCATGCAAATTCTAGTTTCAGCTCAACTGGGTCCCCAGATGGCCAAGTGGTCTAAGATGCTTGCCTTTGCAGATCACTGACATCTCACTTTTGACCCTGTGTAGATTCAATTCTCGGCTTGGCCAACATGGAATTGTGAAAAACCTTGCCAGTAGCTTCAAGGTTCACCCTAGAGTTCTTCCTTCACCAAATATACTTGCCACCATGTATAGCCTTTCATGTGCTGAATAATGGTGTCCCCCACCCCAATAGCCCAACCAGTAGTGTGGATATGTAAGTTTGCCATTAGTTTCCCATGGGTAAGTGATTCTTCCACCACCAGATATACTGGCCATTATGCAGAGCCAATAATGTGCTGAAAATGGCATTAAAAGCCCACTAACTGCTCTAATGCTTTGTTTCCTAGGATCTGACCATCTACAATCTATATTTTTTGCTTGAATTTATAACAACCACTGCGCTAGTTATCACTTTCCAATATTCTTCATGAATAATACTTGCAAACCTCAATGTTTAGGCCAGAGATGGATGTTGAATATGCCAAATTGGCAAACGTTTCATTTCCTCTTTGAATCAGATTTGACAGCTGATTCAGAAATGTTGCTACACTTTAGTTATCCTCCTGGATAAGTCAATTTGACCTCCTTATGTGAGATTTAACAGATTCAAACATAATTAGAACTAGAGTATGAACAGATTGAAACAGAAGTAGAAATAGAGTATCATATTTTGAGAAGATCTGAGTAAAATTTGCTTTGAAACTTTTTGTTGTCAAAATCTGAATGAGTTTTGGTCCCAGTTTGACTTTACCATTTGCTCATGCATCGTTTATTTACCAAGTGGTTTCTTCAATTATGCCATGTTGGTTTTTGCATCTTTTAAAGTACTGTTATAAACACACAGACAACTTACTCAATGGAAATGACCATTTCTTTCTTCACTTTGCATAAAAAGTTGTACATAACATATTGTAGTTTCTTTTTTCCATTTTAAAATTCCAGCTTCCTTTTGGAAAGGCAGTACTGTATGGCTGTAGCCTTTCACTAAGAAATATTTCCCAACTAGTATGATTTTTACATATAGCAAGGGAGTGTTAAATGCTGTTGTTGGCAGCTTTGTTACAGTCTTTAATGTAGTTTATATTGTATCAATTTTTTTTCCAACTTAATTATGTACATCATATTTTATCACATTAAGATTGTAACTTTATTGCTATTTTTATTTTAGGTATTTGTCACGACCCTACCTTATTAATGACAGCAAGTTTGACATGCGAGTGTATGTTTATGTCAGTTGCTATGATCCTTTGAGGCTGTATGTGTATGAAGATGGTCTGGCAAGATTTGCTTCCATGAAGTAAGTAATTTATTTATTCTAATGATTGTAAAAATAAGAATTATTTATAGTCTACTCACACATTTCTAGAGAAGTATGTTTTCATATCATATCACAAATTCACTTAAAGTAGTAGTGGTCTTATATCTTTATATCACTTGGGGAATATATAAATAAGAACGTTTAGACACAGCATTATTCGTTACATCAAACTATTTTTGTGTTGACAAGCTTGGGACAGATGTTCTTCAATGTTTCAAGTCACTACAGCAGTAAAAATCTGTCATTGTTCTATTCCTAAGTACACGTTTGCTCAATAAAAAGAACTTGTTTAGCATCACAACAATACAACTCTAATGTTCCACTTTTGACAATTAATTTTAATTCCCAATTCAACATGTTTATATTGCAAGTTAATAGGATTTGATAAAAGTAAAAAGATATTGAACCATTAGCTGAAACAAAAGATAGCATTACAATATAATTGATGTAAAATGTTGATTATGATAAACATAAACATGTTTATCCATTCTCTGTACCTTTGTTAGTTTTATGAATTGCATGATAAATGAGAATTAGCATAATGTAGTAGTTCATGTGTTAGTGAATTGTTTCATAAATGAGAATTGGTATTATGTAGTAGTTCATGTGTTGGTGAATTGTAATGAAAATTATCATTATGCAGTAGTTCATGTGTTGGTGAATTGTATCATAATGAGAATTGTCATTATGTAGTAATGAGAATTGGTATTATGTAGTAGTTCATGTGTTGGTGAATTGTATCATAAATGAGAATTAGCATTATGTAGTAGTTCATGTGTTGGTGAATTGTATCATAAATGAGAATTAGCATTATGTAGTAGTTCATGTGTTGGTGAATTGTTTCATAAATGAGAATTGGTATTATGTAGTAGTTCATGTGTTGGTGAATTGTAATGAAAATTATCATTATGCAGTAGTTCATGTGTTGGTGAATTGTATCATAATGAGAATTAGCATTATGTAGTAGTTCATGTGTTGGTGAATTGTTTCATAAATGAGAATTAGCATTATGTAGTAGTTCATGTGTTGGTGAATTGTATCATAAATGAGAATTAGCATTATGTAGTAGTAGTTCATGTGTTGGTGAATTGTATCATAAATGAGAATTAGCATTATGTAGTAATGAGAATTGGTATTATGTAGTAGTTCATGTGTTGGTGAATTGTTTCATAAATGAAAATTGTCATTATGTAGTAGTTCTTGTGTTGGTGAATTGTAGCATAAATGAGAATTAGCATTATGTAGTAGGTCATGTGTTGGTGAATTGTATTGTAAATAAGAATTGGCATTATGTGGTTCCTGAAGTTCATGTATTGATGAATTGTGTTGTAAATGAGAATTGGTATTATTTAGTAGTTCGTGTGTTGGTGATTTGTACAGCGCTTCCCTTCTTCCCCAATTTTAATCTTATAAGACCACTTTCCCTGTGTTCCCTGTGGCCATATAGGCTACCTCTTCTACACAGGGAAAGTTGTCTTATAAGATGAAATTTGGCATTTTGTCTTAGTTCATGTGTTGGTGAATTGTATTGTAATGAGAATTGGCATTATGTAGTATTCATATGCTGGAGAATTGTATTGTTACAGTAATGAAATTGGTATTATATTGTACAGTCAGCTCCACTTAAATGTATATCGCTTAATTGCATAGTTTGCTTATGTGCACAGTGAAAGTATAGTCCCATTTTTCCTTTATTAATATGCATTATAATCAATATTGGATAAATACATATTGGTTATATGCATAAATCATTTAATTGCATACAATTTGCTGGTACCAGCCATTGACTTAATACATATTTGACATTGCCTAATTGCATAGACATATTCCAGATCTAAATTGGAGTTCAAGGCTGTATACATGTAGACTGCCATCCCAAAGATCATAGAAAATTCTAGACTGCTGCTCCGGCTAACCTCTGCTTTCATCAGCTAAGGCATTATTCAAATCTAAAATGGCTAAGCACACATGTAAGATGTTATCATTGACAGACTATTGTCCACCCTAACTGTGTTCAAAAATCAATTACGGACTTTTTTTACCAAGTAGCTTAAAGAATTTAATGTCTGTCTTTTTACGTAAATGTATTACTTTACTGGGAACTAATTTTAGTACAAGACTGTTGCCTGGCAAACTTTTTTTGTAATGAATAGCAGCAAGACATAGCTGTTCATGTACTGGTGAATGTTGTTGTTATAAATAGAATCAGCAGTATGTAGGTGTTCATGCACTGGTTAATGTTGTTATAAATAGAATTAGCAGTATGTTGGTGTTCATGTACTGGTTAATGCTGTTGTTATAAATAGAATCAGCAATATGAAGGTGTTCATATACTGGTTAATGTCGTTATGAATAGAATCAGAAGTATGTAGGTGTTCATGTACTGGAGAATGTTGTTATAAATAGAATCAGCAGCATGCATTAGTTAATGTGTTGGTGAGTTGGGATGACTGCAAAGTAAATGTGCTTCATCATTCATTACGTGATTGTGCTGTTTGTTCCCCGCAGAATTCAGACCTATATTACCTGTGAAAAAATTATTTAATATTAAATCTGTGAATGCATATTTTCAATGGAATTTCTTGTATTGTGGATTCTGTGTATTTGATGAGATTCACGGGTGAGTACAGTGTTGATACTCTATTCATGCTATAGATTTGACATGTATATATAAACAGTATACTGGTATATGTACCAATCCGTGGTTCTGAACAAAGTAAAATATTATATATGCCTTCTCTGTTTTCACTATAGGTGTATTTCTCATTTAATATGCATTGATTTAAGATGGTAACTGTGCCAGCGAAGCACATATTTTTAAGCCCACATTTATTACCTAACTCTACCCCCACCCACTCCATCCCACCCCCACACATTTTTGGGGGTACATGGATCATTATCTTCAGTTAACTGACCTGGCTGCTTATACCACGGTTCGGTCTATAACATTGTCAGGTTCTGTATCTCCCAGCTACTTAGTTAAAGTGGGGTCACATTGTATATCTTATTCAGTTATTCATATGACCTAGTCATTTGACATGTATTCAAATTAGAACATTCTGTCATGATTGCATATTTATAGATCTTGTCTTAATTGGACACTAAAGAAAATTGTTCACATTTTCAAATGGAACTTTGTTTTGTAGAGAAGAAAGTAGGAAGGGACTACATGAGATGATTTTTTTCACAGAGATAAAATAAATTTGCATGTAACTCATTTCCAGTTAAAAATGACAGTAACCTTGTTTTAATTAATCAAAATTGTAATTTTATGTTATTCAAGTTGGTATTTTAATGAAAGAAGTATAGCAATCATATCAGAAGTATCCAATTAAAGAAATGTATTAACCTTCATGTTTAAGAGACTAACCATTAAGGTCTTGATTGATATGACTGAAAAATTGTTAAAGCTACATTTAAAAAAATCAAAAACACACAAAGTTTTGACTAATATGCTTGCATAATTTACCTTTCAGATATTCTTCCTCAATGAAGAGTCTGAACAACAAATTCATGCATCTTACTAACTACAGTGTTAACAAGAAAAATGCTGATTATCAAGCCAATGCAGATGAAAATATTTGCCAGGGACACAAGTGGTATGTTTGTGACAGATTTAATTGCAGTCTTTGTTATTGTTGTATAGTAAAGCATAAGTTATGGTGTGATCTTATAACTATAATTTGTCCATCATTCATCATCTGTCAATCACAGTAGTTCAGTAGACAGCATCAGACTCATACTCCAAAGATTGCAGGTTTCAATACCTGCCCAGGCCACTCTGGGTTAGCTGTCTTATTGTGTTCTTGTAAAACAGACTATGCTACCTTTTCCTTGCAAAAAATAGATAACATTGTGTTAAATGTGCAGTTAAAAAAAAGAGAAACGAAATGATCTATCAATCTAATCGTCATCCTTTCTCTTTTAGCTTCTTGCACAAGACAAATTATGATAAGTTTTGGAAGGAATATACTTTAGTATATGTTTTAGCAGTATTGTATCCGAGGAAGCTTATTACCAGCCAGTTGTATATCCAGTTTTAACTCCATGTCCAAATTGTCTGAGCCAAACTTTTCAAACAACAGTAAATTAAATCATTATCTCCTTGTCCTGATTTTGTCATGTATTAGCTATCTGGTATGGATTGTGGCTTCAGAAAGTTTTACACCCTGCCAGGCATTTTATTTTGCTGGAAAAAAAACCCTCTCCTTTGGATATTGATTAAATTTATCATAAAACATTGATTGTTGTAAGAAGATATTACTCATTTTAAATGAAAAGAAATGGATATATTTCATGAATTTATCTATTAAAAGTACATACATTTCCATTCTTGTAAGAAGATATTACTCATTTTAAATGAAAAGAAATGGATATATTTCACGAATTTATCTATTAAAAGTACATACATTTCCATTCTTGTAAGAAGATATTACTTATTTTAAATGGAAAGAAATGGATATATTTCACGAATTTATGTATTAAAAGTACATAAATTTCCATTCTGGATTTGCAGCAGCAGAGAGGGTGAATCCTACAACATTTTTTGTTTTTATTTTTGATTATACCCCTCCAAATAACACTAGACCCTTCTCGCGAATAACTAGAAAAAAAAATGACAGTGATTGTTGTCTGAAAACATTCGCGTTTTCGTTGATGACGCAACGTCGTTGTCACTCACCCTCTCTGCTGCTAAGGTTTACGGTGATTTTAACCGAATATTTGATCAAGTCCGATACGATATCGTGTCCTAGGGTCATGTAAATCACTACGACAAAAATCATTTATGATTTCACAAATAGACTAGTTTGTAAAACCTCCTCTTGTAAATCAATCAGATTATTGGACTGGTCAGTGAGTTTGAAATTAATTCTGGTTAATGAATTATTATGACATCGCATATAGACTGGATTCACCGGGGACTCAATTATTAAAAACCCTGGAGGAGCTGTTGGTGCAAATGAATACAGAATATATCCTTGCTGAGCTTGATTTGATCGTTCTAGATTAATTTGATAGCTTCCTTCGATCACATCACACACTAAATTGAGCGCAATCACCGTTGAAATATTCACATTGAACGGAGCAATATGCCTGCCACCACCATCTGGGTCATTATTATGTTTGAGGATAGTTGTTTGTGGTTGTGATGGTGTTTTTTTCCACGTATCATGGATTTTTTTGAAACCTTCATCGATGGCATCACTGAGAGATTTTTGTTATTCTGAGATATTATATCCTGGTAGTTTAAACTCACGAATATCTTCTACGCGTATATTACCTTTCATCGCAAACTCTGTTCTCGTTTTAGGATTATCGTCACCTAATATCTCTTGAATAATTTGTGAATGAAATGTTTCCATGTCATTGATGATTTTGTTACATATTTCTACAACACTGATAAATTCATCTCGGGTGAGAGTGCCGGATTTAATGGATATTAACAACAGTAAAAAATCATATTCCATCGCTGTGAAATTTTCAGTAATTTTGTTCTGTCGGGGTACGAATTTGACAACGTTATTTTCTACTATTCCATTGAAAAGTTCCCACTTATTATAATCTTTATAACTCTTTATTGGATTATCAGATTTTATCCTGTCTGTGATATAATCGGTTTTTTTGGGTTCTGGTAAATCAACGGTTTTTCCCCCGGGTGGTAATTCAGGCCATCCTAGTACGGTTCTAATAGAACTCTGATAGATATCTACGACGTATCCTTCTGTGCTTATTTCAATGGCAGATGATAGTGTCGGCACATGAACTGTTATAGCTATTTTTGACTCTACTCCAGTAATCGATTTTATTCTACGCGCGAATTCATCATTGATTTGTTCAATTTGATATGATCCGGTTGGTATGGAAACAACATTCCAGTCTGGGGTACCGTCGGGTTTATTCTTATTTGCAAATACCAGGGAATTATTGGGTTGTTGACCACCAAATGATTTTGACCTAATATTTGGCCAACTGTGGTATACTCGTAATTTTGCTAGCGCTATCTCCTTCACTGGGACCGGAGAGGGGAAATTCACACTGAATTCTGGATTCGTTGAGGTTATTGAGATCATGCTTGTTTGTACTGGGTTTGTGTTCTCCACTATTTGTTGAAGTAATTCCATCTGTGTTGTCATTGTTATTATACTCATGTTTTTGTACTTCTAATTTTGACATCGCAGAATCATATATATCTACCATCGCTGAAAACTCACTCTCTGATATAATTGTATCATCGAGCGATGACGATATCAATGAGGATAATTGCGAGTATGCAGTAGACACAACATGAAATTGAATTATGTAGTCTTGTAGTTTCCGTTGGCTGCATGAGGATATTTTTTTTGTGATTATTGAAATAATTCCAGCGATTGTTGTTGCCGCAGAAATGCAAATTGGAACAGCTATCGGAGCCATCATTGTCACTGAAGACAGTATAATACCAGCTCCGGTGATTACACCACTCACAGCGTACACAGTAACATCAATTGCGGTAATTCTCCTGCGGTATTTTTTAATTTTCATTGCATACTCCTCAGACAAGGTTTTGAGTCTAGTTTGATACTCTCTGACCTGATCATAGCGATATTGCGATGATGAAATCATTTTTATTTTAAATACGCTATCGTTTTCAATTACGATTTACTTAAATTCGCTACGAATTCCACATACCACGTTGTTGAGACCCTAACCAAATCTTTATCAGTAGATGTAATTGTAAACTTTTCAGTTCTATCCTTGTCGATGATCGTTGAAATCGTATTATTGACCCCGGATGAACTGGACGATGAAATATTAAATTGAGACAATGGTGTTACTAGTGTTAATCGATAAATACCCTTAACGGTTGCAGTGATATCTAATTTGTTGTTTGTAGGTGACCACTCAAATGATCCGTGTTGGATCGTGTATACTAAGTTGTTGGTTTTCTCATGAGGAATTTTTGTTTTTTCAATGGTTGTTATCATCCTCGAAAAATCACCTTTGACGGCTTCGATGAAAGTTTTCGTCTCATCGATGGATTTTTTAATATCAGGGAGTTTTAGTTCAATTTTATCGAATGTAGTTCCAATAAATTTATCAATGATATTTCTACGAAATGATATAAACTGTTTTATGTGTTCTTCAATTCTAGATTCAAGTGTTGTTAGTACAACCACAGAATTGTTTAACTCATCGTTGAGAATTTTTAATCGATCTGTAATCGTCGAAACGAGTACACCCAGTTTGAGTTTACCCTGATCGGAAAATAACGCAACGGTGTTCTCGATTGCGTTTTGTTGTTTAACTAAAATATCATCCAGAGAAATATTACTGGTTTTCAATTTACCCTGATCGGAAAATAACGCAACGGTGTTCTCGATTGCGTTTTGTTGTTTAACTAAAATATCATCCAGAGAAATATTACTAGATTTCAATTTACCCTGGCGATCTTGAAATACAACTATTTCATTGGGTTCAACACTTTCTAAATTCAACGTCTCAGCTATTTCATCTTTAATTTTTTTTGTTATATCCTTGATAGAATCAGGGGTTGCAGTGCCATCGGGTTTGGGTTTCAAAGATCTCCCCCAAATATCAATCATGTTATTGTAAAACTCTTTCTCTCTCTAAAAAGCGATTGCTGGTGTAGTCATTTACGACAATATGAGGTGATTTTCTAGATGCTGAAATAGCGTCAAGGACATTTAATACTTCACTGCCGCATATTGGTGGGTCATTGATTTGTTGTGTTGGTAGCGTAGAATACCAAGTCTTCATTGGAAGGGTTTTTATATAACGCATAAACTCTTTTGGTGGGGCTAATCCATATGAATCAAAATAGACAATCCCACGTGGATCAATAGCGTATGCAACCCAGTGAGTTCCAGGTCCGGTGCTGTTATCGAGATTAATAATACCTGTTTCAGTTTTGTTTGGTTGATGTGGTAATTAATCTTTCATAAAAACACCTCTGAAATTTTTAATCACTAGTTTTTTAGCAGCATCCATTAAATCAAAATTGGACATTGGAACCATCGAAGATTTGGGAACCATAGGTTCCTCAATTAATAAACCGTTCCTGGTAGTCTCAGGCCTGATCCGTGAACGGATCTCCCGCTGTACCATGAATACGGGGTTCCTGGTAGTCTTAGACCTTTTCCGCTGTACCATGAATACGGGGTTCCTGGTAGTCTTAGACCCAATCCGTGAACGGATCGTCTCTTTTTTTTATATCCTTGTCCAGCTGCCTTTTTCAACGCCATTCCTGCTGCAGTACCAACGGCTCCTAACGCCGCTGCTTTAGCCACCGCTGGGGCTGCTGCTGCAATCAATGCTGGTATTGCAGCTAACAATGGAAATATACCGCCTGTTTTAATCATATTTTTGATAGCAGCCGCAGAAAGAGTAATCTGAACACCTTTTTTATCCTTGAAAGCATCATTGAAATGTTTCACCTGACGAGTTGTCAGCGATAATTTATTTGCACCACCAGTCATTTGATTAGGTTTCAACGTGATTGTGGTTCCACATTTTTTAGCCGATTCTGATTGCAATTTTTTGATTTGACCAGGAGTTAACGTAACACTAATAACACTATATGACATTATATATAATTGATTGATTCTAATTCAATGAAAAATCGAGAAAAATCGTTCAAAGATTTTCTACTGGGGCATCTACCACTCTCATTCTTCCACCAACACCTTCGAGTAGCATTGATTTATCACTGAGAATGACAGCAACCGCTCTATAATCAGCAATAACACCACGAGTCACATTAGCTCTAAAGTGTATATCAACAACTGACTGTCCAGTGAGAAGTAATAGATCGGATAGAGGCTTTTGAAATCCCATTGTGATATTTGCAAACCAGTATCCACATTTTGATCGCGTGCCATAAATGACAACAGACGATGATAAACTCGTGCAATATGATTTTCTGTGTAATTAAGTTGTATATCCTCGGATGGTTCCTGCTGGCCGTTTATTCTCAGTGAGACGTCTTTCACACCTAATTGATCAAATATCATATGACTGGAGAGTTGATTGCCAACTCGTGTGGTATCCTGTAACGCAATAAATATATGACGTGGCGCAGAAACGCCTTGATTTGATGCTAGGTTCCAAGTGAATAACCCGTTGATATTTGATTGCTTCACATCTGTACTCACGGTTAGCCAACTCAACAACGACTTTCCTCCTTGATCCATAAATGATAGTAATCGTCCTTCTGCGGTGATTGCTGGAGTCAACACTGGCATCCACAATGATATTTTTGTTAAATCGACTCTACCGGCATCAGCATTGGCGGCTGCAGCATTTGCTGGAATCCTCCAAATTGCATCATTATCATCACTTTTTCGTACAAGCGATACTGTATGCTTCGCCCCGTAGATAACTTTTCTGACGTTTCTACAGAATCCAAATATGTGATGCAGTGGAATCGCGCATGAAAATGATTTACGCTCTCCTTGCAACATTGAGTTTCGTGTTGCGGCTCCTAGATTGAAATCAGGATCGTTGTTTATAATCATATTCTCGATACCAGCAACATTAGCAGGGTTAGCAGCACGATCCCTTGGTTGTCTTATAATAAATTGTTTTCCTCCAGCGGTATTCTTAGCATCTTTTGCAAACATCATAGAAGGTCCTGCTGATCTTGTATAATCATCAGAATATCTCGCTAACCCGATTATTGTTGTAGCCACATCAACATCATGATCTATGGACTCAATTTCTTTTCCATCAATGAGATATCTAGCACTCTCAAATAACGCCATAATACCATTATTGACAAAACCGACTTGAGTACCAGCTGGATACGGTGCTGGTACAGCAGTAGTATCAGCAGCTGTTACAATTTCTCCTTCTACTTCAATAAATGCTTCACTGGGTAAAAAGTATTTACTGGTATCATGGACTTGAAGATCAATTCTTGCTCGACTATTTGAGTCTATGGCATGATAGGCGTAATATTGATAATCGCGTACAGAATCATTCTTGGGGACTGGGGCATCTATATCAAATGCTGGATCAGGTGACCTTTTGAACATTTTATTCTATTTATCAGAGTCTAAATCGTGAAATCCTACGGATTTTCATCGTAAACGATTTTTCCATTTTCATCGTTGTAGTTTTTTAAAGCCACTTCCTGCTATCATGTTTGCAATATTGCTTTGGTCCCCTTGATTTACCATCGACGCTAGTTTTTCATCTACTGCGTTATTTATAATTTTACTAACACTTGCAGGCATTTCTTCTGTAGACGGTAACGGTTTCTTTTTTCGCCTCACTAATGATGTTATTTTATCCTTCGCAGTTGAAAACGCTTTCCCGGCAAGATCTCCAACAGTACTAATACCCTTATCACGAATAACATCAATGGCTTTCATTGATAATTGTTTAGCTAACGGCATCACTTTTGGGGCCATTCTTGAAAAGAATCCTAAAATGGTATTGCCGAGGCCATCTCCATAGTATGCTTTATAAACTGGAAACCGTGAATTAACTACATAGACGAGGGTTGGTTTATCATGATTGTAATGGATGATCATTATTATAAAAACAATAGTGTTTTCAATTGTTATTTAATCACTATGATACCCATTTGCTAACTCGTCAATGAAATCTCGATATGTTTTGATATCCATGATACCGCCGGCAAATAACTGTCTACAGATATCAGCTGCTTCATTAATTATTTCTGGAGAGTTATTTCCAGCTCGGAATCCTCCTACAAGAACATCTAATCGTGATATATCATTGATAACACTATCAGGACAAGTGTTTCCAATTCTTGGATTTTGCAGTCCACTTCCGCTATAACCAGCTGCTTCATCTAGTTTTTCTAAATTCGTTTCTTGTAAATAATCATCATTAGGGTCTTCTTGTTTTTTTTTGTCTCCGTGTTGGTGTTTGACGTCGTTCTTCTAAATCATCATCATTAGGGTCTTCTTGTTTTTTTTGTCTCTGTGTTGGTGTTTGACGTCGTTCTTCTAAATCATCATCATCATCAGGTGGTAGTTGTTGTTTTTTTGTCTTCTTGTTTGTCTACGTGTTGGTGTTTGACGTTTTAGTTCTTGCCGTTCTTCTATTTCTCGTTGTCGCTCTTCTATTTGTTCTCTTTTATAATTACTAATTCCCTTTTTAAATTCCTTGTATCCTATCTCATCCTTATTCAAACGACCAATCCCTTTATTTAGTTTATACAAATAATCGAACCAATCATTACTTGATATTCTATCATTTTTATACTCGTCCTTTAAAAAATCTTTTTTTGAATTATAGCTTTGAGCAGCAAAATTACCAAAGGCTTGATAATCCTTTGATTTCAATAAAATAGGTTTTTTTTATTAATATTTTAGCATGATCAGTAAATTTATTCAACAGAGAAACAGTCGTTTTTTTCGGATCAGTTTTTTCAGTTTGTTCAGTTTTCGCTGCTAGTTTTTCAAGTTCACCAATAACAGATTTCCCCGTCTCGGGACCATCTCCCAGTAAAGCACGCTCTACCCCTTTCGTTGCTGTGGTTACTGGTTTAAACAACTCTTCAGACCCCAGAGCAAAATCAGTTTGTAAACTCTGTCGTTGTTGCAGTTTATTTCTTACAGAGTCGCGAATTGGTATAAATTTCTTAATTGCATCTAGTCGCTCACGAGCCAATCGGGTCGTTAATGCTTCATTGACCATTATTTGAAATCAGAAACCATTTTTCAATTGCAAAACAATTTTTCCCATCGATGATTCCATCCTTAACGGTCCAATTTTTTATTGCTGTGAAATATTTTTATTTTTTATCCATTGATTTTGCCTGTTTTGGTGCCATTTTGGTGGTTTTCAGTTGAAAATCTCAAAGAGATTTTACAGTCAAGTAGTCAATTTTACATGGGATTTTCCATAAGGAAAAGCTGTTAAAACTCATTTTTGATGATTTTTAGCCATTTTTCATCAATTTTTGGCTGTTTTCAGTGATGTTTGGTCATTTTTCATCGATTTTCATCAAAAAACCTCGTAGGGTCAAGTAGTCGATTTCCATAGAGAAAAGTTCTTAAAAGAACTTTCAAAGCTGTTAGGATTCTATTTTATTTTCGCAGTGTGAAATATTTTCACTGATTCAATCAAAAAATGACAAAAAAATGAAAATCTCAAGGAGATTTTACTGTCTGACAAAATCTTTTGAGGGCCGGTCAATCAAAATAGTTCATTTTCTTGAATTAACGCTCGTAAGTTTCTAATTTTAGAATTAACTTCCTTTTTCAATTCATATTCGTTACCCAATTCTTTTCGTATTCCTTCCACGATAGTATATAACGGAACAAACACACCTACTTCACTGGAAAATGCAAGAGAGTCTCGAATAGAATTTTGAATTTTTTTGATGAGTGCATATTTCTTTGGTAACATATACTTGTTAGTGCTAACTCCGTATTCTATATCCTGAAAATCCGACTTGATTTGATCAGGATTTAACCCATCTGACAATTTAATATTCTGATTTTTCAATTTTGCAATTTCAACTATGATGCTATTCATAATTTCAGAATTCATATATGATAATACATATTTCTAATTCATTTTTCAAAAATAAATGAGCCGTTAATATTTTTAAAATTCAGTCTGTATATATAAATATCTTTTTTAAAATTAATTCTGTATATATAAATATCTTTTTAAAATTAATTCTGTATATATAAATATCTTTTTTAAAATTCAGTCTGTATATATAAATATCTTTTTTAAAAATTAATTCTGTATATATAAATATCTTTTTTAAAATTCAGTCTGTATATATAAATATAAATGCAGACAAAAATAAATATCAACCATGATGAGCGGTTATCAGTCATTTGACCCCCTTGATATAGGCCGCTGTGGTTCTATTTGCATTCATTGGGTCCCTTATTAGGCCTTTGTGTCTTTCATAGGGTTCCTTTGTTAGAGCATTTTTCTGTTTCTGTTTTATATCAGAATGTTTTTGCTCTTTGAGATATGACCCTATGACCGTTTCTTTTAGCCGATAATTCATTCTGGGGTTACCCAATGTGCATCCACGAACCTTTTTTTGGCCGGTAATTCATTTTGAACACCATACGGGGCTACCCAAATGTGATGGAGAGCTAATTACATCCATGGATGTTATTTATTTTAGGGCATTTATGTGTTTACATTCAACATGCAACCCATGAAATCAAATTCATGGTTGCGTAAGTTGTCAAAAACCGACAACCCACCGCTACCGTAAATTTGATAGCATGGGTTTGCATGTTATGTGAATGCACACAGAGGAGTTGCCCTTCCTCCCCTCAATTAAATAGAAAAAAAAAACATCCACCGTTTCACCATCAGACAATTTGTCTGCTATGGGGCGCGAACATGTGAAGAATAATTGTCTGGGTTTACAAGCCAAACACGATACTGTTAGACCACTGTTCACGTCCATAAAGAATAACGTTTTTTAACATATATATGTTGTACTGACTGACTGACCTGGTTGTTTTATAGCTGCAGCCGTCTACTAGAGACATATGTGCAGCTTTTATAGACACCATATCGGTGACCATTTAATTCCCTTAGGGAGGGGAAGAATGCACTCCCTCCCCTTAGGATTTGAGTGCTTAATTGCACCATATTTCAGTCATTGACAGGCGTTCCCCTGAATTACTAAAAAGTAACTATCAAGGGAAATGGTAGCCTATAGGGTGGATAGGAATGGTATTACACACATCCACCCCTATTTTAAATTCCAATCGTAGCAGCATTAGAGGTAGCAAAGGAGAATTTTCTCACTTCGCTAGTAATGTCATGTCCGGAAGCGGCAAAGGCGGAAAGGTCCAGGTCAGGAAGATCCAAGGCACTGCAATCGTCGTCCAACACGAAGAGGGGGCGAACGCACACCCGGACCCCAATACGAAGAAACACGAGGCACACCGTAGGTGCTTGGCTACTTTACAACCTCATAGGACATGTTTCAGAGTGTATGTGCTATATAGTTGTGTTATGCATTGTTTTGGTGTTATTTATTGTGTTACATTTATTTGCAACATTGTGTTGCGGGAGGCTGATAGTCCTGGATTAAGACTACCTTATATTAGCTAAAATGGACAAGTGTGTATGTACGTATATGTGTGCTGTCCATGAGGTTGCATTCCCTTTGACTTGTTTCAATTAATCCAGTTGTACTAATGGATGTTCCTACTCGCCAATAATGTGTGAGCCACCTATGCAATTGTGTCAAAACTGTATAAGTTACTGAATTTAATATATGTTGTAAATATTCATATAGTATATAAAGGGACTTAATACAGCAATCCGCAAGGTATGCTATTTTATTTTCTTGAATTACTTATTAATGGTGTTTCACAGTATTTAAATGAGACAGCATATTTGACTTAAACACTAAAACAAAGAATATAATTGTTTGAAAACATTTCTTTTCTTACAAAACAATGCCCAGCCGCTGAATCGCAATAACCCATAAAACAAGTTAACACAATCTAAGGGAGAAAGTATACACAAGGTAACTTAATACAGCAATCCACAGGGTGTTATTTTATTTTCTTAAATTACTTATTAATGGTGTTTCACGGTATTTAAAGGAGACAGAATATTTGACTTAAACACTAAAAAAAAAAGAAAATATTTCTTTTCTTATAAAACAATACCCAGCCGCTGAGGGAGATAACTCCCTTGGTTCATTTGTATACTAACTATTGTTTGTCTAATTCATTAATAACATCACTGGAGAATCTTTCAATGTAGTCTTGAGGGGATTTTATGATTTTGTCGCTGACTTTGTCAGTGTCAGGTTCATAATTTCTGATTGATTGTCCATTTTTTATTCGTTTGTCATAATAGCGTTTTAGTTCCCTGTATCGTTTGCCGCCCCACCTAAGACATAATTGCGACCTTCCCCTAACCCCAACCCCACATCGAATACAGGGTAACGGACCAAGGCTTCCACGACGAAAGCTTTGCATATGATACCAACAGAATTCATTTCTGCATGATTTGTTACACGGTGTCACTGATCCAATCATAAGCCATTTGCAATGATTCATTATACTTAAATCTTTCATTTAAATGCTTGTTTTAATTATAGTATGGAGGAGTTCGAGAGATTATCGAAAATTAAGCCCTGGAAAAGTGTTCAATTCAATCTTGATAGAGTTTCTGATACACCAAAGAATAAAATTCTTGATAGAACCTTGATTAGTAAAATCAGAGACTGTTTTAATGAATTCAAGCGTGATGGGGCAGCTCATTGTTGGTCAACATTTCGAATTGATGGTGTTGTTGACGCTACCATGAATGATGAAAAAGCAGCAGTGATAATCTCACGTCTTGGGGAAGAAAGAAATTTTTTTCGAATAAAATTCCTTATCCGTGATAATGGAAAATGGATCATTAGGGACAAATACGAGCCTATTCTTAAGGACAAAAAAACTGTCACTGTGACTCAGGATTCAAAACCAGGAATTTTGACTGGAATTGACAAACCCTACTACGAAAGATCTTATCCTGTCACAGCAGTTGTTTACGGGATATATCCGCTCAATGACAAACCTGATATTGCAATACTAGCACCCATGAAATATTCGACAGGGCTCAATTGTGTAGCAGCACGAATAATGGAACACTTCACAAATGCGTCCCGGGGAAATAAACTAACTGATCTAAGACGAAAAAAAATAACCGAATGGGAACTGACAGTGAAACAGCATGGGGCAACAATTCAAGATATAGCCAAATTAGAAACATCATTGAGATTTCCAATATCGGTAAGGACAATCACCGGTGAAGTATTATACGAATCGAAATATAATAAAAATGGAACCCCAATACAGATTATTGATCATAACGAACACGCGTGGTCATCTGCAGTAACAATATTCCCACGGGATAGAACCGTAAAATATCTATCCCAAACTCTGTTTGGAACCGAAGAGTTTTTTTCAGAGCAGAAATTATTTGATGCTATTTACCATTTGAGTAAAAACGATCCCGTGTCAGTGTGGCTATTTCATAGTACTTCAGACGAAGAATGTAGATTTGATCAGTTTGTAAGGCCCAACGGAGAATTGTACCGTACTGAAGAACTGCATAATCAAATGAAACAACTAGCTAGTGAGTTTTCTCTGGAGGAAGACAACGATCAATTATTAGCAAACTGTTTTACACTTCCATCAGTTGTAGCACATTTTGCTAGAAAGAAAAACGCGTGGAAACCAACCCAAAGTGAGTTCTTATCAGAGGTCAAATTGTCCTGTCTTGAATACAGCCATGGAGGATTATGGAACACAAAATACACCGCTGATACCGTTATTTCAGTTGATATGATTGCGTATTATCCAGGAAGTTTTCTTGGGTATGGAGAGTGTGAGAAATATTTCAAACGATTTGGACACCCTACACACGAAATGACCCGTGTTGCTATTAATGGACCACTGCCACATTTCGATTTAACCGGATTCGCTTGTGTAGTATCATTTGAAATGGCTGAAGGACTTCATCCGTGTAGTTATCTTTGGATTGGTAAACACATGTCTGAAAAACACTGGATGCCAATAGTGTTATTACGGTATATGCTTGATTGTAAGATGTTAAAATCATTAATTGTCAGTGAAGCAATTATATCCTATCGAGCACAGAAATCAGTCTGGTTACCACAACCTGATCTAGAAAAAATAATTAGCGAAGAGCGAAAACTGTTTCCAAATTTCAGTGAACAACAAATCATGGATTGGTCCCAACAGTTATTTGAAATCAGAAACAATGAAGCAAAAGACCTTGGACGAAGAATAATCGGTAAATTTACCCAAGGTGGCAAAGATGATAATACGAGATATTCTTCACGATTGATTATAGACAATGCTGAATACGATTTTGTAATCACGGATTTAACGAATAGGGGCCTATATGTCAATCGTAAGGACGCATTTATGTCCGATGGAACCAAATTGGGTACAATTGTTACTTACACTGATGGATACAATCCGCAGTACACACATTTGAGAGCTTCTATGCTTGGTTATGCTTCTATTAATTTATTTTCAATGATCAATAGATTTCCTACCACCGCAGTTAGAGTTGCTACTGACTCATTTTACATAAATAGCAAAATGGCTGATTTTAAGGCTACTGGCAACGAGAATTGGGGGTCATGGAGAATTAAGAAGGAAATGCTTCATGATTATATTCCATCAGCAGATGTTACCATTGAAAATAATTACTTAGAAAGCAATCAGTGTTCAGAATTTTCTAGTGCACCACCGATTTCTGATCCAATCTGTAGATATAAAACAGTTTATTTAAACGGCTGTGGGGGGTCAGGAAAAACAACCCGGGCAATTGAGTTATTTCGTGTTTCCAATCCAAACATGATTGTACTAACACCGACTCACAGACTTGCAAGAGAAATGATACAGAGAGGGGTAAATGCCTGCACTTATCATAGTTTCTTTAGATGGAAGGGAGATAAATGGACTCCTGAGCGCATGGGAGAGAAATTTATTCCTGAAATTATCATTTGGGATGAAATAGACACAGTGTCCGAAGATGTCTTAAAAATATTTCTTGAGTGGTTGTTATTGAAGAATACAAAAGTCGTCATGTGCGGTGATCACGGCCAACCACCACCATTTGTCGGTGCATCTCCCCATGAATGGCTAAAGGGTTTTGTAGACTCTTATGAAGAAATTGATACCGATCATAGATCACTTGATAATGAATTAAAAGAGTTTAAGAAATTAATTAGATTACAACCGGATAGAATCCAGTGTGAAATAGCGCGTGAAATAATTTCGGAAACTCCCATGAATGAGTTTTGGGAAGCGTGGAGACCAAATGATTTAATCATTGCAAGTAGAAAAATAGTCAGGGACACACTTCAGATGAAGTTATTTGAATTGCATAAACAAAAATTTGCAACACTTCCAGTGCCCCTCTGTTATAGGCCATCGGATACACGAAAACAGAACATCGAAGTTGATATTCCAGGCCTGACAGAGTCAGGGCGTGAAAAGAAGATTCTCGTATTAAATGATATTGTGCTGGTTGATATCAATGTCGTTGAAGATGCATTGCGTGCTAATAAATCCCCATGGACGCTAGGTTATGCAGCAACAATACACTCTTCACAGGGATTGACTATATCGGATACAATTGTTTGGATGGTAGATAATCGCATAGAATGGTCGAATTTAGTCTATCTCGCAGTGTCTAGAGTACGAAAAATAAATCAACTTCGAAGAATTGTCCTGACAGAGTCAGGCGATGATGAAATCATTGGTGGCGATGATGAAATCATTGGCGATGATAATGATATTATTGATAAAAAACTCTCCGGTTACAAACAACAAGACAAAAAAAAACAACGAGAATTTGATATTGATGCTGAATTAATAATCACTTTGAAGCAACAACAGAATAATCACTGCGCAAGTTGCAATTGTATAATGCGTTGGCAGTATTCGGATAAGGATCCTCGCCAATTCACCGTAGACAGAAAAAATAACAATCTTGGTCATGTCAGAAATAATGTGATGTTGACTTGTCTTGAGTGCAATAGACGCAAGGGTGCTAGTTAAGCCCATGCGGTGGTAATTGAGTATCCTCAGGTATCACTTGTAATTGTTGTCTAGTAAAACCCCGTTGAGGGGCAGTTGAATCCAGTTTATAGATTGGAGGTCTACCCGTAGATCGTGTTATACTAGATATCTTATGCGTAGTGACGCTCCAAATAGGATCAGTAGCCCTTTTTGTGCCACCCTCAAGCTCTCCTGGTTCGTATAAGTACCTCACAATGACATTACTACCAAGAATTGGTTGGGAAACACTAAAATCTTTTTGAATTTCCATTTCAGGTATTGACTTCTTTTTAATCGCATTGATAGGTTTCATGTTGATGGTTCTAGTAATCTCGTTATTCAGTGCAGTAATCACAGCTGGTAACCTTTTAACCCATTCACGGGATCTTTTTTCTTGGATGAATTCTTTTGCGTATTGATATCCAAATAACCGCTCAGCAAGGGTTTTATTAAACCGTTCTACAATTGCCTGATCACGATGTAGCGCAGTATGTCCTCGTCTGATAGTGACTTTATGATTTTTCATTATTGATAACACTGCACCCTGAAATTCCTTGCCAGGATCAATTTGTAATAGATTTGGCCAGTGCAGAGGACTCCTTCGATAAATCCTTTCAAATGCAGAAGCCACTTCAGTGGCTGATTTTGTTTTTAACGGTTCTGCTTCTTTGTATCGACTTGCAATATCAACTACGGTTAAAGCGTATTTGTAACCACGATCATGTGGCAGAAATAATAGATCAGCCTGATGAACTTCATTAGGAACTGTCACATCAAAATGCGAGAATTGAATTTGTTTAGGCGGTGGTAGATAAATTTGCCATAGTGCCTGTTTGGATAACCAATGAGCCGCAGTGGTTTTTTTCACTTTTGCAGCGCTAGCGAGTTTATGGATTGCTGATTTACCCCTCCAGTATCCTCTTGGGGAATAATAAATAGATTCCATGTTGTTATTAATTACCAGCACCTAACATCAATTTACTTTTCATAGCCGATTTTATCAAAAAGGAAGCCAATTTTTCTTTGAAAGATTTATCAGAAATAGCATTTAACGCATGAATTAATTTCACATCTGCTAGATGCCTGTGCTGCAGATTACTGCTTTTATAAGATACATCATGAAGGTGACAGGCCTTATCAATAGCGTTTATTGGTTCCTCACCGGGTCGGGGCTGATTTTGATCATTGAGTCTGATATCAAGTCTTGTTCCCGGTCCACAGTAGCTATATCCTGGAAGGTGCTTTTCTCCAGGGTATTTTGCCCATGGGGTTCCAGGGAGTTTAGTTAGCTTGGCTGCGATATCACCTCCTCGTTTTTTTTTAAAGGTTCCTTGAGTTCCTTGGGTTTAGAAACAAATCTAAATTTCTTTGTACTACATTGTACGCATTTACCAGAAAGCGCTGATCGGTTATTTTTAGTTGTAATCGTCGTCAAGTCATCTGTGCCAGTACGTTTTTTACACTTCACACAATATAGATCCATAATTTATATATAACGGCATGAATATAATTGATTATTCAGCTACCCGACGACGGGAACCTATTAAACATCATGAAATGTTGCCGAATTCAATTAGAATGATTATAATCGGACCATCTGGAAGCGGAAAGACACAACTGCTACTTAATTTGATAACGAGATGGATGAAATGGAACAAATTGTATTTAATAGCCCTGAGTGTAGACGATCAGCGATGCTATGAAGTGCTAAAGGATTTTAACGAGAAAGCAAAAGAATTTCAAATCGATGAAGATTTTATTGAGTTTATTACTGATATAGAGGAAGCCCCGAGCATTGATGCTATTGATGGAAGTATTAACAATTTAGTGGTATACGATGATATCATGTTAGATAATCAAAAAAATCCTGCTAGAATATTTTCCCGAGGCAGGCATAAAAACACTGATGTGATCTAT
This sequence comes from Unio delphinus, assembly GCA_029339505.1. Taxonomy (NCBI): domain Eukaryota; kingdom Metazoa; phylum Mollusca; class Bivalvia; order Unionida; family Unionidae; genus Unio; species Unio delphinus. The sequence goes on from JAQISU010000180.1 coordinate 1,717,220, forward strand.
GTCACTCAACGATACACACAAATACCAAAAGTGATCAGAGATAACTGCAATGTGTTGTGTGTATTTAACGGCGTTGATACTCATACGCTACGAAATATTCATCAGACCTGGTGCAGCGGTGATATGAATCATAATCAATTTAGAAATTTCTTTAGTCACGCTCAGTCAAAACCACACGGATTTGTGACAATAAATTTAGCAGACCCTAGGACACGATATCGTATCGGACTTGATAAAATATTCGGTTAACCCAGAACTGAAAGTTCCAGCAGCAGAGAGGGTGAGTGACAACGACGTTGCGACATTTTATGATTCATCAACGAATGCGAATCCCATGTTTTCAGACAACAATCACTGTCATTTTTTTTTCTAGTTATTTTGCGAGAAGGGTCTAGTGTTATTTGGAGGGGTATAATCAAAAATAAAAACAAAAAATGTTGTAGGATTCACCCTCTCTGCTGCTTTTGCTGTTACCTCAGTTTTATTATTATATATTCGTTTTTCCCTTTCCACATTTTATTTAAAAAAATACATTTTCTTTCATAAAAGTTGAGTTAGAATCTTACCCAAATAAGTACTTTTTATCAGCATATATAAGGCCTTCTTAGCAGGCATGTAGTCAGTCTGTAGCTCTCAGTACAGTATTTGTGTGTGATTTTAATATTAGTTTTTTTCACTTGTGTCTTTTCCTTTGATTTCAAAATTTGAAGCTGAAATTTACTTTTCATTATACATGTCTTTAAGTTAGTTATGAGAGCCATATGTATAAAAAGGAACATATAAATTTGTAACATTTAGGTTAGTCAAGAGCATTGATGTATCGACAGACAGACATGCACACAGATGCCACAATCATCTTTATGTCAAACTTCTTCCAAAATTACCTTGACCAACACTTTTAGGATTCCGCAAAAGAATACTTCCTGTTTAATAGTTTTACCAAAATTTCTTTGATTCCATCCCAGAATGTTTATTGCATTATTAGCCGTGTGAAATATGCAGTCCATCAAACATCTTTTTATCTTAGAAACTATGTTCTTGAATTTTGAGCATCTTAATTCCATGTCCTTGTTGTTGAAATCATTAGGAAATATATACTTTGAATTTCTATTTTTTGGTCTAGAGCCTAGATTTTTGTTTTGAGCACCAGATTATTTTTAAAAAAAATAGAGCCAGATCAGGTTTATACTTGGATTTTCAGTAGAAATCAAAACCTTTTGTCTAGACTTGAATTTGGTACACAATGGCCAGCAAGCTAAAGTTACAAGTAGAAAATTTGCTTGTTATTGACTACATCATATATTGTTTTCTATTCATACTTCAGGAGCCTTAAAGCTCTATGGAATTACATGAAGAGACAGGGCATCAACACTGCTGCCATCTGGGAGAATGTCAAAGACCTTATTGTAAAGACTATTATATGGTAAGATGTTATCTTTGGGCATGGAATGGGGATGACAGGTGGGTTGGGTTGTGTGTTTTTATTGTAATGTATCTCATAGAGATCTTGAATCATTTGTAAGGATCTAATGATGGCATTCTAAACTTACAATAGACTTTTATTTTCATATCTCTTCTTCATTATAAATTTTACCATATCTATCTAATAGCATGCAAGAAAAAATATGCAAGTAAGTTAAAAAAAAACCAGTGAAAAAGGACCATGTGAAGCTAGCACTTTTCTGAAAGGTTCACATCTGGAGTAAGGCCAAGCTGTCTGCTCTATAACCCATATTACACCTATCAATCATTCACCAAAATAAAGGGAATTAAAGGTTCTTCAGCTATACTTATGATATGCAAGGACTTTTTCAAAGAGCCAGTACATCCAGTGAGGAAAGCTGAGGAAATTCTTTTTCTTTAAAATTCTAACCCTATGCAAAATATGAAACTATAGAAATAATTCTGGCATAGTCAGTAAGAGCATCACCTGACTTGTATAGGCAGTGAGAGCATCACCTGACTTGTATAGACAGTGATAGCATCACCTGACATGTACAAATAGTGAAAGCATTACCTGACGTATATACAGTGAGGTTTTAATGGATTTTTTTCTTCTTATTTTCTATGTTTTTAAGACTTAATAATGATTAAAAGATAATTTACTGAAATATATTCATTGCTGGAAGTACTAGCAACATTATTGGCTTATAAACCTTGATTCTGTAAAATGTTCACAGTGGTTTTTTTTTTCCCTGGTAAGGAAGATCATTTGTCTTGCATTGATGTTATCATGCTAATGCTGAGGATATTTTTAATTCTTTTCAGTGCTGACTCAGCTGTCAACAGTTTAGTCAAGGCAAACTGCAAGAGTCGTTACTGTGTGCATGAGTTGTTTGGATTTGATATTCTTCTAGATGAGAATTTGAAGCCATGGGTTCTGGAAGTTAATATTTCACCTAGGTAGGACCATAGCTGCTATTGTAATTGTACTAGTTTTGAATCAAGATGAAGACTTGCACAAGCTATTTAATCTAACAGAGTATTGTACAGCCATTATCCCCCAAAATAGTTTAAGAAGTCTTTCTCATCACTAATTCTAACTGTTGTATTCCATATCCACTAAAACAATATGTCACCTGCCAATGCTTCACGTTGATGGAGATAAGTTGCAGACTACCTGGATGTAGTTATAATATTCAAGGACTGAGTGCTCTTGACAGTTTTGACTAAGGTACAGCACAGTGTGATGACGATATTATCATTACTATATCTTCAAAACATCTTTAAGGTGATTTAACTCGCCTTTCACATCATGCCAGCCTGCCTTCTGATTGTCTGAATTATTTTAATGTCTCTGTGTAAATATTTCTTTATTCAGATAAAGGAAGTAAACAGAATCTCTTGAAAATTTGAATGAATGCTCATAAACCTTAGAAAAATGGTTTTAAAATTTACAAACAAAATTAAATAATGGGATGTAAACCAGAGTAATAGCTTGGGATACCCATTGTATTAGGTCAGAAAAGATAGCAGCAGATATACATATAAAATAAAAATGCCTTTTACCTTCAAGCGTTCAACAGATGCTTTTTAAATAGGGGAGGAATCATTGTTTCTGGATGGTTTTGATTCATATTCTTTTAGGTTATTTTTTGCAAACCAGTCAGATTAGTAGAGATGAGAGTCAGTAAATATTTTCAGCAGTCAGTAAATATAGTATTGGGAATAGAAATTATTTAGATGTTATCAGAGGATCACCTTGTTAAGGCAGCTTTCTAGACTTGGAGCTGTAGATAAGAATTGAATGAGATGTTTTAGCTTTTGTGGAAGTAATTTAAAAAAAATAAATAAATACAATGAAGAATTTTGTAAACATCGCAAGTGACAAAATTTAGGATACTATACTGAATCTTAATCATTAAGAAGCTAATCATTTCATTTGTGATTTGTCAAATGCCTTAGTGATCTTGATCAGTTTTGAGTGCATTGGTTTGCTTGGTTTTGTTTGATTTTAGTGTTCGCACAGATACCTAGTACTATCATTTCAAAGAAGCATGGAATATCAAGTGTTTGTTCTGTTTGTATAGTGTTGTTGGAGTATGCATTCATAAAACATGGAGAACACTTTTGGCAAGAGCAATACACCGGCAAATTTTGACTTACTATTTAACATTAAGAAAATTGTTTTGCATAATTTTAATGCATGAAAAAAATGTATTTTTGTCAATTATATGTAAAGAATACAAATACGATGTTAATCTAGGGCATTGCTGTCCAACCTGCAGCCCGCAGGCTGATTTTAAATGGCCCGTCAGAGCTCGAGCAATTTTTTTGTGCATTTATATAAAAGAAGTCCATGGCCTACTTTTGTTTGTTTGTTTTTGTTTTTTATGATTTAATGTCATTTTTTCAGCACAATATTGGCTATACATGGCAGCCAGTATTAATGGTGGAGGAAGAACCCGGACAACCCCCGGAAAGAACCACCGACCCACGAGAAGCTACTGGCAAGCTTTCTCACATAACTACATTAGCCGAATCTTAGACTCGAACACAAGTAGACAGAGGCGAGATGGTAGTGGTCCATAACGGACAGCACTCAGCCACTCGGGGCCCCGCCTACTTTTGTAGTATATCTTCGTAACCAAGTAAACATTTGTGAATAATTTTTATAGTTGTTGATTTTAAATTTTCTGCTGTGGCCCTAAAAAAAAAAATTCAGTAGCCCATGGTGTCAAAAAAGTTGGACATCATTGATTTAGGGCTCTGAAGCAGCCAACTGTAACTGGTATAGACCCAAATCTATCATGTAATGCATTTGCATATCAGATCTGTTCTGCTTATTCTAACCCTGCTTTGCAGATGAGATTTATGATGTTCATTCTACTCATTATTTCAAGCAAACAACACATTTATCTTGCTCAGCAGATTCGAGATGTTTGCAGAGGAGTATCTGAGTTAAATTGTTCAGTATGCTAACTAGTTGAGAACATTCACAAAAAGAGAAGGAGCGCATAAAAAAGTAATACGCAGTGTTGATGCAGTTAACTTTTGAAGTAGTTGAGCATGTGAACAGACACAGGCTTTTTATGATACTAAATTTGGGATCAAATCTAATCATTTTTATGTGTATTTCACATGGCATATTCCAGTTGAGCAAATTTGGGACCAGAGAGTGCATTTTCAGCCAGAGAGTAGTCACCCATAGATGCAGTTTAGAATTTTATGCTATTTTCATTTAAACTTTAATTAATCGGTGAACCCTTGCATATATTTTTCCCTTGGCATGATATATGTATTAAATTGGTCGTCCCTTAAAGAAAGATGTTTCAAGGATTTTATATACTTAATTAAGTATGTCTGATGTCTTTTTGCAGTCTTCACTCAAACTCGCAGTTGGATATCAGTATCAAAGGCCACATGATCCGAGACCTGTTTAATATCGCAGGATTCAGAATTCCTGACAAGCACGATGTTTCCCACTCCCATAACAACTCCTCATCCAACACTGATTTTAGGTAAATTTATGCAGTTGCATTTTCCTTGTCATTCTGATACAGTTTTCAGAGATATCAAGACTTATTTCAAAGTAAGATTTTAACCAGACACATTATTATTTGAAGAATTATGTGGATATAAAATAATTAACTGCTTAGGACAGGATATGGTAAGAAGATTGAATTGTTCTAATATCAATACACTTGTAAGAAAATTTCAGGCAGCTACACTGGAATCTGAACTAGAATTCAAACATGTAAAGTATTTGTGTTAACCACAGAGCAATCCTGAGTGCATATTTCATAACCCTTATGGGGGGGGGGGACAACTGTTGAAATCAAATTAGGACTTCAAAAGTTAGAAACCATATTTGGGGTATTTTCATATCAATGGATTGCATAAATCACACTTAAGATATTTTAATATAAATAAGATGCATAAACTATACTTATGGTATGGCTATCCATTTGATCCAGAATCAGATGCAAAATTTGTTCTCTGTGCTATGTTTCATTGATGGACTCCAGTCTAACATACCTATCTGGCCTCACCCATATGTACACACCAGCAAGATACTTAAGCTATTGCATAAACCATATGTAGGGTATTTTAATAATAATAGATTGCATGAACCATACGTAGGGTATTTTAATATCGATTGATATTGGATCACAAATATATTTCAGTTGATGCCACTAAAACACTTGTGTGTTCATTAGTACTTTCAAGACTGGACTATTGTAAATCAATTCTGGTTTGTCTCAATATCTACTCCAGAAACTTTAAAAAGTTCAAAACACGGTTGCTTGGATCATCATTAGAGTACCATGATCAGAGCACACCTCCATGCTGCTCTGTATCCTACACTGGCTATCCATTTGATCCAGAATCAGATGCAAAATTTATTCTCTGTGCTATGTTTCATTGACGGACTCCAGTCTAACAACCCTATCTAACACACCAGCAAGATCCTTACGCTCCTATTCTGACAATCGTATACTCATTATTCCCATTATGAAAACAAAGTCATATGGACAATGTTCTTTTACATACCATAGCCCAGCAACATGGAATGAATTGCCCATTGATATTAGACACAAAGACACAGTGATCCCTTTCAAGAGTGCTCTTAAAGCTCACCTTTTTCGACTGCAAGAACAAACTTAAAGACCTAATAATGTTTCATACCTTAGATATTTTCAGCATTTCTTATGTTTTCTAATTTCATGGTGTTTTGTTTTTTGTAGTCATATCATTATATATGTTGTAAATCACTTAGAGTTTCTGAAGATTAGGTGTTATACAAAGTCCTCATTATTATTATTATTAGTAGTAGTAGTAGTAGTATTATCATTGCATAAACAACACTTAGAATATTTTAATAAAAATAAAATGCATAAACCATACTTGGGGTATTTTAATATCAATATATTGCATTGAACATACTTAAAGTATTTTAATATTAATAGATTAAATAAACCATACTTAGGGTATTTTAATATCAATGTTTTGCATAAACAATATTTAGGATATTTTAATATAAATAAAATACATAAACCATACTTAAGGTATTTTGATATCAATAGATTGCATAAACCATACATAGGGTATTTTAATACAAAGTATTAAGCATAAACCATACATAGGGTATTTTAATAATTTTTTTTAGCATAAACCGTACTTAATGTATTTTGATATCAATGGATTGCATAAACCATACATAGGGTATTTTAATTTTTTTTTGTTGCATAAACCATACTTAAGGTATTTTGATACCAATGGATTGCATAAACCACACATAGGGTATTTTAATACAAAAATTAAGCATAAACCATACTTAAGGTATTTTGATATCAATGGATTGCATAAACCATACATTGGGTGCTTTAATATAAATACTATGCAGAAACCATACTTAGGGTATTTTAATATAAATAATAGGTATATACCAAAATTACAATAAGCCTATACTTAATGATATACTCTCCCTCATTCTACCCATCCCATTTTTACACATTTATTTGTAAAAATGAAAGTAGGATCTCTTTATCTGATAATAAACCAATCCACTACATAAAAATAAGTGGCTGTTCCTGGTAGAAAAACTTAACAGGATTCATCGTGTAAAACAAGTTCTGAAATTTAGCTGAATTATAGATTTGTTCTAAAGAAGTTATTGCAAATTTAAATTTTATTATGTTGAGTAATGAGTTCAGAAATATGCTCAACCGATTCTGTTACTTTTGGGTTAGTCCTTTTAAAGAACATCTATATACATGTCATTTTTCAAAATAGGCTTAAGGAACATGCTTAGAAATGACAGACTTAGAAAAACAATACAAGATAAATTTATTTCTTATGTAAAAATTTTCTTCAAATGCTAGTTTTAAAATATTTGCAGTTTAATATTTCAATTTCAGTACTTATGTACCTCCCAATCCATACTGCCTGGACAAGAGACTCTTTTCACAACAGCTTGCCCCAGATGAACGTGCCAAACATGCATACTACTGCCAACGACACCAGGACGATGTAAGTTGTAATGAGTTGTACAGTCTTGTTATTTGCCTTTCATTAATCTGACTGCAGGTTTCACACATCTTGTATCATCACCTTAGATGAGATGACTTTTTTTTTTTTTTATTACTGCTCAATAAAAGAGGTTACCGGCCCATTACAAATATATTGCTGCACCAGGATGATAAATAAAAACCAAGTGATACATTCCTGATATTTGACTGTCTCCACTTGATACTTGACTGTAATAACTTTTCAGCATAACATTATGGCTAACAATAGTTAAAGCATGACTGGCAGTCAGATGCTTTTTAAATTACTGTGTTGTTAAAGTGTTCCAATATGACACAGGCAAGTTATTTAGTAAGATCAGTCTACATCTATTCTGAACATAACCCTGACATTCTAGCACTAATCTCTGAATGTCTGTCCAGATATTGTGAGAGAAAAAATCCATGAATCGTTAACAGAAACTGCATTGTTGCACAATTATTACTCACAAGCGAGGAAAATACTTCAATGTATGCGAAAGCAAATCATTTGTTAATTGGTTTTTGCTTGATTTATGTTTTATGGAATATACATGAGGTTTTGAATAAACTGATAAATTAATCCACATGTAAAAGATTCATATAGTGTACACACAGCATGTCTAACTATGTTACGCTTGTTCCAGTTTCACACTGTACATGCACAATACTCTTATGACTTAATGTGAAGAATAATCATGCATAATAATATTGACTGTAAGTAAATATACTTGCAGCTTATTTCTTCAGCTACACAAATCTGAGTATCATTCCTAATAACCTTTTATACTTGTCTTAATTGAGGTGTGGCAAAATGTCGGATAACATTTGCTTTTCCAGGCCATGACTTTGTGAAGATATTTTCATGAAGCTTTGCCACAGTATTAATACTGCAAATATGGTTTGTTGTGTACCATAGCCATGCTCCCTACATCATGGTCTGTAATTTTGTATACTTGCCTGTAGTGTGACATTTGAACTACGGAAGATTTTTAATGAAACTTAATCCAGTTATATATATGGCTAGACAATGTGTCACATAGTTCAACCATGCTTCCTATATTAATCTCAAATCACACGGCAAAGGGTAAGGTAATTTTGTGATTTGCATCTTTGTGCAGAGTATAACTTTTGGCTCACTGATGATATGTAATGAAACTTTGGCAAAATATATATCCTGTGTGGAAGGTGTATCATGCACCAAAACAATACACCCTGCATCAAGGTCAATGTTACAGCAGGGAAGATGTCATTTTGTGCATTGTATCCTTTCTTGAGTATAAATTTTGACTCACTGATGATATGTAATGAAACTTTGGCAAAATATATATCCTGTTTGGAAGGTGTATCATACACCAAAACAATACACCCTGCCTCAAGGTCAATGTTACAGCAGGGAAGATGTCATTTTGCATTGTATCCTTTCTTGAGTATAATTTTTGACTGATGATAAAAATAATGAAACTTTAGCCACTTATATGTCCTGTACAGAATGTGCATCATGTATCATGGCCAAGGTAAAGGTCACAGCAAAGAAAATGTAATTTTATCGACTTCTACCTTTGTCACACCATGAAAGTCTTTGATTATGAAAGGACTATATTGAATAAGGGCCATTTTCTGCCCCCCTTTTTATGGTGAAAAAAAATTCTTGTAAATATCACAACTCTGTGTCTCATTATATTATTAGATGTATAAATCACCTTGTTATGCATTAAATATGCATATAAATTTCTTTTTCATACCTAAACATGACCTTTGAACATGGTCTGGTATGGGAAATTTACGAGAAATTACTACATTTGAGCAACTTTAACCTAGAAATAAAATATAAGCGCAGGCTTGATCAGACAAGGTATTTACACTGCTTGGTTCATTTTTATTCAAAATGTTAATTTATAAAATTTATTTACGTGTTCACGTTTGCGCTAATCATTAAAAATTAAAAAGTTGGTGAATTTGGCTGGCTAAGTATCTTCGTCGTTGTTGAAACTGTTGCACCGTAGCTGCCGAAGTATCGCTACGCGTGAACAATTAGACCCGCCTTTCTAAAGTGTGCTATATTATTTCATTCATTATTATATTTTTAAAAAATCCGGGAATAATAACTATTCCGATAATTTAAAAACAATATTATCCATTTTTTTCTCTCTTTCTTCATCTTTTTATAAATTGCCTAGAGAACGGAATTTTTTGAAAGAGGCGCTGAAGGGGAATTGGAAACTATATGTAAACAATGAATACGCGGAAAAAACATTCAATGAAATTATATTTTGACGTTGCCAATATTTGGAAAGACAAAAGGATACTTTAAAAAATAGGGTAAGTATATACATATATTATTTATTTTATACAATAAAAACACTGTTTTTTCTTCTGTTTAATCACGATACCGATTGATAACGTTATGTTTTTAACTGTTAATTCACTATTACAATGTAGTTACGTAAATGTAATCTAAATCAATCAGTCAATTTTCAGCTGGAACTAAAAACCGGCGTAATTTTTCATTAAATTTTGCTAACTGAGTCCTTCTTCATATAGTAGCAATAGTAATTTTGTAAAATTAAACAACAACTAATAGTCTGCAATTATATAGATCAGAAGGGGAAACAAATTGTCAGCTGCATGATATATAGCCGCGAAAACGTAAGTCAATAGCTCAAACGGTTTAGTGGTTGTTGCATCAAATTGTTGAACCGAGTTCAAGTCTCCATATTTTCTTAATTTTTTTTTTTTTTTTAAAGAATTAATATCCACAATATCAATAACTGAATTACAGCTTGAAATAAAATTTTTAACAGCTCATTTTTCAAAACCACCATAAAAAATGCACAACTTACTACTCGGGTATGATAAAACAAAATCAAAACTATAATGCAATAACATTTACAGGCGAAAATATTTTATTCAAAGTAAAACTGGCTTGAATATCAATATTACTACTACTATTAATAATAAATAATACAAGCAGAAGTAAAATAGTACTAAAACATAACCAACATAATTTTTTGTGTGTAAGGGAGATAAACAAAAGGGGGTACCTATTAACCATAAGTTAACATATATTCATACCAAAGTGAATTAGAAGTACAAAATGTTGGCTTCTGTTATACATCATAACTTAATACACAATAAAATTATTATATAAATAAATTAATTATGACAATACATAATATTCTACATACAATCTGTTTCAGGCTGCATCCCTACAAGAACTGAGTGGGTTGAAGTTGCAGGCTTCGAGTACCAATATATAATAAATATGACTGCCTGAGTGAATTGCTGCAATATAATGAATAATAACCATAAATGAGAGTTATATAACATTTTATGTCAGATGTGACAGTTTGTTAAATGGTATCAAATCATAATGTTCAATTAATTTATTTCTAACAAAATCTGAAATGCCTAAAGCATATCAATGTTCCTGGTGCTACAAAAGGGTAAAACCATCAGCTAGAACAAAAATACTTACAGGCACTCTTGAAAAGCATACAGAGGAATTATTGCAAAGGCCGGTAACACAAGATGATGTTGTTTGCTCTAGTTGCCGTAGTAAATATTACAGAAATCTGTCAGTAACACAGTCACCAAGTCCACAGCATGATCCAGATTTTCAGTTACCATCTACTTCAACTGCCAACTTGAAAAGCCCACAATCAATTCAACTTCAAATTCCATCAACACCAAGATCTCACAGACGTTGTGTTGTTTGTAAAAGACCACATGGGCATCGAAATCATCTTGTTAATGTCCCAATCTGTGCCATTACCCAGTCTTTTGTAGAGTGTGGTATATTTATAAACTCTAATAGTAGATGCTGCAAGTTTCATTTGGAAAACTCATTCTTCACTAATGAATCCTTACAATCTATCAGTGCAACAAAAGAGTTTGAAGACTTTTCAAGAACAGATATTACCTCACTTTTACAAAATGTGCGTGAGTTAATTAAAACAAAATCATATTTTAACTTTGATGTTCCTTCTTGCCTGTCTGATGATGACTATTTTCATCTTACTGGCTTGAAAAGGGATCAATTCCTGGAAGTGTCTTCTTTCTTGAATACACTGCGTAATACACATGGTAGGTCTCCACTGACATGCCTGGGTGTTTTTCTAACAAAGATGCGGGTAGGCCTTCCAAACACCATTTTATCCACATTTTTCCATCTAACAACATCACAAGTGCAACGAATAATTAAAACAGTGCGAGAGTCCCTTATGGTTAACTTTGTTGGGCAACACCTTGGTTTTCATCACATCACACATGATGTATTCTCATCTGTCCACACTACCCCAACTGCAAGGGAAATATGTAATCCTGGAGGCAACAATGCAGTCCTTGTCCTCGATGGTACATATATATATATACAAAAGAGCACGGACTATAACTTCCAACGCCGTTCCTACAGTTTACATAAAAATCGACCATTAGTTAAGCCAATGATGGTTGTGGGAGCTGATGGTTATATTTTGACTGTTTTAGGCCCATATTTAGCTGATCATTATAACAACGATGCAAGCATAACTAAACACATTGTAACAACAAATGCTGAAGACATTACAAATTGGTTACAGGAGGGTGATGTTTTTGTTGTAGACAGGGGGTTCCGTAACTCTGTAGATTTCCTACAGGAACATGGATTTAAAGTTGAAATGCCCGTCTTTTTACATAAAGGACAGAAGCAGCATTCAACAGAAGATGCCAACACTTCAAGACTGGTCACAAAAGTGCGATGGGTAGTAGAGAGTGTAAATGCACGAGTGAAACAGTGGAAGTTTTTTGACAAAGTAGTGCCAAATACCCTTGTTCCGCATATTGGTGACTTCCTTAGAATCATCTGTGGAATAATGAATAAATTTTGCCCACCACTGACCAACATGGATCCATTAACAGCTGTAACTGCTAGAAGGATGGTTGAAAAAGCAAAGGATCCGAACAGGGTACAAATCCTAGTTCAAGAAAATAATTTGATTAATAAACGTAAAATCTATTTTAAGATGGATGCATCCACTGATGAACTGACTGATTTCCCCAGGCTCTCAGTTGATTACCTGCGTTACATCACAATGGGGATTTATCAAGTCAAACAGGCTCCAAACTATACACATGAACATCTCACAGATGAGGGTGTTTATGATGTTATGTTATGCATGGATTTTCCAGACCTGTTACATGTAAAAATCCAGTCTCGCCACTCCAGAAATAAAACACATTCACTGTGGATCCAATGATGACACGGATCCCATCAAAGGATGGTACTGTACCTGCAAGGTTGGTGCTCGGGTTGTAGGGTGTTGTGCCCACGTGTCAAGTGTCATATGGTTTCTGGGCTGCAAAAGATGGGAAAATGATGACTTGACAAAGAGAAAATCATTAACTTCTCATCTTAAGGATGCATCATTTATTCCAGAATGTGCAAATAATGGGGAATCAATTGAGGAGTGATTGCTATTATGGCGTGAACACACTACCCTCATCCGTAATCATCTGGATATATATATATATATATATATATATATATATATATATATATATATATATATATATATATATATATATATATTATTTTATTGAATTATGATTTGCACCCTATTCCGTTACTTTACTTCAGCATTTGTTGTTATATATATATATATGTGACTAGCTTGGTTTTCAGTAATTTTTTATATTTGATGTCTGTGCAGTCATGGCACTGGTTCATCTGTCTATAGAAAATGGAAAAGGTGTAGCCGAGTACATCATAATTTCTTGTGACGTGTATGTTGCCCATGTAATAATATAATAATCAATGGAAATAGTGTTACTGAAAAATTCTGGCCACCTACCTTGGGGTCTCTATTCGGGGTCAAAGGTTAAATGGGCTAGCACATAAACGGTTAATCATCTCAACATTTTCATAGCAGGTGTATTAACACCTTTACTAAATGTTGTGGTTGGAATGATGTGGATGTTACAAGAATCGGGATTTGCGATTAATTGTGTTTAAATACTAATGTTAGGTAATAATTATTTAATCAGTGCATTTTATTTTAACCTGCATCATTACATCCAGTTATTTACATAGCTTTAAGGTGAGATATTGTTATTGTTGATGCGTAGGAATACGAGCATGCATGTTGGCCTACATATAGTGCACATGTATAGGATAACTTATTTAAAATATATGTGCATAAAATTTGATTTCGAAACCTCAAGTTATAATAGTTATTTTATTAATGTAACTATATTTACTTTAATGGTTTATATGAACATATATTCAATTAACGTTATTTTATTCGTTCCAATATGTCTATATTATGTGAATTTCTTCAATGCCCCCATAGAGAGCCCCAATTTTATGTTCATGCAAATGACTTGAATAGACGAGAGAGAGAGAGAGAGAGAGAGTCATATATTTTAATCAATGAAAAAGTTCATAAATAATTACCATGACTTTTCATTAACCTTTACTTTACGTTCATGATGGTTGCAAACGGGATTTCGTCCCAAGTTTGAATGAAGTTGCATTCATCCCGCAACGTCCGATTTTTTGTGCACTGTAAATCGCCGTCGTAGTAGGCTAAGTGCTGGTTAATGGCATTAGCAAAGTGAATAATAAAATAAGCGTTACATTTTAGTCATTATAGACAAAAGTTCTTTATGAATGTACACATCCCTTCGAATGACAGAAAACTGAATGCAGCGAGTTTAATGTTGTATTCCCACGCTAGTTTAAAAATAGCTGCATATGGCGATAAGTACATATAGTCTGTTTCTTTCTTGTATTCTTTGTTCTATGTTTATATCATATCAGCCATCGTCATTTATTTGTTTTAAATATGTTGCAATGAACATTTGAGAGAGAGAGAGAGAGAGAGAGTAACCTGGGATACATGATGTTGTGATTATATTAATATATTCAGGTTTGAGGTCATGTACGCAAAACCTTCCATTTTTATTATTTCTAAAACATTTTTAACCATTTATTAAAACTTTTGAACCAATAGTGTTTTCTTTTTTTTTTTTTTTATAAATGTCCATATTCTCTATTTAAAGAATACTGCAATTGGGAATATTAGAATTGCCAATTTTGTAAAGTGTAGATTTATCAGTATATTTATGTTTAAAACTAATATATAATCACTGATACGGTTAGTATTGTTGCCTTTTTTTGCACTTATTTTAACACAACTTAGTTACGGACTAGGTAGTGTATTTATGATAGTCGGCTAATATCATGTGATCATTCGTTTAGAATTTGAAATAGACTATTGTGCTTCCTTGGCATATTCATAAAGTGCGTTCGCGCCATTATCGATTGTGCTGCTAAACATTAGGCCTACAATATATTCATTTTTTGTGTTTGGTTGGTGGTGGTCAATTTACCCATTATCATTCATATTTCACAAAAGTATGAACAAATTGCAAAAGTTTTGGTATAAGGTATATTAAATATTGCTTGGCATTCACATTAATATGCGGACAAATATATAGTTCATAAACGGATCATGTATTGAATAGAGGCTACATCAAGGGGTATGGATCTCAAGGTATTTATTTAGATTTCTGCTATAGATTGAAACACGTGCTTATGTGTGTGTGTGAGTGATATATTTCCATGAAATTATAAGGATACAAATACATAAAGAACACTCGTCATTCTCAGTGAAGGTAACAAACCAATATATTTGGTGATGAAGCGAACATATTGGCCCCTGTCAGTGCATCTTATATATTATTATTTTTCAGTAATATTAAACAATAATTCAATTAATTCATTACAATTAAACATCGTCAAATAATGTTAATCATTATTTTATGTTTGAACAATTTGTATTATTTTATGGTTGAGTACCTTTTTTGTCAATGTAATTTAGGTGTAGTATTCAGTTGACGTATACGTTAGATATATATATAGTTTTGTTTTTGCCTTTTATAGATCAATTTGGTATAGTTTTAGAAATACAATTTTAATTACAAAGCTTTATAACCCAAAATTGAAATGAATTCATATTGCAAAGTTTAAAACTGAGTGAATAGTTCTTGATAAAGCGGTATCTATGATAAGTAATAGGAAAATATGAATACTTTTCATGTCTTTTATTATAGCGTTTTGACACCCCGTAACCATGGCAACGGACACGGGAACACAAAACTGATGTCAGAAATAAATGTTAACCACCACATATATACAGTATACATAATATAAGGACATTTGGAGAGGGGGCAGAAAATGGCCCTTATTCAATATAGTCCTTTCAGCCAATAATACCTCATATATAGACTGTGTCCTTGTCCAAAGTATAAGTTTAGATTTGTTGAGAATTTTTTAGACTGCAATAAGGTACAGCATACTTTGTTGTGATGCTTTTTATCCATCTGCCTGCCCTTTTTCATTCCTGCACAATAACTTGTTTTCCATCATCTGCAGTTACTTTTTAGATAGCTGTCAAATGAGATAAAGAAGAACTGTATCTATTTCAGGTCCAAAAGTCAAAGGTCAGTGTCAGTAGTTGCTAAATAAATAAAGGGTTTGTGTACAATGACTAACATTCTCCTTCAAATACCATTACCAAACTTTGTGGATTTCTTGCAATTGTGGTAAGGATGAATCCTATCAATTTTGGTTCAAAAGGTTAAAGAATGGTCAGTGTAACTGACTTAAAAAAAGAAAATGCTTTCTGCACAAAAACTTGAATTTTTCACCATCATTAGTTATAAAACTTTGCGAATAGCTTACACTTGGGCTATAATTTTCAAGTGAAAATGTCAAAAGTCAAGGTTACTTCCTGAAAGAATAAGTGGTTTCTGCAGTATAACATTAGTTCTACATTATAAACCTGAACCAAACTTTGTGGATTGATTGCATTTAGGGTAAGGAATAAGTTTTTCTGTCTTGGAGTCAGGTCAGAGGTCAGGTGTCAATGTGAGTAAAAGAAAAATAAAAACGTTATTTGCTTACAATTTTAGTTATCTATTGTATTTTCCGGCCTATAAGTCGATACTTTTTGACTTGAAAGTCAGGTCTTCGTCTTGTACTCTTATGGATTGTGTCATTGAAAGTTTAATAAGTTACATTCATAACGACGGGTAATAAAATTAAATACAACATGGATGTGCTTTCAGTTATAATAAAACAAACATGGACTGTTTATTCAACTGTGTCAATTGATAACAGAATATAGCAGTGATTTGTTCAGAAGTAAAATCAGAAGCATGTTAGCATCGGTAGTACAATTTCACGATTGCAGGTAATATGGAATATCATACAACAATACCATTACTAGTGTAAAATACAAAGCCAAGATCTTGACCTGGCCTTGTCTTATACTCCAAATTGACTTATATATGGACAAAGGATGGAAAATTTACAAAATTGGTACTCCAAATTGACTTGTAGACTGGAAAATAAGGTATGTGGTATATTATGTGCCATTCTATTGTTTTCTGTTGCAGCAAGCTCTACAAACAATATTGGACATAATGACACCAGATGATATCCGCATTTTGGTGGAGAGTATTGATGAAGATAATAGGAAGGGAAGCTTTCAGCGGGTTTTCCCCACCCCAAACACCCACAAGTATCTGAGGTTCTTTGAGACGCCACGTTACTATAACCTTCTGTTGGACCAGTATGTACAGCGATTTAACAGAATGGAATCCAGAGGTAGGTGTGAACTCTTCTTCATTTCATTGGTTTGATTTATTATTTATGACACAACAGCACAAGTAGGTTACTTAGTGCCCTGGCAGTTTGAATCGAGTGCATTGCCCAAGACATTTCATAGTAGCCAGTTGGGGTGGGTGGTGTGGGCAGTGATCCAATCACTGAATTCAAACCTTTTGAGCGAAGTCCAGCATGCTTACCATAGGTCTGTTCAAGAAGAATGCAATAGATCTTGAGTACATTTGGTAGCTCATACTGATCATGTGATCAAATTATTTTCAGGTCAAGTGCCAAAATCAAACTCATCTGACATTTTGCATTTGGCAAAGATACACTCTTGTAGATTATCTAGATTCTAAAAGCATTTTAACAACTGTACCTCATGCATTTGTGAATGACAGACAATCTAGTTTTGGTTTTTGCTATCTGTGGCTGCTATTGTATGTTTTAATTCATAGGAGACAGTCCATTGACATAATATACAATCTCTGTGCGGATAATGTGGATAAAAATATCTTGATTCTATCTTCATTCATGACCTATTATTCATCATACAATTTGTAACTGTTATTTTCAACACATTTGCAACTGTTATTTATGATAATTTTTAACAATTATTTATTACACATTTGCAACTGTTAGTTATAGCACATTTTTAACAGTTATTATGTCACATTTGCAATTGTTAGTTTTAACACATTTGTTGAAAGTACTCTCAGGACAGCTGATTTAGTTAAGCAACTGAAACTGATCCCTCTTAAGAGCTTGACCACTCACATCCATGCACACACAGACAGACAGTCTCAAGAATTTCATAGACATCTGAAATTAAGGGATAAAGCTTTGCATACTTGTTCAACTCTAGAAAATATGCTGAGAACCACTCTGGATAAAAGCGTCAACAGGTACTTGAGTTTATAATTAGTTATAGAGTACCCAGTACAAATAACTTAAACCAAATGCCAGGAGCAAGCAAGACACAGAAGAATGCGTACAGTTGGAGGCTTGTGTCGTGTCAATATTGGCTGCTGGGCATTTAACCATCATAGACCAGCATCTACAGATCTTATATTTTTGACATGTGTGACCATTTGACTATGTATGTTGAACAGTTTCCTTTTTTTCTACTTATAGTACAGTTCATGACACATTTCAATGAAAACAGATTGATTTCTTGAATTTGAAACTATATGTCACAAATTCATTATAGTTTGATACACATTTAAGTAGCAGACAATTCTATATTGAAAAAAAGCATGGTGCCAATTATTAAGTGAAATGTTAAATGACTACAAAATGTTAGAGGAGAGATATTTTATTAAACTGAAGAGCATTTATCTTTAGAAAATCCACACATTAATAGTGTTTTACACAATTTGAAGAGGAATTTGACAGTAATATATCATTTAGACTGTGTGGACATTTTGTATATAAATAATTTTATCATTTGGTTTTGTGCTTGAATTCTTGTACTAATCCACATGAATATAGCTGATTTATCAAAGTAAGTGGCAAAAAAGTTCCATTTTGTATATGGTTTTCTGTAATTATGGCATGCAATATCACTCTACAGAATACACTTTTCTGCCACTCATATTAATAAACGTAAACCTTGCAGAGGGTTGGCATGTATAAACATATAACAAAGTATTTCATATTTAATATAATTTTCCTTTGATCGGGTACCCAGGTCACTGATCATTAGGATAGACTGGTACCTGGTTGACCTTTTGACATTGTTAACTCTGGATGGATGTTGGGGGTATCCTGTGTTGTTTAAAGTTTTCAGCATTTAGTTTTCCATCACACTCTCCCTTTATGCCTTATAACTTCAAATCTGGGAAAAAGGAATTTAACTTAGCATATTTATACATATCATTCCTCAACACAACAAAGGTAATCATGCACTCTGACACACACATAGAGAGCTTTCCATTCAGCTGAGAGTGACAAGAGTCCGGTGCTTTACCTGGCTACCTTTACTCTACATTCGGCTACTTTCGTAGAAGATCCCATGAACAACCCACTTTCTATGACAACTCAGTTTAAGGTCATAGTTCAGTATTTAAAGTTTTCTGTCACACTTTCTGTTCTGCTCTTTAGCTTCAGATTTGATCAAGATTACAGACTGAACTTGATATACTGGTAAGATAGTCAATAGGTGTATTTTGTACCAAACTTGGGGTCATACCTTCAAGGTCAAAGTTATAACTTAATTATTTAAATGTTTTCCAGCAGTTTTCTTTCAACTCTATAATTTTAAAGTCATTTGAGACTATGGGATGAAATTTGCTTTATTTATACACCACATCACATATTCTGCCATCACATTCAAGATTATGTCAATACTAGAGGTTTAAGTTGCATTTTATATTTGTTTTAATGAGTTGTTTAACCCTTAAAGTGCGTATCGCGACTCCAGCCGCGCTGTTGTATGTGGGCCCGTAGTGCGTGTCGCGACTCTAGCCATTTTTGAGGTGAGCAGTAGTGATCGCATCCTATAACTTCACCCAGCTATAAATGCTTGTAAAACTATATTTGATTGGTTTGTAGAGGCCCGGAAAAAGCATTCTATTACACTTTACTATGCATTTAGCAAAGAAATTTTACAAATACCCAGTTTTGAGGCCCTGGTACCTGAAAAGTTTTTAAAATGGCAGACGCTGAATACGATGCAACAAATACGGGATTATGATAGCGATGATGATAATAATTTTGAAGGATTTGAGGAGGATGAAATTATAGGAGCTGGCGAAGTGTTAATGGAATTATCCATGAGTGATTTTGAGCCAGGAATTGACGTGGAACTGGAGTCTGATGTGCACGGAGGCTGGACGAGAAAAGATGGCACGCCGGTCGTCCCGCCATTCACCGGTACATCAAAATTAAATGTTGAGATGGCAGATACTGAACCTATGGACTATTTAAGACTTTTTTTTGATGACGAGTTATTGCATCTGATAGTCGAGCAAACAAATCGTTATGCAGATCAGCGAATTCATGGGGCAGAACATAAGGAGAGAAGTCGCTTGAAAAAATGGCAGCCGGTCACAGCTGAGCAGCTAAAACTATTTTTTGCATTGATTTTAGCAATGGGTTTGGTACAAAAATCTGATCTCGATTCCTACTGGGCTGCTGATGATGTGATATCAACCCCATATTTCAGCAAAAAAATGAGTAGAGATAGATTTCTTGCTATTCTAAGCAATTTACACCTGGCAGACAACATGACCAATGAAGGTGACACATTACACAAGATCTGCCCAATGATTGAAAAAAATGAAGCATTTACTAACGTTTATTCACCAGATATGAACCTCAGTTTTGATGAGGCTACCTGCCCTTGGAAAGGTCGTTTGAAATTTCGAGTATACAACCCTGCCAAACCCAACAAGTTTGGCATAAAGCTATTCCAGGTGTGTGAGGCAAGCAGTGGATATTGTGTAGGATACCACATTTATGCAGGTAAATCAGGTGAAAACCTTGACAGTTATTGTGAAGGACTAGAACTAAACACTGATGAACTAACTAAAACAACAAAAATTGTGATTGGTTTACTCTGCAAGTCTAGTCTTTTGAATAAAGGACACAGAGTGTATATGGACAACTATTACTCATCACCTGAACTTTTTAATGAACTAGAGTTGATACATACCTCAGCATGTGGAACCCTACGAACAAACAGATTAGGTGTTGCAGAGGCAATGAAGATTAAGAGAAAACTAGACCAGGGTGAGTGCATTTTTCGCAGAAAAGACAATTTGTTACTGGTGAAATACCATGATAAACGAGATGTAAATATGATCTCTAATTTCCATGAAGCTAAGATAGCAGTGGTCAACAAAACCAATTATGCAACAAACTCACCTGTAATGAAACCCATATGTATTGTGGATTATGTGAAGAACATGGGAGGAGTTGATTTATGTAACCAATTGAACCAGTACAATCCTATTATAAGGAAATCCAAGAAATGGTGGAGAAAACTATTTTTTCATTTGTTCAATGTGTGCATTGTAAATGCCTATCAGTTGTACCTGAAGTTTTCACCTGTCCACACCAAACTTAGTCACCATGATTTCCGTGTTTCAGTGGTGAAGTCATTTGTTCAGGAAGCAGGAGATGTGTCTGAACCTGCTAGGAGAGGACGAAAATTTGCTGATGAGCAGCCTGAACGCCTGATTGGGAGACATTTCCCAGAGTTTATTACAGCAACACCTGGAGCCAAACGAGCACACCCGTTACGTGATTGTGTTGCATGCAATAAAAGAAAAAAGGACCGTGAAGGATTTCGAAGAAACCAGACGACTTTTAGATGTGATACATGCCAAGTGGCACTTTGTGTACCTGAATGTTTCAGGTTATTTCACACACGTGTCAACTATAAGCAAGATAGTATTTCAGATGAATTAGAGTAACACCTGAATAGGTAATAAACACAATAGCTGACTGTAACCTCACTTATTCTACATGTGATAAAATATACTACATAAATAACAAGTGAAAATTGTTCAAGAACATTTATTACTGACTCTGGGGATCAAAACTTATTTGTGCCATTCATGGAGTGGATTTTACAAAACTGTTACCTTTTCTTTACCTGTGATTGTCACAATTTATAACTAACCATGTGACAAATATAACATGTACATGTACATGGACATGGTCAAACTACTAAAAAATATAATATTTCTTAGATATATTTGAACTTTTCCTATGAAAAACAAACAAAAATACAGATAAAATACAATTGTAATTTGTCATTTTACCTGTATTTTCACCTGTACATGCAAATATATTAAACTTACACAAGTGCATTGGTGCTCATCTTAAAGTATGGTCATCCACCATCATTTTTCATATAGGGTTTGTGTATCTAATGTGTATATTTATTGAAATACATGCAATTTAAAAACTGTGCAGTTTTCTTTCAATTTTCTCCAAAACAATTCAGCACTGAGGGACCTTTTACTGCAAAACAATTCAGCACTTTAAGGGTTAAGATAAATGATTATACATTATAATTAAGAGAGATTTTAGATTCTACAATGCTTTGTCTTAAGCATCAAGATTGCAAATAAAGTTTAACCCATTTCTGCACTTTTACTGTTATGTGCTATGAGATAGAGTCATGAAACATGGTTTCTTTCCATATCTTCCAAGTAACTCTGCAATGTCATATCCACATTGTTAGATTATCCATAAATACTGTCAGTTTTTCTTGTATAGCTTATATACACATTGTTAGAAGATACATTACTATCAATTTACCTGGTAATAGCTTATATCAATATTGTTAGAATATCCATAAGTACTATCAATTTACCTTGTATGGCTTATTTCCACATTATTAAATTATCCATAACATGGATCTGCCATGTAAATCCCGAGGCGAATGTCCCATTTGAGTCTCTCCTCATCCAGCTCAACATCAGAAACATTTCTGACATTATCCAATCAAATAGGATGCAATGGCTGGGCCATGTTGAGCGTAGTAAAGGGTGGATATCCAAGGTCCATTCCTTCAAAGTTACTGGAAATCGAGCTCCAGGCAGGCCTAAGCTAACATGGGAAGAGTTGACAAAAAGAGACAGAAAGACGTTGGGGCTGAGCAGAATCAATCCACAGGACCTGGATCCAGGATCCACAGCCTGGAAGAAAGCTTTGAATACTCTCACGACAAAACAGACAGGCCTACCCTCGTTAGAGGATTAATAAAAGGCCTGGATAATAGAAATGGATGATGATGATGATGATGATGATGATGATGATGATAACAACTATCAATTTACCTTGTAATATCTTATATCCAGATTGTTAGATTATTCATAAGTACTATCAATTTACCTTGTAATATCTTATATCCAGATTGTTAGATTATTCATAAGTACTATCAATTTACCTTGTAATATCTTATATCCAGATTGTTAGATTATTCATAAGTACTATCAATTTACCTTGTAATATCTTATATCAAGATTGTTAGATTATTCATAAGTACTATCAATTTACCTTGTAATAGATTATATCCACATTGTTAGATTATTCATAAGTACTATCAATTTACCTTGTAATAGCTTATATCCACATTGTTAGATTATTCATAACTACTATCAATTTACCTTGTAATAGCTTATATCCACATCAAATTTGTTAGATTATTCACAACAACTATGAATTTACCTTGTAATAGATTATATCCACATTGTTAGATTATTCATAAGTACTATCAATTTTCCTTGTAATATCTTATATCCACATTGTTAGATTATTCATAACTACTATCAATTTACCTTGTAATAGCTTATATCCACATCAAATTTGTTAGATTATTCACAACTACTATGAATTTACCTTGTAATAGATTATATCCAGATTGTTAGATTATTCATAAGTACTATCAATTTACCTTGTAATAGATTATATCCACATTGTTAGATTATTCATAACTACTATCAATTTACCTTGTAATAGCTTATATCCACATCAAATTTGTTAGATTATTCACAACTACTATGAATTTACCTTGTAATAGATTATATCCAGATTGTTAGATTATTCATAAGTACTATCAATTTACCTTGTAATATCTTATATCCAGATTGTTAGATTATTCATAAGTACTATCAATTTACCTTGTAATATCTTATATCCAGATTGTTAGATTATTCATAAGTACTATCAATTTACCTTGTAATAGATTATATCCACATTGTTAGATTATTCATAAGTACTATCAATTTACTTTGTAATAGCTTATATCCACATTGTTAGATTATTCATAACTACTATCAATTTACCTTGTAATAGCTTATATCCACATCAAATTTGTTAGATTATTCACAACTACTATGAATTTGCCTTGTAATAGATTATATCCACATTGTTAGATTATTCATAACTACTATCAATTTACCTTGTAATAGCTTATATCCACATTGTTTGATTATCCATAACTATTATCAATTTACCTTGTAATAGCTTATATCCACTATCAATTTACCTTGTAATAGCATATATACACATTGTTAGATTATTCATAACTACTATCAATTTACCTTGTAATAGCTTATATCCACTATTAATTTACCTTGTAATAGCTTATATCCACATTGTTAGATTATTCATAACTACTGTCAATTTAACTTGTAATAGCTTATATCCACAATGTTAGATTATTCATAACTACTGTCAATTTACCTTGTAATAGCTTATATCCACTATCAATTTACCTTGTAATAGCTTATATCCACATTGTTAGATTATTCATAACTACTATCAATTTACCTAGTAGCTTTTCTCGATTTTGCAGGTATTTCCATATTAGAGTCTTTCTGTGATGAAGCAATTCATTTGGAATGTCCCACAGATAACCCCAACCACCAGGTATGTTCACATTTTTCATACAATTTTACTTTCTTTTTTTAAATCTGATTTAGATTTGAATTTACGTTAACAAGCTAGGGTCAGCAATTAAGGTCACATGAAATTTTCATCATAATGTGGTCGTTGAGGCATTTTGCTGTTGAATATCTGACCAGTTCCCTTCACTTGTCTTGATCATGTGCCAATGCCTGTGTCTCCGCAAAACTTTTCCTGCTCCATTCTGCGATGTTGTCAGTCCATTATTTTTTCTGTCTACCTCTCCTGCCACCCTGGACACTGCCCTGCAGTACTGTTGTGGATATACTGTTGGCTCTAGTGACATGGCCATACCATTTCAGCTTTCTCTTTTTGACAGTGATAAGGAGGTCTTCATAATGGCCTACTTGGTGCCTGATGGTGTTACGTCCTTCTTCATTTGTGATGTGGTCCATGTAAGAGATGCCAAGGATGGTTCTGTAGCATCTCATTTCAAGTGCCTGGATTCTTCATTGTAATTCTGCTGTCAGGGTCCAGGCATCACATGAATACAAAAAGATTCAGATGACTAATGCTCTCAGTAGTCTGATCTTAGTTTTCAGACATATTCCAGATCTGTCTTCATTTTGACATAGCTGCCGTTGTTTGTGCTGCTCGGGATAAAATTTCTGCTCTTGATCCCTCTTCTTTGATTATGGAACCAAGATATTTCTACTGGCCCACTGTTTCTAGTTCCTGTTGTCAGAATTTAATCTTGGTTGAGATTTGTTTGCCATTATTTGCCATTAGTTTTGACTTCTCTGCACTGATCTCCATGTCAAATCTGGAAGATGTTTCATCCAGGTTCTTCTCTAAGGTGGCAAGCTCATCTTAACTGCCTGCCAGCCCAATGTCGTCTGCAAAGCGTAGGTTGGTGATGTTATGCCCTCCAATGCTGACTGTCCCACTGGTTTTCCAGGGCTTCGCTCATGATGTGCTCTAAGTAGATGTTGAAAAGTGTGGGTGACAGGAGACAGCCTTGATGTACTACAACTGTTTTGAACCAGTCCCCCACTGTACCTTGAGCAATTACTGCACTGGTAGCCTTGGCATGTAGCTGCTTGATGGTATTAGTCAACTTTTGACCCATGTTGTACTTCTACAGTGTGGCCCACATTGCCTCATGCCACACTTTGTCAAAAGCTATTTTTGAAATTTATGAACATATGATTGATGTCTTGTTAATGTTGCGAGTACTTTTCACACATAACCATGAGATTGAATATTTGTTCTGCTTTGCTTCTTCCACTCCGGAAGCCTGCCTGTTCATCAGTGATTATTTCTTCTGCTTGTGGTTTTAGTCTGTTCAAGATGATCTTCAGCATCACCTTACTAGTATGGCTGATCAAACTGACTTTGTTGGGGAGTGTTACAGTCAGTGACTGGGTCCACTGTGTTGACCATTCACCTGTCTGCTAGATCTTGTTGCAGATTTTTGTTATTAGCTCTATCACTGATTCCCCCCATTCTTGATAAGTTCAACTAGGAAGTTGTCTTCTCCAGCTGCTTTCCCATTCTTCAGTGCTCTTATTGCTGACTCCATCTCTTCTTTCATCATCATTTCTGGAGTTTGGAACTTAAAGCACCTCTGGGTCTCCAATGGATGGATGGTTGTAGAGTTCTTTAAAATGCTCAGTCCATCTTTCGGCAATGTCACTTGCTTCTGTTAGGCATTTTCCATTTTCATCTTAATTGGTACTGACTATTGGTTGCTCCTGTCTGGTGAGGTCTTTCACAATTTTGAATGCCTTTATGCTGTCAGTTTTTATCAGACTGGTTTCTATTTCGGTGCACTTTTGTCCAGCAATCTTTAGGCAGCATAAGGAGTTCGCTTCTAGCAGTCTTTAGGCAGCCTATTAAGGAGTTCACTTCTAGCAATCTTTAGGCATGATAAGGATTGTGCTTCCAGCAAACTATAGGCATAATAAGGAGTTTACTTCCAGCAGTCTATAGGCATGATAAGGAGTTTACTTCCAGCAGTCTTTATTCATGGTAAGGAGTTTGCTTCCAGCAGTCTTTAGGCAGTGTAAGGAGTTCACTTCCAGCAGTCTTTAGGCATGATAAGGAGTTTACTTCCAGAAATCTTTAGGCATGGTAAGGAGTTTACTTCCATCAGTCTTTAGATATGGTAAGGAGTTCACTTCCAGCAGTCTTTAGACATGGTAAGGAGTTTACTTCCAGAAATCTTTAGGCATGGTAAGGAGTTTACTTCCTGCAGTCTTTTGGCATATTAAGGCGTGTGCTTCCAGCAATCTTTAGGTATGGTAAGGAGTTTACTTCCAGCAGTCTTTAGGCATTGTAAGCAGTTTGCTTCCAGCAGTCTTAAGACATGGTAAGGAGTTTGCTTCCAGCAGTCTTTAGGCAGTGGTAAGGAGTTTGCTTCCAGCAGTCTTTAGACATGGTAAGGAGTTTGCTTCCAGCAGTCTTTAGGCAGTGGTAAGGAGTTTGCTTCCAGCAGTCTTTAGGCATGGTAAGGAGTTTACTTCCAGAAATCTTTAGGCATGGTAAGGAGTTTACTTCCAGCAGTCTTAAGGCATGGTAAGGAGTTTGCTTCCAGCAGTCTTTAGACATGGTAAGGAGTTTGCTTCCAACAGTCTTTAGGCATGGTAAGGAGTTTACTTCCAGAAATCTTTAGGCATGGTAAAGAGTTTACTTCCAGCAGACTTTAGGCATGGTAAGGAGTTTGCTTCCAGCACTCTTTAGACATGGTAAGGAGTTTGCTTCCAGCAGTCTTTAGGCATGGTAAGGAGTTCACTTCAGGCAGTCTTTAGGCAGCCTATTAAGGAGTTTACTTCCGGCAGTCTTTTGACATGATAAGGATTGTGCTTCTGGCATTCTATAAGCATGGTAAGGAGTTTACTTCTAGCAGTGTTTAGACATGGTAAGGAGTTTACTTCCAGCAGTCTTTAGGCAGCATAAGGAGTTTACTTCCAGCAGTCTTTAGGCAGCCTATTAAGGAGTTTACTTCCAGCAGTCTTTTGGCATGATAAGGATTGTGCTTCCAGCAGTCTTAAGGCATGATAAGGAGTTTACTTCTAGCAGTCTTTAGGCACGTTAAGGAGTTTGCTTCAAGCAGTCTTTAGGCATGGTAAGGAGTTTACTTTCAGCAGTCATTAGGCATGATGAGGAGTTTACTTCCAGCAGTCATTAGGCTTGATGAGGAGTTTACTTCCAGCAGTCTTTAGGCATGGTAAGGAGTTTACTTCACAGTAGTCTTTAGGCATGATAAGGAGTTCACTTCCAGCAGTCTTTAGGCAGCCTATTAAGGAGTTCACTTCTAGCAATCTTTAGACATGATAAGGATTGTGCTTCCAGCAGTCTATAGGCATGATAAGGAGTTTACTTCCTGCAGTCTATAGGCATGATAAGGAGCTTACTTCCAGCAGTCTTTAGGCATGGTAAGGAGTTTGCTTCCAGCAGTCTTTCGGCAGTGTAAGGGGTTCACTTCCAGAAATCTTTAGCCATGGTAAGGAGTTTACTTGCAGCAGACTTTTGTCATATTAAGGAGTGTGCTTCCAGCAGTCTTTAGGTATGTTAAGGAGTTCCCTTCCAGCAGTCTTTAGGCATAGTAAGGAGTTTACTTCCAGCAGTCTTTAGACATGGTAAGGAGTTTGCTTCCAGCAGTCTTTTAGCAAATTAAGGAGTGTTCTTCCAGCAGTCTTTAGGTATGGTAAGGAGTTTACTTCACACTAGTCTTTAGGCCTGGTAAGGAGTTTACTTCTAGAAATCTTTAGGCATGGTAAGGAGTTTACTTCCAGCAGTCTTTAGGCATGGTAAGGAGTTTGCTTCCAGCAGTCTTTAGACATGGTAAGGAGTTTGCTTCCAGCAGTCTTTAGGCAGTGTAAGGAGTTCACTTTCAGCAGTCTTTAGGCATGGTAAGGAGTTTACTTCCAGAAATCTTTAGGCATCGTAAGGAGTTTACTTCCTGCAGTCTTTTGGCAATTTAAGGAGTGTGCTTCCAGCAGTCTTTAGGCATGGTAAGGAGTTTACTTCCAGCAGTCTTTAGGCATGGTAAGGAGTTCACTTCAGGCAGTCTTTAGGCAGCCTATTAAGGAGTTTACTTCTGGCAGTCTTTTGGCATGATAAGGATTGTGCTTTCGGCATTCTATAAGCATGGTAAGGAGTTTGCTTCTAGCAGTGTTTAGACATGGTAAGGGGTTTACTTCCAGCAGTCTTTAGGCAGCATAAGGAGCTTACTTCCAACAGTCTTTAGGCAGCCTATTAAGGAGTTTGCTTCCAGCAGTCTTTTGGCATGATATGGATTGTGCTTCCAGCAGTCTTAAGGCATGATAAGGAGTTTACTTCCAGCAGTCTTTAGGCACGTTAAGGAGTTTGCTTCAAGCAGTCTTTAGGCATGGTATGGAGTTTACTTCCATTAGTCATTAGGCATGATGAGGAGTTTACTTCCAGCAGTCATTAGGCATGATGAGGAGTTTACTGCCAGCAGCCTTTAGGCATTGTAAGGAGTTTGCTTCCAGCAGTCTTTAGGGTTGATGAGGAGTTTACTTCAAGCAGTCTTTAGGCATGGTAAGGAGTTTACTTCACAGTAGTCTTAGGCATGATAAGTAGTTCACTTCCAGCAGTCTTTAGGCATCCTGTTCAGGAGTTCACTTCTAGCAATCTTTAGGCATGATAAGGATTGTGCTTCCAGCAGTCTATAGGCATGATAAGGAGTTTACTTCCAGAAATCTTTAGCCATGGTAAGGAGTTTACTTGCAGCAGTCTTTTGGCATATTAAGGAGTTTACTTCCAGCAGTCTTTAGACATGGTAAGGAGTTTGCTTCCAGCAGTCTTTAGGCATCCAGAAATCTTTAGGCATGGTAAGGAGTTTACTTCCTGCAGTCTTTTGGCAAATTAAGGAGTGTGCTTCCAGCAGTTTTTAGGTATGGTAAGGAGTTTACTTCCAGCAGTCTTTAGGCAGCCTATTAAGGAGTTTACTTCCAGCAGTCTTTTGGCATGATAT
This sequence comes from Unio delphinus, assembly GCA_029339505.1. Classification (NCBI taxonomy): domain Eukaryota; kingdom Metazoa; phylum Mollusca; class Bivalvia; order Unionida; family Unionidae; genus Unio; species Unio delphinus. Next base: position 1,746,723 of record JAQISU010000180.1, read on the forward strand.
GGATTGTGCTTCCAGCAGTCTTAAGGCATGATAAGGAGTTTACTTCTAGCAGTCTTTAGGCACGTTAAGGAGTTTGCTTCAAGCAGTCTTTAGGGATGGTAAGGAGTTTACATTCAGCAGTCATTAGGCATGATGAGGAGTTTACTTCCAGCAGTCATTAGGCATGATGAGGAGTTTACTGCCAGCAGCCTTTAGGCATGGTAAGGAGTTTGCATCCAGCAGTCTTTAGGCTTGATGAGGAGTTTACTTCCAGCAGTCTTTAGGCATGGTAAGGAGTTTACTTCACAGTAGTCTTTAGGCATGATAAGGAGTTCACTTCCAGCAGTCTTTAGGCAGCCTATTAAGGAGTTCACTTCTAGCAATCTTTAGACATGATAAGGATTGTGCTTGCAGCAGTGTATAGGCATGATAAGGAGTTTACTTCCTGCAGTCTTTAGGCATGGTAAGGAGTTTGCTTCCAGCAGTCTTTAGGCAGTGTAAGGGGTTCACTTCCAGAATTCTTTTGCCATGGTAAGGAGTTTACTTGCAGCAGTCTTTAGTCATATAAAGGAGTGTGCATCCAGCAGTCTTTAGGTATGTTAAGGTGTTCCCTTCCAGCAGTCTTTAAGTATGGTAAGGAGTTTATTTCCAGCAGTCTTTAGACATGGTAAGGAGTTTGCTTCCAGCAGTCTTTTGGCAAATTAAGGAGTGTTCTTCCAGCAGTCTTTAGGTATGGTAAGGAGTTTACTTCACAGTAGTCGTTAGGCCTGGTAAGGAGTTTACTTCTAGAAATCTTTAGGCATGGTAAGGAGTTTACTTCCAGCAGTCTTTAGGCATGGTAAGGAGTTTGCTTCCAGCAGTCTTTAGACATGGTAAGGAGTTTGCTTCCAGCAGTCTTTAGGCAGTGTAAGGAGTTCACTTCCAGCAGTCTTTAGGCAAGATAAGGAGTTTACTTCCAGAAATCTTTAGGCATCGTAAGGAGTTTACTTCCTGCAGTCTTTTGGCAATTTAAGGAGTGTGCTTCCAGCAGTCTTTAGGCATGGTAAGGAGTTCACTTCAGGCAGTCTTTAGGCAGCCTATTAAGGAGTTTACTTCTGGCAGTCTTTTGGCATGATAAGGATTGTGCTTTCGGCATTCTATAAGCATGGTAAGGAGTTTACTTCTAGCAGTGTTTAGACATGGTAAGTAGTTTACTTCCAGCAGTCTTTAGGCAGCGTAAGGAGTTTACTTCCAGCAGTCTTTAGGCAGCCTATTAAGGCGTTTGCTTCCAGCAGTCTTTAGGCATGATATGGATTGTGCTTCCAGCAGTCTTAAGGCATGATAAGGAGTTTACTTCCAGCAGTCTTTAGGCACGTTAAGGAGTTTGCTTCAAGCAGTCTTTAGGCATGGTAAGGAGTTTACTTCCATTAGTCATTAGGCATGATGAGGAGTTTACTTCCAGCAGTCATTAGGCATGATGAGGAGTTTACTGCCAGCAGCCTTTAGGCATTGTAAGGAGTTTGCTTCCAGCAGTCTTTAGTCTTGATGAGTTTACTTCCAGCAGTCTTTAGGCATGGTAAGGAGTTTACTTCACAGTAGTCTTAGGCATGATAAAGAGTTCACTTCCAGCAGTCTTTAGGCATCCTGTTAAGGAGTTCACTTCTAGCAGTCTTTAGGCATGATAAGGATTGTGCTTCCAGCAGTCTATAGGCATGATAAGGAGTTTACTTCCTGCAGTCTATAGGCATGATAAGGAGTTTACTTCCAGCAGTCTTTAGGCATGGTAAGGAGTTTGCTTCCAGCAGTCTTTAGGCAGTGTAAGGGGTTCACTTCCAGCAGTCTTTAGGCATGGTAAGGAGTTTACTTCCAGGAATCTTTAGCCATGGTAAGGAGTTTACTTGCAGCAGTCTTTTGGCATTTTAAGGAGTTTACTTCCAGCAGTCTTTAGACATGGTAAGGAGTTTGCTTCCAGCAGTCTTTAGGCATCCAGTAATCTTTTGGCATGGTAAAGAGTTTACTTCCTGCAGTCTTTTGGCAAATTAAGGAGTGTGCTTCCAGCAGTTTTTAGGTATGGTAAGGAGTTTACTTCCAGCAGTCCTTAGGCAGCCTATTAAGGAGTTTACTTCCAGCAGTCTTTTGGCATGATATGGATTGTGCTTCCAGCAGTCTTAAGGCATGATAAGGAGTTTACTTCTAGCAGTCTTTAGGCACGTGAAGGAGTTTGTTTCAAGCAGTCTTTAGGCATGGTAAGGAGTTTACTTTCAGCAGTCATTAGGCATGATGAGGAGTTTACTTCCAGCAGTCATTAGGCATGATGAGGAGTTTACTGCCAGCAGCCTTTAGGCATGGTAAGGAGTTTACTTCCAGCAGTCATTAGGCATGATGAGGAGTTTTCTTCCAGCAGCCTTTAGGCATGGTAAGGAGTTTACTTCATAGTAGTGTTTAGGCATGATAAGGAGTTCACTTCCAGCAGTCTTTAGGCAGCCTATTAAGGAGTTCACTTCTAGCAATCTTTAGACATGATAAGGATTGTGCTTCCAACAGTCTATAGGCATGATAAGGAGTTTACTTCCTGCAGTCTATAGGCATGATAAGGAGTTTACTTCCAGCAGTCTTTAGGCATGGTAAGGAGTTTGCTTCCAGCAGTCTTTTGGCAGTGTAAGGGGTTCACTTCCAGAAATTTTTTGCCATGGTAAGGAGTTTACTTGCAGCAGTCTTTTGTCATATTAAGGAGTGTGCTTCCAGCAGTCTTTAGGTATGTTAAGGAGTTCCCTTCCAGCAGTCTTTAGGCATGATAAGGAGTTTACTTCCAGCAGTCTTTAGGCATGGTAAGGAGTTTGCTTCCAGCAGTCTTTAGACATGGTAAGGAGTTTGCTTCCAGCAGTCTTTAGGCAGTGTAAGGAGTTCACTTCCAGCAGTCTTTAGGCATGGTAAGGAGATTACATCCAGAAATCGTTAGGCATCGTAAGGAGTTGACTTCCTGCAGTCTTTTGGCAATTTAAGGAGTGTGCTTCCAGCAGTCTTTAGGCATGGTAAGGAGTTCACTTCAGGCAGTCTTTAGGCAGCCTATTAAGGAGTTTACTTCTGGCAGTCTTTTGGCATGATAAGGATTGTGCTTTCGGCATTCTATAAGCATGGTAAGGAGTTTACTTCTAGCAGTGTTTAGACATGGTAAGGAGTTTACTTCCAGCAGTCTTTAGGCAGCGTAAGGAGTTTACTTCCAGCAGTCTTTAGGCAGCCTATTAAGGAGTTTGCTTCCAGCAGTCTTTTGGCATGATATGGATTGTGCTTCCAGCAGTCTTAAGGCATGATAAGGAGTTTACTTCCAGCAGTCTTTAGGCACGTTAAGGAGTTTGCTTCAAGCAGTCTTTAGGCATGGTAAGGAGTTTACTTCCATTAGTCATTAGGCATGATGAGGAGTTTACTTCCAGCAGTCATTGGGCATGATGAGGAGTTTACTGCCAGCAGCCTTTAGGCATTGTAAGGAGTTTGCTTCCAGCAGTCTTTAGGCTTGATGAGGAGTTTACTTCCAGCAGTCTTTAGGCATGGTAAGGAGTTTACTTCACAGTAGTCTTTAGGCATGATAAGGAGTTCACTTCCAGCAGTCTTTAGGCATCCTGTTAAGGAGTTCACTTCTAGCAATCTTTAGGCATGATAAGGGTTGTGCTTCCAGCAGTCTATAGGCATGATAAGGAGTTTACTTCCTGCAGTCTATAGGCATGATAAGGAGTTTACTTCCAGCAGTCTTTAGGCATGGTAAGGAGTTTGCTTCCAGCAGTCTTTTGGCAGTGTAAGGGGTTCACTTCCGCAGTCTTTAGGCATGGTACGGAGTTTACTTCCAGAAATCTTTAGCCATGGTAAGGAGTTTACTTGCAGCAGTCTTTTGGCATATTAAGGAGTTTACTTCCAGCAGTCTTTAGACATGGTAAGGAGTTTGCTTACAGCAGTCTTTAGGCATCTAGAGATATTTAGGCATGGTAAGGAGTTTACTTCCTGCAGTCTTTCGGCAAATTAAGGAGTGTGCTTCCAGCAGTCTTTAGGTATGGTAAGGAGTTCCCTTCCAGCAGTCTTTAGGCATGGTAAAGAGTTTACTTCCAGCAGTCTTTAGGCAGCATAAGGAGTTCACTTCCAGCAGTCTTTAGGCAGCCTATTAAGGAGTTTACTTCCAGCAGTCTTTTGGCATGATAAGGATTGTGCTTCTGGCAGTCTATAAGCATGGTAAGGAATTTACTTCTAGCAGTCTTTAGGCACGTTAAGGAGTTTGCTTCAAGCAGTCTTTAGGCATGGTAAGGAGTTTTCTTCCAGCAGTCATTAGGCATTAGGCATAATGAGGAGTTTACTGCCAGCAGTCTTTAAGCATGGTAAGGAGTTTGCTTCCAGCAGTCTTTTGGTTTGATGAGGAGTTTACTTCCAGCAGTCTTTAGGCATGGTAAGGAGTTTGCTTCCAGCAGTCTTTAGGCTTGATGAGGAGTTTACTTCCAGCAGTCTTTAGGCATGGTAAGGAGTTTACTTCACAGTAGTCTTTAGGCATGATAAGGAGTTTACTTCCAGCAGTCTTTAGACATGGTAAGGAGTTTACTTCCAGCAGTCTTTTGGCAAATTAAGGAGTGTTCTTCCAGCAGTCTTTAGGTGTGGTAAGGAGTTTACTTCACAGTATTCTTTAGGCCTGGTAAGGAGTTTACTTCTAGAAATCTTTAGGCATGGTAAGGAGTTTTCTTCCAGTAGTCTTTAGGCATGGTAAGGAGTTTGCTTCCGGCATTCTTTAGACATGGTAAGGAGTTTGCTTCCAGCAGTCTTTAGGCAGTGTAAGGAGTTCAGTTCCAGCAGTCTTTAGGCATGGTAAGGAGTTTACTTCCAGAAATCTTTAGGCATCGTAAGGAGTTTACTTGCTGCAGTCTTTTGGCAATTTAAGGAGTGTGCTTCCAGCAGTCTTTAGGCATGGTAAGGAGTTTACTTCCTGCAGTCTTTAGGCATGGTAAGGAGTTCACTTCAGGCAGTCTTTAGGCAGCCTAATAAGGAGTTTACTTCTGGCAGTCTTTTAGCATGATAAGGATTGTGCTTTCGGCATTCTATAAGCATGGTAAGGAGTTTACTTCTAGCAGTGTTTAGACATGGTAAGGAGTTTACTTCCAGCAGTCTTTAGGCAGCGTAAGGAGTTTACTTCCAGCAGTCTTTAGGCAGCCTATTAAGGAGTTTGCTTCCAGCAGTCTTTTGACATGATATGGATTGTGCTTCCAGCAGTCTTAAGGCATGATAATGAGTTTACTTCCAGCAGTCTTTAGGCACGTTAAGGAGTTTGCTTCAAGCAGTATTTAGGCATGGTAAGGAGTTTACTTCCATTAGTCATTAGGCATGATGAGGAGTTTACTTCCAGCAGTCATTAGGCATGATGAGGAGTTTACTGCCAGCAGCCTTTAGGCATTGTAAGGAGTTTGCTTCCAGCAGTCTTTAGGCTTGATGAGGAGTTTACTTCCAGCAGTCTTTAGGCATGGTAAGGAGTTTACTCCACAGTAGTCTTAGGCATGATAAAGAGTTCACTTCCAGCAGTCTTTAGGCATCCTGTTAAGGAGTTCACTTCTAGCAGTCTTTAGGCATGATAAGGATTGTGCTTCCAGCAGTCTATAGGCATGATAAGGAGTTTACTTCCTGCAATCTATAGGCATGATAAGGAGTTTACTTCCAGCAGTCTTTAGGCATGGTAAGGAGTTTGCTTCCAGCAGTCTTTAGGCAGTGTAAGGGTTCACTTCCAGCAGTCTTTAGGCATGGTACGGTGTTTACTTCCAGAAATCTTTAGCCATGGTAAGGAGTTTACTTTTGGCATTTTAAGGAGTTTGCTTCCAGCAGTCTTTAGACATGGTAAGGAGTTTGCTTCCAGCAGTCTTTAGGCATCAAGAAATCTTTAGGCATGGTAAGGAGTTTACCTCCTGCAGTCTTTTGGCAAATTAAGGAGTGTGCTTCCAGCAGTTTTTAGGTATGGTAAGGAGTTTACTTCCAGCAGTCTTTAGGCAGCCTATTAAGGAGTTTACTTCCAGCAGTCTTTTGGCATGATATGGATTATGCTTCCAGCAGTCTTAAGGCATGATAAGGAGTTTACTTCTAGCAGTCTTTAGGCACGTTAAGGAGTTTGCTTCAAGCAGTCTTTAGGCATGGTAAGGAGTTTACTTTCAGCAGTCATTAGGCATGATGAGGAGTTTACTTCCAGCAGTCATTAGGCATGATGAGGAGTTTACTTCACAGTAGTGTTTAGGCATGATAAGGAGTTCACTTCCAGCAGTCTTTAGGCAGCCTATTAAGGAGTTCACTTCTAGCAATCTTTAGACATGATAAGGATTGTGCTTCCAACAGTCTATAGGCATGATTAGGAGTTTACTTCCTGCAGTCTATAGGCATGATAAGGAGTTTACTTCCAGCAGTCTTTAGGCATGGTAAGGAGTTTGCTTCCAGCAGTCTTTAGGCAGTGTAAGGGGTTCACTTCCAGAAATCTTTTGCCATGGTAAGGAGTTTACTTGCAGCAGTCTTTTGTCATATTAAGGAGTGTGCTTCCAGCAGTCTTTAGGTATGTTAAGGATTTCCCTTCCAGCAGTCTTTAGGCATGGTAAGGAGTTTACTTCCAGCAGTCTTTAGACATGGTAAGGAGTTTGCTTCCAGCAGTCTTTTGGCAAATTAAGGAGTGTTCTTCCAGCAGTCTTTAGGTATGGTAAGGAGTTTACTTCACAGTAGTCTTTAGGCCTGGTAAGGAGTTTACTTCTAGAAATCTTTAGGCATGGTAAGGAGTTTACTCCCAGCAGTATTTAGGCATGGTAAGGAGTTTGCTTCCAGCAGTCTTTAGACATGGTTAGGAGTTTGCTTCCAGCAGTCTTTAGGCAGTGTAAGGAGTTCACTTCCAGCAGTCTTTAGGCATGGTAAGGAGTTTACTTCCAGAAATCTTTAGGCATCGTAAGAATTTTACTTCCTGCAGTCTTTTGGCAATTTAAGGAGTGTGCTTCAAGCAGTCTTTAGGCATGGTAAAGAGTTCACTACAGGCAGTCTTTAGGCAGCCTATTAAGGAGTTTACTTCTGGCAGTCTTTTGGCATGATAAGGATTGTGCTTACGGCATTCTATAACTATGGTAAGGAGTTTACTTCTAGCAGTGTTTAGACATGGTAAGGAGTTTACTTCCAGCAGTCTTTAGGCAGCGTAAGGAGTTTACTTCCAGCAGTCTTTAGGCAGCCTATTAAGGAGTTTGCTTTCAGCAGTCTTTTGGCATGATATGGATTGTGCTTCCAGCAGTCTTAAGGCATGATAAGGAGTTTACTTCCAGCAGTCTTTAGGCACGTTAAGGAGTTTGCTTCAAGCAGTCTTTAGGCATGGTAAGGAGTTTACTTCCATTAGTCATTAGGCATGATGAGTAGTTTACTTCCAGCAGTCATTGGGCATGATGAGGAGTTTACTGCCAGCAGCCTTCAGGCATTGTAAGGAGTTTGCTTCCAGCAGTCTTTAGGCTTGATGAGGAGTTTACTTCCAGCAGTCTTTAGGCATGGTAAGGAGTTTACTTCACAGTAGTCTTTAGGCATGATAAGGAGTTCACTTCCAGCAGTCTTTAGGCATCCTGTTAAGGAGTTCACTTCTAGCAATCTTTAGGCATGATAAGGGTTGTGCTTCCAGCAGTCTATAGGCATGATAAGGAGTTTACTTCCAGCAGTCTTTCGGCATGGTAAGGAGTTTGCTTCCAGCAGTCTTTTGGCAATGTAAGGGGTTCACTTCCGCAGTCTTTAGGCATGGTACGGAGTTTACTTCCAGAAATCTTTAGCCATGGTAAGGAGTTTACTTGCAGCAGTCTTTTGGCATATTAAGGAGTTTATTTCCAGCAGTCTTTAGACATGGTAAGGAGTTTGCTTACAGCAGTCTTTAGGCATCTAGAAATATTTAGGCATGGTAAGGAGTTTACTTCCTGCAGTCTTTCGGCAAATTAAGGAGTGTGCTTCCAGCAGTCTTTAGGTATGGTAAGGAGTTCCCTTCCAGCAGTCTTTAGGCATGGTAAAGAGTTTACTTCCAGCAGTCTTTAGGCAGCATAAGGAGTTCACTTCCAGCAGTCTTTAGGCAGCCTATTAAGGAGTTTACTTCCAGCAGTCTTTTGGCATGATAAGGATTGTGCTTCTGGCAGTCTATAAGCATGGTAAGGAATTTACTTCTAGCAGTCTTTAGGCACGTTAAGGAGTTTGCTTCAAGCAGTCTTTAGGCATGGTAAGGAGTTTTCTTCCAGCAGTCATTAGGCATTAGGCATAATGAGGAGTTTACTGCCAGCAGTCTTTAAGCATGGTAAGGAGTTTGCTTCCAGCAGTCTTTTGGTTTGATGAGGAGTTTACTTCCAGCAGTCTTTAGGCATGGTAAGGAGTTTGCTTCCAGCAGTCTTTAGGCTTGATGAGGAGTTTACTTCCAGCAGTCTTTAGGCATGGTAAGGAGTTTACTTCACAGTAGTCTTTAGGCATGATAAGGAGTTTACTTCCAGCAGTCTTTAGACATGGTAAGGAGTTTACTTCCAGCAGTCTTTTGGCAAATTAAGGAGTGTTCTTCCAGCAGTCTTTAGGTGTGGTAAGGAGTTTACTTCACAGTATTCTTTAGGCCTGGTAAGGAGTTTACTTCTAGAAATCTTTAGGCATGGTAAGGAGTTTTCTTCCAGCAGTCTTTAGGCATGGTAAGGAGTTTGCTTCCGGCATTCTTTAGACATGGTAAGGAGTTTGCTTCCAGCAGTCTTTAGGCAGTGTAAGGAGTTCACTTCCAGCAGTCTTTAGGCATGGTAAGGAGTTTACTTCCAGAAATCTTTAGGCATCGTAAGGAGTTTACTTGCTGCAGTCTTTTGGCAATTTAAGGAGTGTGCTTCCAGCAGTCTTTAGGCATGGTAAGGAGTTTACTTCCTGCAGTCTTTAGGCATGGTAAGGAGTTCACTTCAGGCAGTCTTTAGGCAGCCTATTAAGGAGTTTACTTCCAGAAATCTTTAGCCATGGTAAGGAGTTTACTTGCAGCAGTCTTTTGGCATATTAAGGAGTTTACTTCCAGCAGTCTTTAGACATGGTAAGGAGTTTGCTTACAGCAGTCTTTAGGCATCTAGAAATATTTAGGCATGGTAAGGAGTTTACTTCCTGCAGTCTTTCGGCAAATTAAGGAGTGTGCTTCCAGCAGTCTTTAGGTATGGTAAGGAGTTCCCTTCCAGCAGTCTTTAGGCATGGTAAAGAGTTTACTTCCAGCAGTCTTTAGGCAGCATAAGGAGTTCACTTCCAGCAGTCTTTAGGCAGCCTATTAAGGAGTTTACTTCCAGCAGTCTTTTGGCATGATAAGGATTGTGCTTCTGGCAGTCTATAAGCATGGTAAGGAATTTACTTCTAGCAGTCTTTAGGCACGTTAAGGAGTTTGCTTCAAGCAGTCTTTAGGCATGGTAAGGAGTTTTCTTCCAGCAGTCATTAGGCATTAGGCATAATGAGGAGTTTACTGCCAGCAGTCTTTAAGCATGGTAAGGAGTTTGCTTCCAGCAGTCTTTAGGCTTGATGAGGAGTTTACTTCCAGCAGTCTTTAGGCATGGTAAGGAGTTTACTTCACAGTAGTCTTTAGGCATGATAAGGAGTTTACTTCCAGCAGTCTTTAGACATGGTAAGGAGTTTACTTCCAGCAGTCTTTTGGCAAATTAAGGAGTGTTCTTCCAGCAGTCTTTAGGTGTGGTAAGGAGTTTACTTCACAGTATTCTTTAGGCCTGGTAAGGAGTTTACTTCTAGAAATCTTTAGGCATGGTAAGGAGTTTTCTTCCAGCAGTCTTTAGGCATGGTAAGGAGTTTGCTTCCGGCATTCTTTAGACATGGTAAGGAGTTTGCTTCCAGCAGTCTTTAGGCAGTGTAAGGAGTTCACTTCCAGCAGTCTTTAGGCATGGTAAGGAGTTTACTTCCAGAAATCTTTAAGCATCGTAAGGAGTTTACTTGCTGCAGTCTTTTGGCAATTTAAGGAGTGTGCTTCCAGCAGTCTTTAGGCATGGTAAGGAGTTTACTTCCTGCAGTCTTTAGGCATGGTAAGGAGTTCACTTCAGGCAGTCTTTAGGCAGCCTATTAAGGAGTTTACTTCTGGCAGTCTTTTAGCATGATAAGGATTGTGCTTTCGGCATTCTATAAGCATGGTAAGGAGTTTACTTCTAGCAGTGTTTAGACATGGTAAGGAGTTTACTTCCAGCAGTCTTTAGGCAGCGTAAGGAGTTTACTTCCAGCAGTCTTTAGGCAGCCTATTAAGGAGTTTGCTTCCAGCAGTCTTTTGACATGATATGGATTGTGCTTCCAGCAGTCTTAAGGCATGATAATGAGTTTACTTCCAGCAGTCTTTAGGCACGTTAAGGAGTTTGCTTCAAGCAGTATTTAGGCATGGTAAGGAGTTTACTTCCATTAGTCATTAGGCATGATGAGGAGTTTACTTCCAGCAGTCATTAGGCATGATGAGGAGTTTACTGCCAGCAGCCTTTAGGCATTGTAAGGAGTTTGCTTCCAGCAGTCTTTAGGCTTGATGAGGAGTTTACTTCCAGCAGTCTTTAGGCATGGTAAGGAGTTTACTCCACAGTAGTCTTAGGCATGATAAAGAGTTCACTTCCAGCAGTCTTTAGGCATCCTGTTAAGGAGTTCACTTCTAGCAGTCTTTAGGCACGATAAGGATTGTGCTTCCAGCAGTCTATAGGCATGATAAGGAGTTTACTTCCTGCAATCTATAGGCATGATAAGGAGTTTACTTCCAGCAGTCTTTAGGCATGGTAAGGAGTTTGCTTCCAGCAGTCTTTAGGCAGTGTAAGGGTTCACTTCCAGCAGTCTTTAGGCATGGTACGGTGTTTACTTCCAGAAATCTTTAGCCATGGTAAGGAGTTTACTTTTGGCATTTTAAGGAGTTTACTTCCAGCAGTCTTTAGACATGGTAAGGAGTTTGCTTCCAGCAGTCTTTAGGCATCCAGAAATCTTTAGGCATGGTAAGGAGTTTACTTCCTTCAGTCTTTTGGCAAATTAAGGAATGTGCTTCCAGCAGTTTTTAGGTATGGTAAGGAGTTTACTTCCAGCAGTCTTTAGGCAGCCTATTAAGGAGTTTACTTCCAGCAGTCTTTTGGCATGATATGGATTGTGCTTCCAGCAGTCTTAAGGCATGATAAGGAGTTTACTTCTAGCAGTCTTTAGGCACGTTAAGGAGTTTGCTTCAAGCAGTCTTTAGGCATGGTAAGGAGTTTACTTTCAGCAGTCATTAGGCATGATGAGGAGTTTACTTCCAGCAGTCATTAGGCATGATGAGGAGTTTACTTCACAGTAGTGTTTAGGCATGATAAGGAGTTCACTTCCAGCAGTCTTTAGGCAGCCTATAAAGGAGTTTACTTCTAGCAATCTTTAGACATGATAAGGATTGTGCTTCCAGCAGTCTATAGGCATGATAAGGAGTTTACTTCCTGCAGTCTATAGGCATGATAAGGAGTTTACTTCCAGCAGTCTTTAGGCATGGTAAGGAGTTTGCTTCCAGCAGTCTTTATGCAGTGTAAGGGGTTCACTTCCAGAAATCTTTTGCCATGGTAAGGAGTTTACTTGCAGCAGTCTTTTGTCATATTAAGGAGTGTGCTTCCAGCAGTCTTTAGGTATGTTAAGGAGTTCCCTTGCAGCAGTCTTTAGGCATGGTAAGGAGTTGACTTACAGTAGTCTTTAGACATGGTAAGGAGTTTGCTTCCAGCAGTCTCTTGGCAAATTAAGGAGTGTTCTTCCAGCAGTCTTTAGGTACGGTAAGGAGTTTACTTCACAGTAGTCTTTAGGCCTGGTAAGAAGTTTACTTCTAGAAATCTTTAGGCATGGTAAGGTGTTTACTTCCAACAGTCTTTAGGCATGGTAAGGAGTTTGCTTCCAGCAATCTTTAGACATGGTAAGGAGTTTGCTTCCAGCAGTCTTTAGGCAGTGTAAGGAGTTCACTTCCAGCAGTCTTTAGGCATGGTAAGGAGTTTACTTCCAGAAATCTTTAGGCATTGTAAGGAGTTTACTTCCTGCAGTCTTTTGGCAATTTAAGGAGTGTGCTTCCAGCAGTCTTTAGGCATGGTAAGGAGTTTACTTCCAGCAGTCTTTTGGCATGGTAAGGAGTTCACTTCAGGCAGTCTTTAGGCAGCCTATTAAGGAGTTTACTTCTGGCAGTCTTTTGGTATGATAAGGATTGTGCTTTCGGCATTATATAAGGATGGTAAGGAGTTTACTTCTAGCAGTGTTTAGACATGGTAAGGAGTTTACTTCCAGCAGTGTTTAGGCAGCGTAAGGAGTTTTCTTCCAGCAGTCTTTAGGCAGCCTATTAAGGAGTTTGCTTCCAGCAGTCTTTTGGCATGATATGGATTGTGCTTCCAGCAGTCTTAAGGCATGATAAGGAGTTTACTTCCAGCAGTCTTTAGGCACGTTAAGGAGTTTGCTTCAAGCAGTCTTTAGGCATGGTAAGGAGTTTACTTCCATTAGTCATTAGGCATGATGAGGAGTTTACTTCCAGCAGTCATTGGGCATGATGAGGAGTTTACTGCCAGCAGCCTTTAGGCATTGTAAGGAGGCTGCTTCCAGCAGTCTTTAGGCTTGATGAGGAGTTTTCTTCCAGCAGTCTTTAGGCATGGTAAGGAGTTTACTTCACAGTAGTCTTTAGGCATGATAAGGAGTTCACTTCCAGCAGTCTTTAGGCATCCTGTTAAGGAGTTCACTTCTAGCAATCTTTAGGCATGATAAGGGTTGTGCTTCCAGCAGTCTATAGGCATGATAAGGAGTTTACTTCCTGCAGTCTATAAGCATGATAAGGAGTTTACTTCCAGCAGTCTTTAGGCATGGTAAGGAGTTTGCTTCCAGCAGTCTTTAGGCAGTGTAAGGGGTTCACTTCCAGCAGTCTTTAGACATGGTACGGAGTTTACTTCCAGAAATCTTTAGCCATGGTAAGGAGTTTACTTGCAGCAGTCTTTTGGCATATTAAGGAGTTTGGTTCCAGCAGTCTTTAGACATGGTAAGGAGTTTGCTTCCAGCAGTCTTTAGGCATCCAGAAATCTTTAGGCATGGTAAAAAGTTTACTTCCAGCAGTCTTTAGGCAGCATAAGGAGTTCACTTCCAGCAGTCTTTAGGCAGCCTATTAAGGAGTTTACTTTCAGCAGTCTTTTGGCATGATAAGGATTGTGCTTCTGGCACTCTATAAGCATGGTAAGGAATTTACTTCTAGCAGTCTTTTGGCTCGTTAAGGAGTTTGCTTCAAGCAGTCTTTAGGCATGGTAAGGAGTTTACTTCCAGCAGTCATTAGGCATTAGGCATAATGAGGAGTTTGCTGCCAGCAGTCTTTAAACATGGTAAGGAGTTTGCTTCCAGCAGTCTTTTGGTTTGATGAGGAGTTTACTTCCAGCAGTCTTTAGGCATGGTAAGGAGTTTGCTTCCAGCAGTCTTTAGGCTTGATGAGGAGTTTACTTCCAGCAGTCTTTAGGCATGGTAAGGAGTTTACTTCTAGCAGTGTTTGGACATGGTAAGGAGTTTACTTCCAGCAGTGTTTAGGCAGTGTAAGGAGTTTTCTTGCAGCAGTCTTTAGGCAGCCTATTAAGGAGTTTGCTTCCAGCAGTCTTTTGGCATGATATGGATTGTGCTTCCAGCAGTCTTAAGGTATGATAAGGAGTTTACTTCCAGCAGTCTTTAGGCACGTTAAGGAGTTTGCTTCAAGCAGTCTTTAGGCTTGGTAAGGAGTTTACTTCCATTAGTCATTAGGCATGATGAGGAGTTTACTTCCAGCAGTCATTGGGCATGATGAGGAGTTTACTGCCAGCAGCCTTTAGGCATTGTAAGGAGGTTGCTTCCAGCAGTCTTTAGGCTTGATGAGGAGTTTTCTTCCAGCAGTCTTTAGGCATGGTAAGGAGTTTACTTCACAGTAGTCTTTAGGCATGATAAGGAGTTCACTTCCAGCAGTCTTTAGGCATCCTGTTAAGGAGTTCACTTCTAGCAATCTTTAGGCATGATAAGGGTTGTGCTTTCTGCAGTCTATAGGCATGATAAGGAGTTTACTTCCTGCAGTCTATAGGCATGATAAGGAGTTTACTTCCAGCAGTCTTTAGGCATGGTAAGGAGTTTGCTTCCAGCAGTCTTTAGGCAGTGTAATGGGTTCACTTCCAGCAGTCTTTAGGCATGGTACGGAGTTTACTTCCAGAAATCCTTAGCCATGGTAAGGAGTTTACTTGCAGCAGTCTTTTGGCATATTAAGGAGTTTGCTTCCAGCAGTCTTTAGACATGGTACGGAGTTTGCTTCCAGCAGTCTTTAGGCATCCAGAAATCTTTAGGCATGGTAAGGAGTTTACTTCCTGCAGCCTTTTGGCAAATTAAGGAGTGTGCTTCCTTCAGTCTTTAGGTATGGTAAGGAGTTCCCTTCCAGCAGTCTTTAGGCATGGTAAAGAGTTTACTTCCAGCAGTCTTTAGGCAGCATAAGGAGTTCACTTCCAGCAGTCTTTAGGCAGCCTATTAAGGAGTTTACTTCCAGCAGTCTTTTGGCATGATAAGGATTGTGCTTCTGGCACTCTATAAGCATGGTAAGGAATTTACTTCTAGCAGTCTTTAGGCTCGTTAAGGAGTTTGCTTCAAGCAGTCTTTAGGCATGGTAAGGAGTTTACTTCCAGCAGTCATTAGGCATTAGGCTTAATGAGGAGTTTACTGCCAGCAGTCTTTAGACATGGTAAGGAGTTTGCTTCCAGCAGTCTTTTGGTTTGATGAGGAGTTTACTTCCAGCAGTCTTTAGGCATGGTAAGGAGTTTGCTTCCAAAAGTCTTTAGGTTTGATGAGGAGTTTACTTCCAGCAGTCTTTAGGCATGGTAAGGAGTTTACTTCACAGTAGTCTTTAGGCATTATAAGGAGTTCACTTCCAGCAGTCTTTAGGCAGCCTATTAAGGAGTTCACTTCTAGCAATCTTTAGACATGATAAGGATTGTGCTTCCAGCAGTCTATAGGCATGATAAGGAGTTTACTTCCTGCAGTCTATAGGCATGATAAGGAGTTTACTTCCAGCAGTCTTTAGGCATGGTAAGGAGTTTGCTTCCAGCAGTCTTTAGGCAGTGTAAGGGGTTCACTTCCAGAAATCTTTAGGCATGGTAAGGAGTTTACTTGCAGCAGTCTTTTGTCATATTAAGGAGTGTCCTTCCAGCAGTCTTTAGGTATGTTAAGGAGTTCCATTCCAGCAGTCTTTAGGCATGGTAAGGAGTTTACTTCCAGCAGTCTTTAGACATGGTAAGGAGTTTGCTTCCAGCAGTCTTTTGGCAATTTAAGGAGTGTGCTTCTAGCAGTCTTTAGGCATGGTAAGGAGTTTACTTCCAGCAGTCTTTAGGCATGGTAAGGAGTTCACTTCCAGCAGTCTTTAGGCATCCTGTTAAGGAGTTCACTTCTAGCAATCTTTAGGCATGATAAGGATTGTGCTTCCAGCAGTCTATAGGCATGATAAGGAGTTTACTTCCTGCAGTCTATAGGCATGATAAGGAGTTTACTTCCAGCAGTCTTTAGGCATGGTAAGGAGTTTGCTTCCAGCAGTCTTTAGGCAGTGTAAGGGGTTCACTTCCAGCAGTCTTTAGGCATGGTAAGGAGTTTACTTCCAGAAATCTTTAGCCACGGTAAGGAGTTTACTTGCAGCAGTCTTTTGGCATATTGAGGAGTTTACTTCCAGCAGTCTTTAGACATGGTAAGCAGTTTGCTTCCAGCAGTC
The DNA here is from genome assembly GCA_029339505.1 of Unio delphinus. Lineage (NCBI taxonomy): Eukaryota > Metazoa > Mollusca > Bivalvia > Unionida > Unionidae > Unio > Unio delphinus. Next base: position 1,762,384 of record JAQISU010000180.1, read on the forward strand.
TTTAGGCATCCAGAAATCTTTAGGCATGGTAAGGAGTTTACTTCCTGCAGTCTTTTGGCAAATTAAGGAGTGTGCTTCCAGCAGTCTTTAGGTATGGTAAGGAGTTCCCTTCCAGCAGTCTTTAGGCATGGTAAGGAGTTTACTTCCAGCAGTCTTTAGGCAGCATAAGGAGTTCACTTCCAGCAGTCTTTAGACACTCTATTAAGAAGTTTACTTCCAGCAGTCTTTTGGCATGATAAGGATTGTGCTTCTGGCAGTCTATAAGCATGATAAGGAATTTACTTCTAGCAGTCTTTAGTCACATTAAGGAGTTTGCTTCAAGCAGTCTTTAGGCATGGTAAGGAGTTTACTTCCAGCAGTCATTAGGCATTAGGCATAATGAGCAGTTTACTGCCAGCATTCTTTAGGCATGGTAAGGAGTTTGCTTCCAGCAGTCTTTAGGTTTGATGAGGAGTTTACTTCCAGCAGTCTTTAGGCATGTTAAGGAGTTTGCTTCCAGCAGTCTTTAGGCTTGATGAGGAGTTTACTTCCAGCAGTCTTTAGGCATGGTAAGGAGTTTACTTCACAGTAGTCTTTAGGCATGATAAGGAGTTCACTTCCAGCAGTCTTTAGGCAGCCTATTAAGGAGTTCACTTCTAGCAATCTTTAGACATGATAAGGATTGTGCTTCCAGCAGTCTATAGGCATGATACGGAGTTTACTTCCTGCAGTCTATAGGCATGATAAGGAGTTTACTTCCAGCAGTCTTTAGGCATGGTAAGGAGTTTGCTTCCAGCAGTCTTTAGGCATTGTAAGGGGTTCACTTCCAGAAATCTTTAGCCATGGTAAGGAGTTTATGCAGCAGTCTTTTGTCATATTAAGGAGTGTGCTTCCAGCAGTCTTTAGGTATGTTAAGGAGTTCCCTTCCAGCAGTCTTTAGGCATGGTAAGGAGTTTGCTTCCAGCAGTCTTTTGGCAAATTAAGGAGTGTTCTTCCAGCAGTCTTTAGGTATGGTAAGGAGTTTACTTCACAGTAGTCTTTAGGTCTGGTAAGGAGTTTACTTCTAGAAATCTTTAGGCATGGTAAGGAGTTTACTTCCAGCTGTCTTTAGGCATGGTAAGGAGTTTGCTTCCAGCAGTCTTTAGGCAGTGTAAGGAGTTCACTTCCAGCAGTCTTTAGGCATGGTAAGGAGTTTACTTCCAAAAATCTTTAGGCATCGTAAGGAGTTTACTTCCTGCAGTCTTTTGGCAATTTAAGGAGTGTGCTTCCAGCAGTCTTTAGGCATGGTAAGGAGTTTACTTCCAGCAGTCTTTAGGCATGGTAAGGAGTTCACTTCAGGCAGTCTTTAGGCAGCCTATTAAGGAGTTTAGTTCTGGCAGTCTTTTTGCATGATAAGGATTGTGCTTTCGGCATTCTATAAGCATGGTAAGGAGTTTACTTCCAGCAGTCTTTAGACATGGTAAGGAGTTTGCTTCCAGCAGTCTTTAGGCAGTGTAAGGAGTTGACTTCCAGCAGTCTTTAGGCATGGTAAGGAGTTTACTTCCAAAAATCTTTAGGCATCGTAAGGAGTTTACTTCCTGCAGTCTTTTGGCAATTTAAGGAGTGTGCTTCCAGCAGTCTTTAGGCATGGTAAGGAGTTTACTTCCAGCAGTCTTTAGGCATGGTAAGGAGTTCACTTCAGGCAGTCTTTAGGCAGCCTATTAAGGAGTTTAGTTCTGGCAGTCTTTTTGCATGATAAGGATTGTGCTTTCGGCATTCTATAAGCATGGTAAGGAGTTTACTTCTAGCAGTGTTTAGACATGGTAAGGAGTTTACTTCCAGCAGTCTTTAGGCAGCGTAAGGAGTTTACTTCCAGCAGTCTTTAGGCAGCCTATTAAGGAGTTTGCTTCCAGCAGTCTTTTGGCATGATATGGATTGTGCTTCCAGCAGTCTTAAGGCATGATAAGGAGTTTACTTCCAGCAGTCTTTAGGCACATTAAGGAGTTTGTTTCAAGCAGTCTTTAGGCATGGTAAGGAGTTTACTTCCAGTAGTCATTAGGCATGATGATGAGTTTACTTCCAGCAGTCATTAGGCATGATGAGGAGTTTGCTGCCAGCAGCCTTTAGGCATTGTAAGGAGTTTGCTTCCAGCAGTCTTTAGGCATGGTAAGGAGTTTACTTCACAGTAGTCTTTAGGCATGATAAGGAGTTCACTTCCAGCAGTCTTTAGGCATCCTGTTAAGGAGTTCACTTCTAGCAATCTTTAGGCATGATAAGGATTGTGCTTCCAGCAGTCTATAGGCATGATAAGGAGTTTACTTCCTGCAGTCTATAGGCATGATAAGGAGTTTACTTCCAGCAGTCTTTAGGCATGGTAAGGAGTTTGCTTCCAGCAGTCTTTAGGCATTGTAAGGGGTTCACTTCCAGCAGTTTTTAGGCATGGTAAGGAGTTTACTTCCAGAAATCTTTAGCCATGGTAAGGAGTTTACTTGCAGCAGTCTTTTGGCATATTAAGGAGTTTACTTCCAGCAGTCTTTAGACATGGTAAGGAGTTTGCTTCCAGCAGTCTTTAGGCATCCAGAAATCTTTAGGCATGGTAAGGAGTTTACTTCCTGCAGTCTTTTGGCAAATTAAGGAGTGTGCTTCCAGCAGTCTTTAGGTATGGTAAGGAGTTCCCTTCCAGCAGTCTTTAGGCATGGTAAGGAGAGTACTTCCAGCAGTCTTTAGGCAGCATAAGGAGTTCACTTCCAGCAGTCTTTAGGCAGCCTATTAAGGAGTTTACTTCCAGCAGTCTTTTGGCATGATAAGATTGTTCTTCTGGCAGTGTATAAGCATGGTAAGAAATTTACTTCTAGCAGTCTTTAGGCACGTTAAGGAGTTTGCTTCGAGCAGTCTTTAGGCATTAGGCATAATGAGGAGTTTACTGCCAGCAGTCTTTAAGCATGGTAAGGAGTTTGCTTCCAGCAGTCTTTAGGTTTGATGAGGAGTTTACTTCCAGCAGTCTTTAGGCATGGTAAGGAGTTTGCTTCCAGCAGTCTTTAGGCTTGATGAGGAGTTTACTTCCAGCAGTCTTTAGGCATGGTAAGGAGTTTACTTCACAGTAGTCTTTAGGCTAGGTAAGGAGTTTACTTCCAGAAATCTTTTGGTATGGTAACTAGTTTGCTTCCAGAAGTCTTTAGATATTGTAAGGAGCTTACTTCTAGCATTAGGAATAAGGTTGGACTACATCTGAATATTGATTAAATAATTATGAATTTTTATTTGTAGTGGTGTCCTCCCAATGCCACATGCCTTAGTTACAGAGAGCCACGGTTGCTAAGTGCCCCAACATCAAAGACCAAAGAAGGAGCTGAGTCTCTCAAACATAGGTAATAATCTCTCACAAGGATGTATTTTTGCATCATTAAACATATGTACACATACACATATTGAAAACCCCAATAGGGATTTGAAAATATTAGAAGAGTCTAGATTTTAGAGATTGCATTGACGTAGTTTGTTTCAAGCCACTTTTAAATATCATTGGTTATGATCCTACTTTTCATTTAAATTAGTTGTTTTGTTTTTAAATCTGCACATTAAATGAGGAAGTATGAATCAAATACAAATCTCTACTTTTGTCCCTAATATTACAGATTGCCACTTATCCTGATTTACTCAGGAGCACCCATAACTTTTGTTTAAAACTATGAAACTTAAGATTTTCTTAAAACCCAAAATTCAGATTTTTAAAAATTTCAAAGAGACCAAACATTTTTATTCATTATGGCTGCATCTCCTTCAAAGAGAGTAAAATTGATGCAGAAATCCTGTGATATAAAATCAAAAATGTTTCCATTTTCATCTTTTGTGCTGATATTTAATATGTTAATTGAATTAACAGTACATACCAGTATAACAGAAGAAAATGGAAACAGATTTTCATGGTATGACTGTAGCATACATTTTTCACATTACATAAATAACTTAAGACTGTGGAGATGTCAATTCCTTTGTATAGTTTTTGTAAAAATATTGTTGCAAACATTGATCCAGATTTTATTCTCCAAATTGTGAGATTTTTTCTTCCTGATTTTCATCCCATTCAAGGAGGCAAGTCTGGTATTATAGTAACTTATTTTAAGATCTAGTGCATATCTTCATAATTTGAAATATATATTACTTGCAATAAAATATTTACATGCCATAGATTTACATATTTTGTTGGAAGTATAACATGTATAGGAATTAAACATATTATTAGCTAGCATATATTGGAGTCAGGAGATATATATATTCAATTCCAGTTAAAGTCTATTCTAATAATGTTTATGTTGGAATCTGAATTCTCCATTTTAATCAATTTGGTATTGAAAGTTGACTGAACATATGGTATGATTGATTGTCAGGATAACTGAGGTATAACTGTATATGAATTGCATACTGTTTTAAAGTATCTGTGAATAGGTATCTGTTAAAAAATTTGTTAAGGTATCTGTGTTAAAATATAATTGTTAAAACATCTGTTTATAGGTATCTGTTAAAATAACTTAAAATGTTTTATTATCAGTGTTAAAATATGTTACAGCATCTTTGATAAAATATCAATCTTATAATATTTAAGTTAAAGCATTGGTGTTAAAGTATCAGTGTTATAATATCTGTGTTATAGCATTTGTGTTACAGTATAAATGTTAAAAAACAAAACAAAAAAAGTTTACCAAATGGTAATTGTTTTCTTCTCTGTTGTATATAATATTGATCAAGAGAAAAAAAGTGAATGGTGTGTACAGTGTCTTCTGGGTCTTCTTATAATATCAAGCAAATGTGTTACCATGATCAGCCTTACTTTATGTATTGCTTGCAATGATATGCTGGTCATCATGGTTGCAACATTCTCATTATTTTTGGGTTTATTTGCATCCTAAGTTAAATGCATACAACCTAAGTTAAAACGAATGAAATTATTTTGTTCTTTTTTCAGTTCGTGATTACTTATTTAGTTGAAAAATTACGATTCAGGCTGTTACTGAGGCCGAAATCAGGCTAGTATCGGTAAATTTTGTGATAAAATACGCGATTTTCAATTATTGTCTGCAGACAAAAATTTGCTATTTGCCACGCCTATATTCATGTAACCTCTGTGTTGACCTCTCCTGAAGATTAAGAATTTTAGCCATGCGCAAACACGTGTTTACAAAAATAATGGCATGTCCGCGACTAGATCGAAGCCAACACTTAGATTCTGAAAGGAGGAGGGAAAAAAAGCTGTTTGGGCAAATTATGTCAGCACACGCATATGTATTGGTGACCAGCATGAACGATGGAATAAAAAGAAGTCCACTTTGAGCCTAGAAAATAATCCAGAGGTCGCCGAATTCTTGCTGGATACTGGTGAGTCTCAATTTTGCAATGAACAGTCAAGTTTTTATACCGCTGTTTTATTTTTGTATTGTCAACTCTTTATCAAACCTCTTAAAATAACATATTTTATATAAACTGGCATTATTCCATTTAGCTTGAAATAAAATGCCACAGCCCTGCAACAATATCGCTGAAATCAGCATGTACATGATATACAGCAGCTGTTTATTGAGGCCACCGAAGGGGTATTAATGATCATCTTCATTTTCGCATGCAACCATAAGACTATTTAGGGGCAAGCAGACACTACTGTTTTTTTTTTTTTTAAAACAAATTATTTATAATGTAAATAGTGATGGCTGTAAATAAAAGTAATGCAATACAGTTAAGTATATTTTGTGCATGACCAAATTAAATAGCACACTATGTGTGCATAAATGCCCGTGGGGATGTGGCATCATTCCTTACTCTACAGGAAAAATTAAATAACTTTCTTTTGAAAGATAAAACAGTGAATAATGTCCCACCGGGGCCGGTTCACTTTAATTTAACATTCATTCATTCACTATTATTTGTAAAATATATATAAATTTTTGTGTCTAATGAAATATTTATTTTCCCTTGCTATATTAGTTATGAATTTAATGCCAGTGCAAGGAAAACATCAGAAACAGAGGATTGTCAAAGAAGACATGTATGGCCACAACTTCCACACCTGGGCCAACAATTCATCGGATACAAATTCCTGCTGTCTCTGATATGACCACATCAGAATCAGATATGGCATCTATGTAAGTATTACTACATTTTATTAAATTTTATGTATTTTTACTAGTTTACAAATATTTTGGTAGATGCACCTGGAAATGTATCATTCTATACTAGTTTAATATTTTGCAGTTGGAAAAGATTGTACATTTTGTTAAAATATGATTTGTTTTATTTAGAATAATATTTTTGTTGTAAATTGTTGGCACATGTCATTTTTGTTATTGATATGTTCCTCATCATGCTGTTTGTATTTTAGTTAGTCTCAAGTGAGAATAGTCTTTGACTAAATGAGTCACCCCTTTAAATAAATTATTATTATTATTATTATTATTATTATTATTATTATTATTATTATTTCTTGAGGCATTATCATTCCCATTATAATAACCAAGATAAATGATAATGCTTTCTTTTGATACAAAACTAAAGATTTCCAAGTTCAACATTAGTATTTACACATTTCAAAATTTTTATTTTAAGGGATTTAGTCTTGTCTGAAGTTGAAAAACTTAAGGAGAAGGAAAGTGTTATGATGGAAAAGTCTAAAAGTTTTATCAACCCATTTGAGAAAGTATACTAACAAAAATAATTGTGATACATACAAAAAAGGAGAATATTCGTGTTAAGTATACTAAAAAGCAACCATATATATACATGTATAGTATTGTATTGGTATTTGTGGATGGTATTTGTGTATAAACCAGAAAATTGCTCCCACAAAAGCTTTCTTTGCAGTGTATGAACATACAAGTTAAAAATGTGTAATTACAATATATCTTAAATATAGTATTAATGCGTAATTGAAAAAATGAAGATATACTGGTTATCATTGTAAGAATATGAATACATTGTATTATAAATACAAACCACACTAAGGCCATAGTTATGGTTTGTCCGTTTAGTACACTTGGAGAGGGCAAGGGGGGGTTTACCCAAATGCATATGCTTGTGTATGGGGGTGGGAGGTCTGCTGATTATGTATTTACACATATACCTCGATAGTAATTTGTCTAATATGTAACCTGCTTGACTGGGTTCAGTTGGTGTTTGAGTTTTAGTGGACAATCAACAAACTTTTTAAAGTTACACAGCTTTTTTATTTGATGCAGCCAGACATTCAACATTGGTGGACTATCTGTTATATTAAATACATAATATTATTAATCCTTGATCTTTTCTGTGTGGATTAAATATAGGCTGTTCTACAGAATGGGGAGGGCATTTGCATGTACGCAGATAGGGTGTGTGCAAAAAAAAAAAGTATGCATGTGTACAGGGAGGGAGGGGTCAAGCTTTACCAGATTTTTGTGCACATGCCCATTGTTGGAATCAGATTTTGTTTCCGGAATTTTTACTTTTTTGCTTGCAGTCTAATTCATATCGGTCTGAGCTATACACAGACAGATAAACATTTTCAGAAGTAGGATAAATTGGGGATTGGAAGTTTCTTGTTTGTTAACATAATAATTCATTTATGTTAAAATATTAATGCTTTACCTGAAAGTTGATAAACCATCTGTTTGTGGTACAATTTAATCTTTTACAGAAGAAATTTTTTAAAATAAATTTCATAAACCAATTTTGGTTAGAATAAGTCTAATGTAATTAGAAAATTCTGTAAATAATCTAAACATTTTTATGATATATGGGTTAGATACAGGTTTGCTATATTTACATTTTCATCTGTAGCAAAATGATTTGTTACATGTAATTGAATGCAGTTTTTATTTGGACTTTTGAGAATTAAAAAAAATATAAAATGACATTGTCAGTGAAATGTTTGCATTTTCTTGTCAGATATCAAAGGTCATTCAACAAAAAAGTGAGAGATGGTCTGCAAACCCAAAGAAAGCTGATATTGAAAATGAGGTTAGATGATAGAGTTGGAATGAACCAGCCAGTTGTTTTGGTCATAAATGATCATAGGTGAATATCTGATGTACTTACTCTAATACCACCACCACCTACAGAACAGATTGTTACAAAACAGAAATCTCATTTTAAGTTAAAATGATTTAGGCCTTTTAGTCAGGTAACACCTATTGATATCAAATTGTTATGGAGAGACTATACTAGTGATTGTATGATAACAATGATCCCTACCATGGACCCATATAGACTTTGACTTTCTTGAAGTGTCTACTATGAGCCAAAGTCCAGCATCTGTTTGATTTCCAAGATTCAGTTTATCTTCAGACCACTGTTGATTATGTTCTTAATGCTTTTAAAAAAACATGCATTTGAACCACAAGATGTAGGACCTTTTCAAACTTTTCATACCCATTGCATTTATACTTGTCTTATATGTATGTTTAGATTGAAGTAAATGCAGTGTATTTTGGCCATATGATGTATTAAAAAAAGAACGGCAGAAACTATTCATTGTAATTCATTTAATCTTATAGGAGTAACAAGATTAAAATCGTGTAATTGCAAGTCGGTATTATTGCATAATAAAGTACCTTTTAATAATTTTAATTTCTACATGTTTTGTGTAAAATTGCAGTCAGAAAGATTTCTAGGATACTTTGAAGAAGAAAAAATGTACATTGGAGCAAATGACTTCAATCCATGTATGTATGTATGTATGTATGTATGTATGTATGTATGTATGTATGTATGTATGTATGTATGTATGTATGTATGTATGTATTTTCATGAAAATGAATTAAATCAGAAAACAGCATTGAGCTTAACAACATTGTTTCGAATTCCACAGCATAGTATTGTCCCATATTTCTTATTTCATTATTAAATATTTAGGCTAAATTTTCTAACACAAAATAATTAGACTTTGTTTTAATTAAATTATATATTTTCCTGAATTTATTTGCCCAATTTTTTAAGAATACAATGTAATGAAGTGGTTTATCACAGGTGCAGTGATGTCTGCTATTACCGGTTCACATACAGTTTCAAACTAATTTTATAAAGAAAAAAATGCTGTTAACTTCTGTGGTTTTTTTGTTATAAAAAAAGAAATCAATTAAAAATGATACTGATTATATTTGTTAACAACAAATTACTATTTACATACTGGTGTTGACCGTTCCAGTGGCCTAGTGGTAGGAGCATCCACCTCAGATGCAATAGGTTGTGGAGGCCTTGATCCCTGGCAAGGTCATACCAAAGACATAAAAATGGTATTAACAGCTGCCTCATTTGGTGCTCAGCATTAAGAGGTTAGTGTATGGACTGGTCGTCCTACTGTCAGGATAATGTAACTGGGTGGGATGTCATGCTACATGTCTGTGGCATGATGCCTCCGTGCTAAATATCACTATAAACTGCCACACTGCAAACATCGTAGCAATATGACTGAAATTGGTATATTTTCATCACTGTACAGTAGGCCCAATTTCATGAACTCAGCAGTGATATATTGCTGCAAACAGGGTTAAAGGTCAGTTAGCAATTAAAACACCCCTGTGAATGTGTAAGAGTTTGTTTGTCTGCATAGGCTAATTGGTATCAACATTGCATAAATACATGTAGCCTTGGATTACAACACTGCCAGAACTTAATGGGTACATCGAGGAAGGTATAAAGTACAACCAGTCATTTTACGTCCAAAAAATCAAGAGGTCAAAGTCTCCTCGCCTGGTAACATGACCCCTGCATTCCTGAATTTGATATGTATATCTGAGCCAGTTTTGCATTGTACTTAGTACATTATATATACTATTCAGTATATATATGTGTGTGTGTGTGTGTGTGTGTGTGTGTGTGTGAGTACCTAGCTACCCTAATTTTAAAAGAAATGCAATAGGAAACATACATGGGGGTGGGCTTAATTTCAATATTTGTTTCTCTGCAGTAGTTTGTTTAGGTGATGTACTAAAGTTTGGCATTGAGTAATTGGTAATCACTTGAGTCAAAAGCATAGAAACCAAGCACAGGATACTAAAACATCAATGTAATTTCTATAGAACTGTCTAGTATTTTGGAATAGGATGTCTGTAATCATTTATAGTAATGGTACACTAGTTTCTCATATAAAGTCTCTGGGAGACAAAGAAAAAGGAAGAATGGAGGCAGAAGTGTGATGGACTGAATGGAATTGGACTACCAGTCCAGAGAAAGATCATACAGACGAGTAGGAACACAGGACAAGAGGAAAATCTATTATACTAAGTCAGATGATAAAATAGGTCATAACTTGGTCAAGTTAAAGACGAGTGATAGGGTTTTAATTTGAATTTCATTTGAGAGATGACTGTTATTTAAAGAGATTAAATTGTTGTTGATTTGACTTTCACATTTTGTGTATTCATTAATTTAACTGTTGGCACCACTGACTGGGGGCTCTGAGCATTGCATCTGTCTATCACTACTTCAATTCCTCACAAAAACATGCCAAGGGAGTCTTTTGTAATAATTTAAATAATATTGGGAGCACCCCACCCAACCTAAATAACATGGAAAACCTCTATATATGCCATAATTATTCTTAGATGATATCCTTCAGTTTTTTATGCCTGACTGTACATGTACTCTTGAATTAAAGTTATACCTGTACGTGCACATTTGTACTTATATAAGTTTTGTACATTTCATAATATATAATAGTTAGTTTTACAGTGTATGCAGTTGTGTACATTCATCTGGGTATTCATATAAAGGGTATAATTATTTCTATGGTAAATGAACACATTTTAAAAAACTGAAAATTTGATGCTTTTAAATGGTGTCAAGTATATTTGATTTAGTTGTAATACGATGGCTGATGATCCACATATGTGATATAAGCATTCAAGGTTGCTTTAGATGAACTAGTATTTTAGTCTTAAAAACCTTATTCTGTTTCCAGAGTCATTTTGTATTACATGATATTGTAATTAATGAGCAGTGTCTGGATAGAATAGTATCCTAGTGCTTGTAGTTCTGTTGATATTTGCAAACCAATCTGTATTCATGAAACACTGCAACAAGTTTTGCTTTCTCAACTCAATATGAATATGCATTATTTATCATTTAACTTAATGTGTTACTGTATGTGCACGATTAAAATCATGTTCACCAGTGTACTTTTGTTTTTTCTATTCTTTGCATCCCAAGACAATGCAAGTCAACTTCAATTCATCCTATGTTTTTAATAAATAGTCTCCTCACAGTTGCTTTCAAAACATAGCCATACATATAATCATTCTTTAGTGGGTAGGTAGCTAAAATAATGTTTGACAAAACTTGTTCATGCAAAATAAAAATTGCATACTACAAAAGAAATGTTTTATACAACAGAAAATCAACATAAATTATATTATTCACACATCATATATTTGGATAGATCATCCAAGTCTTCCTTTTGTAAAGCCATGGTACTGGCCAAAATTATTTATCCATTATACCCCATACACAGCAGCTTGGAATGACATGTCTGTTGCCAGTACTTAGGTATCCGTTAAGTCCATAAAATAAACTGCCTATTAGCAGTATGCCTTTTCCCCTGGTTGTAATCATTATCTTCTTCTGCTGCCAGGACATCTTGAATATACCTCTGTGCAACAAGGAGCACGACTTCATCTAAAACAACCAGGTCGAAGTCCTGCAGAAATTTTTTAAAAATTATCAGTAAAAAAAATTCCAAATAAAATAAATCCATTAAATATTATGTGGGAAAATATTAATTTTTGTGTTATGCAATGAAGCAAACGTGTAAATATACAAACAAATGCGCAAATCACATCGACTATCGGATACGTGAATGTAATGTGGTAATGCAACTGCCCAAAAAGATCAACTTTATTCTGAGCCAAAGAAGCGACTTTAGCGAGACCTTTTAATAGCGGTTCTGATTACAATGATACAAATTATCATATTTTTAGTTGGTTTATCTTACAACGTAACAGAATCACACAAACACGAGAAGTAAACACTTTCAAGAATGGTCCCTTAGGAACCCCTTATTGTCAGGATTTTCCATCATATTGACTTTTTTGCCTACTTGTAATTTATCATATATAATGAGAAATCTATAAGCAATACATATATTGTGGGTGACAATAAAGAACTAAGGAGAAGGAAAGACGAAGGATAAGGCAATAATTACATCAAAAGAGAATCACAGGCTTACCTCGACTTCCATTATTTGTTGACGCGCGTCACTTGACACTGCGACTTCGGAGAATATCGGTAAATTCCGTTTCTGCATAATTAATTAGCAATCCGTACAGAAAATCGTTATAATTTCATTGATTAAACTTACAGATGTACATTTTTTGAAACTGAATTACCTGTAATTACTCATTATTTCTACTATACTTTTCATAATATCATGCATTTGCAAGAACAAAAAAGTCGAAAAACTTAGGTTGTATGCCTTTAATTTTTTATGCCAACATATGGTGTTGCCCATGTCAGTGTATACCTTCCATTCATGTTCTTTATTGTCCTTCTCATTTCCACAAAGTAAATTTTGAATTACTTCATGGATTAAATTTTAATTTAGTATGAGACTTACATGTAGAAGACCTAGTTCAAGTTCATTTGTCACCGTTCAGAAATATTTTGTTGAGTTGTGGTGTTTGGTTGGCTTCAAACTTAGACCTTCAGATTTTACTCAGCAACATCTAGTTCAAGTTTGATTTTTAATTTTTGTTGAGTTATGGAGTTATGTCCACTGTTTGACATAGAACCATGCCTTTTTATTTCTTCATAATGGTATATGTGGCATATGGTCACATTTTGCTTTTCTTCTTTTCCCTTCTCCTCCTTAATTTATTGTATATATCACTTAAAAGTCAATTTCAACTGAAAATAGTATAGACAATGAACTTCCATTCGATAAAGCAGCTGTGCTGGCAAAGCAGTCTAAATTGTTTGTTCTGTTAGGCACTACTAATAAACTGCATAGACCCATATCTGTCAGTGTGTTTTGTGATGGCAGATCATGATCTATGTAATTTGCAGTTGGACATATAAACAACTATATGTCATACCATTCCAAAGCAGAATACTTGTTTTCCTATTTACAATTACATTAATATCTTTGGAGGCTATATGAATGAATAATCGTTGTCTGGACTTCATTTTATATATATATATATATATATATATATATATATATATATATATATATATATATATATATATATATACTCTGTAGAATTCAAGTTTTTAATATTTCAATCATTTCCAGCCCTCGACGTAAATTTATAAGTTAGACGAATTCACCTTTTAAGCTGTTCAGGTCTGTTCCATTTACTTTTGTATGGCTTTGAAATGGCTTCTCAACTAGTTTTGCTCTTGTTCTGTTTGTGATGGGATTCAGAGTTTCAAAATTCATGCTTATAAGAGGGTTTAAGTTAGCAATGTATTGTTAAAAATTGAGTTTGAGCTATGACTTGAATGATGTGTTTTTGTGTATTTTAAAATAATTCAACTCAAATGATAAATTTCATTTGAAATGTTCTTGTTCATCATTTAAAATGAAATTTATTGAATGAGTCGAATGAATTCAATCTTATGCAAACCTTGGTAAACAAAAGATTTTAATGTTTTTTGACAAGTTGTATCAATTTAATGAGAAATGTTTTTACATTGTGCCCATCATTTCCAAAAGGAATTTATGAAATAAGCTGAATGATGTCAGTTTTTCAAAACCTAAGTAAAATATTTGTGGGTTTTATGGGTTTTTAATTTTTTATATATACAAGATTTATAAATTTCATTTGAAATGAGCACAATCATAATTTTATGCATTGATCCTTGTGTCCTTTCTATGCTTGCTGTTATGTTGTCATTTGTGATTTCATGACTTTTACATATGCTGCATATATACAGATTACTGTAGTTTCACCTAATTTTATGGTGTACCAATTTCTTGGATTTCATGGTTTATCCGAACCACAAATTAAAAATCCCCCCCAAATTTGAGTAATACATGATGTTGACCACAACCCCATCCTGTTACGGATTCTTTCCTAGCAGCCAACAAAGCACAGATGTTGATAATTCAGCTTTATTATGTCACAGAATATATATTGTCTTTTACTGTCATATCTTTTATATAATCTTTTACTATCATACAATATATATAGTCTTTACTGGTGTTTTATTTACTTGACCCATTTTTGATTAAAAAAATTCGTTTTTAATTTTTAATGTTGGTTTAACAATTTAAGTCCTATCACTACAGTGTCTGCAATGTGGCCATTTATGGTGATGACTTGTCCTTGGGCATTATGCTGCAGACATGTAGCTTCATATATAGATACACTTCATTTACCAATTAGATTGGTGGTGTTGCATGCATTGCCTGAAGTTAATGTTGAGCACACAGATAACAATATGGTATAAGCGATTGACAATGACAGTGCATGATTTGTGTGCATACTTGCATTAGTATTATTGTAGCCATTCAAATGTCCCAATATTTATTTATGAGATATTTTTGTTCTTCTATAAATAAAATATGTATTTGTGATATTTCTGTAGGTTAATCCATGAAATTTAAAAACCTATAAAGAATCAAACCTTTATAAATCCATGATTTTAATTACCCCCAAAATTTCCTTTATTAATTAAAAACAAAAGCACAAAAAAATTTATACTAAAAAACAGCTGAATTCATAGAATGGGCTATATCAACATAAATAACACAGTTGTCATGTGATAACTTTCATGTGCTAAAACAACTTAGATAAACTGCAGCTGTTGAATGAATTTGAAATAGTCCTATCTACCTGTTAGTATATATATGTGTTTTGGCATGTAACTTGGTGCTTGTAACTGGCTAGTATGTTTGGATTTGTTATAGCTAACTTTCAACCTTGTGTAAAACCATATTGCATGGTAGGGTAATAAAAGTCAACATTCATCTGATGAAAGCTCTGTCCTTTATTCCTATCTGTGTACATAATGATGCTGTTTATAGTTTTAAGCGGTCATTGATTTTGGGATTTCAACAAGAATAAGAAAGGTACAAAAGTTTTTTCTTTTTCTTGCTCTACTGGTAAAAAACAAGTGTATGTGATGGGCCTGGGTTGGTTGTCCAGTAGAATTTGTTATAGCTACCCCTCCAAAAATGTTTCGATGAAAGTCATGAAACTGAGCATATGATTTCATATTGAGGTCTTGATTGTCCTAAATGAAGTAGGTGCATCACACACAGCTATTATGACTGCTATGGCAGCCATCTTGAAATCATGTTATTTCTCCAGAACAGATGCTTTTAAAGGTAAAGATCCTATCTTCATTATAAAGATCATGGGTCAATATTTTAGGTTTATATTACACTTTCCATTCCACTCACTAACTGTAAAAGCCATTTGATATTAAATTATACAATTTTATATACTGGTACATCAACACTTAAGTGTGTTGTGTACCACATTTTTATGGTCTGTAACACAGCCTAGTATATTATGTTTCCTTTTACACTGTCCCTTATATTCTGTAATTTAAAGCTTGTTATGGCTTATTCATGGCAAAAGAAACAGATTGTTAAGAAAATCATTTTATTTTGATGCATCAGTTTTATTTCTGCATGTAGCACAAAATTTATACCATTTTTGTACGTAATGTTATTGAGAACTGTTGTGCCAAATTTTAGCTTAATTAAAGGAACATAAATAAGAAAATAACATTTATTACTCAATAATCTCTCTGAAAAAAATCTTTAATTTTTTGCATATTGATTGACACAGGAAGATGTCTTCTACTGCATGTTTGAATTTTTATCAAGGCTAAGGTCACAGTTTACTATTTTATTTTTACATTTTTATGCTGTATATTTTAATAGTTGTTTGAGATACAGAGGTGAATCATGGCATCATCACAGATGTTTGAAAACCCCCAACCTTTTCTGCACTTTAAGATGGGGCAATAAAAGATGGTTACTTTTGGTGTTTGCCCAATAAAATGTAAATATCTGTTATAAAATTCATAGTCTAATTTCCTAATTGTGAACTTTGAATACTTCACCATGGTAAGTGGGGGCAAAAATTCACTAAATTTGCATGAGATTTGTTATAATGCTTCATTTAGTTGTGAATATGTAGATCTGTCTGCTTAAGATGAAGGTCAACACTTCTTGCAAGACTGGTATATATTGTTTGTAATTTCACTGCTGCTTCCAAATGTTGGGAGATATTATGTTCTGGCACTGTGGCTTGAATCCAGGAACTTCTAAGTAACTCGACAAGGTGCTCTGTCACTTAAGCTACCAATGAGAATGCACCCGACCAGGTGTTATGGCACTTATTTTGTTGATCATATATCTTTTGAATATCCTTCTACTTGGCATCATGCCAGTTCAAAAAGGATTTTAAAAAATATTAATTATGAATATAGACTAATCATGTAGAGGTATATTGTGAAAATTTTGGAAATATCAGTGATCATATCAGAATCAAGGTCAAAGGCCATCACAGATTTTTGTATTATACTTGTCTTAGGGAACATATCAAATTGAATATATTAACTTGAACATATAAGAAAATATGTTGGCACTAAATTTTGTCTGTTGAGATGATTTTAATACGCAAGATAATTGTAAAAGATGAAAGTGATGTTATGAATTGAGTGTCTTCTGTTTAATGAGATGCAGATTACAATGTTTTGTGCAATATGTGTTCTGGAAAATTCTGAATTTATCAGTTAAGAAAAGGATATAGAAACTACTGAATGACAAGATTTATGAATATACAAAATGTGCTTACACAATATTGTGCAGAGAAAGAAAGAAGGGACAAAGCAGGCAAAAATGGTTCCACTATTTACATTCCAGATGCAGCTTGACATTGAATTTTTATTTACACAGCATCATGAAAAAGGCACATAGTAATCCTTGTCATAATTGCTCTTGAACTTAAGCACCCAGTTATGAAAAGTGAGGACCTAGATCTACCATTACTTAATTTACTGGCAGTTCAGTGTCTTCATTGTTTAATATTTGATTGATTTTATGGAAACAGTGTCAGACCTTGAGCTGTTTGCAAAGTATGCAATAGCAGATCAGGATTTGTGCTGTTTGCATTGGAGTGCATTTAATATATGAGGAATGCCTGTATGACTTATTCATATCTACTCTTTCTTGTTGTCAACCTTTGCATCCTTTAGGAATGCTAGCAGCGGTAGGTCTACCTTTTTCATCTTGTTTATTTGATGTTATTTCATGAGTTAATATTTATGCATTGCAATGTCATATAATTATGTTGGAATGGAGGCCAGGTCAAGAAATATGCATGTAACATCCTCAACAATTGTAGAATGAGGATGATGACTTTTAATAATTGTAGATATTTTAACTGTTTTGTATACAAGAGAATGCAATAAACTTGATGCAAATTGTCCAGGTTATTTGCCAGTATGGGCTTCCACTATGTACCTTGAAAATTTAAGTCTTCAATTAATCAAACTTGATTATCTGAACAAATAAAGTTCCAAAGATAAGATAATTTTCATGGTCTTATGATGGGACTGGATAGTGAGCAGTTTACTGTATACATTAAAGTCTTGTGATGTTTGGATAATTATGTGTGGATAAAATGCATGACAGAATTAGAAATTTTCATCTTGTCTTGCTTGCATCTCTGGAAATCCAGCATATTTCTGCTTGTTAAAATTTTAAATTTCTCTGTGCAGTGATTTAGTAAAAATCAGTTAAAATGAGACTTTTTAACTCGTTTGCTTTAAGAGCATATTTAGTTTTCATCAGAAATGGTAGTAGAGAAAACTTGTCCAATATGTCTCCTAAATAAATTCCAGAAATTCTAATGGCCAAGGTTTTCATATTAAAAGTTTGTTGCATGCCTTAGGAAGTTGTATGATTTTCTTGATGTGTTATGGAATGTGTCAAGGGATGAACATTTTTTTAAAAGGTTTTCTCAGATGATGTTCATCCATTGGTGTCGATGAGGACCATTCACTGTCATCGATTGACTGGGGGTGGGTCCAAAGATGGCCAATCAGTCCAATCTGGGCTTAGAAAAGTCTGGTGGTATGGATGAACAGGTTGCTGACTGTGAGTTGCAGAAATGCTTTTCCTTGCACAGAATACAATTCTTAGCTGTTTCCATCAGTCTTTTCTGTTCAGAAGCAGCCACACCAGCATTAACTGGACTGTACCAAGCAGATTGATCAGCAGCGAACCTCTCCCAGTTGTCAGGGTCAATGTGTTAAGTTCTTCAGTGAGGCGTTGAGAGTGTCCTTGTACCTTTTTTCTTTTTACCACTGTGAGATCCCTTGCCTTGCTGACACTCTCCATAGAAGACTTTTCTTAGGTAGGTGCGGACAACATAGCCAGCTCATCGGAGTTGTGCCTAGCACAGCATGGTGTGCTTGTCATGCCAGAATGAGTGAGCACCTCTATGTTTGGTATCTTGTCCTGCCCGTCTGATTTTCATTAGTTTTCTCAGGGAACTGATCTGGAAGTGATTCAGTTTTTTAACATGGTGACTATACATAGTCCTGGTTTTGCAAGCATAGAGGAGGGTGGGGAGAACAACTACTATGTAGACTTGAGTTTGGTGGCAAGCTTGATGCCTCTCCTGTCCTAGACATTTGAGCAGAATCTGCCAAATGCTACACTGGCTTCAGCAATCATGGTGTTGACCTCATTGTCTGTGTGGTCTGCTTGTGAGAGGGTGCTGCCAAGGTGTGTGAACCAGTCTACATTTATGACCGTTTGGCCATTGACAGTGATGGATGGTTCCAGGTAATATTCTCAGGGAGCTGGCTGATGCAGAACATCGGTCTTACTGGTAGAGATGATGAGTCCAAAGTTGGTGCATAATGTGGAAAAAGTCCATACTTTGTTGCATGCCTGCATCTATACTGGAGTTGATGGCACAGTCATCTGTAAACAGGAGGTCACGAATGTTCACAGCTTGGACTTTAGATTTGGTTTGAAGCCTTTTTAGGTTGAACAACTTCCCATCCCAGTTATACCCTTTCAATGAAGACATCTGGACATCCAAATCTGGCCATGATCTTCCAAAGGCCTTCCCGCTGACAGTGTCAAATGCCTTTGTCAGGTTCACGAAGGTGGTGTAAAGCTGGACATTTTGTTCAAGTAACTTGATTTGCATCTGTCTGGCAGCAAAGATCTTATCAATGGTAAATGGTGCCTCTCTCCTTTCTGAAGCCACACTCAGTAGTCCATGATCAAGGTGCTCTGTGAGTCTGTTTGGCAGTAGCTTGGTGAAGATCTTGCCTGGAATACAGAGTAGAGCTATTCCTCTATGGTTGTCACAAGATTGGTTATTGCCTTTGCGTTTTTAAAGGTGGATGATGGATGCCTATTTGAATTTCTGGGGTATGCGTTTATGCTTTCACATCCCACAGAGCATCTATGTCAGTCTTTCCACTAGCTTAGGCCCACAAGACTTGTAGATCTCGGCTGGAATAGAGACTGTTCCTGGCGTTTTCCCCCTTGACATGAGTTCAAAAGCTTTGTAAGTTTCCAGCACTGTTGGATGGTCAGCTAATCTCCCATTAACATGGATGATGGATGCATATTTGAATTTTTGGGGTATGTGTTTCTGTTTTCACATCCCACAGAACATCTCTGTCAGTCTTTCCACTAGCTTAGTCCCACCATACTTGTAGATCTCGGCTGGGATGAAGTCTGTTCTTGGAGTTTTTCCACTTGACAGAGGCTCAATAGCTTTTTAAGTTTCCAGCACTGTTGGAGGGTCAGCAAATCTTTCGTTGATTTCCGCTTGGGGTAAACAGTTGATATCTTCATCGTTGATGGAAGAGGGTCTGTTGAGGATACTGTCAAAGTGTTCTACCTAGCGATCCAGTATATTCTCCTTGGTTATGAAAGTGCTGCCATCTGTGCTCAATAGAGGGGCTGGGCCTCCTAATAAACATCATGAAGAGCAATATCAAAATTCTTCATATCATGTCTGTCGGCAAAGGATTGATTATCTTCAGCATTTTGGCTCAGCCCTGTGTTCTGCATCTCATGCAGTTTATACTGCACAGCCTGGTAGACTCTGCTGAATGCATCTTTCTTTGCAGCAGACTTAGGGTTAATGTTGTATGCATGATGGAGATAATGCTTCTCCTCCAGGAGGTACTGTATTTCTTCACAGTTCTTGCCAAACCAGGGCTTGGTGCTTTCATGCAGTGATGCCAATTGTTTCAGATGCAGTATAATACACCAGATGTTTGAAGGCCATCCAGCAGTTCTCTAAGTTGATGGTATCAGAGTCTGTGGTTCCAGCTGCTTGTTAGAGCTTCAGACCAAGCTGATCAGTGTTGCAGACTTTCAGCCTGGAGACATTCAGTCATTGTGGGACTTTAATTTTCCTGTGGACATCTGGGAGGTTGAATTCATCATGGAACTCAGCAGCCTGTGGTCTGTCCAGCAGTCAGCACCACACATAGCTTTAATCACCCAGACATCCTGCTTGTTATTCACACAGACTAAGATGTAGTCAATGGCAGATGCCAATGCTTAGAGCGTGGATGCATCCAAGTTGTATTATTACGATTCGACAGACGTAAGATGGTGTTTGTGATCAGGAGATCATATGTTGCGCACATCTTCAAGAGTGGATGTCCATTGCTGTTGAAGTTGCCAATACCATGTTTACCAGTAACTCCCTTTCATCCGATGTGGTCCATGCCAATTCTGGCATTAAAATCACTAATAATAATTTGCTTGTTTGACTTTGGTACTGAAGCAATCAGAGCTTCCAGATCCTGGTAGAACTTGTCTTTGGCTTCCGAGGAGTTGGTCATGGTTGGTGCATAAGCACTAATGACTAATTAGTGTGGCTTGCTTTTTTGTGTGTAAAGGTAGCTTCATCATTATTAGTCGGTCATTCAGTCATTAATTCCCTTTGGTAAGGTAGAAAGCTTATTCACCAAACTCGACATGATTGCAAAACCAACTCTAGACTCGTGACGTTTGTTGGTGCCATGTCCACTCCAGAAAAAGGTGTATCAAGCTCCAACTTCAGTCAACTGACTTTCGTTGGCCAAGTGCATGGCTGCCATCTCTATCTTGTAGCGAACAAGTTCTCTTGCAATCAAGGCAGTTCTGCTCTCAAGTCTGTCAGACTCTGCATGATCCATTAGAGTGTGTATGTTCCACGGGTTTTCTTTGTGTTTTGATTCAAAAATGGGATTCCCTCCAGCCATGGTAAGCTGGTCGGGATAGTTAAAGCAGGCTTTTTTAGGGCACCTTTTCTAGCCCCTTCCTCAGGTTAAGCAGCACTGTCCTAGAGAAGTCTGCTTAGTAGATCAGATGGCGCCAAGATCCATTTCTGCTTCAGGTCATTGGAAGACGATCCTATGGCCTAAACCGCCTGTGTGCAGGACTGCCACTATGGTTGCCAGTGCATCACACACCTGCTATGGGGCAGCCCACCCATCACCTCTGGACTTGGGCACAGATGATGACAACGTGAATGACTTGCACGTGATTTGGATTAAAGTGAATAATGATTGTGCTGCCTCAGCCTCACTCTCTCTCATCCAGACCCCACTTTCTCCAATGATAAAACATAGTCAGGACGGCTGGAATGGAGACTGGTTGCAGTGGATGACCAAGGCATCCTACTTATCTTACAGTGCTCTTAGCGCTTTGCTGTGTCTGCCTTCCTGCCCATTGACCAATTGGTGGTTCCTGTGCACAATCTGCCGGGTCCAGTCTTCACAGGTAAAGACTGACAATCCCTAACTCACCGATGATTTGTGACCTGTCGTTACCCTCAACCTAGTTTAACCGGCCAGTCAAAGCCATTGCCCGTGGTGTGGTGGCTGCACATGCTACAGCTTCTTAGAGCCACAGGTGAAAGCTGTGTGCCAAGTGGACAGGTGGACTAGCTACCCCCAAGAAAGTATGTCTGTTACTATCGCCAGAGGAGGTGTAATCCCTTCATGAGTGTCTCTTACACAGCCCCTTGACCCACATATAAGCTTTTGACCCCCAGGATATCAGCATCTTAATCCTCACTTTTGGGTGTGAAAATTATCCCAACTTTTACCAAATTTAATGTGTTCTGTTTAAACTAAATTGATTTAGATCTTGTTAGAAGTATAGATAAGACTGTATGGCTGAACCTTGTACTGGCATTGCATTTTACTCCGAAATGTAGGATCTCATTGGTAAATGAAATTGGTCATTATGGCAGCTGAAATGTTGATTCAGGTGTTCTGATTTATTTCATCTTCTGATTAATTTGGATAATCTTGTGTCTGCTGTTTACAATTATTTTCCTTGTAAGTTTTTATGACAATACATTTACAAGGCATATTGTTATTACAGTTACCAAAGGCCATGTATGTTTATGACAAATTGCATATTCAAGTGATACTATTAGTAAAGGCCTTGTGTGTTTATATCACAGAATGCATATACAAAGCATACTGTTATCCATGGCCATATCAGTATAGTAAAATGACATGTACCTTGAATAGATAATTTCTCACTGAACATCAATGACAAAGGCAATGATCATTTTATTATACTGAAGAAAAGTGAAATTATAGGCATCACAAATAAGTCATTTAATTTAGATTGATGAAACTCCTTTCAGAACTACTGCTGGCAGAGTAATACTATTTGAAAGATTACTATTAGTTTTTATATATTGGAAACATAGATTATACTATGATGGTGATATGGGGATAATAAGACATGACATTAAATGCACATCAGCTGAGTATACAAATATTTTGATCAGGAAATGTAACATATATTAAATCTGATTTTGTTTTGAAGTTCAACCATTATATTCTACATCTGAGGAAAAAAAAAAATATGTTCTGTGTCAAACTGACATATGACTAGAAGAAATAGCAGTTAAAATGTAAGTTTTATATCTCTCATTTGCATAATTCTTTGGTCTTTTCAGTTGCTTTGCTTTTTATCAGCCATGATCCTGTCTTGTTTCCATGCTCAATTGGTGACCTGTTTGTTCCTATTGAGAACAAACTTTATGTAAGCATTAAGCAAATTGGGTGGTCTTACAACATTATTGGCAATGGTGTGATTTATATTTGAGTAAAAAAGTGAATTTTAAATTCACTGTTTCAGTGTGTGTGTGATTGGGCTTTTTAACATAGCTTTAAAAAATTTCAGTCATATCGCTACGATGTCTGCAGTGTGGCAGTTTATAGTGATTTCTAGCACTGGGGCATCATGCAGGAGACATGTAGTATGTTGTCCCACCCAGTCACTTTATTCTGACACCAGGCCGACCAGTTCTAACACTAACCTCTTAATGCTGAACACCAATCTAGGTAGCTCTCAACGCCATTTTTGTAAGTCTTTGGTATGACCAGCCTGGGTTTGAACCCACGACCTCCCACTTTTGAGGCGGACACTCGAACCATTAGGTCACCGGAGTAGTTTTCACTGTTTCAGTGAAAATGCTTTTAAGATTTTATATTGATTCAATTAGTTATGTGATTATATTAAAATTATCTTAGTTTTTGTAACTGTATAGTATTTTGTCACTGTATAGTATTATACTTTTAATTCAGTTTAAGGTTCTTCTTTCTTTACATATCAGATTTAGTTTATTACATTTGTAAAGAAACAAATGTAAGTGCATACTTTTTTTTATTATATAAAAATGGATTATATGATGTGTGGTATCCCCCTGTGTATTACCAACTATAATGTAGAGTGAGATCTAGTATCTGATTATGCACCACCAAGGACAGAATAAAGTGCAATCAGAATACCTTGAGGCTTTTCAACCAGAAATTCATCTCAGAAATAATCTGATATAGTGTTTTAGCAGAAAAATGAGAAAGTTGCCAAATTAGCCGAGAACTGCTATAGTAATCAAGATAAAAGAATAGTGAATGCAATAGTAATTAAGATAAAAGAATAGTGAATGCTATTGTAATCAAGATAAAAGAATAATGAATGCTATTTTAATCAAGATAAAATAACAGTGAATGCTTTAGCAATCAAGATAAAATATTAGTGTGCTATGATAATCAAGATTATAAAATAGTGAATGCTACAGTAATCAAGATAAAATAATAGTGAATGCTTTAGCAATCAAGATAAAATATTAGTGTGCTATGATAATCAAGATTATAAAATTGTGAATGCTACAGTAATCAAGATAAAATAACAGTGAATGCTTTAGCAATCAAGATAAAATATTAGTGTGTTATGATAATCAAGATTATAAAATAGTGAATGCTATTTTAATCAAGATAAAATAACAGTGAATGCTTTAGCAATCAAGATAAAATATTAGTGTGCTATGATAATCAAGATTATAAAATAGTGAATGCTACAGTAATCAAGATAAAATAATAGTGAATGCTTTAGCAATCAAGATAAAATATTAGTGTGCTATGATAATCAAGATTATAAAATAGTGAATGCTATAGTAATCAACATAAAAGAGTGGTGAGTGCTATAATAATCAAGATAAACTAGTGAATGATATAGTAATCAACATAAAAGAATAGTGAATGCTATAGTAATCAAGGTAAGAGTAATGTTGTAGAAATGAAGGTAAAAGAGTAGTGAATTTGTTTATTTTGATTACTTTAAGCAAATATTTACTAAGTTAAAGAGTTTTTTCATAAACTCTTTTAAAAAGGTAAACGAATGAAAGTTATGACCAAGAGAAATTTCAGTTCATGAGTTGCCTTGCTGAATACTTTGGATGTATGTGATATTTCTGAAATGTTTTTCCATTCATTGATGGAAAGGCCCAAGTGTGTTATGATCGAGTCTGTTCAGACTTGCTGCTGCATAATTCAGCAAAAGATCTGGGTGTAAATTGTTCTTAGCATTAGTAAATTGTACTGTAGTTATCTTTTCCTTCATCAGCATGATTTTTTTTTATTTAATGCACATGTACAATGACACTGTGTTAATTCAGAGACATTTCATCCCACTCTTTTGTTCAGGCCACTGAAACTCTTAATCAGAGATTGGTGGATGCAAGTCCTTATCAGAAATTCCTAAATTTGATTCTGCGACATTTTGCATTTATGAACTCTAGTTTAACCAGCTAGGGTCTATTTTAGAACTTAAAACTATAGGGGAATGTTCCCCCACATTTTAAAAAGAGGAAGCATTCTTATAACTACAGGAAAGCATTCTTAAAATTACAGGAGGAACTTAAATTAGAAATAAATGCAGCACTTGCAAAAATGATGTGTTTTATGTACATTTGGTTCATTTTTCAGCATGATATTAAATAAGTCTGGACAATGTAATGGCATTTTCTTGTATATACCATGCAATGCTTTATTGTAAACTTGCACAGCATGAATATTTAATATATTTTGAAAAATATCTATAGTACACAGATTTATTATTCACTGCATTGTGTATGCACCCTGTTTACACCTTGCATGCTTGTCTGTCAACAGCTCTACTTCCTTATCCAACCCGCCGAAGGTAAAAAAAGCAGCCAAGACATCAGTTGCAGCAGTGGGAACTCAGCATGCTGCACTTCAGTCCAGTAGTATTACTTCTTTAAACACCCTTGTTCTTTCTCCTCAGCCAGTTGCTGTGGTCACTAAAAAAGCTGCTAACAGCAGTAGGTGAGTTTAGGGTCATGAATATTTCTAAGTCTGAGGTCAAAAGTTTAGAATCTAGTACCATATAAGAAGAAAAAACACACATGAAACTTCATGTAAACCATTTTCTATAGTTAAGGAGCTACAGCAAGAAGCAGGTAAATTAAGAGTCAGTGTCAAAAATAGTAGGGCATGATACAGTCACCACTTATGTCCTTGATCTGTCGCACAAACAGTTTGTGCCAGCAGAAGGTGGTTCAAAGAATCAAGGTCAGTTTTAAAATGTGAAGGTTAAGTTGACAAGATAAAGTCAAGTGTTTTGTGCTGGAGGCTTGGTAAGAACATAACTGTTGAAAAAAGGCAATATCACATTTTATGATCTTAGTAACATTAGATAGGTTTATATGCTGTGAAGTATCTAGACAATGATTTTCGAATGCTTGCCTTTCAGCAGAGTTTAATACACTGTGTTTCTGTTAATTTTCTTTTTCTGAATCCCCATTTTTTATCATCAATTACCATTTGTTTGAGATGGCTTACACTTTGTGCAAGGAAGAATACTAGCCAATTTGGGGTCAAAAATTCAAAGTGGCTAATAGATGAACTTTGGTTTATACACAGTAGCATGAGTTCTATATTACACCAGGACCATACTTTGTGGATAGCTTGAATTAGAAGTAAGAAATAATCCTATTAATTTTGGGTTACAAGGTCATAGGTCAAAATCATTATAACTAAAAGAAATAAATGGTTTCTGCACAGTAACATTAATTTTACATCACAGATGTATACCAAAGTTTGTGCATGGCTTGCATTTAGGGGTAAGGAAGAACTTTGTTGATTTTAGGATTCAGAGACGAAGGTCAATTTGATTCTAAGAAGAAAAATGTTTTAAGTTTAAAAATCTCAGTTCTTTACCTTTATCCTTTAAAAAGTGTGTGGGTAACTTACCCTTTAGTTAAGAAGTGTGGTGATCAAAATGTCGGAAGTCAAGGTCACTTTGACCAAAAGAAGCAAAATAGTTTATGTATAATAAATTTTCTTCTAAATCAAAAGTACACAAATCATGTTTTTTTGCACTTTATGGTATGGAAGAGTGTTATTTTGATTTTGGGTCAAAATATCAAGGGTCATGTTCTATGTGGTAATAGGTTTTATAGCAAAACTTTTGAATTATAGAGTAATAAAGAAACCTGTAGAAACTAGGGCAGGCATGTGCAACTTGTGGGCTGCATCCTGCCTGTAACCATGTTTTATCTGGTCCATGAGGACTTCTCCAAATATCATTGAATCCATCCATTGAATTGCCCAGAAAATATATTTATCTGTCCTAATTCACAGCTTAATCCATTTAGATCCCTTTGAATTATTTTAGGTTTAAATTCATTACCTGATTATGTTGCCTCCAGGTAGTATTTGCTCATATTTTGATTCTGAGTAAGTAGTCCATTCCAAGTGTAATTTTTTGCATTAGCGTTGTTGTGTGAAATCCTTGGTATCTTATGGCACATTGTTATATTTATGTGCTCACTCATAGCCACTGATGTGACATCATTCAGGAAAAGAAAAATATAAAGCAAGTGTTGTGTACATCAAGATAAGTGGACTGATAATTACATTTTTATCATGCTAAAGTGGAACACCATTTGTTTGATTTTTTTCTGGAACTGTTTCCATTTTGAATGAATTTAACTTGAAGTGGTACTTGTATTCCAAACATGCCAGTTATTACCATTTCAAAGGAGAGAATAAAGTTAGATTTGAAATTTGATGAAGGGGATCATTGTCCAGAAAACTCTTTTCAAAAAAGGGTATAATGAAGCTGACATTATTTGGGGAAACTTTGTTGTTAGTGAACAAATGTTGAAGCTTTTTATGTCATATTTTGAAAGTGACTTTGGCAGAGAATTTCTAAGTGTTGTCATAAAAGTAATGTGTCCTGATAAATGTAAGGAATTCGCAATACATATCAACAGAATGGCTCATTACATAAAATTAAGTCTCAAATAACTTGTATCTTGATTTTTGAGGATTTTTGCACCAGACAAGAACAGAGATGTCACCAATACAGCTAAGATGACTTTTTGTCCTCAGTCAATACTAGATTTAGTTGTAAGGTAGAAATTGTTGCCATTCAACCATTTATACTGGGTATGTACTAAAAAAATCAAATCATTCTGTCCAGTACAAATGGTTTCTAACTTTTAACTGAGACCTATTTTCAACTTTGCGTAACTATTGTACAACAATCATCATGAAACAAAATAAAAAATATTTAATATAGTAATTAATCAGTGTTTTAATCATCAGACATTAAAATATGCAGAAAGAAAAAAAAAATTAGAGCGCCTTTTTGAATATATTTAATTTTGAATTTTCTCAACTCATTTCTTTCTCTTTTTCCCAACTTTTCTGTATTCAGACTGAAGAGAATGTTTCTTTAACAAAGACGAGGTGTAAAGCAAAACTCTGCAAACATGCCTGTATTGAAGAATTTGCCAGTTACTATCATGATTGAGCATATTTCTTATTGTAAAGCACTGTTTACATTGTCAGAATCTATTATACAGAATCACATCAGTAGTAGTATTAAACTGATCAGAATCTAAAATAACTTGTTATAAAAATGTTAGACTCAACATTTTATTCATGGAAAGACTTCCAGTATGGGTTCCAATCAATGCTGCTTCTAATGACGTTGACTACTTTGGATGAGTTGTAATAAGAACCAGTGAAAAAGGACATATCTTTAAAGTAAATATGGCTCTATTTCCATGTTGGGAAACTTAAAATTAAAAAAATATTTAAGACTGAAGAAAACCAGGATGATATATATGAATAAATGTTCAGGACATGTATTTATTGCTACATTCAACCTTAGAAGTGGTACACTTGACTACCAGAGTAGGTCCTGTCACATTCAACTTGAGAAGTTGTACACAAAATTACCAGAGGTTTCACCACATTCAGGTGTTTATATTTTTGTATTTTTATTGCTTGAATCTTTTGCATGTGTAATAGTTAAATTTTGTAAGTGCATTTATCTTTGGGAGTTATATTGACTGCTATGAAAATTAAATAACAGTAACCTTTTTTCTTACTCTTCTTTGACCATATTAGTGCTTTATATCATGCACTATGCAAGCAGTCAAAAAATCATTTTTGTAATTCTTGTATTTATTACAGGTGACTGGCAGTCCGTCTACCCCCACTACAGGAACTGTTCAGTGGAAATATGCCTGTCTTTACCTCCAGTCGATACCAACGACAAAGCCTGCATGCAGCCATGCAGAATGATGTGCCAAAGACTCTAGCCAAGAAGGTCAAAAAGAAATCCAAACTTAAAATGGATCCATTCTTTAGTTCCTGACATAGGATGGATTCTTAGACCAAATGAATCCCTTTTCTGTATCTAAATGAAAACAATTTTAGCTCACAGTGTAGAACAGCTCAGTGTAAGAGAGTGGACATTGTGTTTACTTTGTGATTGGATAAGATTACAAGTTGTCATCTCTTTGATATAGAACAGCCCATCTTACTTAAAGAAGTTAATATACCTAAGAGAGAAAATCTTCTCCTAAGAGAAATAAGTTACACAGCTTGGAGAAAATTGATTAATTTAGCACAAACATTTATATAATTTTAGAGGGATAATCATGACTTGTGGTTGAAACTAATCTTTAACTAGTATGAGACCAATTTCCAGCTTCTGTTCACATTGGTAGAAAAAAAAGATAGGTATGTGGCCTACAGGAAATAAAATGAGATCTTATGATTGTGTAAACATTTTTAAATAATTGGCAATATTTCACATGTTTAAACAAACCAATGTATTTTCCAATTTAGTTAAGAACAGGGATATTTATATGTTTTACAACTCTGATTTTTTTCTGATGGGTCAGAGAGGTGAATTATAAGCAATTTTTTATACTGTGAGCTGGTTCCTTGATATGGATCTTTACTTCTTGGCTTAGGCTCAGCAGAATTCCTAACTATGCATAGAATACATCTTGCCATGTCATTTGACCACAAGAAAGTTAGATATCTGTAATAAACATTTGAAATTATAAAAAATATGTGCATACATTTGTACTTCAGATTTAAATTAGCAATTTCATTGGCATCACAATGACTTGATATTTCATTTTGAATAGCAATGTTAGCATAGTTTAATGATGTTGAAATTTAATGATTTTTTCCATGTTTTAATTGAAAAGTTAATGGACTAACAATAAAATTAAAAGTGCAGGTATTTTAGTAATGTTTGAAACATCAGTGTTATTTTCAGCAGCTATCATTTTGAATGGAGACATCTTACATTTATAATGTTTCATTTTGATAGCTATCATTATCAAAGAATGTATACACATCTGAGAAAAAAGTAATCATATTGAGGTATGTCATAACAACAAATTCCGGTTAAGCTTTGAAGTCTCATCATGTATGCAGTAAATGAGATTGTTTTTTTTTTTTTAAAATTAGATATTTACTTACTTGATGTAAAGTCTTTCACTCTTTGTCTTTTGTTAGTTAATTTTCTTGTGGTAAGTTCTGTGCATAGTTTAGGAATTTTTTGTCATCATCATAACATTTCATCTGTCTATGATCATGTAGTTATTTATCACTTTTGCACAGATATTTAATTTATTTGTAGATATTATGTTATGTGAGTATTTAGTCAAATTTCACCTAATTTATGGACAATTTTTACAAACACTTTCTAAATCTAGTACTATTTTCATGCATTGTACACATGACATTTTATTTGGAGTAGATATATCAAATGGACATAAGATTACATTGTCAGTAAATGTCTTATTTTAATTGTGTTTTATCTGTGAAAATGCTCAAGAAATAATCAATGATAAAGGTGAACTATCATGGTCCCCAAACAATGACATGCATTAAAGTCATTTTGTATCATATTATAACCATCAATTTGCTCTTTTAATAACCTGTTACTTGCTTGAAGGGGAATTTAAAATTACTCTGAATGAGCAATTTCATGTAAAAATTAAATCTTCAACTTGCTTATGTCCCTGTGCTGTGACATCACTGGAGTCTCATTAGGATCAGGTGACTTACTGATGAAAAAATGTTGAATCTAACAATTTAGATAATAATTTTTATCTCTTATTTATAGACATTAAAACTTTTGGAAAGATCAGTAATCTAGTTCACTTACTGGTCAACATTTTAGTATAATACTGATGGCTGTGTTAAAGTACAAAATAAGATTGACATTTCAGCTGTACTGCCTACAGGATCTGACTGAATTGATTGACTTATGGCAGCCAAAGTTTTTATTTAGTGGAATTGTAACTTTTATTAAGTGGAATATCAGGAATATATATCTTGTCAAGTAACATCGATAACATTATGACCAACAAATTTGAGCTATATTTAATTGAGACTCTTTCATTTGGCTTGTTGTGTTAAGTATGGCAACCTTGCCAGCACACAAATCAAGTCCAAATTATGCTATGCACATAGACTTTTAAAAAGGAAAAAATTGTATATGCTGTTTTACTTTTCATGAAGAGTGAGAACTTTAAGTATATTAGTTTTGGTATTTTCAGTGTGAATATACACCAAATATGGCTGAACATAAATGGTAAACTACTGTTATAATTATGTGGGATAGAGTAAGTCTGTTATACATATTGCTAGCTGATATTTTTGAGCATAAAATGAAAAGAAAATTTACATGCTTTGAATGAATAATGGATGTATTAAAAAATCTACATGAAATTATATCAATTCCTTTGAGAGAAAAACACATCACACTTAATGGACCATTTGTTTGATATGAAATACTTCTAAGCTCAGATGTAAACAATATACTAAAAGTTAAATTAACAGTGAAATTTTATTGTACAATAAAACTACAATTTTTGTATCTGTGGTTTATATAATGTTAAGTCTTAGAAGCTTGTAATGGATAGGATTCCTGTGACATGAGTCAAGGACAGTATGTGATATAATACCATTGAAAACAATGATTTAACATGCTTCAGAATATTGCTCATGAAACACTTATTTATTTGATAATTTTCACCATCAAAGGTTATATTTTTACCTTCAGGCTTTATATTTAACCAAAATCTGACAGAGATGTACATAAAAAAAGTTGACTACCTCTTAATGAATTTGGATCCATGACCATGTATATCTTATAATGGAAATAGTGGTATAATGAAGAGTGCATAATAAGGGAGACCTGTAAATGTTCACCTTTTTTAAGCAAATTTCACTTTGTTTAATGCAAGAATTTATCAAATTTCTAAAGGTTATTGAAAAAGGAAATGCTATAAGAACGAGATTATGTACAAAGAATTCTAACAAATAAAACACATACAGAGAGATAAAGCAGCCTTTTACATCATGTGTACATCATGACAAATATGTTACTAGATTTTTGCAATTGTACAGATTTGTATTTTGATTTTGTTTTCTTGTTATTTCAAGTACACAGAGAAAAAGCTACCTTTGATTGCAATGGGGACTTGAAGGTTTTTTAGTATCTAGGCAGTTGGAATAAAGAGCTTTGCACATGTACACACAATAGCCAAATTCAATAGTAGGGTTCAAACTTGTACCTTTTTGATCATATGTCTGGCACACTAACCAGTGAGCCACACCATTTAAGACACATAAGCTTTTGGGACATGATTGAGCAGGGAGTATAGATGTTGTATGCGCACAACAATTTCAATTACCAGCCCATGAGGCAGTGAGGGTGTAATAATTTTAGGTGTTAGGTTATATAACTCCTTTCAGCACAAAGACAGAAATCTTTTGGATGTGTTTGGAGTGTTCTACTGAGGCATAATGTTTTTGTACACCTGCTATTTTGCAGAATGTACTGTGCAATGACCCAGTCCATTTATCCATCTGTCCTTTGAGTTTTCCATTCTACATGATAATTTTATAGCTATAGGACCTAACTTCACAGCTAAGTTCTTCTTGACAAAAGAAAGAAACCTATAAAGTGTATCATTATGCCATTCATTGCACTCATCTTTGATCCACCCACTTCAGGCAACTTTGGGGTGTAGTAATAGCAGGAAAGTGTCGGGGATAATTCTGTTTTGCTGACAACTTCTAGTAATTAAGATAGCTTGATTGATTAGAACTCTGTAATCAAGGTAACTTTTTTTTTTTTTGTGTATGGTTTTTGTTTGATTTTGGAGGTTGGGTTTTGTTGCAATTTCTTTGATCAATATTTGTGAGTACAAATATTATATTAGTCAACATTTCTTGATGCATTCTTAGTGATATCCATTGATATGTACAAGTCAACTCTAGTGTTATATGGGATTTGTCCTTCCATCATGATGAGTATAGGCATCACTGTCCATAGTGTAAGCAGCAAAGCAAATATCAAATCGATGGAAAGCAGGAACTGAGTCTATTTTAGTTTTGTATTGAAGATTTTGTAAGTGGAGTGGGTTGGGGAATGTATCAAAGTGGATGTATGTGAGACACTATGTTCTGCATAACTGTTGTTTTGACAGTGGAATCAGATAACATACTCAGCATTGAAACTAAGGAGTCTTTGTAAAACACAAGTAAATATTGAATAGTACATACTCAAATGCAGAGTGGAATTCAATGACATGAAAGCAATAACCTCTGTTGTAGAGCCTATGGGATTATCTGTCAATTTTTTCAGAACAAAAATCAACTTTTTTAGCATTCAGCTTGAACATAGGGATAAATGTATATAGTTACAGTTATAAACACTGGAATCTATTTAGGGTTATTCCAGTTCAATCCACCTTGAGAGGGGGAATGCCTGTTTTCCTATTTTTAAAATGTGGTGAGTTGTGTCTTTTTTCCTATATAATTTTAACTCTTTTCTCTCGATTGTACTCCTATTAAAAAGAGTGGTTTTCCCCTTGCCACATGTATCTTTAAATAGACACAAGTTTCTGTAGGGTCCGAAGTATGTAAATATATACAAGTTCCTACTCGTATAAGAAATTTATTAATTTAGTTTATAGCTACAACCTCTCTTTTGTCTTCACAATTTCATTATAAAAAGTTTCCATTGAAGATTTTATTTACATGTTCATGACAATTAATGTATATTGATTTGCTAGTTAAATGATGCTATTACGCACTGTTGGCCTTTTTTTTTATCCAAATTTAGAAAGCAAATTTTTCACATTAACATGACCAGCTTTTCCATTGGACTTGCATTAATCACCAGGTGTTCAATTGACATGCCTTAATTATCTAAGTGTTTATTAGATGAGTGTTTAAAGCCATATTGTCTGACAAGCATTACATATTTTTTAAAGTTTAATTTGTAATGTAGTGTTGACCAGAACTGAACTCTGGAATCTTTCAGTCATTATAAAAATTGAGAAAAAATACATTAAGACTAAACACGCAGTTATCAGAATGTGATTTTTGGTACTATTTTTACTATGGATGAAATTTTGGGATGTAAAATTTTCTTTGGACAGGTTGATTTTTGTCTTGCTTACATGAAAATGGTATGTCATTATTATGGGCAGTGACATCAACAATCAACTTTATTGTTAGATTTTTGCATGTCTGATACAGAGGGGATACAGCATTGCATTGATGCAAATGTGGAGTTGCTTCTAAGATACAGGAATGCAGGATTTGCATGTTTTTCTTAACCTTGTTGCAAATGAAGCAACCAGTCATGCTGACAGTCACACAGTGTTCAAATTTGGCACATTAACCAATGTGGAATACAACTCATATTCTTAACTTTTATATGCATGTCACTGTGAGACTTGTACCTGTCATCAAGGACAACCAAATCACACCAGAAATATTATTTATAATGTGTAAGATTTATTAATATGGAATTTTGAGAAGTAGGAATCCAATAAACCAGCAATCTGATTGGATAAGGCATGCAAAGCTCAGTTTGTCATACAATCAAGGTTAACCATATAGCCTACAAGTAGAAAAATGTTTAAGAATCAGAAGTAAAGAAAGTTAAGACATTCCAGCTCCATACAAGGATGGCAGCTTGAACTGGAGAAGAAGGTTGCATTTCTGTATGAGGTGAAACTGCACTGCCATTGAAAAAGTAAAATATTATCATTTGTTTCAAGCAGTGGACAAAGAAATGGCCATTCTTATTTAAATATTATTTTTTAAACAGTATAAAGGAATGACATTTGATGATAGCAAAACAAAAATAATACACTCAGGAAAAATCATTTAACTAGCACTGTTGAAAAAAAATAATGTACATAATGTCATGTTTGTAAATAAACAAGTGATGTAGCACAATATCAGAGTATTGATGAATTATTTTCAATTATTTTCAACTTTTTCTACCCTAAGTCATGAAACCATTTTTTTAGTTTTGCCCTCTTTTAATGTTTCATTGGGGGAGTTAGTCTCATTTTGAAAATTCTCATAAGTAGCTCTGCTGATGAGACACTCAGTTTCAGAGAATAAATATTTTTTATAAATAATATTTTGTCATGAACAGAAATTGATCTAAGCACTAACAGAGGTTCATTGTGCATTCCAGTGATAACTGTGATAAATATATTGCTAATAATGTTGGTGCTACTTTGATTTAATTTATAATTTATATGTTTTTATGTTTTTGTGATTTTTGGACTGTTTTTCTATTATGCCATTGGATTTATTAAGAAGTTGTAACATTTGACATTCTTTAGAAATATTTCTGTAGATTTATTTAAAAAATCTAGCTCTTGTCTTTGAATAATTTCCTATCTTTGCTTCTAAACAACTAAATAAGAATTCTCTAAAAATTGTGACATCTTATTGTATAATATGACAAGCAGTATTAAGATGTATTTAAATTCCACTGTTGAATATTTGTAGCAAAGTGAGTTAATCTGTCTTAACAGTTTTGTCCTTTGCTTATTACGCTGACAATTGGAGTGGAATTTACAGATCCTTGTAAAGTCAAAGATTTTAAGAAATAAAGTAAATTGTAATTTTCTTGTTTTATACTGTTTGAGATCAAGTTATTTTTGTCTTTAAGTTATTTTTCTCATAAATAAGCCTGGAGTTAATGATATTATATCAATGGTTATGTGTTGAATAACAGTAGCACAGTTTACTTGGTAACACCTTTTTTAGGATATAAATTATGCTTGCATGTTATGCTTGTCAGCTGCATTAGCTGGATTAATACATTAAAATTAAGAAAAACATTATTTGTTAGGTTGGTTTTTATACTTGCTTAATTGGGTTGCTTTTGTCAGCACCACTAGGCATGTCATAGAAAATAGAATGGAGTAATTTTAATCCAAAATGTGTCAAGACTATATTCGCTCTGCATAACAGTTGAGTTCAAAATCAGTATCCATGTTTCATAACTTTTGCTTGTTTACAGGTCAGAAGTTTCAAACTTTTGTGAAAAGTTGTCATAAATTTCCTTAAAATAAAAATAAAATTCTTGAAGTGGCAATTTTATCACAAACGTTTTTGAAATTTTAAAATTGCAATAATATTTTCTTGCCATGTTTTCATAGTTTATGGGGAAAAATTCATTAGATCATAGTGGTTGGTTTCTTTTTTTTTTATTACTGAATATCACAGGTATCCAGAAGACCTGGATTAAAGATATTATACACTGTGTAAAGTCTGTGTTAAATTCAGAATAACTTCTTGATGCAAAAATGATAAATGTACAATATGTAATAAAATTAAAGGCTATAATAAATTAAATTTTTCATCTAGCAAACAATGCATTTAAACCCAACCTCATCTTGCTATATACACTCAGTTTTCAGGTTTGATTTTGATGCATTTCAGATCTTTACTTTTTAAAAAAAAAAATAAATGATAGATTCAAACTACCCTGACATTGAGAAGTTTGACGTGCATTATAGAATTGCACAAAAGGAAAAAAAAACTTTTCACAAAGTTGATTAAAGTGAATTATTTTATTTTTAATTGTTACATTTTATAGAATTGAATGGTGATATTTGAAGTAGAAAACTATGTAACTTTGTGCACTCACATCACCAGTCTATAGCACCTCATTATTTCAAATTAAACTCTTTGAATCAAACAATTTAAAGTGTACAGATTGTGGTGTAATTCATTGATTTGATTTATTGTTTCCCATAAACCTTCTTAACTGAATCTATATTAGTACAGTTCAGTATCAGCAATCATACATTTTCACACTATTTTCTTTATTAAATCAAGATTGAAGCCATTAATATTTAAATTTCGAATTATGGTCTTATGAGAAAGAAATAGTCTGATATATTTGTTACAAAATCTGTAAGCAAATTTCATAAATATAATGTAAAGATAAAATGCATTAAGCTTCTGTTTA
This sequence comes from Unio delphinus, assembly GCA_029339505.1. Lineage (NCBI taxonomy): Eukaryota > Metazoa > Mollusca > Bivalvia > Unionida > Unionidae > Unio > Unio delphinus. The sequence continues at coordinate 1,799,237 of JAQISU010000180.1, forward strand.
TCATGTAGCATTAGGGACTTTGCATTACTATATGAAACTTAATTGTTAAGCACCTGATACACTACAGTGTAGCATATAATTTCTTTGGTGTGATAGCTTAATGCTAATGAATGTTAATTTAATGTGATGCAAACTTGATTGTTTCTTGATTTTTTAGGTTACAGTAACATTTAGCACAATGCGAATTACTGATGAAACAGAATCATTATTTCTGATATGTATTCTGTGATTTTTGTATTCTTTAAATTAAATTCTATAAAACACTTATCTTTTGCTAATAAAGGCAGTCATTTTTTTAATATATATTTGAATTTTGCGAAAACAAAAACAAAAAAATATATAGCAAACACTGGAGCTTCTCTCCAAAATAGGATATTCTGGGGCTACTTGTATTAAAAGTCCTTATCAGATTCTAGGTGCAAGAGATTCATGGGGAATAATGTATCGGGAATGATTTCCCCCAAACATTATAATCTTAAGGTATCTTCATTCAGGGCATCATTTCAAAGTTTTTCACTAAACATTGCCTAGGGGTAGGCGGATTCACACACTGGTTACATGTACATAATGGTAATGCAAAATATATGAGTATTGTAACAGCTATAAATGTATATTTTTCATAGCTGTAATTATTTAAAAGTTATACATTTTATAAATGCTCGGATTTATGTTTATGGTTATACATAGCTTGCTGTGAATTGATTTATTAGAAAATTTTGATGATGTGAATGATAATTGTGTTTTTGCAAATGACTGAATTTATTTTTAAAAATTTCAATATGATTGTGTTACTTTTTATCCAAACATATCACATATCAAAATAAATGTGGGACCATAATGATGTTTTGTCGGAAAAAATATATTTTTTTCTACATTTGTGAAACTAATTCCAGATGAATATAATTTGATTTTGCCTATTAGCTTTTTGGATTAACACATCAGACAACAATCTTACTACTATACAGCATTTCTTTTTTATACCATGTTGCTTAAGTGTTGATGCATTGAAAAATATTACAAACAATATATAGAAGAGTATATTATATCATTTCTTCATATTAATTCATTTGTGCCACTGAAACCATTAAAGAAATGTTTAGATTGTAGAGTAATTCTGATTTCAGTATCCTACTTTAGTGGTACATATGGAACCTAACTACAGTATAAAAAATTAGAGCAACTTTGAAGGTCTTAGAATGGAATCACAAAAATTTCTAGTTATAATTAAATCTGTATTTATGGGATCTCCCAAAATCAGAACTCCAATTAATTAAAAAAGAAATTTAGCTGTACCCTTTATAAATTTCTAGCAAACTGACATTGGTTAATCCCGAGGAGATCCCTGGTTTTGATTTCCCTGGTTTTAATTTCTCAAAACCATGATTGTATTTGATTGCTGTGACCTTTTAATTTAAAAATAGCTTGCCTTTCGTATAGCATAAACCTGAATAAGGTTTTTTTTCTCAGAGTATAGAAACAGCAAACATGTTTAGCAAGGTTTTAGATAACAGGCTTTGAATAGCACACGTTTAACAAGTCTTTGATAACAAAAGGGAACACTTGACAACAGCAGATATTTCATATAGCAACCACATCAAAGAACACAGAAATAATTCACTGTAGAAAAATGACGATATATTTACACACACACATACACAGACACACGTATGACTATCTGATATTTGATAATTGTATACTGTCATATAAGGGTCGTATTATGACAGAATGATATAGAATTCCTTATACTAAGTTGACATGTAACACAGCACAGCTGTAAAAATGTTATAGTGCTGTTGTAGTGAATTTATTTAACCAAACATTGGTTACTTTTTATTTAATGGCCAGTTAATTAATTGCAGTTTCTGTGATTGATTTCAGTTTGGCTGAGATTCACATCTGCAACATTTCCACTGTTTCTGACTTCAGGTTATTTGATAAATTGACCTAATTGTTTTTGCATGACATCATAAGGACAAACTAATTGATGTTTAATTGGTCGTTGATTGAATTGAAGAAACTGATAATCACTCATTAAATTTTAACTAATTCCTAGTATTAATTTATAATTTATGTAATAATTTGTACCATAGCATGGCAAATTTTACACTTCAGCCAGTGGCAGAAATGGTCAGATTTGTATTTTAGGATATTAAATATTTTTGCAAGAACCACTGCTTCAGAATTATTGTATATTTTTGTATTTATTTTTCTATGACGAGATTTTTTCCTTAAATCTATTGGACTGTTATTTTCCATTGCGTATATTCTTTTTACTTTGGTTTAACTGTGCATATTGGTTACATGCAGTTGTTTTACTTATACATATGTGACAGCTAGAATTAATAACATTTCTGTCATGTGTGGCATACAAATGTTTTATTGACTTCCAAGAAGATCAAATGTGTTATGTATGACTATTTCTATCAAAGACAGTGTTGTTGTTGTAGGGTTTAAGGCCATTTTTCAGCACATACATGGCGGCCAGTATTATTGGTGAAGGAAGAAAGAACCACCGATCCACGAGAAGCTACTAGTAAGCTTTCTCACATATACATAACACTGTCTTTGATAGAAATAGTCACACATAACATTACCTTTGATAGAAATACTAGCCGAATCTTAGACTCGAACCCATGCAGAGGTGAGATGGCAGTGATCCGTAAAGGAGAGCGTTTTAGACCATTCAGCCACTTGGGGGCTCCTCAAAGACAGTGTTATGTATGACTATTTCTATCAAAGGGTGTATTATGTATGACTATTTCTATGAAAGGCAGTGTTATGTATGACTATTTCTATCAAAGACAGTGTTATGTATGACTATATCAAAGGCAGTGTTATGTATATGACTATTTCTATCAAAGACAAAGTTATGTATGACTATATCAAAGTCAGTGTTATGTATGACTATTTCTATCAAAGACAGTGTTATGTATGACTATATCAAAGGCAGTGTTATGTATATGACTATTTCTATCAAAGACAGTGTTATGTATGACTATATCAAAGGTAGTGTTATGTATGACTATTTCTATCAAAGACAGTGTTATGTATGACTATATCAAAGGCAGTGTTATGTATATGACTATTTCTATCAAAGACAGTGTTATGTATGACTATATCAAAGACAGTGTTATGTATGACTATTTCTATCAAAGGCAGTATTATGTATATGACTATTTCTATCAAAGACAGTGTTATGTATGATTATTTCTATCAAAGGTAATGTTATGTATGAGTATTTGTATCAAAGACAGTGTTATGTATGATTATTTCTATCAAAGGTAATGTTATGTGCGACTATTTCTATCAAAGACAGTGTTATGTATGACTATATCAAAGACAGTGTTATGTATGACTATTTCTATCAAAGACAGTGTTATGTATGACTATTTCTATCAAAGGTAGTGTTATGTATGAGTAATTCTATCAAAGGCAATGTTATGTGTGACTATTTCTATCAAAGACAGTGTTATGTATGACTATATCAAAGACAGTGTTATGTATGACTATTTCTATCAAAGACAGTGTTATGTATGACTATTTCTATCAAAGGTAGTGTTTTGTATGAGTAATTCTATCAAAGGCAGTGTTATCTAAGAATTTATGTTAAGTATAACCTCCAAGAAATATGTTTTGTATCATGCAGATCATATACAAGTTGTTGGGAGGGCAAAATATACCAAATAAAATAGTGTTTTACTTAGATACGAAAGAATTGGTTTTGTCTGGCAAGGAGATTGTTGACAGTCTTAAAATTAAAGTTTTGTGGCATGTCTTTATATAATATATAGATGGAATAAATGGACAATCCAAATGTTGGCAGATGAATTTTTGGAAAGAAAATTGCCTTGAATACAGCAGGGAAGGCTTCAGTTTCAGTCTTTAAGAAATAAGTAAAGAGAAACCTACCTTGATACTTACTGGAGTAACTACATTTTACTGTATTGGTACAGTAGATGTATTTAGAGTTTACATGACATACTTACATTTACAGCTGTCTAAATACATATTGAATATTAGAAGACAAATTGCATATGGTAGAAACTTCATGCATCTCAGATATCCTTTTAGGATACTACTGTTTACCCAACTGCAAAGACCCTGACCAGGAGAACAAAAAAACTTTTGAGAGCATTTGAACTTGCAGTTTTGTCTTAGCCAATCACATAGAACATTCATTTGTAATGTCAGAGATGATTTACTGAAAATGAAACTCTTGCTCTGAGTTTTGTGATCTCCAGACCTGAATAACATTCACAAAACTCCTCAGCTTGAGTGCAGATTTAAATATTGTTTCATAGATATTTACCTTAATTTTGATTTTCATTGAAACAACAGCTATATCTAGAAACATGCTCAATCTTTGAAACTTTCAAATCTAGAGTATATTAATATATGTTTTATTTTTTATATATTGAATAATGCATCTGCAGATCAGCTTCTATGTTGTTTGCTTGAGGTTATAAGTACAACTGTTGCATAATTAGGTCATAGAACAGTGTGTGTTGTTTGCAGTTGGGTTTTACATTTTTCAGTAATATTCTATAATTTGACATAATTAGATGCCTTTTCAATCTCGAAAATTACATGATCTCTGTAGAAAGATAAGAAACAGTAGGCAGGTTTTTAAGACTTGATTTATATAATATGGAACAGATTCAAACATATAAGACTTGATTTATAAAATATGAAACAGGTTCATATGTATCAGACTGATTTATATATGGAACAGGTTCATATGTATAAGCCTTGAATTATATAATATCAAACAGGTTCATATGTATGGGACTTGATTTATATACTATGGAACATTTTCAAACATATAAGCCTTGATTTATGTAATATGGAACAAGTTCATATGTGTAAGCTAGAATTCTATTTGGCAGTTAACTATATATGCATAGTTTACAATATTTAGGAATATATGCATAGTTTACAATATTTAGGAATATATGCATAGTTTACAATATTTAGGAATATCTGAATATATTACAATATTTATGTATGAATTATGCATAGTTTACTATATTTTATGTGTTTTTATACCCATACTGCATGCTGTATATCTTGGCTATGTCCATCCATATATATGTCTAACCATCATAAAATATCTTGTTAGAAAAATGCATAAAACCATAACATTTGTTAGGCATATTTGTAAGTATGTAACCTTATTCCGTTTTCATGCACTTGTAGAAAGTTTTAAATTTTTCACATTTGATTTTCAATTCTTTTGAACATCAGTTTTTTGTTGTCAAAAGTCTTATTAAAAAGATAAAGCAAACCATGAGTGATAGATGAATGTAATTAAATAGGCATATTTTATAAATGATCTGATTATATTTTCATAATATTATATCAGTTGTTCAAAAGTTAAAAAAAATCTAAGTTTTGAACTCATCAACAGCAGTATGGGTATACAAACAGAAATATAGCTCTTTATTAAATTTGAATGTAGTTTATACCAGTTTGTCTTGACTCTGCTGTTAAAACAGCTTTGTTATTTAACTTGTCAGTGATTGGTTACTGTTTAGGTACCATTATGATAATGGGGAAAGTACTTTGTACCCATTTATTGTTGCCATAAACTCGACTAGTCATGGTTGTACTTCTGAATTAAAATGACTTTATTTTTTGATAGATTCATGTAATTAAATCTAAGTTAATTCATGCTCTGTTAGTTTTTTAAAATTATATTATCCGACTCTTCTTCTCAATTTCCTATACTAAGAGAATATTTAAGCAGTACAATACCAGTCAAGACATTTCTTCTTCGAATAAGTTCACCAATCACATTACGTTTTGAGTATTAGCCTGTTACCTCTCAAATCCAGAACTACCAAAAGATGAAAAATTGTCTTTCCCTGTCTGTAGCAATGGACCTTTGTCCAATAAATCTTGCCCATTACCTCCCCATGGCACTGCCAGGTGTGGCTAGTTTTTAACTTCGTTGGTGTACAGGGCACCCAACGTACTATTCATCCTCCAAAGATACAGCCGTTTTTATGTTTCTATGGGCCCATCCAACATTCATTTTGGATTTATTGTGTAGATTTATCGATCTGCAGCAGATGCTATGCATTATTTTAACAATTTCTGCCGATTTTTGAGCGATTTAGTCACCTTTCGGGACTTTGTCTTTTAAGACCACCATCCCACCACACTATTATTGACCGTATACAGGGACATTAAGAGTTGGTGTACCTTGGACTTTGTTTGCTTACACTGTCCATTACGGAGCTTTTTTAAAAGCAAAATTCTGGTGCTTCTTGATATTTATACTTTATTCACATTCACACTATTTTTATAGAATTATGGTTTAGTTATTAACTAAGCATCATGCACAAGGCCATAGGTTTCTGATATGATGCTTTCACTGATCTGTTAGTTACAACAGTATTTTAGCGACTTTGTAATTTCAATACAATAATAGTTTCTTTATGATTTTGTCATTTGAGCAGAATGTCAATTTAAATGATGTATATGCAACTTCAGAGCATGTAAGCCTATCATGACTTGTTTTGTTTATACAGTAGTCCCTCTCTTATATGGCCACCCCTGCTGCACGGGGAAAGTGGCCTTATAAGACGGGTTGCCGTTCCAGAGGGGGGCTAAATTTATTATGAGAAGTACATGTATATGTAATGTACGTAGTAAGAAAGCTACATACTTCAAAACATTAAATATCTTTGTCTAAATGAAACATTAATCAAGAAAAGTTTTTTGTTTTGTTTTGTTATAATAACAAATTTATTTCAAATGAATATACGTTACTATTTTTTCTTTATTGGCGTAAGTGTGATATGCAAGTGGGTACTGATGTCATGCACATTGCAAATGGATTCAAAAACATCATTTACATCTTGGTACATACATAATTATGTTTCCATTTGCTCCATTTTCCCACTACTGCTAAATAACCTTCTTATCGGTTATGAATTTGTATTTTCAAATTTTCAACATAAACTTGTTTTTCTTGAGTCTTTTCTTTGGCACCCCCTCCCTTCCCCAATGTCGTCGAGTAGCATAACCAACTTTCTTCTACAATAATATATCCGTTAATGTGATGTCATTTTAATGTTTCGTAATGATTTATTCGGTTATTGCTGACTGTATGCAATTTAATTATGCAGACAGAACTTGTGTCGAGTGTACGAAATACAGTCTTCTTAAAGGAAGCCATAATGTGTGGTCACATGATTTTTCCGCTCTTTGTCTTGTACCCAGTTGATTTTTTAAGGTTCTCTGTAAGTGCCAATGTACAAAATCTATTTTTAGCCTATGCTGACCCTGTTATGATTATAACAATTAGGTACATCTGGTTATAATCATCAAAGAGAAGAACTCGACATCGGCGTTAAACCCCAAACTGTATCATAACTTTATTGAGCCCATTTCCTGTAAACATAGACTTTTATAGATAATGATATACTATAAATCCTTTAGTCAACACATTTAACGACGACATGACACTCGGAGACTTGTATCTACGATAGAGATAATCAAAATTGCTTACCTTACCGTAGGCTTACGGCAAGATTTGAATTAATTATTGGTTCTGGATACATTTAAAGAAACAAAAGTGGCCGTTCATGAGGGGGACATATTTCATTTTTTGTACTAAAATGCTGGCCACTGGTCACGTTAGAGGGGTGGTTGCTCTTGAGGGGTACTTTTGAATAAAAACTTGTCGGTGCCAAGGGATTCTACCCGTAAGAAGTGGGTCGCCGCTGGTCAGGGGGGCCGTTCATGAGGGGGACTACTGTACTATGAATATACTGTTTATGATATGCATTAATATGTAGTCAGCAGAAGTTAGAGTTTCCATTTTAGATAGTCACATACTAATTTTATAATCTATGCTTTGTTTTCTCTTGTGTTGTTTTCTATACGCATGAAGTGCATGTCAAAGTAATCTCGACATTGAAATGAAGGAAAGAAGGAATAAATCAAGGAAGACATCCTATGGTTCACTAGTGTCTATACCGATTAATTGGGGAATATTCCCCAATTTTTGACAGCCCCCACAACAAGTCCACATGTAAGTCCAGGAGCATGTGTTCATGCTGGATCTGTTAGATCCAACTCCTAATACTGAAGCATCTTGTCACACTTTGCCTAGCGTCCTGTCGACACAGACAGCCCAGTCATCATAGCACTGGGTCCTTTTTGTTGAAAGGGTAAAGCCAAATAAAAAGTTCATATGGGGATCTTAGTGAGTGATGGATCTATCTGTCTAGCCATGTCGTTGGCAGCTTATCATTAATATACTGGTAATTTCAAATGAGAAATTAGTTTATCCATGCTTTTGGTGTGGCTGGTATTGGAGAATACTGGACCTTCTTCCATACCACCAGCATCAGGGCTGATCACATGCTGTTTACACCAGATCCATTGGAGCCAACGCATATTAAAACTGCATAGCCATTGGCCATGTAGCCATTCCAGCATGGGGACCTTTTTGTAGAATTGGTCTAGCCAACTACGATTTATGAAGATTTCAGTGAGAAATCTGTCCAGTCAGGCCTTTGGAGTGGCTGGTACCAGAGACAGCTGGACCCGACCGTCTTCTATACTGCCAGCTTTCAGGCTGACCATTTACCTGGCAAACCAGTCGGCAGTGCCTGACTTTCATATGTTCAATGCTTTTCCTCAGTGGAAAGCTAGTGACATTTCATTATTGATGGAATTGAGTCATACTACCCAGTATGTTTTCTTTAGTTCTGCAAGTAGACTCAGTTGGGCCTCGATGCACATGTAGTATCCAACCATAGAGTGGACTGAAGTTTAGCTTTCAAACTGCCATCGAGGACATTTTATAAACGGTTGGTTGCTTTATAGTGGTTCTCTTGAAGACAAGTTCAACTGTATTTTGGTCTCAGTTACAGCTTTTACAAATAATTTATCCCCACGACTGGAATTTCCTTGTCTTGGTGCAAACGTCAAAATTATTTGTTCAATAATTACTACTAACAAATGCATAGACCTACTGGTATATCTTCCAGTGCTTATCAATATGTCATGGCAGGACTAGGTATGTGTAGGTTTTACTTGAATCTGACTTTTATGGCAACCAATGGGCTTGTTCATTTAGTAAGTACACATGGAGGGGCGAGGTTAACCCAATTGCAAATGCTTGTGTATGGGAGGTCTACTGATAATACATGTTTGCATAGGAAACAGGCGTGTGTGTGTGTGTGTGTGTGATACCTCAATAATTTGTCTAACAACATAACCTGTTCGATTGGGTTCAGTTGGCATTTGAATTTTAGCGGACACTAGACAAAATTTGTAAAGTTATGCAGCTTATTTCTTTGATGCATTAAGACATTCCATGTCAGTGGACTATCTTTTTTTATTAAATACATTAATATTATTAATCCTTGATTGTTTCTGCATGGATTAAATATAGACCATTCTATAGAATTTGTATGTGTGCATCAAGCATATGTACACATATGGGGGGTGTGTAAAAATAATATGCATGTGTACAAGGAAGGGGGAGGGGTCAAGCATTGCCAGATTTGTGCATACATACTAAATGGATGGCCCCCAATGGAATGGACACTCATGGCTCATGATTATTTATCTCACCTAATATGGGTGAAAATCAATGGTATATGGACGACACTAATACTGATAATGGGAACAGTACAATATCTCTTCCATAGGGTAAACAGAATGAATCAAACTACGAATCTCTGTCAGTGTAGGAAGCTGAACATTATATTACTTAGATCAAATTTACCACTGAACACAGATCTTGTTCCAGAACCTTTTCTGGTATGTAATTGTAATGAGAAATGAATATCTTTTCCACATAATGTTAATTGCTTGATCCTTGTATGTAACATAAACATACGATTATCTTGATATAAATCTGGGTAGCTTCAGTTTAAACTGGTCTTCTGAGTGCATTCAATGTATCATTCCTAAATATGTGTACTAGGTATCACAGGAAATTAAAAAGCAGGAGTAAGACTTAAAAGAGATGGAGAGATAGCATTCAAGTGAAAGATAAATACAAAAGATACTGGAAAATGGATTACTTTGCAGTGACAGAAAATATCATGACCAAGAAGGCAAAATGTTTCTCTTTAATTTATTTAAACTTTTCTTGAATAATGTACATAAACATCTGAATTTCATTCCTAGGATTGACATCAGATTATCTATTCTATGACGCAGAATTATTGTAGTTTACTGTTGACAGTTATATACATTATACTTTTATACAAACTTGCTTGCTGTCTTAAACAGATTTTGGTTACAAAGCATTTCTAAGACTCGGACTATAAGCTGAAGCATTATGACATGATTTGAGACTGCAGGTCAAGCATTATGACAGAAGCCTGAGATTATAGGGCAAGCATTACAACAGAAGTCTGAGAATACAGGTCACAACAGATTGAGGGTTTTCTTAGAAAAGATATCGCTTGAACATTCGGATCATGCCTGTACTTATCCACATTCAAAAATATACTGACAATATTCTCTATACATAATGACAATATCTACATCTTTCATAAATCTTAAGCATAGCCTTCATCTCACACTTCACCACCTAATCTGTAAATGGTATTTGAAATGGTGAATTCATTCAATTTTATGGGTATCAATTTTCATCGTTCATGAAAAATGACATTTGCACTAGTACTTAAATTTATAAAATGGGAAATGAGCCGAACTGTTTTTACAAAAGAAAAATGACTGATCACTGGGTCTTTAAATTTGTGGTTTGAATTTGCTTTTAACCATACAAAACTTTTTATCACACAAAAAATAGTGAATTCACTGTACATACACATGCACATAGTCATACAGTTAAATACACACACATTAGGTCATTTAACATTTCATGTCAAGAAAATACTACTGAGACTGATTTAGGTATAACACCAAATCACAAAATAAAGCCAAATGGGTGCTGCCATTGTTTGTGAAATGTTGCTTTAAAATTTATTGGCATAAAACAACAGAAACATGCTTTAAAACAAATTCTATGTTGATCATTAGCTTCTATTACGATATAGAAATTACTCGAGTCACAATTGTCTCTATCCATACAAACTCTATAAACCAAGTGAAGTATTTCAACCTCAGAACCAAATGGTGTAATGTTAAGTAATTTTTGACAGAAAAAAGACAAGAAAATATGACACTTAAAAAATATAAATTTGATGGTTATCCAAATATTCACCCAAACATATAACTGATCGTGATGATCTGCCTTTATGATTATAGCCTATTTTCAAATTATCAGTTTCTGAGTTTACAGTTAATATGCAATTAAAAAATTTATGCATAAGTTTTCATTCATATTAAAGATTAGAAAATTGTTTTTAAAAAGTGAAGTGCATATTTCTACATTTGAATACTACTTGACCTGCAGAATAGGTAAAGATCAGTTGCTGATACCTTGTGTCAGTACAAAATGTGCAATCTCTCTTCTCCCAATTTTCATTCTCTGTGCCTTATTCAGAAACTAGGAAGTAATCACTTTGACCAAAGTCCATAATGACCCCAAACCTGATAAAGGATGCTATAAGCTTCAAAGAATATATTTCAATACAATATTTTAATATTGTATAGTTAGAAAGTATCCTGACACGAGTTCAGCCTTATCTCAGAAAGAAATACACAGCAACTTGGATAGCAAAGTAAAAGATCATGCATGCAATGCACTTCACATGTGAATGGAACATCAATTATTATTGGGTGTTTAAGCAACAGTTTTTTTTAATTTTCCTTGAATACATCATTTTTTATCTTCTAAAACATGCACACGACTCCTTCTACATGGTGCAATGAAATATGTATATCTACTTTTTCAAAAACAGGTTTGCAGTTAGAATCAAATAGCACAGATTTATTGTCAACAATGAAAATATGCCAGAGATAGGATTGGTTTGGTTTGGTGTTTAACTCGTTAAATACCTGGCATGAGGTAGTAGCCTACTGCCAGCTCTGCAGCATCAAGTCATGTATGATACACTTAAATGGGTGGTAGATTTAGTTCTACAATGATACTAAATAATCTGGACGTTTTAGCTGCACTACAAAATACTCAGGGCAAAACCTAATTTGTTGAGTTGTCTTTTTTGATTTTGTGTCCAGATTTGAGACTTTTGGCTTCAGATCTAAGGCAGACCAGTCTGAACTGCACACAGGTGAACCTGTGCAAAAAGTAGGATAAGGTGGGCATTTGGAATAAAGAGTGGGTTCAATATGAAAAAGATGGGTCCTATAAGATGATAATAAAAAGGGATCCAAGTTTTCCCCTTCTGCTCATACACAAGCAAATAACCAATGGGAAATTGCTTGGAAGTTGATTAGGATTAAGAAACAGCCCCCCCCCCCCAATGTGTTTCATATTCGCATTTCATGCAAAAGCAAAAGCTTCCAGGGGTTAATGTGTTAATTGCACACTGACACAAGTAGGTTATTTAGTGCCAATACAGTTGGAGTAAAGTGCCTTTTCCAATGATGCACCATCATAGCTAATCAAGGCTGACCCAATAGTAGAATTTAAGCCCACCCATTTGGTCATGTTGCTATCTCCATTAGTTACCTCTGATGATATGCTGAAGGGGGCATTGTGCCTATTCTTGATCTCCAAGCTTTCCAAGATAGAAAAATAAAGTCAAATTTGATAACAAAGGAATTGTATAAACACTTTAAAAACCTGAAACTTAAATCTGAGGAACTTAATTGTCATAAAAGTATGCTGTAGGAGTATCAAAATTTATCGATCCAATTTGGTGGTTCTTGTTTTATGGTTTAATGCCATTTTTCAGCACAAGATAGGCTATACATGGCAGCCAGTATAAATGGTGGAACCCTGGAAAACCCTGAAAAGAAATCAGCAAGCTTTCGCATATACCCTCATTGGTTAAACCACCTGAGGCCCATCAAACCTGGTCAAGAATAAATGCATAAATTGGGTTCATAGAATTCTCAAAACATTTGACAGATTGTAAGCATCAACATTTATTGGAAAGAAAAATAACAAATACATGCATAATAATAACTGAAAAAAAAGTGGCTGCTTTAATGGTATCGCTAGATTTCACAAGTTTCATTTACATGAAATATTTTAAATTTTCTAACAAGGGAAATAATTCAAGAAAACAGGGCCTTTTATTTTTTTAGAGCAAAACTAAAAAGACTGTGAAAATGTTTCCAAACTGTGTTATACAATGAAAATTACACATAAGTACAATATTTATATGCTGAAGTTCTGAATAACATGGTGCATTCATACAGCCACCTACAAATATTCACTAACATTTTAACAAACAATCTTGCAAAATTTTGTCAGTCAATTACAGAATATTTTCCCGTTTTCTGCATTGCCATCAAAACTGGATGGTCAACAGGAGCATTAGTGAATAGACATCCTACATAGGCATGAGTTCCCCAGAGATGATGTCGAATTACTTTGCAACACCCAAGGTCTTCAATCTCAAATCCTAATTTCCTGTATCGCTCATCTGTCTCAAAAAGTGTGTCACTTGTGCACTCACCCAAATACTGAAAAAAGAAAAAAAAAAATGAATAGTTATTACATTCTAACAGTAATATTTAAATATATAAAATCTGTTTAACCCATTTTATCCTGCTTACCAATTTCAACTGCAATGCTTCATTCCTGAGAAGCAATTCTAAATACATTGTGGTAAAACAGCAGCAGAACCATAAATTGTTATGATCTTCACCATGTTTACTAAACATGTTGTAACATTGTTATTTCTTTTTAAATTATATAAAACGATATAAAAGATAATACAATTTGCAACAGTGATATATGTTTTGTTATCATTTGTCAATGTACATGCTCACAACTATATTTTGAAATATGACTAGAAAGAAAAAAACTTATCATGATGTTCTTGTTTATGAAGATGAATGAAATGCTCCTAATACTACATGAATAAAAAAAAGATAATTTTATTTCTAATATTTTGGTCCCAATTTTAAGTTCCTAGCACAGTTAGTTTAAAAGTTTTAATAATTTTACTAAAATTGGACAAGAAAACGCTTAGAACAATTTTGTTTACATCACACTCGAGATGTTGCACTTCAGAGTGCAGTTTCCCACAAAAATTTTTTCACAAATTAATCCTATAAATCTTTCAGTAAGGTAATTAATCAGAACAATTATTGTCCAAATTTCAATGTCCACATCATGTCAGTAATAACAATATTCTATCATTTTAAATCATGGCTGCAACAGAGGTGAAAAATCATCCCCCACTAATTCCTTTTGTAGCCTTCAAAGTCAGCTTCATTTTCCATCAAAAAGTGCATGAAGCCATGCATCATCTCTTTCATCAACTTCATTTGATTCTAACCCATCATTTAAGTCAATCATCCAAATCATCAACTTCAATGTTGCTACCCTTGTTGTCAACATCTATGGTTACATCAGAGTTGTCCATCATTTTATTGATAAATTTTCAAGCCAATTTCTTTTCCCACCAGGTTTTTGTAAATATTTCATTGAGCATGCTTACTTGAACCATTTCCTGTGTTGGTGAAGAAGTACACAACTATTTGTGATGTAAAACGTGTGTTTTAGAGACACTACATATATATGTAGTAAAGTACGATCACAGTTGTATTCAGGATACACATCAAACAGATTTAAAAGATCTGAGATAGTAATTAATTTGCTCATTCCTGATGTTACCCGTTTATTTATAAGACTGTTCCTAAAACATTAAAAGCAGCAGAAAGCTTTCATCAAAACAAATTTATTTCTCCTCCGATAAGAAAAACTGCATATATAGGTTGAGAGTGGCAGTAGCATAAGTAGCAGTATATAAACAGAGTAATGGACCATAAATTATACTCAGAAGTCTTTACACAAATGGCATACATCTGGGAGATTTGTCATTGCTAGATGACTCTCATTTAAATAACCTGATTACAATTTCTGGTTATTACCACAATTTTAAATTGTTAACTTCTCATCATAAGACAAAGTGTATTATGTTATGATATCGCTCTGTCACTAATTTTGGTTCTGTGCAATATCCTTAGTTCTCCACCATATATGGTTAACAAACTTTGTGAATGGTTTTGCACCTGGAGCAAGACAGAAAGAAGCCTATTGATTTTGGAGTCAAAAGGTCAATAGTCAAATTCACTGCTACAGAAATATGCCATTTGGTTTCCAGACAACAAAATTAGTTCTATATCACAATACCAAACTTTGAGGATGAAGTGAAGAAGTCTGCTGTTTGGGGTCAAATCGTCTTAAGTCTAGGTCACTATGATGAAAAGATGCAATAAGTTTGAAGTGCACAGATTTCAGTACCTTCATCAATATTTGTGGATGACTTACATGTTGGGAGAAAAAGATGCCCATTAATTTTGGGATCAAAGGTAAAAAATTAAGTCAGTGGCTGAAATAAGTTCAATGGTTTCTGCATAGAATGTGCCTAGACCAAAGCTTGTGATCTGCACTTAAAGGATGGAAGATATCTGTTGAGTCTATAGTCAAAGATAATGGCCACTGTTGCTAAACAAAACCTTCATTTTACAAAGTTATATTTGTTCTAGGTATGTTCCTTTGACAAACATAATTAGAAGTTTTGCACTCTGGCAAACTTTGTAGAAGGCAGGCAGTTCAGGTAATAAAAAATCCTACTGACTCGGAGGTCTAGAGGTCAGAGGATGATTTTTATGGTAAGTCTAATAATAATATAATAATTTCTACACAGTAAGTTTAGTCCAAGACTATATAAATTGATCAATTATGTTTTATATGTAACAAATACCCCATATTACATACCTGGGAGATAGAAATATAATGTTCTTCAAATCCAGCCCTTGTACGATCAAGATGGTACATGCAAGTTTGTAATGTTTACCGTGACTGGCTCTTCAGTGTTAAATGCTTTGTTGAAACTTACTTAACCATCTTTTCTACTGTATATGTGACAACAATTCTGAATGTATAATTTATTAAGTTTTAACTTTTTGAATTCCCTCAAGAGAATTTTTTTTAAAATTGAACAATTCAAACAGATTTTCAAAAAACAGTTTCAAGTACTTTTGAAGGAATAAACAACTTTTTTTCTATTCAAAGAGTTTTCATGGCAATCTTTTAAATTCAAGGGTTTTTAAAAAGCCGATTGAACTATGCTTGACAAACTTTCTATCGTGTTTCAGTGAGACAGCTTCATTGATTTTGATGTTTGCTCTGAAAAGTGTAGATGATGGATGGATTAAAAGAGATATGTAGCAAAAATGTATTAAAAAAATATTGAAACTGAAGAATTGTGAATAGTAAAAGTTAATCTAAACCACCAGTCTTATAAATGTACTACATTTTACATAGATACTTTGAATAATTTTGGAAAACTGCCCAAAAATGAAATTGTGAATAATGGAAAGACACTTGGACAGGAGTAAAGTAAATAGCACATTATATGCCATTAACATAAAACATTATTCTGCTATACATTTTGATAATCTTGATCTTTGCCCTATTGATGAATAAAACTGATAGGCATCTTTCTTGTCACAAATTCAAATTACTCTGGCGAAATTAATTTTCCCTATTTATGTAATTGTTCAAGTTTATGTTCCCTGGACTAGTTCAATTCATGAGCACATGCAAGCAACCACTTTGATTAGCAGTCTGCTTTAGACAGCATATTTTAACCTAATGCCACACATAAACTTCAGCTACATAAAAGTAGGATAGAAGCATGCCACTGCTTGTTGTAAATACATAAACTACACCTTATGACTGGCTCTCCCTCATTTAAAAATGTGTAATAACTGTAGTGTGGAACAATCATCACAAATGTTAAAAATGCATAATGTGCCACAGTAAAAAAAAGTGTAAGTCCATACCATCAGAAAGGAACTACTTATGTATATATGCACAATTCTGCTCTGATAATGGTTTAAATAAATTTCTGTCATTCATTATCATTTTTACAACTATATGCACTTATAATAATTGAACTTCATATTTTACATGATTCATGAGGTCTTGAAATTTAAAAATCAGTTACAAACTATGTACAAATGACCTTGATTCATGATATTTGGTCTGTTATGCAGAAACCACTTTTCTTCTTTCAGCCACAGTGACCTTTGAGCTTATGGCCTCAAAATCAGCTTGCTTCTTTCTTATGAAATATGTTAAGTCATCCACAAACTTTTGAAAAGGAATGTAGTTGAGAGTGATAATGTATGTGCTGAAGCTATTTTCTTCTTTCAAAGTGACTGTAAACTCGGACCTTCTGACACACCGTATTTGGATACTTTTTCCTAACCCCAATTGCAATCTATCCTCAAAGTTTGGTACAGGTCAGTGATGAAGAACTAATGTAATTCTGCTGAAATGATATCACTTCTTCAATTAGAGTGACCTTGATCCCTGACCTTTTGACCCAGAAATCTTGCTTGCTCTTTGTTACTCAAAGTTCAAGTCATCCACAAAGTTTGGTAATATTAAAACATGAATAACTTGAGTCAACTGGATGGAAACAAAACTGGTAACAGATGGGCAGATAATATCAAAACATAACATAGCGGGTATATCAAAATGTCTAATATGCTGTAAATTTCTTTTAATGATCTTACAATCTATCAAGGTCATCTAAATATGATAAAAATATGACTAGTAAATTTTATGACTTATTCAAGTCATTTTACTTAAATTGAACTTACAAGGGCTGCTTTTCTGCAAATGCCGATAACCTTTTGCAACAGTCTGAAATTCTAATGTCAAAGACGGGAAAGGTCAAAGTTTTCATATGAGTTCTTTTCTATAGGTGATACATAAATAGTGTATGTGGTGATCATTTAATAATAACATGGTTTGGAGAGTTGTATTATTTGCCATACAGAAAAAACTGCTGTGAGCAGCCTCTGCTATGAGCAGCCACCTGTCATTTCCAACCACAATTGCAATGCATGGATTGATTTTATTATATAAACGCACTGTTATAAGCGACCACCTGCGGAACGCAACCAGTGACCATGATGTCATGGCAAAATATGCATTTTGACACTACTATAAACAACCGAATTGCAAAAACAAGGATAAACTCCACCGACTGTTATTTAATCACTGTAAGAACAACCGCTCAAACTGTTCTAAATAAAAAATTTAATAAAATAGGCTGGTTACTGTTGTCTGCTATATTTTGGCTAGGATTACAGTGTTGAATAACTTTTTTCATAAACCAGACTAAAGTATATGTAGATTATTTCCTAGTCTAGTTCCCTGCTTCATATGCTCCCTGCATTATTCTCCACTAAGATCATGGAGAGTTCCAGCTGCAAAGAGCTCTTCAAGATAACTAACAAACTAATGTCAAGGAACAAATGTACACCACTTTCAACTACCTTCTCTCCAGTAGACCTTCCGGACCAATTTGCAAATTTCTTCAGTGACAAAGTACAAACCAGTAGAGATTCACTTGACAACACAATTTCAATTAACTCGTTACCATACAGTTATGATACAGAATTTCAGTGACAACCATTAGGAGCATATGAACCTGTCTCTATGGATTTAGTACGGACAATTATGATGAAGAGTGCACCAAAGTCTTGTGAACTTGATCCAATTCAGACATCACTGCTGCTTGAGTGCTTAGACTCAATATTGCCTTCACTAACTGATGTTATTAATATCTCTTTTTCATCAGGGGAATTCCCATCATTTTTCAAAACTGCCATCGTAAAGCCTCTGCTGAATAAACCAACACTTGACCATAACGACCTAAAAAACTACTGCCCAGTTTCTAATCTCCCATTCATATAAAAAATCTTAGAAAAGGTTGTTCTAACCCAACTTGTATCTCATTTGAATTCAAAAAGTCTTTTTAGCAATGTATAGTCTGCATATTGCCCTTGCCACAGTATGGAAACTACTCTTCTGAAAGTATTTAATGACATTCTTTGCTTTGTAAAGTGGAAAGTTACAGTCCTCAACTTCCTTGATTTGTCTGCAGCATTTGACACAATAGACCATGATATATTACTTCACCGTCTCCAGCATGTATTTGGCATTCAGAATATAGCCTTACAGTGGTTAAAGTCCTATTTAAAATCAACAGGACACAAATTGTATCTGCAAATGGAATACATTCCAGCCCAGTTGATCTATGTTGTGGTGTTCCACAGGGGTCTGTTCTTGGACCTGCTCTCAAGTGTCATATATCATCACACAGTGTCTCAAAAATTGTACGCTGATGACACCCACACATACAAGTCTAGCCACCCAACTGATGTTGATGCTACTATCCTTGGAGTAGAGAGGTGCATTTCTGATGTTAAATCATGGATGACATGTAACAAGCTGCAGATGAATGATGACAAAACTGAGGCTATTCTGATCACAACACAAAGACTTTCTCATTCACATCATTTACCTCAGACAATAAATATCAGCAACACCAACATTAAATTCTCACAATCAGTACGAAACCTAGGTGTTACTCTAGACAGTACTCTCACATTGCACCAACATGTCATAAACATATGCAAGGCTGCATATCTTGAGCTGAGACGCATCAGTTCCATTCATAAATATCTTTCAGTTGATGCCACTAAAACACTTGTGTTCATTAGTACTTTTAAGACTGGACTATTATAACCCAATTATATATGGTTCGTCACAATATTTACTCCAGAAACTTCAAAACACAGCTGCTCAGATCATCTTTAGAATACTTCGATTAGAGCACACATCACCACTGCTCTGTACCATACACTGGCTATCAATTTGATACAGAATCAAACACAAAATTTGTTCTCTGTGCTATGTTTCACTGACAGACTCCAGTCCAACATACCTATCCGGCCTCACCCATGTGTATACACCAGCAAGATACTGACGCTCTTCTTCTGACAACTGTATACTCATTGTTCCCAATATGAAAATGAAGTCATATGAACGTTCTTTTGCATATCAGGGCCCAGTGATGTGGAATGAATTGCCCATTGAAATTAGACACAAAGACAGTGTAGTCCCTTTTAAGAGTGCTCTTAAAACTCTCCTTTTTCGACTGCAGGAACAAACTTAAAAGACTAAATAATGTTTTGTTTCTTATATGTTTTCATGTTTCCCAATTTCATATTTTTTTTTTATAGTGTAGTCATATCATTATAGATGGTGTAAAGTGCTTAGAGCTTCTAAAGATTAGGTGCTTTAAAAAGTTTTCATTATTATTCATATAGGGGTGAGCAACACTGAAAGCATACAAGCAGGGAACAAGACTAATTATTCCTGCACTTAGCCTGCTTCACCGCCTTATCATATGATCCAGCATCCCTATGAATGACCCTATCGCAAGAACAGACAGACACCATTGACCTATATGTAATCAATTTGTTACAATGACCACTTGATTAGTAACAAGTGTCCTGATAAAAAAACAAACATAAAAGGAATATTAAAAAAAGGATTTGTTGATACCTGTGATAAATGCTACAGTCCGTAAAATGTCACAAATTGCTGTTGTAGTTACAAAGTTGATGTATTGGTCGCGTATATTGTTGGTCTCTGAGTTAACCCATATTGCATTGGATGAATAAGGCCATTGTCTATTAAACCAGCAAAAGAGAATTGTTTGTGGGATTTGACTGATAGTGTTCAAGACTTGTGATGTTTCTTGTCCCCCCCCCAATGTGATAACAAAGCTGTCATCAATTCAAGTTGGTGCGACCAGGTTACACACTTTGCCTTTAAGTCATCGTCAAATGAAGCCATTGACTTTTGTCTCTGAGCAAATGATTCTGTTTCTGGATGAGATAATTGTTTCTTTTTATTTTTTAATTGCTAGATATGCAAATGCACATGTATAGATTTTTCATATTTTCCAACAGCCCAGTCAAAACTGTCATTTACGTTCGATATTAAAACTGAGCACTAATAATTTTAAAATCCAGAACCTTAATAACAATGGATGAACATCCAACAAAAAAGAGATACATTTTTAAGGCTGGAGAAAATTATTGTAACTGAAAGAAGTGAAAAAGAGCAGACAACTCGCAAAAAGGTGGTTTAAACATTGGCAAAAACAAATCTAGTTTGTTATAAAGGAAAAGGAGTAATTCAGAAACTATATGCTAAACTAAGTGATCTTCATATGTGATTTAACGTTTAATGATAGTGTGTGTGTGTGATTGGGATTTTTAACGTAGCTTTAACAATTTTTCAGTCATATCGCTATGATGTCTGCAGTGTGGCAGTTTATAGTAATGTCTAGCCCTGCGACATCATGCTGCAGACATGTAGCATGATGTCCTATCCAGTCACATTATCCTGACACTAGGCCGACCAGTCCTAACACTAACTGCTTGATGCTGAACGCCAAGCGATGTAGTTTGTTTGTTTTTAATGGTTTAACGCCATTTTTCAGCACAATATAGGCTATACATGGCGGCCAGTATTAATGGTGGAGGAAGAACCTGGAAAACCCCTGGAAAGAACCACCAACCCACAAAAAGTTACTGGCAAGCTTTCTCACATAATTACATCAGCTGAATCTTAGACTCGAACCCACGCAGACAGAGGTGAGATGGCAGTGATCCATAACGGACAGCGCTTTAGACCACTCGGGCCCCCTCCCCACAAGCGAGGTAGCTGCAGATACCATTTTTGTAAGTTTTTGGTATGACTC
The DNA here is from genome assembly GCA_029339505.1 of Unio delphinus. Lineage (NCBI taxonomy): Eukaryota > Metazoa > Mollusca > Bivalvia > Unionida > Unionidae > Unio > Unio delphinus. Next base: position 1,820,896 of record JAQISU010000180.1, read on the forward strand.
GGCTGGGGCTCAAACCCATGACCTTCCGCTTCTGAGGTGGACACTAACCACTATGCCACCAGAGCGGTTTATTTAATGATAGAAGTATATCTTTATTGCTATATAATTTTGTTTCTAGATGAATGCATACAATATTTTAGCAAGAACTAATAATAAAGAATAGAATATATGTACAGTAATTGTGATTACTTTTTGAAATTGTTCTGAAACTGGACCTTGGAAACTGGTCTTTTTTGGTCAAACCTGCTATGAGACCACTTTTTACCACACCCACCATCCACTACAATTTTAAGCTAATATATTTCTTGAGTCAGCAAATGTTTTAACACCAGCCAAAACAAACATTTAATGAGTATCTTTCTTACAGGCTTTCCACTGGAAGGATCAATAAAATCGGCCCAGAATCCAGCTGCTCTCAATGCCTCACAGATCTCACCAGCTCCCTGAACAAACTGAAAATTGAGAAATATGTACACTTGTCATGCAAACATAAAACAAATTAGCTAATGTAATAATTCTGGATGCTAAAGAGAGGTGACACTGACAAAGGCTTTCAAGGACCAAGTCAAACACTGGGGCTATTTCATTTTAGAAAAGTTTGGAGAAATGGAAATTCATATGCAAAAAGTAGGGCAGAATCATAAGAATGACTTAACGTAGTTGAACCAACCCACATCTATGCTCATTGTCCAAATTACAATGCAGAAAACTTCTTTTTCTAGTTATAAACAAGGTCCACATACCAACCCAGAAAACTTTTTCCAATAATAAAAAGGGTCCACACTGCAGAGGCCACATCTGAGAACCAGATGTCCTTTAAAACTGCACAAATTACTGAAAAGCATCGACAGGCATATAACCCTTCTATTACTACATAGTAAATAAAGTAATGTCTCCGCAATTTTAAAATAGCTGGAACAGTAGGAATGATTTGAAGAAAAGTAGGGAAAAGTATGGAGCCTAATGAACAGAGAAGGTACAAAAGGAACATTGGATGGTTTAATTATAACACAAAAAAATGGCTTGGACTGTCAGAGGTTAAACTGTATAATATTAATAGTATAGCAGCAAAGCTAAAACAACTCGACACCGGGTGGTGGCAAGGGGAGGTAATAGGCTAGAGTTATTGCTCTTTGTCTATATGAGAGACAATAAAAGATTATTTTTGTCTTTTAGTAGGACTGGATTCACAAATTAGCAAGCGAGTATTCCTAACATAATATGATTGGAGAATGTATTTGAAAGAGAAATATATTTTGTTGATTTGCAAACAATAGAAATATATGCTTTATGCAACTATCTGAGAATAAAGCTGAACACATGTAATAGTCATTTACAACAAAACTATAGCAGCTATAATAGGCTGTGGCATTAATGATAACATGTTTTAGCTAATAGTTCTTATAGACCTTTCCTTGCACAAAAGCTTTTGTTCTAAGACCTGCACATGCAATAAATAAGGACAAAATCTAACAAGCTAAACCAACTAAAATTTAAAATCTGTAATTTTGCTTAGAACCAGGCCAAATCAATGGACTTGCCGGATTTTATTTTCACTCAATGCATTTAAAATCTCCTTCACAAACTTTCAGCTGTTATTATGTAATACGTCACATCATCCCAAGTATAGTCTGTATCAGCAATCTGATTGTGTCAGCATATACTGAGAGTTTGACTGACATATGGTATATATTAGGTTCATTTAAGACAATTCCTCCTATTCCAATACTCACACTTGCCAACAATTCCTCTCTTTCCAATGCTACTGCCTCACTCCATGAAGTCATGTCATTCAATGTCTTCTGACTGACAGTAATGACAGTGAAGTCGCCAGACATGATGTTCCGGTCCGGGAACAGGTTAGACAAATCTGGGACAAGAAATAAAAATGTCCAAAGATCTGGTAAATCTCCTTTTGTCAACATATCAGTATAAATCAGCTTCAGTAAACATAGCACCATGAACAGTACATTATATTCATGCCTATGTGCCTGACCATGGTCAAGATTAATGCATATAAAAATTTCCCTATTTTTCAATGACCACTATATGTAGATTGTTGCTATTTATTTCTAAGATGTATCAACTTAAGTCTACTAACTCTAGGGACACAGCTGAAGCTACTATATATTGCAGGGAAATAAAAACATATTTACATTACATCTATATAATTTTCTGAAACTATCATGATGTCAAATCTCACAACAATATGTTGAGATGACAACAGATAATAACCATTGCTTAAAATACCACATCAACAGATAGGCCAAATATCTCTCAGAATTCACATCATATCAACAGTCTATATCCACCAAAGAAAAGACATGACAGCACACATGCTAAACCTGCAAAAGAAATACAATATGTCAATAGATAAGCTAAATTTACCCAGGAAAGACAACATCAACAGATCCCCTAAATCTGTTTAAGAAAGGACACATCAACTGATCCTCTAAATCTGCCAATGAAAACATATCAACATGTGCTAAATCTGCCTAAACTGACATGTCAACAGATTGCCTAAAACTACCTATGAAAGTAAATGTCAACAGATCTAAACCTACTTAAGAAGGAACAAGTCAACAGATCTAAACCTACTTAAGAAAGTACATTTCAACAGATCTGCTTAATCTGCCTAAGAAAGAGAGCATCTCAACAGGTCTCATAAATCTGCTAACTAAAGTACAAAATAACAGATATGGTACATTTGCCAGAGAAAGTACACTGTTACTACTGGGCTGTAAAATATACCATTGCCCCACCTTTGTGTGAACATTTTGGCATCAATTACATTTAGACCAAATCTATCAAATTTACACATGTATGAAATGGTCCAATTTGGTATTACATTTACTGGTAAATTTTTGTTTACTGTATTAATTAATTACCCACCAACATCCCTGCATTTGATGAGGTATAATAAATGCTCACTGTGTAAATAGACATAAAACTAGACTGGTGTACTGCCCACAAGCACCGACTTCATTACTGATGATAATAAAAGGAAAGAATTGACCAAATGGAATAGGTCTCATCTGTCGACTCAAAAAATAATCCAGAATTATACAGAACATGTTTTAAAATTTATATAACTGTTGATAAATATTCATGCATTATGCAGTTAAAATTGTGTAAATAGGTAAAACTATTTTCACAATGTGCAGCTATAACTGAAAGGACAGAAATTAGACAATGAAAAGAGAAAGTGCAGTCACAATATATGATCAAAGGAAAACACTAAGAAATTACAAGAACATCTGGGACAATGAACATAAATAATTGAAGTTTAACTCTGAGAGGTTATGATGTTGTACCCTTTCTGCACTGAATATTCAAAGAAATACAAACGTCTGCTGGGTACATCATTTTTAAGTCTTGAAGGTGAAATAGGTGTCCTTCTGAGTATATGTTAATGAATGTTAATTAGAAACTGAACTGGCTTCCATTGATTTTAGCAGGACCAGAAAAACGAATTAATCTTGCATTCATCTGGTGGGGAAATGGTCCCTGTATACACACTCTGTACATTAAATACACAGCTGGTGAATATAAACAGACTATGCCTACAGTTATTAATTGTAAACCATCCCTGACTACACATATTACTTACAGCAGAGATGAACTCACACCACTCAGGAATTGGTACTTTCATAACAATATTCTCAGAATGTTACCAGAAGATACACGTGTCAACATAAGAAAATTTTGCTGAACAGGATATGAAAGAGAGGATCAAGAGGGGATAGGAAAAGAAATAAGTATCAAATTAGCAAACCCAGCCACTCTCACAAATATAAAAACTATTACTGTTAAAAGGATCAAGAATACTGAAGAAAACTTGTCTATATTTATTACTACTAAAGACTCAATCAGTCAAAACAAAAGATCTTAGCATCAGACAATGTATTGATGAATATAATGCTGATATAACCAACTTCACAGCAACATGGTTAACAGAATGATGACTCCCTTTGGGTTATGAGTATTGAACTCAACACTAATGGTCTATGTATGGAGACTGTAAACAGGCAGAAGTGAATAGGAGGCTTGACCATAATTTACAAATGTTTTAGCAAGGCTAAAAGGGTCAATATCGATATAAAAATATCATTTGAATATGCATCATAGAAAATTTACTTTTTTTTTGAAAGGTATAATAGCGAACAACTATTTATAAATCACCGTATTAAAAAACAAATCAGGTTACAACAAACACATTTACTGATGATTTTACTTAGTTTCCAATGGAGGTACTTGACAAACACAAACATATTATCATCATGAGAGACATTAATATGGATATTAATCATGATCAGGACACAACCACTCAAATATTCATTAATACTACTCATGCACTAGGTCTAATTCAACATGTTTCATAATCAACATATAAAGTTGGGAACCTGTTAGATTATGTATACACAACAGGATTAGGATCTATTAAATTAATAAATGTATAAATAAATATTTCATACTGGACCAATGCCCAGTACAATTATGAAAACAAAACATTTGAAGAAAAACTAACCTACATGATAAATGGAAGAGGGAAGGTCTTTGGTCTGCATTTGAAAATACCTTCACAAAAAGAAAAACATTTGCAAATCACTCAGATAGTCCAGTGGCACCGTTATGGTGGAATGTACTTCCAAATCAAATAAAATTACTACCAGATCTGGATTCATTCAAATACAAGCTGAAAATATTCTAGCAAACTAATTTATGATCTATCCATAAACATTATCTACCAACTTCTTTCTTGAATAACATTGGTAAAGCTCATATCTATGCACATGTTTGTGTATATATGCATAGGTATATATGTATACAAGTGTGTGTGCTTGTCTGTGTTACAAATGACTGATCAAAATGCTATATCCCCTACCAGCTCTGCTGGCAAGAGGATAGTTTCATGGCAGATACAAGGTTCAAGAGGATGTATTAAACACGAATAAATTAATAGACAAAACACATGGCCAAAAAAAATATACACATACTAGGATAGGATTTTGTATTATTGTTAATCTTAAAAAAAAATCAATCTTCAAGATGATGTTACATGTACAAAATATGGGTTCAACTGCCTTAAATATTTGAACCACAATAGTGAGCAAAATACCAATTTATAGCCAAGTTTTAAATTTAACTAAATGTTTGATGCAATTAAATTATTATATTTGTTTTGAACTTTTCCAAATGCAGTCTATGCTGATAAATATTTGCAACTTTAAGGTAAATTGTGCCATGACCTAATCACCTTTCCTGAGTAGCTGTGGGCATTCTTCAGCTGTGCACTCCAATATGTCTGATGGAGAAAGTGTTGTTTTATCACTACAGTACTGCTGCTCCATCTGAAATGTCAATTAATATATCTTATTGAGTAAACTGGATATTAAATCAAACAGTAAAGCTGACAGTCCAGTATGGAGACTGGGACTGCAATCATATATTAAAATTCTGATATGATGTGTAGAACCTTAGATCAGTGGGTTTACCAAAAGACTTTAAGACCAACTGCAACATTCCTTTATGTTAATTAATTCAAAGCCATCTTTAATGAACCTGATTTGCTCATAAATGTTTTCTGCATTCATTTTACATTTATTTTCTGCTACAAAATGTAAGGGTAAGAAGCATAACAGACTCAAACTTCTACAAATAAATTTACACTAGGAATATTATCTTAGGTTGGAAAGGTTTAAACTGAAATTGTGGGGTTTAATGCCAATTTTCAGCACATCATAAACAGACTATACATGGCAGCCAGTATATTTGGTGGAGGAAGATCCAATGAAGATGCCAGGAAGCTACAGGCATGCTATCTTGCATATCCATGCTGGTCAAGGCAAGCCACAAACTCATGTGGAAAGAGGTGAAATATGTCTGATCCGTAAAAGCAAGTGTCTCAAACCACTCGGTCCTAGACCCCCCCCAACCTTAGATTGGAAAGATAACCTAAAAAATGTAAATAATGTTTAAAGGGAAAATCACAGCTTTGTGTTTAAACTTCACGCATTATGGAAAGTAAAAAATTCTTTCATACATACAACTTACAGATTCAACTGTGTTGAGTACATGGTTAAGCACAGCTCCTTGTCTTTCTGATGGTAACTGCTGGAAGAGTAAATCTGGGCTGACAGGTTGTCTTGCATTTCGTGCTTTTTGTGTAAGTTCTGTCATATAAGAACTTGGACCAATCAAACCAGGAAGTAGAAATCTTCTGTCTTGTGGCCCAAAAGGTCCAAGGGACTTGTCTGGCCAAACTGTTGGGAAATCTAGGATCAAGAATTATTATTCATTAAATTTTCTTACAAATTTTCAGTTGGAAAGAAGAGAAGACAAACAGACATCCAGCATTGTTGGTGAATCATGAAAAGACAAGTTTGCATGGAATTGTGTTGACAAAGTTTGCATATCAATTTGGAACTATCAAAGACAACATAAAATGCAGAAGCAAAGCTCTGTATTTTGTCTTTAAATAATACAAATTATTTCCAATTAACAGTATGTCAAACCATTATTCTGCATCTGCAGTTTCATACTTAGTCAATAATACTATTGTGGATACAAGTTTTGGGGCAGTAACAATTACTGTTTTTGCTAACACTAATATTTATTTTTCAGTGTACCAATTTTTGCCAACATAACAAATTCAATATGTGCTAAGCAAGATCACCAAGTTATACCAGGTGTGATCAATTTTGTTCAATTATAAAATGAAATACCTGTTATACTACTATGATGTTATTTTTAATTGCAATTTATGATTTCTCCAAGAAAAAAAACTGAAAACAAGGTTATTAAGGAATGTCCATGTTAGTCAAATAGTATTAAAAATGAGTCCAAATAGTCAAATAATAATAATAAAAAAGTCCAAATAAGTCCTTGGATCAAAGGGTAATGTGAGACTTCAAACAAGTCGATGGCAGTTATTCATGCAAATGTGTTTAGTGTTAGCTTGTCTTTATTATTTAAAAACTATAATGAGCACATATCAACATACCTTTTTACCATCTCATTCTTTCAGACCATATTCTGGACTTATTTTTGTGGTCTAGGATCCTGCTATGTTTAGTTTTAACTGATACAAGTCTCCATACAAAGCGATGTAACCCATAGAAAGACATGAATGGGCAATCAATTAACACATAACTGTCATATATTCAATTCTTTCGAGAATATTTAAAAAGAAATGCTTGGTCACTTGCTACGCATTGCAATCAAACCAAGATCATATTAGTCAAATACATTGTTATATTTCAACCTCACAGCTATATAAAGTATATTCAACCGTAAATTTCAGCAAACTTGTTGTTTTGGCGCATTGCTTTGTCATTTTCAATTTGTCAGGTTGTTTTATGACAGCAATTTAAATGAATTAAATGTTTTACACAATAAAAAAATACGAGACGGAATTTGCCAGATGGTAATACAAATAGTTTTTGTGTAGATCTGTCCTCCTATAACAATCAAACAATAAATTGTTAAGTTTAAGGGAACATTAGTAGTTTGGGATAGAAAAATGTCTATTGCATACATGCCAACCCCTGATGGGGAAAATGCGGAATCCAGACAGAAAAAGCGCAATCCATATATAAAAAACCAAAATTTTAATGAACAATGATTTATTTACCCCTCTCGTCTTTTAACATCCTTTAGTGCTTCAAGTTTTCATTTGTAGTACTTTTAGCTTTACACACACATCCACTAGAATCCATCTGAAGACATTTAGCACCAAATATTAAAATTCTTTCCACATAGCCTGTAATAGACGTCACATGATGCTGCCCTCCAGCCTTTCATATTTAGAGGATTCTACTTTTTTTGTTTTCTTTATTTTTTGCTTTTTCTAATCCATCTATAAAATTTTGCTCTCATATATGCATAGACTAAAATAAAATATACTTTTTAGCACCAAATACCTTTAGACTGGTTCTTCACTAAATATGAATTAAAATTAAGAATCTGCATATAAAGATTGAAATTAGAAAACCAGTCAGTTCTCTCCTCACTAAGCCACACAGCTGCTATATGAGGTCGAAAGTCTGAAAGTAGAACCCAGATGTTTCTTGGTAACAGGATAGTTGTTATAAATAGTACATGATACTATTCATAAAGTGCATGCAAGTCCACTGACAAGACGGACAAGAATACTCTTATATTGAAGTTAAGTAGAAGCCATCTTTTCTAAAATACAGTCTGTGGGATTAATGCAATGTTAATAAAAATGAGAAAACAAATTTTAAAAAATTGTGGAAGGTGGATATACAGAAAAAGCGTAATCCGAATATGTTTATGCGCAAGACATAATTTAGCGAAAAAAGTATAATAGGTATGCCAAAAGCGTAATGGTTGGCATATATGCCATGGACTTGCTCAAAGTGCAACACTAAATACCCTCTTTGTTCTATGAAATTAATCCAGTTGTAAAATCTGCCGTTCCTTTACTGTATATGTAATTTGTAAACTTTAATTACCATGATGAAATTAAAAGAAGGAATTAAATATGACTGTAGTACTTGGTCCACAAATCAGCAATAATTAACTGACCAATCATAAGCTGATGAGTAAGGTATGCATACTTATTCAGTCAAGTAGAAATCAGCATAATTATCAATTATTTTATATACAGAAACTGATGAGTTCAGTGCAGTGGTTGCTATGATTTAAAAACCAAATGGTATACTTTTTCTGAACAAGATAAAAATCTGCAATGTATATGTGATGCTTAAGTCATCATGTAAACAATGTCATTCAATTAATTTGGATGGGTCACACAACACATGCTATTTTCATCATTGAGTTATATCTGTAAATTTTCAAGACAAAATAACCCCAAACTAGTCACTGGTCACACAGGTGCTATTTTAATGTAATAATGCATAAAATTACAGAAGTAAACTAGTGCAAAAAGAGTCAAGTCATTTTTTAGCACATCATTGTTGAAATGCAATTTGTTTTTAAATGTTCTATGAAATTATGCATCTGAAATAGAAGCAATCAGAACAAGAAAACCAATGAAAATGAAATATCCTGACAGATTTCTCAATTTATATCAAGGTGATTTATAACAATCCCATCAATTAAATAATGGGAATAGCAGTGTTGTTCCGATTATCGATTATAATCGGTCATCAGTTGGTTAAGCAAACCAATAATATAATCGACTGTGAAACTCCATAATCGATTGTGTATAATGGGAGACAACATTTTAGGTGTATGCAAAACTCAAAGGTTAGTAAAAGACCCAGCCACTAAAGTTGACCTGAAATTTATTAATCCCTTCACAACTACAAATAAAAAACCTTACAATTCATAATTAGTCATTATTACATGGTTAAGTTGTTAAATTGTGAGTTAATAAATTTAAACACATTTTGTTGATTTGTTTGTAGTATTTATAAACAATGATAAACAAGAAAATCATGTCCTTCTATAATTTAAATTATAGACACATCATATATGAACAAAAGAATTTCTGGGGATTGTAGCAGTATTTCAGTTACTTATGACTGATCAGCCATAAAAAAATGCATTCATTTAACAAAGTTGTAGAACAAAAGTAACACAAAATGTAATATTATTTTAAGCTTAAAGTGTACATATTAAAAGAGATAATAATAATAATAATAATAATAATAATAATAATAATAATAATAATAATAATAATAGTGAGGACTTTGTATAGCGCCTAATCTTTCGAAGCTCTAAGCGATTTACACCATAAATAATGATATGACTACACTACAGACCAACAAATGACAAAATCAATGAAATTGAAAACATAAAAACATGCTGAAAACATATAAGATACAAAACATGATTAGGCTGCTAAGTTTGTCCCTGCAGTCGAAACAGGTGAGTCTTAAGAGCACTCTTAAATGGGACCACTGTGTCTTTGTGTCTAATTTCAATGGGCAATTCGTTCCACGTTGCCGGGCCCTGGTGTGCAAACGAATGATGTCCATATGACTTTGTTTTCACCTTGAGAACAATGAGTATACGATTATTAGAAGAAAAGGGTAAGGATCTAGCTGGTGTAAACACATGGGTGAGGCTGGATAGGTATGTTGGACTGGAGTCTGTCATTGAAACATAGCACAGATAACAAATTTTGTGTTTGTTTCTGTATCGAATTGATAGCCAATGTAGGGTACAGAGCAGTGGTGAGGTGTACTCTGATCGAAGATGATCCTTGCAGCTGTGTTTTGAGCTTTTTGAAGTTTCTGGAGTAAATATTGTGATGAACCAGACAGAATTGAGTTACAATAGTCCAGTCTTGAAAGTAATAATGAACACACAAGTGTTTTAGTGGCATCAACTGAAAGATATTTATGAATGGAACTAATGTGTCTCAATTCAAGATAAGCAGCCTTGCATATGTTCATGACATGTTGGTGCAATGTGAGAGTACTGTCTAGAGTAACGATTAGGTTCCGTACTGACTGTGAGAATTTAATGTTGGTGTTGCTGATATTTATTATCCGAGGTAAAGGATGTGAATGAGGAGAAAGTCTTTGTGTTGTGATCAGAATAGCCTCAGTTTTATTATCTTTCATCTGCAGCTTGTTACATGTCATCCATGATTTCACATCAGAAATGCACTTCTCTACTCCATGGATGGTAGCATCAACTTCAATTGGGTGGCTAGACTTGTATATTTGGGTGTCATCAGCATACAAATGGTGCGACACTGTGTGATGATCTATGACACTTGAGAGCGGCTGAGTGTACAGAATGAAGAGAACATGTCCAAGAACAGATCCCTGTGAAACACCACAACATATGTCAACTGGGCTGGAGTTTATTCCATTTGCAGATATAATTTGTGTCATGTTGACTAAGTAGGACTTGAACCACTGTAAGGCTGTATTCTGAATGCCAAATACATCCTGGAGACGGTGAAGTAATATATCATGGTCTACTGTGTCAAATGCTGCAGATAAATACAGGAGAGTGAGGACTGTAATCTTTCCACTATCCAAAGCAGAGAGAATGTCACTAAGTACTTTCAGAAGAGTAGTTTCCGTACTGTGGCAAGGGTGATATGCAGACTATACATTGCTAAAAAGACAGTTTGAATTCAAATGAGATACAAGTTGAGTTACAACAACCTTTTCTAAGATTTTTTTATAAGAATGGGAGATTAAAAACTGGGCAGTAGTTCTTTAAATCGTTATGGTGTAGTGTTGGTTTCTTCAGCAGTGGCTTTATGATGGCAGTTTTTAAAAATGATGGGAATTCCCCTGATGAGAGATATTAATAACATCAGTTAGTGAAGGCAATATTGGGTCTAAGCACTCAAGCAGCAGTGATGTCGGAATTGGATCAAGTTCACAAGACTTTGGTGCACCTTTCATCACGATTGTCCATACAAAATCAATAGAAACAGGTTCAAATGCTCCTAATGGTTGTCGCTGAAATTCTGCATCATAACTGTATGGTGACGAATCAGTTGAAATTGTGCTGTCAAGCGAATCTCAAATGGTTTGTACTTTGTCAATGAAGAAATTTGCAAATTGGTCTGGTAGGTCTAGTGGAGAGAAGGTTGTTGGAAGTGGTGTACATTTGTTCCTTGACATCAGTTTGTTAGTTATCTCGAAGAGCTCTTTGCAGCTGGAACTCTCCATGATCTTAGTACTGTAGTGGGATGATTTGGCTAAATGGACTATGTGATGTTCTTCTTAGCAGCTTCATAGATTTGTTTATGAATAGTGAGTCTGGTGGAAAGCCAAAGCCTCTCTGCTTTTCGACGATGTCTTTTAGCTGGTCCCTAACACTGCTATACCATGGAGAACACTTTTTTACTGATACTCTGCATTTGGTGGCTGGGGCATGTTTTTCAAGCAATGAACGCAGACAGTTATCAAGTTGTTCCGCTGTTAGATGTAAGAAAGTTGTTAGGTTTTCTTGGATGTCATGCATGAATTTGGTTCTATTTATCATACAGAGGTTTCTCTTAGTAGCAAATAGAGGTGGAGGGTTAGGGACTGATACGTCGAGATAGCATACAATGCAGAGGTGATCCGATTCAAGTTCGTGGGATACAAGGGTGGATTGCAGAATATTATCATCAGGTCTATAAAGAAACCAGTCTAAAATGTGACCAAGTTTATGGGTAGGTTGGTTAACTGACTGTTTAAGATTGAAAACATGAATGGAATCTAGGAGTTTTGACATGTATGGTTTACCAGGACAGTCAAAGTGAAAGCTGAAATCTCCAAGAATAATTAGGTTGCCACCAATCGAATTTCCAAACTCTAGAAGATTTGGAAACTGCTCCAAAAAGAGAGATTCAGTCAGCTTGTTTTTTCTACTAGGAGGAGGACAGTAGAGACAGAAAAAATGGACTGACCTTTGTTCCAGTGTGAGCGTTGCTTGTACTAGTTCAAATGATGTGTGGCAGAAATTGAAGGTTGTGTTGTACTTAAAGGCATTTGATCATGGAATTCTTTGTAATTACAACAATTCCACAAGTCCACAAGAATACTTCTGTACATTTATAAAAATACTGAACTCTTGATCAAAGATATAGCTGTTTAACAAAAATTAAAATTTTCTCTTAGTAACCGATTATAATTGATGATCAGTTGCTTAAGGGGAACCGATTATCAATTATGAATTTCTAACAGATTCCTATTACTAGGAATAGTCCATTGAAAACTGTTAAGACAAGAAATCTTACATTATGTACAAAAGAATGCACAGGTTGTCAACTTGGACCAAAACAATATTTCTCAGGAGTCCCAAAACTGCAAGTACATGAAAACATTTTTGTTTCTTGACTTTCAAAGTTCATGAAAACTATCAGTTAATAATTAATGTGTCCCAACACATAAAATGTCTAAAGACTTAAGTTTATTATTGTGTGTCGTGTCACTCTTTGGGTAAGTACATGCACATAACCAAGTTGGAATACTTTTGCCATTTGGCCCTGTGAGGTAGTAGGAAAAGAATCTCTGGCATACAGACAGATGAACAGAGATCTTTATTAAGGGAGGGAAAAATAAGGAAAAATATTGTCAGCTAGAGGGTATCACAACATCTCAGATGGGGACATAATCAATTTAAAAAAATTAAATCTGTTTGTGAATCTGTGACTGAATTTCATACAAGAAAAAGATATGCAGGTTTAGCATTTTGTGAAAATATAAATTAATAAGAAGCAAAGGTAGGCCTGATATTGCTTATCTACTAGTGATATATAGCAAAGTGCAAGGGAGTTCAGTAGTGAATATGGGTTAGTCATGATGCTTGCTTACATATCAAGTTTGATATTTTCAGTAATGGACATTGGAAAACAGATTAGCATCATATAACTGAACATGAAATGACTCATGCCAGGATGCTTTATGTCAAACATGAAAGGACTCTGCAGCATGATGCCCCAGTGCTATACATCACTATAAACTGCCACACTGCAGACATCATAGCAATATGACTGAAAAAGTCTTAAAGCTACATTAAAAATCCAAATCACACTGTCACAGAATTAGGCGAAAATTGAATTTATTTCTTCATGGATACAAACCAATTTCACCATTTTTGTTTCGTCGTACATGCGTTACCTGGGGTGAATAAGTGTTTTTCAAGGTAAGCGACGTGTAGCGACTTACATGTACCTGGCTGGAAATCACTTGAAGTCAGGAACATTATAATCACGGGGTGCACGGGAATTTTGCCCTGAATTCTGCTCACCTATTTGGGGACACATAAGGCAGAAAATTTCTAAAAAGATTACGAGTCAAAAGTATCTTGTCAAAGGAGAGATAGCTCGTCATTTTGTTTCTCCAGGCAAAGGGGTGAGTGTTAAATTTATATTTCATTTTATTTAAAGTGAATTTTATTCAGTTTATCATTTCATGTAATGAAGCCTTTATTACAATGCAGATTTAAACCATTGAATATTTGGAATTACTAGTCACTATTAGACTTTAAATGCAATAGCATAATTTAAATTTTAGATTGTTTTAGAAACAACTATTATTAGCTTGGTTTCTTTATTGTAGTTGATTGTGCCGTGATTGTGCTGTTTGATTGTGCCGTGATTGTGCTGTTTGATTGTGCCATTTGATTGTGCGATCAAATTGAGGTGTCTGACTGTCTGTCTGTCAGACTGTCTGTCCGTCTACATTTGTATCTAGCATGAACAGGAGGTCATGATGTCTGAGGATATCTGTCGAGATGTGTAAATATCCGGAACTATATAGAAGTCTAAATGTCCGAGTGTCCGGAGCTGTCTAGAGATGTAAACGTCCGGGGTAGCATCTAAGTGTTTGGGAGCGGTGGTTCTAATAGGTGCTGTATGCTGTCTGTACGTTAGTGTGACGTATAACTGTAGTGGATCCGTGAAGGGCAAGCAACCGATAAAAGTATTGGGTCAACCCTAGGTATTCAGAGAAGCTGTGCGGCGATTCAACAGTTGGTGAATCGTACGGTTGTACAGCGTCGAGACGCATGTGTGTTTCAATTGTGGTTACAATTGAATGCATTGATATATTTACACGGAGTTACTTTGAATTTCGGTAGTATTCCAAGGAATTACATGAATCTCAAGAACAGTTAGAAACTTGACTTGATACATATAGATGTTTGTACTTGTTATCGCAATTCACACGTGCAATAATATGATTTGAGGTTTATCGCAATTCACACATGCGATAATATAATTTTTGTAAAGGTTCCTTTTTTTTTTGAAACATTTGTGCAGTCCAGGAGGTTCCTTGGATCTGTGTTCATTTTGAATTAATCTTTAATTTTATTTTCAAATTGTGAATGGTTGTGAAGTGTGATTGTGGGTTGAACACATGAGTTATTGTATTGATACATCATTATTTTTCATTAATAATTTATTTCATAAATTTACATCATCTTTCACATATTATGTTTGAGTTGTTCATTTGATCCACCAACCACTCGGTAACAATTCTGTTACACACACAACAAACACATCATGACCAAGCAAACACCATATATAATCACCTATAAATCAGGTACCACTGCAAATAATATATTGTAGAACCTTATCTGCTTTTGCATAATGTCCCAGTATCTGTATGGCACTTGTTGAACTAACTGATCATAACAAACTCCACAGACCCAGATTTGATGGCACATTATGCAACATCTGATCTAGGTCTATGCAGTCTGCAGTTGGATCCCACTTAAAAGTTAGTATATATGGTAGTCAATACACACAAAACTCATGCTGAAGTAAACACCATGACTGGCACAGGCATAAAAAAGTATGTTGATCCATTTAAAAGCCAAAGCATCAACTGATATATTTAATTACTCCGTGTATATCTAATTAATGGCTGTGTAATAATTACAATACAATATACAAAAACAAAAATATACATGAAGGCATACCACACATATATCTAAATAAATGAATAAACACAGATCTAAATCATAAATAGCATGATTGCTGTGGAACATGGATGGAAGATGGTCTGTTTATCAAGGATCTAAGAGGGTTTATTATCTCCATAGAAAATCCTGGTACCTTGCACAGGTAATAACCATGCAAATCATGGAAATAATTCAGTTGAAATACTCTTTCTGTTTCATATATCAATGTCTACTCAAGTAAATGGAGGATATCATGCACTACTCAAGGAAATCAATGACAAGTAAGGAGATAGTCTTTGTTACAGCATCTGAATAAAGTTATGAACTACCTGACAACTTGTAATGCTCCTAGTGGAAGTGAATTCTTGACACGAGTCTTCTAGATATGGATCAGATGGCACAATTATTGTTAATCCTCATCATGGAAAAATACCATCTTATATTATGTTTGAAATATCACAATCCTCCATTACACCATGTCTTATTACTTGGTTAGCATGTTTTAATGCTTATAAAATAAACCACTGTGGATACTGTAGACCATATCTCATTAAAATTCCATGGCAACCATACTGTAAATTGGGATGGAATGAAGCAAGTAGAAATAAGCTGACAAATGCCAGATATTTATTTGCAATCTCTCCTTAACAGCCTGTCCTGCAAAATAATTTGCATCACTCATTGATGTTTCTACTTATATTTATTGTAACAAAATACATTTGCACAATAAACATTATACTGTCTATAATTTATTAGTGGTTGTATGGATTATAAAAAAAATTAAGGCAAAAGAAAGCAGAAAACAATATGGTTTTAAATATATTACTGATGTGTTGATAATGTCAAGTATTTTTAATCTAAATGTAATCTGAAAAAGCAAAAAGTCCCAAGAAGGATAGATCTTTCTCACCTAGCTTATATTGCACTTACAATTTTGTGGGGTTTAATGCCATTTTCAGCACATAATCAGCTATACATAGTGGCAAGTATCTTTGGTGGTGGAAAAACCTGGAAGAAACACCATCCTATGGAAAGCTTTCTCACCAACCCACATTCGTCAAATTGAGACACAAACTCATGTAGACAGAGGCAAGATTTTTGAGTGATCTATAATGGCGAGTACCTTAGACTACCAAACCACCTGGCAGTTTGGAAGATAAAAAGAAAATAAACATTTTACTCAAAATGACTAAAGAAAACTTCCTTTGATGTAAGAATTGTTTATTTTTGCCAACATCTGAGAGAACAAACAAGCATGCAAAACCTCTTTGCATGATGGAAAAGAATAATGCACACACAGATGAACACAAACTTTTCCAGGCATCTTTCCATGGTAGACTAAACTTTACTAAATTTAACAAGAAAATGCTGAAAACTGCACCTGACCTCAGTCTCCTTAATTTAAAGCCAAACACAAAATTTGGTTTCAATCATTAAGTCCTACAAAGTTAATAAGTTGAAATGAATGTCATAGCAGACAGATTGAATTTATGCTAATTGATGTATGAACATGATAAGTACTATCTTGCTCAGCCAAAGGCATGGCAAAAAATAAGCAATTAATCATTTTTTTACCTGGTATAACCAGTTATGATGAAAATCAATTACTAGGCCACCCAATACACAATCTTACTTGAGCATGTCCTGAAGGATAATCTGATTACTAAGGAAGACACAACACTTCTAGGCAGACCACTCAAGGCAAAGCTTCCCAAACAAATATTTTAATTAAAGCATATTATGTGCACATACTTTTCTTACCGGATCTATAATTCCTAGTTTTCTTTATCGTCCTGTTCCAGGACATCATCTAGCATTTAATTGTCATTCATTGGATCATCTGGGACTTTATTTTGTTTACAAACAATGTCATCACACTCTTCAAAACAGAGGTCAGTCCCATACGACCTGGTCAATCCGTTCAACTGGATTACTCTTTATTTAAAGCAGAAACTAGAATCTATAGGTATTAAGGTGTCTTCTGTTCTCCTGAGGCACGCCTTGAGACAGTTATACATGGATAATGCACCTTCCACGAGTTCATGGCCTGCTGATCGTTAACAGAAACAATCATGGCACGACAACAGGCTCCTTCTTCAGAGTTATTCTTAAGTGACTATATACATTTCTCATCATTGCCAGTATCCCAGCCTGCTACATCGCTCAATCAGCTAATGCAGTCCCATGGAGTTTCGCAGGAAAAATACTACCAGCAATTGATGTAATATAAAAATGCCAGCGAAAGCAGATTCTCGAGGGTAAGCACGTCAATCTTGCTACTCTTCTGCTACCACACTCTGAATTGGATCTATCAAATCCGGATGACAAAGCTGAGACGAATGATCCCCAATTACTTAAACGTCTCAGTATAAGTGAGTTCATAACCGCTATCGGAAAATATAAACTTATCAAATGTTCAGTTTACCCCAACAGATGCTGGGCTCCTTTGGTTTCCGCTGAAGAAACTTTACTCAAGGGTTATCCATAACATTCTGTCAGGGAGTTTCAAAGACCAGCTGTGACCTCTGTACAATCACATTGTGCCATTCAATAGCCACTGAATCACTCACTGACAGAATGAACCAAAACAGCTTCATAAGTAGCAGCAGATAGTCCTCCTAGGCAAACAGTATAATTATCAATAAAAACTTAACTGGATCTGTGTTTTGTTGCATATAAAAAATTTGCATTAATCTGGATCAGACAGGAGAGTCATTCTAGTATATATATATATATATATATATATATATATATATATATATATATATATATATATATATATATATATATATATATATATATATATAAGAAAAACAGGTTTAACACCCAGCTGCTATGAAAGCCATAATGTTCCTACTTAAAAACACAATTTAGGCAGAATAAGTCATCAGTATTATTCCTACAAAGCTGAATCAAAATTAGTTCCAGTTTGGAGATGATTTCTACTAAAACAGTTACAAGTGTTGACTGACAATGAACAAGGGACCCAAAGTCAAACTCATGTCATCAAAAATTAGCAAGAAAGGAACCACAAAATGAAAGACTAAGCATCAAAATAGAAATACTTTGTCTACAGTTACATTTATAACGGGTGAATAAGTTACATTATATTTTGAGTATTTATTCAAGGTCAAGAAATACAAACTATTTTTAAAACTCAAAGAAATCAATTAGCATGTTTCCAACCTACATGTATATCTGAAATTCATTTAATATTATGATTAATGATACTATTTTATCCAAACACTGTAACAATTTAAAGCAAAGCTAAATCTCAATTTTACTTCCCAAGAATACCTTTGATGAGCTAACTTAATATTTTCAACGAGTTTGTCCCCTAGTAGGAAGTAAGATCTCTGACTTCATATTATATTCTGGGGATGACAGGCAATTCCTAGAAGGACTAGGTACAACACAAATATATGACAGCTGGAAAAAGCATGTCAACCAAAATGAAATTTCTTGAGTGGATCTGTACATAAAGAATAAGGGTTCCACAGAATACTGTCTTGCCTTTTTTATGATTCTTTTAACTCTGCCAAGGGCAAAACTTTAACAATAGCTTGCATAAAACCCCAAGCATAGTGTTGATACCACTGACATCAGCATTCCTAGGACTACCTTTTCTCTGTAAAATGTGAACAATAAAGTGATATTCTACACTGAAGTAGGTCCGCTTGAATGTTATGAAGCATAATTGTGAACCGGAATTTTCAAGGTTTCACATTAATCTTGTCATTAATTAAGTTTCGTTTGGTCTAGGTGAGTTCAGTAAATGATGACAGGATATACATAACAGCCAGTATAATCCATGGGAAGCTACTGGCAAGTTTTCACACACCCACATTGGTCAAATTGAGACTTTAACTCGTGTGGACAGTGGTGAGATCTGTTAGTGATCAGTAACAGCAAGCACTTTGTACCACAGTCACTTGGTGACCCTCACTATGGAAGGTTCACCATGGTCCCTAAAAAGAAATCTATGTGCATAGTGCAAAGAAATCCTACATGATAACAAGAGATACAAATCAATTATGAACCATCTCAATATTTAGTTTTCAGCACCAGTCAGATTTACCTCCCATACCTTGAAGAAGCAGTGTTATTATCAGAAACATTATTTTGTCCAATACAAGAATTATAATAAAGCTAGAGCAAGTTAATTAAATGTAGGACAATACTGCATATCCTCATTACTATTTTTATATTGCATATTTCATTTCCTCTTCATTACCTAAGTCTAGATAGTCAGATTTATTTGTCCTCTGGGAGTATGCATATAGTTACATAAACATGGTTAGAATTGTATTTCTTTCTAAAGCTTTTTCTCAAGGTATAAAATCATGTTTTTCAAGGTGCATTATTACATTAATTTTAAAGGTTACATAAATGAAACAACATAAAGCATCCTACATCTGGGCATTAGAATAATGTAGTCACTGAACAATATTCATTTTACTCTATTATGGTGTGATATCTTCATTTGTTGTAGCTTGTCATCAAGTTGTTTTTCAAGATCTCAAAGTTAACGATTTTGTTCTCAACACTTTTCCTAAAACTACTGAGGAAATTCTGGGTCTCTGCTTTTAATGCAGTCAGCAGCATCTGTCATTGTCACAATGTCTTTTTCACTAACCGCTTTTCTTCCTTACCCACCCCAAAAACAAAAATAGTAACAAAGATATGTCTTTAAAAAAACATCTTATCACTTATTTAAAAACAGTGCATGGATATTTTAAACACTTTGATATAAGATATATTAATATTTCTCTCAGCTTAGCTGTAGTCTTAATTTTTAGATGTATGTTTTTTCTTGTCTGTCCTACTTTCATTAATCCATAAATAGAACTGGATCAAACTAATTTCCTAATTAAAAACATATACAATTTATATTTTAAAACTTGAATCTCTGCATTCAGACATACCTCTTTCACCAAAAACAATATCATAATTAAGACTATATAGTTTCTATTTTAAAACCTGAATCTCTGTGTTTACAGACATACATACCCCTTTCATCAAATACAATTTCATGTTGAAGGTTTCTTGTTTTTCTGAATTAGCCGCCGTTACAAGGACTTGGTGGTTTTTTTTGAGCTGCATGTTACCATAGAGCACTCTCTCCCGTTGCATGCAATTCAAGATTTTCTGGCATAATTTGCATTTTGCAAAGCTCTCTAAGAAAGATCTCATAATCCAAACTTTATATTTTTCTTCCTCTAGCCAAAGTTGGAATCAGCAGCCAGCCATTTCAAAGCATACAAATGATTCAAATTTAAACCATGACTACATCCAGGTTTTGTACAATCAGAAGTTCAAAATGTATGACTGTGCAGTAGCCATTTGTGGAAATTTCTGTTCCAGCACAAAGTACAAAGTTAGTGATATATCTTTTGTCTTGTTTTTCTTCCTCCCTTTTCGTTTTCATTTAAATCTATAAAATGAAAATTATTTATCTATTCCTTTTTGGTCTCAAGAAAATCAAGACTTTTCAAGGCATCCAGACAATATTTTGAACTTTAAAGATGTTTTCAAGGCCTTGAGGGACAAATTCATTTTTCAAGGTTTTTTAAGGTCCCCAATGGATCTTGTATATATATATATATACAGATCTGGGTCTATGTTGTTTGTTCTACTGATTATTCATAATAAAAAGGACATTGACCTAAATCTTCTGGTGCAGATCTGGGTCTGTGCAGTCTGCCATTGAATTCAACTTGTAAGTAAGTATAGATTTAGTTTGTATACATTTGTCTAAACATATTTGTCTTTTGAAAATTACTCAAATTTATAATGAAAGAGGTCTTACAATATGTATGAGAATTTTTTTAAAACAGGGTATGTCATTTTGCAACACTATGACTACTCCTTATGACAACTGACAAATCACAGCTTAGACAAAACGAAAGTTATTTCTTTGCGAAATATCATATATTCAAGAAAAGGCAATTCCTTATTGTAACATTAACAATATAATGTGTCCAATTATATTTTTCTTCAGAAAAAATACAAAATAATTGATTAATTATGTCACTTCAACGTGATATTTCTTTGGTACAAGACAGGCTGTTTATCAGTCAAATTAGTACTGTATGACAAAAGTCTATTGCTGATATGTCCTTATACATGCCACTTACTGATACTCTGGCTTCTCTCTGTAACATCCAAAGATATTATAACAGCATCAACATGTAGCAACTACAGTAAGATAGCTACATCTAATGAACGAAAGTGTCACATATGTGATCAGTGCTTAAACATTAACAGCATCTGTAATTTTTCTCACAATACCCAACAGTAAACTAACTGTACATGTACTAAACATTTTTGATTTCCTTGTGATGTTTTGTACTCTCCCCCCTACCCTCAGTTTTTTCACAGATATATATTAGTTTTTCATTAGTGGCTTTAGAGTATCCTCTATTTCTTCATGAATAGATTTTACTATTATACCTCATTTTATTTCAGAGTCAATCTTTCTGGTGTCAATAAATGTGCAACATTCTGGAATTTTCGGCCACAGATTTGTCAACAACAAAAAAAGGCTACTGTAAGCAGTGACAATGCCAACATCACCAAAGCTCCAATATTTTAATGAAATCTTGTATATATAAAAAAAATACCAAAACGTCCTAGTTTTAAAACTGGATACCGGTACCTGAATTTTGTTATGTAACAGTCATAGGCATTAGAATAACAGATAGAGGATTGATATCATTTCAGAATGCATTGAAAATACCTGACAGTAGTAGCCTTATTACATACATATACAAAAAGTATCAATGTTGGTGGAGAGAGAGAGAGAGAGAGAGAGAGAGAGAGAGAGAGAGAGAGAGAACTAATCAAATTTTTATACCTGAATTACTGGAGTCCTCAGAGTAGTAGCTTCTAGTGTTGTCATTCTGATATGCAGAGAAAGACCTGAAATGGCCAACAACTGCATGAAGATTGGGCAAATAGCAGACAATACGTCCTTGGGAGGATAACAGCTGCAAAGTAAAATATATAAATATGATTATGGCTTTACTGTATACATATATGGCTATATCTACAGATTTATGGAGGTAATGAATCATATCTGGAAATAGTCTTAAAATGCTTTATGTACTTCATGGTCTTTTTCTGACATAGTAAAGACACTCTGACTGCTTCCACATATCATGTTGTAAAGTATGTATCAGTTTACGTAAGGATAATAATGTATATAGTGCTGCTTCTCGAATGCTTCAAAATAGGGCCAACTCCCCCCCCCCACCATCCACATCAACCGAAGCCCAGAAAAAGAACTGCAAACTGTGTTGATGCTGCATGTTACTGACATAATCTTCCATATAAAGCAACAAGTGACCTCCATGTACATCAACACACCAATGTGGATATAATTTATAACATGAATGCATTCAGTCTCACACCTGGAGAATAAAATGCCAGATGGATCATCAAAGGAGGTATGACGGCCTAGATACAACACCATAATTGATCATCTGCATGTTGCTGTTGTTAAACAGCGCTTTAGTACACATAGGTCACATGTGCTTTTGTGTTGGTCTCAGGAAAATATGGTCAGGAGATTAGGGCTGTCAAAAATCATGAAAAACTTACCCGGGTACCTGTTGCGCCATTTAATAGGTACCCGTTAGAACATGAAAGACATGTACAACCCTAGACCAACTAATTGCTATCCTCCTTTCTTTAAATTTTTGTCTGGCAATAGAGACTAACCGTGTAATGCACAACTCAGTCTGAAGCGTCCACACCATGGTAGCTGCGAATGATCAGACCGCATGCTATTAATTAATAAATTTATTTACAATAACCTTTGTACAAAGATGGTAAGTATAATCCAACTTCTAATGATCAGCTGCATTAAATCCTTTAGAACACTCACTTTTTTTTAGCATAAATCTGTGTCAGAACAGAACACATGTGTATTCATCAGCTGTTGACCTCAGATTTGAGCAGCTTTACCACATGGTAAGAGTAACGCGTTAAAACAGTCTTGTGTCTGTGTGTGTGTGTGTGTGAGAGAGAGAGAGAGAGAGAGAGAGAGAGAGAGAGAGAGAGAGAGAGAGAGAGAGAGAGAGAGAAAGAGAGCACAGATAGTTATGACAAAAACGTAGTAGTATCGAGAGTAGAAATGTCGGTACATGTATGATGGCTAATTTTTAAAATTAGCAGAGCTAGTCAACTCGAAACAATGAGCTGCACAAAGATTGCTTTGAGGCATAGCAAAGATTTCATGGTGTCTATGTGATAATTGTTAATAATATAACGTGTGGAATTTCTTTTACATGTGTGTTCGGAAATTAAATCTGGATTTCATTAAAAAAGCACACAATGCACTGATCATTTAGCACCCACAATCAATAGTTATCGTCTACAAAGAGTTTATTACCTGTAGAACAATGACTATGTTTTAACCTTGGCATATAATGCCTCAGGGATAAGGGGTTTATTATTATTTATTAAGCAGAGATCTGGTTTCTAATTAAAGCCATAACTGTCACACCTGTCTGAAGTGGTTTCGTGTGTAACGATTTAGTAGTGGGCCGCTGATGCATAATTGGTGGTCCTACTCCTAAATACAGACTGGAGCTGTAACTGAGACAAGCATACTGCTGACGATATATGATATTTTGATAGTGTTGGCGACAATTTATTTTTGTGAACGGTACCCATGATTAATTTTCAATACCCGGGTATTTCACTACGGTTGGCTACCCGAGTACCCGTTGACAGCCGTACAGGAGATTTCCTTCTTCAGGCACTACATCATCATATACAATAGGATTATTCATGTCTGGGTCAGAGTCAGTAATCACTAGGGATTTATCAACTGGGCAAAATAACTAAATGGATGCACTTCTTGATAATGTTGATGCAAGTCTTTCAGTGAAATCTTGTACATCATAACCCAGCTGGTTATCAGTTGATACTATTATCACATATCCCATAAATCTCATGATTTGACTGAGCAGTTGGGTTTTCATGAATCCAGCAAGGCCAATAATCAATGCACAACATGAGTTTGGAAACATGTCATTGTACTTTGGTGGTATGGGCTTTATATGTGTGCAGAGCTGCCAACCCTCCAGACTCACAATTAGCTTTTGGAAGCTGTGTGCTTTTTGACATCATTTTACCACATGCCCACAGGAGCTTTTAATTGTTGCTTATAATTTATGTCATGCATATACTATATATTAATATTATTACACAGTACATGTATGACATATGAATTGTAAGCAACCATATGAGAATCTGTGCAAATTCCCAATTCTAAAATCTGTGGCACACTACTGAAAGAAAAGCATCATGCACATTAATATTTGATGACTAAATGCAAGGCTAATTTTCAGAGTACTCCACTCTATATTTAAGTTTTGTGGAATGCATACCTTTTTCTGTGGAGGTGAAAACATTTTAATTGTTGTGTAGCTTGGTAAAAAAATGGTATTAATCCATAAGATGTTGAATGATAAATGAGTAGTGGTGTCAGTGTATGCACAGAAAAATATGAACTGAAGCAAGTTATGATACATGCTGATCTTTCAATATCTCTTATGGTGTTTGTTTTAAAAAAAAAGAAAACAGTTGATATGAGTATGTACATGTGCCATTTTGATACACATTAAAAATGAGTAATACCCGGTGAACAGTGCTGCTATTTTGACTTGCATTTTAATGCAATAAAATTTATTTTATTCATGAATTAAGCCGATTGAGAAGTCTGGAATTCTTTTTTTTTGTTGCATGTGGTATGAATCCGTGGCATGAATCCGTGATTCGCTATCTCAAGTTGTGAAATTCATGCCAAAATCATTAAGGTTGGCAGGTCTGTGCGCAGAAAGGTCAATGATGACAAAATCTGAGATGTTTCTTTATTAGTGATACCATGGTATCAATAGAATTGCACTCTCTTATTTTACAAAACTAAATACAGAACCAAAATAAATACTAACTCAAATTAAAACAGGAACATGTACATACATACTGGCCTAAGACAAACACCCAGGGGTTGCAAATCCATCCAATTTTAACTGAGTCTCATGCACAAGAGCCAACAGTGTTAACAGTATATTTATAACTACAGTCAACTTCAAAGCTGACTGGCATTACTTTTTGCATAAGGGTTGAGATTTACATGTACTTCCAGGCAGGCACAGAATGTAACATGTGAATGTCTTTTTGGCTAATTATGAACTTCTCTTGCAATTTCTGTTGAGTAGGGTTGTCCTAATAAGATCATTAGCTGTGACTTTTAATAAAAATAACAATCTAATTATTTATAGCTGTACCACTCTGAAAGAAAATATCTGAGATACAAAGGCTCCTACCCTTGTGGCCATACTGATGATGTTCTTTACACTGCAGTGCTAATTTTTCAGTCAGTCTGTAAAAAGAAAACAAAAAAATTAGAATTTATCTTGAATGCTGGACTCTTGACCTATTCAAGTATTAATGCTCATGGATTAATGTTACATGTAGTACACTTGCCTTTGATACACAAAGTCCCTGGTTCAAATCCTGGTGGGCATTGCAATTTCTGATACCTCTATTAGCATCATATCCAGCAATCAGTGCAGTTATGATTATTCAAGATGTACGAGTTCAGTCAAAATCCAGTTTATAACAATTTCTACTTTTGTGACTTTTGGCTATCATTACAGTAAGTGACATATCAACGATCCACTGGAAATAAACAACAAAATGATGGGCAACAGTAAACTCATGTAAGAGAGAATCACTTGTACAATGAAATATTCTGTTTTAAATACATCCATCTGATAATTAAACAGCCCTGGAGTCCATAATGGCGACTACATTATATACAAGAGAACAGAAAGTATGATTGACAATTTGATGACTATTCATATATGGTAGTAAATTATCCAAAACTGTAGGGCTGTCAACAGGTACCCAGGTACTCGACCGTAGTGAAAAACCCGGGTACAGTCAACTCCACGTAACTGCACATCGGTTAACAGCACACTCCGGATAACTGCACGTAGTCATGTCGGTCCCGTTTTTCCCCATGGGAACAAAACTTCGGATAACTGCACTTCGCTTAAATGCACACTCCGGATAATAGCATGATAAATTTCTGCCCGTGGCACATTATTCATTACAATTTTACTCCGGTTAACTGCACAATGTATAGTCATGATCAGTTATTGCCAGTCCACTGCTGTAGCGCTTCAAATAAGCTGACAAATAAGCTGGTAAATGCGACTTTGTAAATGATTGACATGTAAAGAACGCTTTAGGTGGTATATACATGTATATCTGCGCCCACTAGAGAGCAATAGCATGGGAAAAATCATAGTACATGTACAGCATGGGAAACATTGCTACAAACCGTTCGGGTTTGAATGATTTCAAACCATCAACGGGATCGTTGGAAAGATGGAAAATGCACAACGGAATTCAATTTGAATGACAACACGGCAAAAAAACAGGATGCAGACGACAATGGAGCTGAACACTTTTTATGTGGGAGATGAACCATCAATGTCTGACATCAGTTTTCGAATAACTAGCGATCTATATAATTTCTTAAAATTCGCTATACTTCCTTGATCCATTGATTGAATCAATGAAGTTGTGTTCGGAGGAAGGAAAACAAGCTTAACATTTAAGTAAAAGTTGAAAGAGTGGATTCTAATCATTGTTTATCTTTATTCTTCACATATATTCGTGCCGTGCTGATTTAAAGCTGTACTGTACTTCGGTTAACTGCACACTCCGGTTAACTGCACAGTCTCGTGACGGGCACGAGGGTGTGCAGTTAACCCAAGTCAACTGTATTGAAAACATAATGATGAGTACCCATTCACAAAAATAAGTTGTCGACAACACTTTCAAAATATCATATATCATCAGCAGCACACTGGTCTGAGTAGTCTGAGTTTCCTCTGACCCTTGCCACCCCATTTTTGATAGATGAACATTCAAGTTGGGGTGTAGGGTCAGAGCGCATTTCCTATAAAAAAGTTGGAATTCGCCGACACAATTTGATGTCGGCATGAGTAGCAGCTTACATGCTGGCCTAGCAAGCTTGAACGATCTTTCATCCATATATACCAGCATGAAATCGATAGGAATATGATTTATTTTCTCAAAATTTCGTGAGCATAGCATTTGTTATGCCTTTAATCTGCTAACAGACGAGACGAAAGTACATCATTCATGAAATTTGTCCCGGATCTGGCTATTTGCATTCCCAGTCACGTGACTACATAATCTCGCAGCCTAGGTCATACAGTCACGTGATATCGACAATAAATAAATTTCCAAAAGTTGTTGTACATATAATTTGGACATATTATATAGTAGCCACATAAATAAATATAGTCTGTTCTCTCCTTACTAAGCCATACAGATGCTATAAATAGAATTCGAGGGGAAAGTAGAACAAGGTTTGCTATAAATAGAACATGTTACTGTAGGAATGTACAAGTCCACGGACAAGCGTACTTGTATATTGTAGTTATGTAAAGCGATCTTTTCTAAAATACGGTCTGTGGGATTAATGGAATGTTAATAGAAACGAGATTTTTGGAAGGTGGATATACCGAAAAAGCGTAAACCATGTACGTTTACGCGTAACGCGTAGTTTAGTGGGAGAAAAAAATTTGTTGCTCAAGGGTTGTACATGTCTTTCATGTTCTAACGAGTACCCGGGTACCCGTTAAACGGCGCAACGGGTACCAGGGTAAGTTTTCCGTGGTTTTTGACAGTTCTACCTGACTGTACATCAGAATTCACCTTGCATTAATCTACACTGAAATACAAATATAATATAGGCGAATCAAAGAATAGAAATTCATGTTACAGTGGGACCCCGCTATAACACGGTAGTTGGGAGCCATAGAATCCGACCGGGCTATGAACCGAACCGTGTTATAAGCAACCATGTACAATACCAACACATTTTTGGATTTAATTGGGGGGGGGGGGGGGTACATAAAAATGGGTGCAAAAATGCATGGCACAATTACCATTTTTGATCAATATATATTAAATGAGAAAAACATTTGCTGTGGTAACAGAAATTGCAGATATAATATATTACTTTATTCAGAGAACCATGCATTGGTACATACACGTGTCTAATTTATATATACATGTATAATCTATTGCATGAAAAGAGTATCAACACCGTGTACTCACCAGCGAATCTTGTAACATACATTGAATCCATAATACAAATATTTCCATCGAAAATATCCACACACGGACGTAAAATATTCAATAATTTTGTCACAGATCATTATGTGACTGAATTCAATGAAAAGGAAAAAAACAAAAATTACGTAACGGGTGTACGTAATGAATGATGAAATAGTACATGTCCATAGATTGAATAATGGAAGTTAAAGTGTATTCTTATAATAACTACATGTACATCTCAGGATCTCTCTGTCTCTGAATTCAGTCATTGTAAATTTCAGCACATTTTCCCACCCAAGCTGCTAGTCAAAGTCCTTTGAACTTGCCGCCCAGTTATTGCGTCATGTTCTTTTGATGTACTCTAATAAATACAGCAGGCAGAACTGGCTGTATTGAATTATGTCACTGTTTAGCTCGGCTATTCACTTTGATGATAAACAATGTACTTAAATTAATTGATTTATACATTCTGCTTAGTTGTGTATGAAATTAAGAGAACATATTTCGGAGATTATTTGAGCAACGATTGTATTCGGAATTCATTCAAGACAAACACAAAGTAGACACGATGGCTTCATTACTCAGGAATCAGTAATTATAATATTGACACTTATGAGCTGTAATTTTTCAACAATAAACAAAGATCAAAGTTCTCAGTAGGCCCAGCAATTGGTTCGTATTTCCGATGTTTATTTTGGCACAAAACTAGAAGAAATTTGATAATACATTTTCTACACGTTCTTTTTCGCACTGTTTAGACGAATATGAGAATGATAATTAAACTTAATTTTTTTTTTCATACTTAAATTTTTTTTTTTGGGTCTTTGAGAAAAATACCTGTAATAAATTACCCGAAATTTCGGGAGCCATGCCACGACCGGGTTATATCCGAATTCGGGTTATAGCGGGGCGGGTTATAGCGGGGTCCCACTGTACTATTCATTGTTTTAAATTGCACAAATTCTTGTAACTGAAAACTGTAGTAAATTAAAATTCAAGACAATACTTAATAACATTCCCCAAGAATAAAACAATTTGATTTGATTTTATGGATTAACGCCATTTTTCAGCACAATATAGGCTATGCATGGCGGCCAGTATTAATGGTGGAGGAAGAACTCGGACAACGCCCGGAAAGAACCACCGACCCACGAGAAGCTACTGGCAAGCTTTCTCATATAACTACATTTGCCGAATCTTAGACTCGAATACACGCAAACAGGTGAGATGGCAGTGGTCCATAACGGACAGCGCTTTAGACCACTCGGGGCCCCATAAAACAATTTAATTGTTTAGAAGTCAATAGGCTGACACTAACAATCATGAAAAGAACAGGCCAGAAGTAAATACATCTTAAGGTGATGATTAGACCTATTAAAATTACATATATAGTGTTTAAAACGTTATGAATTTGTTATACGGTGTGCCAATTTTGGTTAAAAAATGTTGATATATGTTTGCAGTGTAACATTTTGGAGCCATCAAAATGATGTCACTAACTTTATGTACTACTTCAGTTAAGTCAGCAATGTATCTTCAGGTTCTAAAAACTCAATTTCAGTCAAGGCATGTCAGGTTTTAATCCCACTTTTAACACATTCCAGCTCCAATAATCTGATATACTTCATAACTTTAAAAGTAATTGCCATCATCACTAACATGAGCCAGTATTTGCTAAACAAAATAGTCATCTAAAAATGAAACATGTTGGTATTCAGACAGTTTGAGTTTTCTAGGTAGCCTGTATTTTAAGTATTTATATGTAAACTTCCTTGCTGCAGGATTCAAACAACATGTATAACATAATGCTTTGCCCAGGACCCAATTTACCAATTAAGCATAGTGAAGTGAAAGAGTGCATGTGCTAATGGCATTATGTAAAAAGGGTTGCTATGATTAAATCCAATTCCTCCGGCGGATTATGATAATGGTGGAATTGCTAGCATATGATGGAAAATCAAACCGTACTTTCAATCATTGCACAACATAAAATAACAGACTTAAAAGTAAAATTTTCCATAATTTTTTTTAAAAAGCAAAATCTTTCAAATTCAATGACTTTCATGGACTTTTAACGACTATGCAGACCCTGTCAAAAGACATTTGGCCTAATGAGAATTATGGTAAAAATGTCTATTTCTGTACTAAATTTTGTGGATTTTGGTTTTGGGGTTTATTTGTCATTCCAGTATAGTCTTAAGCAAACAAAAAAAAGAAGTGAAAACCAACCAGTAGATGGTACTGTCTCTAACTGTTCATAGAAAATATTAGAGAAAAATAAATATTTTATATACACCTGCATTCATAGAAACAATCTTTTCATAAATAAAAAAACATGTAAGCATTTAAAATGAACAAGTACCTGGGTTGTCTTGTTACATTGTCCTTATAGATTTATTTCAAAAGTAATGAGTAAAGCTGTACTGATTAAACAACTGTACTCATAATCAGGCTGATTATTAGAACAATCGGTATAATCGATATCGGCAGAAACGATTGGTGCCAATGTAAACAAATTTCAAAAATATAAATTCAATCTTAACATTCATCTTGACATGGCTTGGATTTTAAATCAGAATTAAATAGTGGAAATTAAGAAATAAACATCTGATTTCGGGGTTAATTGAAAGACAATATATTCTTAAAAGTAAATACTTTTTAACACACTTTCTGTAAACTACCGCTGATTGTCTGCACACAATAAATTATCAATACCATTCATGCACTCATCCCAATCACAGCAGCCAACCAGCCAATGAGGCCTCGTGTGGCTGTTGAACTTCCAGCATACAAATAAGCAGATAGCTAGGCGGATTAGATAGCTAGCAAAATTTCCAACTACTACAAAACTACGACTCACTATAGTTAGTCTGTTCTTAAGCCAGTCCTGCAATACTGTTAATCAACGAATAGCAGTGGCACACTAAAGCAGTGACAGTGACGTCTAAAAAATTATTGTTTCATGTCCCAAGAATTACAGCCGTAGTCAACAAAAAGACCTAAAAACAGTAAAGGTTAGACATTGGCCTGCGGATAAGCCGACCCATCCCCCTTCTTCCAGACCTTTATTTGTTCCTAAATTATTCAGCTTATATGCTAGTATATACTGTGATAATGAAATAATCGGTGTGATAATCGGTATCAGCAATTTTAATAATTTGCTATACGTGGTATTGGCATAATCAACAAAAAGTGACATCGATACAACTTCAGTAAGGAGGTGGATGTTACTAATTTTTTTAATAATTAATTTCACATGAATAAAGACAAGTTTTTCACATAATATGGCTTTTGGATCGGACATAATTGCCAATTATGTGGATCATGGAGGGTTTTATGAGGGAGAGATTTCATTTATATATCTAAATATAGAATGTGTCAACAATAGTGTGGTACTTTACTTCATTTCATGGAAATAGGGTTGCATTATAACTTACCCTCAAGTCTCATCTTTAACTTGAAATGTGTGTAATTTACTCACAACATCATACTCCTTTGGTAGAAACTACATACACAATAAATAATTTTGCTACCTATACCTATAAGTTATAACCAGCAGGTTGTTTTTATTATTACTGCTAGTGCTACAAAATATTATAAAACCTGCTTAATATCTTTGGATATGAAATTTATGTAGTGGTAGAAAAAGATTAATACAGATTTATACTTGTATCTTAACAGATGAGATGTGATTATTTCCTTCTGAAGACTAAGACCCGCACCCCATCTTGTAATAATTTAAAAGAAACTTTAAAAATTGTTAGTTATTCACAGCTCAGGTTCTTGTAGCATCCATACCTCCTGCAAAATCATCTTCAAATGTTTGATTTTTTTTCATAATTTTACAGTTTAAAAAATAAGTAAATATTTTATGACAAAAAAATGCCAGCACAATCCAACTATGCAATAAAGCAACTGCAACCTAAATAAAAAGTATATACATTACTTTTCACAGGAAATAAGAGAAAGATAATTATTTTATGTAAACTATCAGTCATAAAAACAATCTTTCAACATGAGTCTAACCAAACATTCCAATACAGGCATGCATTTAAAAGGAATAAATACCTGGATTGTCTTCTCTTATGTTCTTATGAAAAGTAAGGAGGCAGATTTTACCAATCCCTTTTGTTTTCGCTTTCACACGAATAAAAAGCTTTACACATAATTTGGCATTTGGATTGGACATACACTCATAATTGAATATTCTGAGCAACAGAAAGTGCAAATTATGGATTGGCCAAGGCACATTTCCATTAAAGTTTTTTTTTATATACCACATAAAGTATTAAGTACTGTACAAAAATTGCTCGTTTTTTTGTTGTTGCAGACAGTAAAATAAGTTGTTTGCACTTGCTATAAGCAAAAACCATGAAAAAGAGTATACTTTAGTTGCTAGGTTTTTGTTGTTGATAGTTTAACTTTATCAAAAGTACTATATTTATTAACCTGAGATGAAATTTTAAACTTGGCCAGTTATCTATACAATAGTCAAGGTCTTCAGAGGTTATGCTGGTGGTTACATTATTTGTACGCTGTACAAATAACTATCATTTTCATTAAATGTTTCTAAGTAAATAAGTTAAGAAAATAACGAATTCTTTTATACAGATTTATCAAAGCTGAACACTTTTTTCTTCTATATTCATGCGTAAGAAATACACTTACAAGATGGAATTCGCATTACCTTGACCTTTCCTTGATGATCACTATCGTTGAAAGGCTTAGAAATATCGTATATACGTATTTTGTAAGCTCTTTAATTCTCTGATAATCGTGATTAACACTATAGATCTGCTTGAGATCCAGAATCGGAACCACGTGTTTCCAGTCCGGTGAAACTTTGAATTAAAGAATTTAGAAAATGCCAGAAAAGTAACTTTCAAAATAAACCACTGTATATATGTCTGTACTTATCACTTTTGATGGTGCAACATTAAAATGTGCATACATTTTAAGATGTATGAATTCGTTAATACTACTACTGCTACTACTTACAATTAAAAATAATTAGTGTTGCTGAAACATATCCCAGCTCATAGGTGTTTTAACCACCATAACACTACCCATATTACGCCTTTGTCCCATTGTATAACTGACTTGTTGCTTCATATCCCGTAAGTGTGTACATTTATACTGAGTGGGACATCATAGTTTCCCAGAAATCCAGTTAAGACCCATAACTAATTATACGGTAATAAGGACAGATCTTTGGATATACAGACTAAAATATATAACGTTCACATGTTAAGAATTATATATTTTATGCCATAAAGGACTTTGCATCAAGGGTCAGGTTTAATATCAGAATTAAAAACACAGTATTGATTTATATTATTTCACCTAAACTAGTAGGCCTAAAGCAAGGAAGTGGGTCTAACAAATGCATAACCACACCATTGATAGGAATATGTTTGTTTTCTTCTTCACAACCAGACTCCAAGAACAAAAAAATATTAATAACCTTTCAACTGGCTGTGATCATGTTACTATTTTCTTTGAGGATATCTTACATCAATATTTGTCTGCTTTTACAATGTGTTTAGGTTAAGGTAATTAGATCTGGGCCACAACTATTGGTGGATTTATCTAAAGAATTCTACTGTTTATCAACCTAAATTCTTCTCATGAACATGGAAGCCCGCATATTTTCAGATCTGACAGTATACGCTCTGCAGATCACGTTTGAAACAGAAAGCAATGTAGGAAAGAAGCAAACTCTGCTAATTTCTAAGCAACAATGTATAAAGGGATCAGTTTTAAGATCCATACTTTTAAATGTATTTTTTGTTATTGATGACATCTCCTTTTTCATAAAGTATATAAGTATGTAGATGACAAGCCACATACATATGCTTACCGGGATTTTAACATAAAATCTATATTTACAGACTTATTTTATTAAGGAAACAAGAAATTTGTATGTACTAATATTGAAAAGGGATTATGTAGGATTATTGAAGTTAAACAACAAGTGTGATTAATATTTATGTATCAATTTCCAGTGCTTGATTGTTCTTGTTGTGGAACATTTATGAACTTTTTTTTTCTTTTTTATATGGTTTAACGCCATTTGTCAGCACAATATAGGCTATGCATGGCGGCCAGTATTATTGGTGGGGGAAGGTCCCGGAAAACCCCCGGAAAGAACCATTGACCCACGAGAACCTACTGTCAAGTTTTCTCACATAACTACATTAGCTGAATCTTAGACTCGAACCCACGCAGAAAGAGATGAGATGGCAGTGATCCGTAACGGACAGCGCTTTAGACCACTCGGCCACTCGGGGCCCCCATTTATGAACTCTTAGTTTATCAGTATGGTATCAGGCAGGTATATTTTTTTAAAAATTTCTACTAGTTCTTTTCCGTTTTATCAAATTGGAGCAGCATATTTTTGCGCTTGTTTTTAAACCTTTGTTGAAACTATTATTCTGTTTGCCAGGATATAGTGGTTTCCAAGAAAAAATATTAATGTGAGGTCATACTACCAGGAGAATAGTATTCATTTTGTACAGCATGAGAATGCATGTGTCAGACAGTACAAGCATAATTAATCCCTCGATTCTTTTATATTTTGACGGACAGTTGTCAGAAGCTATCTCAAAGTCTATTACAATTTTTGTGATCAGATATGAGAGAAAAAATCAAAGTGTTTCGTGATATCAGAAGAGAACAAATATGCTCAAGAACGTAATATGGAACAGTAGTGGCTGACACTCGACATAAATACAGGCCACTGCACAGTTACAATTTTGAACGTTAGGCAAATATTAGCGAGACTAAATATTTTAAATTTTGCAAATATCCAAACCATGTTGAAAGCGTCGAGGAAGAGAGTTCCGTGTGTGTGTGTGTGTGTGTATATGTGTGTGTATATATATATATATATATATATATATATATATATATATATATATATATATATATATATATATATATATATATATATATATATATATATATATATACCCAAACATATTCATTCTGATCCATTTGTTTAGATGCATTTCTGTCTGACTATTATGTACTAGTAATATATCCCCGTAAATCATTATTCGAAATATATATAATTAAGTTACATCCCACTGGCAATAACATCGAAGTGCTGACGCAGTTATCAGTTTTAGCTTTATACAATGTCTGGTGTTTCAACATAAATCAAGGAAATTAATTTATTACATCCAGTGTTGATGCAAACATTTTATTCAGTTAAATTGTTGTATCTAGCAAAATATTAAAGACAAATTCCGATATGTTCAATGCTCTGGTGTTTCATATAAAAACTAAAGAATTCCTGTCGCCACCAACCGGACTAATATATATGTTTAGAAATTATAGTTAAGTTCGGAGAAGTCACTTTAGATCTTATGTTATACTTTCATAGACAACTCATTGTACGCAAAAACATTTTAAGTTGTCAAATTAATACCATTCTAATCATAACAGTTTCTGGTTCAAAATATTAGCGCAAAAGTTTACAACGTGTATGCCTTTTTAGTCAATCCACACATATAACGTATGTATCAGAGACATACGACAAGAGACTGTTCATTAAATACTTAATCGTTTTCTCTCAGTTTTCCCTTTTGATCATAAAAATATGGCATGAAATTATTACATATATAGACATAGACTTGTGTTACGTGCTTAGGCTCGAATAAATAGTAACATAGAAAGTGTGAAAATAACAAGCTTGTAAAAACTTAATAAACAATTTATTGAGCATAAATATTTTCCAGAAAAGAAAAAATAAACTTACGGTTTTAAGAATCAATTCCAAAATAATCCAAAAATAATTCGAAATATAATCCGCTAGTGAAATTGCAAAAGTCCTGGTAATAAAATGTTAAAATAATTCCCAGTTCGAATCTTAGTGAAGCATCTGAGATGGAAGACGTTGTCACGTGATAAAGTCAGTTCTGGTCTTATGAAATTCAATGAGCATAATTATTTTCTAGATAAATAACAAAATAAATCCTCTTGATCCAAACGAATTGAAATAATTTCCAATACAAGGTAATTTAAAAAAACTCAAAACGACACACAATTTAGTATTCTAACAGCCCAACTCCTACTAAATGGTTCGCTCCAAAACATAATTTATATACCTGTTTTTACGTAAACAAGAATTTGGTCACGTGATCTTCTAGAATCTTTCAGAACAAATTTACGTTCAAAAAATCTCGTACACACCGTATGACCCAACTAAAAATAGAAAGATGTTTATAACAAAGCTCCATAATGTCCTTGGAATCAACCAATCATTTTAAAAGCTTGTTTACAACTCTGAAGTCAGGTCAGAAATGAGGTCAACACCTGGTGTTTATTCTTAAGAGTACATGTCATCCCACTTAAATATCTCCCAATGAAAGAATCTTAAACTTAAAATGTCAGATTTGAATCTGACAAACAAACAATAAAAATAAATGATTGACTTAAATCAAATATACGTAACACTTGGTCCACCTAATCTTTGTCAAGTACTTACAAAAATTGAAATAATAGTCCTGATCTTGTTGACTACTGAAGATTGTACCCTCATACTCGACCTATTTTACGTTTAAAGATTTTGTACATAGGTATTGATATACGTAATTACTCATTCCCATCGTAATATTCTAAGTGAAATAAGTCTTTTAATCGTCTTCAGTTCTAATTTGAGAGAATTTATTTATTTAAATTGTTCACTGGAATTGCTAATTGTCAATAATATTTTTGAACTAAATCATTTTTATAGTATTATAAATTCTATTAGATACGTTTTAGGTCATAGCATTGTACTATATCAAAAGTCTTAGCACATCAACACAATTCCAGGCTATTAGTACATCGGTAATTTCAAGATTGGAATTAATTCAGAACACCACTTGAATTCATTCGGAATACTCTATACGTTTAGTTATGTTACAACTTCATATATTAAACTAAGTAACAAAAAAGAATCATAATCAACAAATTTTGTCAAATTCAACAAATGCTTTATTTCCCCGAGAGCAAAAACTGAAACTTTTAAAAGAACGTACAGTATTGAGAAATAAAACATTAATATTCATAACAGTTACTGTGTTATATGGTTCTCACACCAATCTGTTTTGACTTTACATATTGAAATGGTTCAATAAATGTTTGTCATTCATGTGTTTGGAATTGTACCAAAGACTCGTACGGGTGAATCTCAATACCTTAATTTCGACTCTTATAGTGATTGATGACATCAAGTTGGTTACTTATTCCTTATTCCTTATTCCCGATTGAATAAGGAATAAGTAACCAGTTACTTATTCCCGATTGAATAAGTAACCAGTTACTTATTCCCGATTCAACCAATTTTACATACATGTTGATACTTATTCCTTATTCACATCCAGTGAACTATTTATTCCTTATTCCCAATTCAGTTTGTAATTGTTTACCATTTAGTTATTACCAATAAAAGCTCTTCCAGGCATGCATTTGTTGTTATTCTAACCCCGCTGGAGAAATAGGAGTGTTCGTTTTGTTACAGCCATAACAAGCTAGGCCTAATATAGACAGGCCCCAAAATGTTTTGTAGATTCTGAAGCCTGTTTGCTTTACCTGTCATCACCTTGCTATCAGCAAGTGTTAATTTGAAAAATAATTTCTTTTAGACTGCTAGCTAAATGTCTTGTTATAATGCCCTTATTTCCGTTCCGTTTGTTTTGAAAGCTAGCTTTAAATACAGGGTTTATATATTGTATTGGGCATAATAGATTGTAGGTCTATATTTTGTACCAAAATAAGATTATTTGGTCACACTGATGTTGCGATGTATTATCTTTATACAGTTTTATCTTAAAGACATGGATACCACAATTCTTTGCAAGTGTTGATACAGTAAAACCTGGCTTGAAAAACCACTGCTATGTGACACCACCTGTTTTGAGAGACCACATCCTTATTGCACAATTGTATTCATTATATACCATTGTGACCTGTTAAGAGAGACCACCTGTCTTGAGAGGCCATAATTGTTTGGCAAAAGACGTGGTCTTACAAGACAGGTTTTGCCGTATAATCAATGTATCAATTCAAGTTCATTGATAGTTCAATAATAATAAGTTAGGTTCAATAACAGTGCTGTATCCAAATTCCGCAAATCATTAAACACAGAGGTCATGGAATTACTATCCATATGGAAAGTATCCGTCGACCTGAGAAAATAGAAGCCGATACAGAAAATGTTCCATGTGTTACTTACAAAGCTCAAGCTCATACTATAAATAAGCATCCCCTTATGACAGCGGGGCCAAGGAAAGTAAGTTGGATATTTATGATGACTTATAGGGTAGAAGGTTTTTAAACATTTGACATCTGTACTAGCTATAAAACTTGAAGAAACACATTGGTACTCTCCTATGACACTCACCTCTCTCTCTCTCTCTCTCTCTCTCTCTCTCTCTCTCTCTCTCTCTCTCTCTCTCTCTCCATAAATCTCTTAACTTAAATTTATATTTTCACCCTCACCGCAGCCGCCCACCATTACTTATATAAACGTTCATTTATGTCAACATTATTACCCGTGTCCCGAGGATGTTGATTCATTGCTGATTCATGGTATCATGGAAAGAATATGTACATGTGTAAAGTCTGACTCAGCACCGGTTATGGTAGATAAAACACAGAAAACATCACATTAACCATTTATCCCACATCAACAGGTGCTGAGTATATTCTAAATTTTGAGGAATAATTATACAGGTGGAAGAAAACCTTTATTACTCATTCCAAAGCTATTTTCGTTGGCGCGTTTTGCAGATTTATTTTCTCCTATCACTGGTTGAACACAACATGTTTGCCTTGTCTCAAGGGTATTGTAACAGAAATCAGGGCCATATAAGGTCAGGGGTCGAGGTGGTGGGGTGGGTTACAAAATTTCAAATAGGGCCCTGACTTTCCTTGAAAGGCCATCAAAGCAAATGTATATGTGTCTATTTACTCAAAGTGTGCATAATACAAAATGAGAATAAATTGGTGGTCAATTTTCAAGTGACACGTGAATTTATATATATATATATATATATATATATATATATATATATATATATATATATATATATATATATATATATATATATATATATATATAAAGTGTAAATAGTCCAATTGGAGCGTGATTTAGATTTGAATATGTACGAAACGTTTATTTAAACTTTGACAATTCTTTTAAAATACATATCTTTATTAGAAAAATAAATATCAAGTTCGTTCATTGGACATTTTGGATTTTTAGTTCAGTTTGCAATAGGTGTTGAATATTCTTTGTACAACAGTGTTCCAGATCTAGAGTCGTACGTAAACATGGTGGCATATCAAAATATTTTTTCATAAATTCAATTAGAATTTCTACAATTATCATGTGATTTTTGGGTTGCTTTTACACTGCACATTCATTGAAATTAAAAAAAGAAGGCGCATCAATCCTTGAGACTGACAAATTACAATGTGGGATGTAACAACATGTATATGGACTATTCATTAATCCATTTAAAATGTTCATATATGGCTGGGGGAAAAAATGAAGTAATAAGCCTGTATAGTACACTAAAATGCATATAAAACGACACTCATTATATTGTCATAAACACCTGAATGAATTTCATATTTGGTTGTTATGTGGACTGATAACCTGGTGCATACAGTAGTTTACACCAGCCTGGAAGAACTTGTCAGGCTCACACAGTCATGGGATGTTGATAGCTGAGGGCCATTCAACTGGGGTGTCATAATATCATAGATAGAAACAATCCAGATTTTTGGTGCCTGTTCTATGACTGAATAAAGAGAGATCACGGACAATGTGTAAGAAGAGATTATGATGTTGGTAAGTATACACGTTTCGTAATTTGAGATAGGATTATTTAGTTGTTTTTGGTGATTGGGTCGTGTCTTGCATCACGTGAAGTAATACTTTTTGGACTCTCAAAGCTTACTAAGGACTCAATGAAACGTAAAAACACAACAAAACCATATATATATATATATATATATATATATATATATATATATATATATATATATATATATATATATATATATATATATATATATACCATAAGTGTGCAAACGGAAATTTCACTTGTTTGGTCATAATTTGTGTAAAGGAGAATTATTTGAAGTATTTTCGAGTTAAGGAGCCCTTTACTGGCATCTACTATTGTATTGAAGTCTTTTGAACTGGGGAAACAAGCATATGATGTGTCCTGTATTGATTTATTCATTGTATTCGTCTCTAGCAATAAAATGGAAAATAATAGTCCAAAATATGAACACCGTAAATTCGCAACTTGATTTATCAAAATGTTTGTACCTTTTTTAATTAGGTTTTCATGGTGGCGAACTAATACATTTTTAAGATTTGTACGAACCAAAAGGGGCTATGAGGATAAAATCAAAGATAGATCTTAATCTCTTAAGGAAGGGCTTGCATCACCTTAATGTTGAACGATTAAGCGATCTCGATGAATCGTACAAAAACACCGAGTCGTTAGCTGGACGTTTGTGCGAACAAATTGGTATAGGCAGATCTGCAGTCAATAGAAGGAAGGTAATTCTGGTCTCTCGTAAGTTGCTTGGAAATGTCTTCAAACCTATTCAGGATGGATATCAACCTGTGAGAGACAGGCGAAAACGACAAAGACCAAGAAGATTCAATTCGGATGAGTACATTTTGCCATTAGAGAAGAACCTGAATAGACTCACATTTATTTCCCCGTTTCAAAGAACTTCCAAACTAAGACAAAATGACTCCATACAGTGTGATTTTGAGTACATTCAATCAAATATGGATTGCACCAACGACACACAAACCGTCATGGCCAGGAAAGTTAACTTGGAAGATTCTTTATATGCAGCAGATTCAGACCATTGCAAAGTTTCGCATACTACGGATGACGTGTCACAGTCCTTTTTGGAAGACAATGCCGACGATGGCTTTAGACATTATACATCCGATAATATCCATATGGATACATTTACGTCAGATGGATATATATCTACTAATTATGAAAGACAACGCTTAGACCGTACAAGTACTACAGAGTTTGTAGAAGCAGAAAAGATTGGAAAAGATGATATCAAATCCTATCATGGAGTTTGTAATAATTCGCAAACTAAGAGCATCGCTCACGAGGAAACGACCCTGACTGACGAAATTAAATGTGAAGATTATGCTGCAGACGCTCGCAAACTCTCTTCAAATGAAGATGAAATGTTAAGATCAAATGCGTTCGTAGTACAAGGATTTGCTCAAGATCGTGAAACATGTAAGGTCGAAGATGATGTGCGCCTTTCAAATGAAATTTCTGATCATACATCGGTTGGGAATTTCGACGTCTCATGTTCACAGGACATCATAGAAGAATCCAAGTGCTTGAGTGAAAGTGCAAACGTTGAGGACGACATGAGTAGTTCTGATGGAAATAAACACAAACAATACCGGGAAATAGAATCGCCAGAATCGTTTGAAGTATGTTTGTCAAAAGACGAGTGGATACAAATTAAACCAAGTAAGTACGAAAGTCAAAGGAAATTACGCGGAAACTGGACAGACATTTTAACTCAGAAGGTGTCGGAAAAGGTTCCATCTTGTGTACTTAGGTTCACATATAACAGAGTAAAGAGAAAAGGAACTCGCAAGACAAATGCTCGCTTTTTCTATGGGAAAGCCAACTGCCAGTTTGAGAACTATGCCCAATTCATTTTTGAGATACAGAAAAAGCCAACACATGTATCCAGAAATGGTGTACATATCAAAGTGACAAGAAAAGGTGAAGTGAGACATAAAGAATTTGAAGAAAGGCGGCGGCAGTTACGTGGTAAGAAACGAGAAGAATATAAACAAGAGATAGAAAGGTCTGGTGCATCTAAGTTGCATTATGATATATTAGGTAGAATGGATAGAACTGCATTCGAAGCTGGAAATCGTACCGACGCTTCTACTAAACCAGTGCTGCGAAACCTACAATATGAGAGAAACAAGGAATACAACTTGGATGATGACGATTGGAAAGATTTGGTGTTAACGAAACATGTTCTGGAAGATTGTGACAAGGAAAGTTCACATGTACGCGGTTATGTTCAATTCCTTTCCATTTCACCTTTTATAGTGATACTCTTCACAGAGAAACAGTTGCAGCTTCTTCGTAATAAGGTGAAGACCGACGAGAGTGTGTTGTACCTTGATGCTACTGGCTCTGTTGTTCGCAAATTAAAAGATTCAAATAAATAAATATTTTATTATGCTGTGGTTTTAAAGGGCCACAAATCAAAGGAGCCCCCTATCCCAATTGCAGAGATGATAACAAACGAGCACACGACAACCATGATATCTCTCCTTCTTGCAAGAGTTAAGCAAGCATTGCTCACTTTATATAGGACATGGACGGTGGTACAACCGACCCGTATAGAACTGGATTATTCGTGGGCTATGATTAATGCTGTTCTTTTGATTTGCAATCAAGAAAACATAACACGGTATTTAACAAGAGCATGGGAAATGGCGAGTAAATCAACTTCTCCTGCCAAATTCACAAAGGTGCACTTATGTTCGGCTCATCTGATCAAACGAGTACGCGACAGACTTTCAAAAGTTACAACTGACAAAGGACTGTCCGAGTACTGCACATTTTCCTTTGCATTACTGCAAAACTCGTATACTTTAATGCAAGCATCGGACCTATATTCTTCCATATGTATAGTTTTGGGTTCAGAGTTTGTTACCAACTCTGTTGGGGAGTCCATTGAGAAAATTCAGAGAAGAATAGCATTACTTCCACATGCAGATGAGGTTTCGAGTATACATGCACCAGAATTGGAAACGAACGTTGAAACCGAAACAGGCGCGACAATTAAGGCTTCATCGCCTTTCCACAAATTCTTTGAAGACATTAGGTCGCAAAGCATCGAAATGGCGAAAAGGTGTACTGAAACAACATGTCGAAGGAATCCATACCACAATGTTAAAGCACTTGATGTCATTGAATCGTACTTACATATATATCCACTTTGGAGTGGTTTACTTTTGAAGCAAGAAACAGCCTCACAAGATCGTACCAGAGACACAAACTGCTTCGTTGAATATTGGTTCCGGATTGTGAAATACGACATCTTAAAGAAGAAACTCCGACAGCGTGCTGGGAGGTTTGTCAGGATGTTGCATTTAAACATAATCGGAAGATGTAGGGAATATGAGTATAGCATGAAAACAACAATCCGTCAAAGAAGAGTAAAGGACATCGAGATAGAAACCGCTACAGTTAAACAAGACGATATTGACGTGTCAAAAGAACAGTGGAGAAGGGAAGCAAAGACATCACAAACTACACCGAGGTATTTCTCGCCTCCCAAGAAGATTCCAACTCCAAAGAAACGAAATGCCAAAGATGTAAGGAAGGCCATGCTACCGTGTGATGTCATGGAGCAAGGTAAAAACACAATAAAGAACACTGGAATTACTAGGTTCTACCCGGCTTTATCAGAGACGAAAGAGAACTTCCTACAAAGTTACCTCATCGTTCGATCAGACAAGGCTGATCCTCCTGGACATGGACTGGAAAATAAACACAACAATTGTTGGCTCAATTCCCTCTTACAAGCAATGAAAAATTGTGGTGGACTGCTTCAAACCCCCACCAGTACATTGACAACCATCAGTAAGTATAAGTTTTAGTAATTTAATTATTATTTACATGCATACCGATTGTGCTGATTATAGTATCAGCATAACAATCTTTTACAAAAATGTTTGGACTGTTAACGGTACTTTATCGAAATCAAATTTAAACTTACATTCTGATTCTTGTAATATGGAAATTGTTCAAGATCTTTTAGCAAGATTACACTTGCAAATATAAACCTCAATTGTTATCGCTGTTCTTTTCATGGTATATTCTATCTAACCCTTTCTTTACCTATGTAAGTTTTCCGAAACCATATTTGCCTTTGCTTACACACATCCTTCATATTCTAGTTTCCGTGTAGTGGACCATATCAGCCATCTTTAAAAACGAATTTAAATGCCAAATAATGCATACGCGACTATATATTAATATTAATAATGCAGACGGTTTCGTCAATCAGCTGTGGCTGTTGGTACCACAAATACACTCTTTTCCGTTTGCTCAACGTAGCACGCTGCAAAATTTTCTGCTAGATTGTCACCTATTTGTACCGTATAATTTTCATAATTAA
Organism: Unio delphinus; assembly: GCA_029339505.1. Classification (NCBI taxonomy): domain Eukaryota; kingdom Metazoa; phylum Mollusca; class Bivalvia; order Unionida; family Unionidae; genus Unio; species Unio delphinus. Next base: position 1,865,635 of record JAQISU010000180.1, read on the forward strand.
ACCATTTTTACACCTTTAACCATACTTACTGATGGAATTGCTGAATGTCTAAAAGTTTTTTTGACGAAGAGTTTGTGCGTTTGTGCTCAATAATACGGCGTTTGAGAATAAATTCCCTTTTTGTCTTTGCCTTCATAATTTTAAACGTATGTACACTCACGTCCAACACGTACATGGGCAGCATAATATTCTTCCATGTAAGGAAATACCATCAGATATTGATAATCATTACATATATAAATTGTTAACATCTGAAACGACTTTTTTCTTTTTCTTTATACACTGGTTGATGATGTCTAGTACGACTTTTTTCATTCTGGTACAAATACTATTACGTTATCCATAGCAGTTTTGTTCAACAAAGGGTTGTGTTTTGCTCCATATCAACATAATATTTAAACTATCTGGAATATTATAGCATTCCTCCTATTCTTAAAAAAGACATCATCCGCGTTGAAGAACAAGTTATAATTTAACACATTAAATATTCTTTTCTTTAATAAAAGCAATAACTTGGTGTAAATTTGTACTGTGAAGACATTTTTAGATTTTTAGACATCTCCGCTAAATTGTATGCGGAGAACATACTAGTGAACGGCCGGACAATAAAAGTCTAAAAGGTTATCATTGGAGATGATGATGATGAAAAGCATCATCATCATCATCATCATCATCATCATGTTCAATAGTTTCATTTTGTTACCAATTGCAATTCATATCTTACAATTATGAGATATATATTCTCTTTGAAATTTACAAACATTTGGAACATAAACACGTCTCTGATTTCCAGTGATGATTACAATCTGATGTATGATATGACTTTATTATTATTATTATTATTATTATTATTATTATTATTATTATTGCTCTTGTTGTTTTGAATTTTGTATATATATTTCGTTATTTACTATTTCAGACAGAGGGATAACAGATCCAATCCTGGATATTTTACAGGAGAAAATGCATCTTCTTCTTACGGAAACTGATGAAAAGGTCGTACATTAAGTGGACGACATATTGGTAGGAATTTCCAAATTATATTTACGAAAGTCTATGAATATCAGACACTTTGTATACTGTAATATTTAAATAAGACTTAAAGCATGTGTGAAAACGTTACGAAAAAAATATGACCGTTTAAATACAACTCTTGTTCTTTTGTAGGATGTAATACAAGCTGTGCCACAATATCGAGAGATTGAAGTTGGTGAGCAACAAGATCCTTCTGTTTTGCTTCAGGACTTATTAGTCAGACTGCACGACGTTAAATCCTTTGAGCCATCTACTTTGCACTATGAACACCAATGCATAATCTGCGGAGAAGTAATGAAACTTTCAAATCACACACACACACACACACACACACACACACACACACACACATATATTATATACTGCAAGCACTTGACATACTTAAGGTGGTTTATTACAGTCGAGTATATACCCTTTCGATACGTAAAAATTGTACCATGTGCGATGCATTTCTTAGTTAAAGGACCACTGATTTTTGAAACTGTATACAATAGTACATGTCAATGTTCAATTTAAGATTAGATGTATTGTTTTGAAAACTCCATGTACTTTATACAGAGAGAACCTATATTTTACATATTGATAATATTCATTCTGGTTTGATTGGCATGGTTTGTCATACCCCCCCCCCCCACTCCCCCAAGGAGCCCCTTTTTGGCTGTTCGTCTTCACGAAATTCGTCAGGACTTCATTCGTAGGTGGACCCTATTTCCTAGAGATAAAATATAATTTATATCAAGAGTAAACAGGGGAGACGCAATGGACCACATATATATATATATACATTTATATAATCTAACGGCATGTGATCTGCGGGAGGTCCTTTCTTTAGTTGCAGGTTTCTCGAAATCGGCTCGACGAATTTTCTTAAAACTTTCTCTACTGTTAGAAATGGGTCTTTTCTCGAAACAGTGTAAGAGGCGTTGAAATCAAAATTCCCTAAGTAAGGTTTCCATGAGTACAAACTATTGATACCGTTTAGTAACATTGGCATGGTTTGTCATACCCCCCCCCCCCCCCACTCCCCCAAGGAGCCCCTTTTTGGCTGTTCGTCTTCACGAAATTCGTCAGGACTTCTTTCGTAGGTGGACCCTATTTCCTAGAGAAAAAATATAATTTATATCAAGAGTAAACAGAGGAGACGCAATGGACCGCATATATATATATATATATATATACATTTATATAATCTAACGGCATGTGATCTGCGGGAGGTCCTTTCCTTAGTTGCAGGTTTCTCGAAATCGGCTCGACGAATTTTCTTAAAACTTTCTCTACTGTTAGAAATGGGTCTTTTCTCGAAACAGTGTAAGAGGCGTTGAAATCCAAATTCCCTAAGTAAGGTTTCCATGAGTACAAACTATTGATACCGTTTAGTAACATTGGCATGGTTTGTCATACCCCCCCCCCCCCACTCCCCCAAGGAGCCCCTTTTTGGCTGTTCGTCTTCACGAAATTCGTCAGGACTTCTTTCGTAGGTGGACCCTATTTCCTAGAGATAAAATATAATTTATATCAAGAGTAAACAGAGGAGACGCAATGGACCACATATATATATATATACATTTATAAAATCTAACGGCATGTGATCTGCGGGAGGTCCTTTCTTTAGTTGCAGGTTTCTCGAAATCGGCTCGACGAATTTTCTTAAAACTTTCTCTACTGTTAGAAATTGGTCTTTTCTCGAAACAGTGTAAGAGGCGTTGAAATTAAAATTCCCTAAGTAAGGTTTCCATGAGTACAAACTATTGATACCGTTTAGTAACATTGGCATGGTTTGTCATACCCCCCCCCCCCCCACTCCCCCAAGGAGCCCCTTTTTGGCTGTTCGTCTTCACGAAATTCGTCAGGACTTCTTTCGTAGGTGGACCCTATTTCCTAGAGATAAAATATAATTTATATCAAGAGTAAACAGAGGAGACGCAATGGACCGCATATATATATATATACATTTATATAATCTAACGGCATGTGATCTGCGGGAGGTCCTTTCTTTAGTTGCAGGTTTCTCGAAATCGGCTCGACGAATTTTCTTAAAACTTTCTCTACTGTTAGAAATGGGTCTTTTCTCGAAACAGTGTAAGAGGCGTTGAAATCCAAATTCCCTAAGTAAGGTTTCCATGAGTACAAACTATTGATACCGTTTAGTAACATTGGCATGGTTTGTCATACCACCCCCCCACTCCCCCAAGAAGCCCCTTTTTGGCTGTTCGTCTTCACGAAATTCGTCAGGACTTCTTTCGTAGGTGGACCCTATTTCCTAGAGATAAAATATAATTTATATCAAGAGTAAACAGAGGAGACGCAATGGACCACATATATATATATATATATATATATATATATATATATATATATATATATATATATATATATATATATATATACATTTATATAATCTAACGGCATGTGATCTGCGGGAGGTCCTTTCTTTAGTTGCAGGTTTCTCGAAATCGGCTCGACGAATTTTCTTAAAACTTTCTCTACTGTTAGAAATGGGTCTTTTCTCGAAACTGTGTAAGAGGCGTTGAAATCCAAATTCCCTAAGTAAGGTTTCCATGAGTACAAACTATTGATACCGTTTAGTAACATTGGCATGGTTTGTCATACCCCCCCCTCCCCACTCCCCCAAGAAGCCCCTTTTTGGCTGTTCGTCTTCACGAAATTCGTCAGGACTTCTTTCGTAGGTGGACCCTATTTCCTAGAGATAAAATATAATTTATATCAAGAGTAAACAGAGGAGACGCAATGGACCACATGTATATATATATATATATATATATATATATATATATATATATATATATATATATATATATATATATATATATATATATATATACATTTATATAATCTAACGGCATGTGATCTGCGGGAGGTCCTTTCTTTAGTTGCAGGTTTCTCGAAATCGGCTCGACGAATTTTCTTAAAACTTTCTCTACTGTTAGAAATGGGTCTTTTCTCGAAACAGTGTAAGAGGCGTTGAAATCAAAATTCCCTAAGTAAGGTTTCCATGAGTACAAACTATTGATACCGTTTAGTAACATTGGCATGGTTTGTCTTCCCCCCCCCCCCTCCCCCAAGGAGCCCCTTTTTGGCTGTTCGTCTTCACGAAATTCGTCAGGACTTCTTTCGTAGGTGGACCCTATTTCCTAGAGATAAAATATAATTTATATCAAGAGTAAACAGAGGAGACGCAATGGACCACATATATATATATATATACATTTATATAATCTAACGGCATGTGATCTGCGGGAGGTCCTTTCTTTAGTTGCAGGTTTCTCGAAATCGGCTCGACGAATTTTCTTAAAACTTTCTCTACTGTTAGAAATGGGTCTTTTCTCGAAACAGTGTAAGAGGCGTTGAAATCAAAATTCCCTAAGTAAGGTTTCCATGAGTACAAACTATTGATACCGTTTAGTAACATTGGCATGGTTTGTCATACCCCCCCCCACTCCCCCAAGGAGCCCCTTTTTGGCTGTTCGTCTTCACGAAATTCGTCAGGACTTCTTTCGTAGGTGGACCCTATTTCCTAGAGATAAAATATAATTTATATCAAGAGTAAACAGAGGAGACGCAATGGACCGCATATATATATATATACATTTATATAATCTAACGGCATGTGATCTGCGGGAGGTCCTTTCTTTAGTTGCAGGTTTCTCGAAATCGGCTCGACGAATTTTCTTAAAACTTTCTCTACTGTTAGAAATGGGTCTTTTCTCGAAACAGTGTAAGAGGCGTTGAAATCAAAATTCCCTAAGTAAGGTTTCCATGAGTACAAACTATTGATACCGTTTAGTAACATTGGCATGGTTTGTCATACCCCCCCCCACTCCCCCAAGGAGCCCCTTTTTGGCTGTTCGTCTTCACGAAATTCGTCAGGACTTCTTTCGTAGGTGGACCCTATTTCCTAGAGATAAAATATAATTTATGTCAAGAGTAAACAGAGGAGACGCAATGGACCGCATATATATATATATACATTTATATAATCTAACGGCATGTGATCTGCGGGAGGTCCTTTCTTTAGTTGCAGGTTTCTCGAAATCGGCTCGACGAATTTTCTTAAAACTTTCTCTACTGTTAGAAATGGGTCTTTTCTCGAAACAGTGTAAGAGGCGTTGAAATCCAAATTCCCTAAGTAAGGTTTCCATGAGTACAAACTATTGATACCGTTTAGTAACATTGGCATGGTTTGTCATACCCCCCCCCCACTCCCCCAAGGAGCCCCTTTCTGGCTGTTCGTCTTCACGAAATTCGTCAGGACTTCTTTCGTAGGTGGACCCTATTTCCTAGAGATAAAATATAATTTATATCAAGAGTAAACAGAGGAGACGCAATGGACCACATATATATATATATACATTTATATAATCTAACGGCATGTGATCTGCGGGAGGTCCTTTCTTTAGTTGCAGGTTTCTCGAAATCGGCTCGACGAATTTTCTTAAAACTTTCTCTACTGTTAGAAATGGGTCTTTTCTCGAAACAGTGTAAGAGGCGTTGAAATCAAAATTCCCTAAGTAAGGTTTCCATGAGTACAAACTATTGATACCGTTTAGTAACATTGGCATGGTTTGTCATACCCCCCCCACTCCCCCAAGGAGCCCCTTTTTGGCTGTTCGTCTTCACGAAATTCGTCAGGACTTCTTTCGTAGGTGGACCCTATTTCCTAGAGATAAAATATAATTTATATCAAGAGTAAACAGAGGAGACGCAATGGACCGCATATATATATATATACATTTATATAATCTAACGGCATGTGATCTGCGGGAGGTCCTTTCTTTAGTTGCAGGTTTCTCGAAATCGGCTCGACGAATTTTCTTAAAACTTTCTCTACTGTTAGAAATGGGTCTTTTCTCGAAACAGTGTAAGAGGCGTTGAAATCCAAATTCCCTAAGTAAGGTTTCCATGAGTACAAACTATTGATACCGTTTAGTAACATTGGCATGGTTTGTCATACCCCCCCCTCCCCCACTCCCCCAAGGAGCCCCTTTTTGGCTGTTCGTCTTCACGAAATTCGTCAGGACTTCTTTCGTAGGTGGACCCTATTTCCTAGAGATAAAATATAATTTATATCAAGAGTAAACAGAGGAGACGCAATGGACCACATATATATATATATACATTTATATAATCTAACGGCATGTGATCTGCGGGAGGTCCTTTCTTTAGTTGCAGGTTTCTCGAAATCGGCTCGACGAATTTTCTTAAAACTTTCTCTACTGTTAGAAATGGGTCTTTTCTCGAAACAGTGTAAGAGGCGTTGAAATCAAAATTCCCTAAGTAAGGTTTCCATGAGTACAAACTATTGATACCGTTTAGTAACATTGGCATGGTTTGTCATACCCCCCCCCCACTCCCCCAAGGAGCCCCTTTTTGGCTGTTCGTCTTCACGAAATTCGTCAGGACTTCTTTCGTAGGTGGACCCTATTTCCTAGAGATAAAATATAATTTATATCAAGAGTAAACAGAGGAGACGCAATGGACCGCATATATATATATATACATTTATATAATCTAACGGCATGTGATCTGCGGGAGGTCCTTTCTTTAGTTGCAGGTTTCTCGAAATCGGCTCGACGAATTTTCTTAAAACTTTCTCTACTGTTAGAAATGGGTCTTTTCTCGAAACAGTGTAAGAGGCGTTGAAATCCAAATTCCCTAAGTAAGGTTTCCATGAGTACAAACTATTGATACCGTTTAGTAACATTGGCATGGTTTGTCATACCCCCCCCCCCCCACTCCCCCAAGGAGCCCCTTTTTGGCTGTTCGTCTTCACGAAATTCGTCAGGACTTCTTTCGTAGGTGGACCCTATTTCCTAGAGATAAAATATAATTTATATCAAGAGTAAACAGAGGAGACGCAATGGACCACATATATATATATATTCATTTATATAATCTAACGGCATGTGATCTGCGGGAGGTTCTTTCTTTAGTTGCAGGTTTCTCGAAATCGGCTCGACGAATTTTCTTAAAACTTTCTCTACTGTTAGAAATGGGTCTTTTCTCGAAACAGTGTAAGAGGCGTTGAAATCAAAATTCCCTAAGTAAGGTTTCCATGAGTACAAACTATTGATACCGTTTAGTAACATTGGCATGGTTTGTCATACCCCCCCCCCACTCCCCCAAGGAGCCCCTTTTTGGCTGTTCGTCTTCACGAAATTCGTCAGGACTTCTTTCGTAGGTGGACCCTATTTCCTAGAGATAAAATATAATTTATATCAAGAGTAAACAGAGGAGACGCAATGGACCACATATATATATATATACATTTATATAATCTAACGGCATGTGATCTGCGGGAGGTCCTTTCTTTAGTTGCAGGTTTCTCGAAATCGGCTCGACGAATTTTCTTAAAACTTTCTCTACTGTTAGAAATGGGTCTTTTCTCGAAACAGTGTAAGAGGCGTTGAAATCCAAATTCCCTAAGTAAGGTTTCCATGAGTACAAACTATTGATACCGTTTAGTAACATTGGCATGGTTTGTCATACCCCCCCACTCCCCCAAGGAGCCCCTTTTTGGCTGTTCGTCTTCACGAAATTCGTCAGGACTTCTTTCGTAGGTGGACCCTATTTCCTAGAGATAAAATATAATTTATATCAAGAGTAAACAGAGGAGACGCAATGGACCGCATATATATATATATATATATATACATTTATATAATCTAACGGCATGTGATCTGCGGGAGGTCCTTTCTTTAGTTGCAGGTTTCTCGAAATCGGCTCGACGAATTTTCTTAAAACTTTCTCTACTGTTAGAAATGGGTCTTTTCTCGAAACAGTGTAAGAGGCGTTGAAATCCAAATTCCCTAAGTAAGGTTTCCATGAGTACAAACTATTGATACCGTTTAGTAACATTGGCATGGTTTGTCATACCCCCCCCCCCCCACTCCCCCAAGGAGCCCCTTTTTGGCTGTTCGTCTTCACGAAATTCGTCAGGACTTCTTTCGTAGGTGGACCCTATTTCCTAGAGATAAAATATAATTTATATCAAGAGTAAACAGAGGAGACGCAATGGACCACATATATATATATATACATTTATATAATCTAACGGCATGTGATCTGCGGGAGGTCCTTTCTTTAGTTGCAGGTTTCTCGAAATCGGCTCGACGAATTTTCTTAAAACTTTCTCTACTGTTAGAAATGGGTCTTTTCTCGAAACTGTGTAAGAGGCGTTGAAATCCAAATTCCCTAAGTAAGGTTTCCATGAGTACAAACTATTGATACCGTTTAGTAACATTGGCATGGTTTGTCATACCCACCCCCCCCCCCCCCCCACTCCCCCAAGAAGCCCCTTTTTGGCTGTTCGTCTTCACGAAATTCGTCAGGACTTCTTTCGTAGGTGGACCCTATTTCCTAGAGATAAAATATAATTTATATCAAGAGTAAACAGAGGAGACGCAATGGACCACATGTATATATATATATATATATATATATATATATATATATATATATATATATATATATATATATATATATATATATATAATATACATTTATATAATCTAACGGCATGTGATCTGCGGGAGGTCCTTTCTTTAGTTGCAGGTTTCTCGAAATCGGCTCGACGAATTTTCTTAAAACTTTCTCTACTGTTAGAAATGGGTCTTTTCTCGAAACAGTGTAAGAGGCGTTGAAATCCAAATTCCCTAAGTAAGGTTTCCATGAGTACAAACTATTGATACCGTTTAGTAACATTGGCATGGTTTGTCTTCCCCCCCCCCCACTCCCCCAAGGAGCCCCTTTTTGGCTGTTCGTCTTCACGAAATTCGTCAGGACTTCTTTCGTAGGTGGACCCTATTTCCTAGAGATAAAATATAATTTATATCAAGAGTAAACAGAGGAGACGCAATGGACCACATATATATATATATACATTTATATAATCTAACGGCATGTGATCTGCGGGAGGTCCTTTCTTTAGTTGCAGGTTTCTCGAAATCGGCTCGACGAATTTTCTTAAAACTTTCTCTACTGTTAGAAATGGGTCTTTTCTCGAAACAGTGTAAGAGGCGTTGAAATCAAATTTCCCTAAGTAAGGTTTCCATGAGTACAAACTATTGATACCGTTTAGTAACATTGGCATGGTTTGTCATACCCCCCCCCCCCACTCCCCCAAGGAACCCCTTTTTGGCTGTTCGTCTTCACGAAATTCGTCAGGACTTCTTTCGTAGGTGGACCCTATTTCCTAGAGATAAAATATAATTTATATCAAGAGTAAACAGAGGAGACGCAATGGACCGCATATATATATATATACATTTATATAATCTAACGGCATGTGATCTGCGGGAGGTCCTTTCTTTAGTTGCAGGTTTCTCGAAATCGGCTCGACGAATTTTCTTAAAACTTTCTCTACTGTTAGAAATGGGTCTTTTCTCGAAACAGTGTAAGAGGCGTTGAAATCCAAATTCCCTAAGTAAGGTTTCCATGAGTACAAACTATTGATACCGTTTAGTAACATTGGCATGGTTTGTCATACCCCCCCCCCACTCCCCCAAGGAGCCCCTTTTTGGCTGTTCGTCGTCACGAAATTCGTCAGGACTTCTTTCGTAGGTGGACCCTATTTCCTAGAGATAAAATATAATTTATATCAAGAGTAAACAGAGGAGACGCAATGGACCACATATATATATATATATACATTTATATAATCTAACGGCATGTGATCTGCGGGAGGTCCTTTCTTTAGTTGCAGGTTTCTCGAAATCGGCTCGACGAATTTTCTTAAAACTTTCTCTACTGTTAGAAATGGGTCTTTTCTCGAAACAGTGTAAGAGGCGTTGAAATCAAAATTCCCTAAGTAAGGTTTCCATGAGTACAAACTATTGATACCGTTTAGTAACATTGGCATGGTTTGTCATACCCCCCCCCCACTCCCCCAAGGAGCCCCTTTTTGGCTGTTCGTCTTCACGAAATTCGTCAGGACTTCTTTCGTAGGTGGACCCTATTTCCTAGAGATAAAATATAATTTATATCAAGAGTAAACAGAGGAGACGCAATGGACCGCATATATATATATATACATTTATATAATCTAACGGCATGTGATCTGCGGGAGGTCCTTTCTTTAGTTGCAGGTTTCTCGAAATCGGCTCGACGAATTTTCTTAAAACTTTCTCTACTGTTAGAAATGGGTCTTTTCTCGAAACAGTGTAAGAGGCGTTGAAATCCAAATTCCCTAAGTAAGGTTTCCATGAGTACAAACTATTGATACCGTTTAGTAACATTGGCATGGTTTGTCATACCCCCCCCCCCCACTCCCCCAAGGAGCCCCTTTTTGGCTGTTCGTCTTCACGAAATTCGTCAGGACTTCTTTCGTAGGTGGACCCTATTTCCTAGAGATAAAATATAATTTATATCAAGAGTAAACAGAGGAGACGCAATGGACCACATATATATATATATACATTTATATAATCTAACGGCATGTGATCTGCGGGAGGTCCTTTCTTTAGTTGCAGGTTTCTCGAAATCGGCTCGACGAATTTTCTTAAAACTTTCTCTACTGTTAGAAATGGGTCTTTTCTCGAAACAGTGTAAGAGGCGTTGAAATCCAAATTCCCTAAGTAAGGTTTCCATGAGTACAAACTATTGATACCGTTTAGTAACATTGGCATGGTTTGTCATACCCCCCCCCACTCCCATAAGGAGCCCCTTTTTGGCTGTTCGTCTTCACGAAATTCGTCAGGACTTCTTTCCTAGGTGGACCCTATTTCCTAGAGATAAAATATAATTTATATCAAGAGTAAACAGAGGAGACGCAATGGACCACATATATATATATATACATTTATATAATCTAACGGCATGTGATCTGCGGGAGGTCCTTTCTTTAGTTGCAGGTTTCTCGAAATCGGCTCGACGAATTTTCTTAAAACTTTCTCTACTGTTAGAAATGGGTCTTTTCTCGAAAGAGTGTAAGAGGCGTTGAAATCAAAATTCCCTAAGTAAGGTTTCCATGAGTACAAACTATTGATACCGTTTAGTAACATTGGCATGGTTTGTCATACCCCCCCCCCCACTCCCCCAAGGAGCCCCTTTTTGGCTGTTCGTCTTCACGAAATTCGTCAGGACTTCTTTCGTAGGTGGACCCTATTTCCTAGAGATAAAATATAATTTATATCAAGAGTAAACAGAGGAGACGCAATGGACCGCATATATATATATAGATACATTTATATAATCTAACGGCATGTGATCTGCGGGAGGTCCTTTCTTTAGTTGCAGGTTTCTCGAAATCGGCTCGACGAATTTTCTTAAAACTTTCTCTACTGTTAGAAATGGGTCTTTTCTCGAAACAGTGTAAGAGGCGTTGAAATCCAAATTCCCTAAGTAAGGTTTCCATGAGTACAAACTATTGATACCGTTTAGTAACATTGGCATGGTTTGTCATACCCCCCCCCCTCCCCCAAGGAGCCCCTTTTTGGCTGTTCGTCTTCACGAAATTCGTCAGGACTTCTTTCGTAGGTGGACCCTATTTCCTAGAGATAAAATATAATTTATATCAAGAGTAAACAGAGGAGACGCAATGGACCACATATATATATATATACATTTATATAATCTAACGGCATGTGATCTGCGGGAGGTCCTTTCTTTAGTTGCAGGTTTCTCGAAATCGGCTCGACGAATTTTCTTAAAACTTTCTCTACTGTTAGAAATGGGTCTTTTCTCGAAACTGTGTAAGAGGCGTTGAAATCAAAATTCCCTAAGTAAGGTTTCCATGAGTACAAACTATTGATACCGTTTAGTAACATTGGCATGGTTTGTCATACCCCCCCCCACTCCCCCAAGGAGCCCCTTTTTGGCTGTTCGTCTTCACGAAATTCGTCAGGACTTCTTTCGTAGGTGGACCCTATTTCCTAGAGATAAAATATAATTTATATCAAGAGTAAACAGAGGAGACGCAATGGACCGCATATATATATATATACATTTATATAATCTAACGGCATGTGATCTGCGGGAGGTCCTTTCTTTAGTTGCAGGTTTCTCGAAATCGGCTCGACGAATTTTCTTAAAACTTTCTCTACTGTTAGAAATGGGTCTTTTCTCGAAACAGTGTAAGAGGCGTTGAAATCCAAATTCCCTAAGTAAGGTTTCCATGAGTACAAACTATTGATACCGTTTAGTAACATTGGCATGGTTTGTCATACCCCCCCCCCACTCCCCCAAGGAGCCCATTTTTGGCTGTTCGTCTTCACGAAATTCGTCAGGACTTCTTTCGTAGGTGGACCCTATTTCCTAGAGATAAAATATAATTTATATCAAGAGTAAACAGAGGAGACGCAATGGACCACATATATATATATATATACATTTATATAATCTAACGGCATGTGATCTGCGGGAGGTCCTTTCTTTAGTTGCAGGTTTCTCGAAATCGGCTCGACGAATTTTCTTAAAACTTTCTCTACTGTTAGAAATGGGTCTTTTCTCGAAACAGTGTAAGAGGCGTTGAAATCAAAATTCCCTAAGTAAGGTTTCCATGAGTACAAACTATTGATACCGTTTAGTAACATTGGCATGGTTTGTCATACCCCCCCCCCACTCCCCCAAGGAGCCCCTTTTTGGCTGTTCGTCTTGACGAAATTCGTCAGGACTTCTTTCGTAGGTGGACCCTATTTCCTAGAGATAAAATATAATTTATATCAAGAGTAAACAGAGGAGACGCAATGGACCGCATATATATATATATACATTTATATAATCTAACGGCATGTGATCTGCGGGAGGTCCTTTCTTTAGTTGCAGGTTTCTCGAAATCGGCTCGACGAATTTTCTTAAAACTTTCTCTACTGTTAGAAATGGGTCTTTTCTCGAAACAGTGTAAGAGGCGTTGAAATCCAAATTCCCTAAGTAAGGTTTCCATGAGTACAAACTATTGATACCGTTTAGTAACATTGGCATGGTTTGTCATACCCCCCCCCACTCCCCCAAGGAGCCCCTTTTTGGCTGTTCGTCTTCACGAAATTCGTCAGGACTTCTTTCGTAGGTGGACCCTATTTCCTAGAGATAAAATATAATTTATATCAAGAGTAAACAGAGGAGACGCAATGGACCACATATATATATATATATACATTTATATAATCTAACGGCATGTGATCTGCGGGAGGTCCTTTCTTTAGTTGCAGGTTTCTCGAAATCGGCTCGACGAATTTTCTTAAAACTTTCTCTACTGTTAGAAATGGGTCTTTTCTCGAAACAGTGTAAGAGGCGTTGAAATCCAAATTCCCTAAGTAAGGTTTTTATGAGTACAAACTATTGATACCGTTTAGTAACATTGGCATGGTTTGTCATACCCCCCCCCCCCCACTCCCCCAAGGAGCCCCTTTTTGGCTGTTCGTCTTCACGAAATTCGTCAGGACTTCTTTCGTAGGTGGACCCTATTTCCTAGAGATAAAATATAATTTATATCAAGAGTAAACAGAGGAGACGCAATGGACCGCATATATATATATATACATTTATATAATCTAACGGCATGTGATCTGCGGGAGGTCCTTTCTTTAGTTGCAGGTTTCTCGAAATCGGCTCGACGAATTTTCTTAAAACTTTCTCTACTGTTAGAAATGGGTCTTTTCTCGAAACAGTGTAAGAGGCGTTGAAATCCAAATTCCCTAAGTAAGGTTTCCATGAGTACAAACTATTGATACCGTTTAGTAACATTGGCATGGTTTGTCATACCCCCCCCAGTCCCCCAAGGAGCCCCTTTTTGGCTGTTCGTCTTCACGAAATTCGTCAGGACTTCTTTCGTAGGTGGACCCTATTTCGTAGAGATAAAATATAATTTATATCAAGAGTAAACAGAGGAGACGCAATGGACCATATATATATATATATACATTTATATAATCTAACGGCATGTGATCTGCGGGAGGTCCTTTCTTTAGTTGCAGGTTTCTCGAAATCGGCTCGACGAATTTTCTTAAAACTTTCTCTACTGTTAGAAATGGGTCTTTTCTCGAAACAGTGTAAGAGGCGTTGAAATCAAAATTCCCTAAGTAAGGTTTCCATGAGTACAAACTATTGATACCGTTTAGTAACATTGGCATGGTTTGTCATACCCCCCCCCCCCCACTCCCCCAAGGAGCCCCTTTTTGGCTGTTCGTCTTCACGAAATTCGTCAGGACTTCTTTCGTAGGTGGACCCTATTTCCTAGAGATAAAATATAATTTATATCAAGAGTAAACAGAGGAGACGCAATGGACCGCATATATATATATATACATTTATATAATCTAACGGCATGTGATCTGCGGGAGGTCCTTTCTTTAGCTGCAGGTTTCTCGAAATCGGCTCGACGAATTTTCTTAAAACTTTCTCTACTGTTAGAAATGGGTCTTTTCTCGAAACAGTGTAAGAGGCGTTGAAATCCAAATTCCCTAAGTAAGGTTTCCATGAGTACAAACTATTGATACCGTTTAGTAACATTGGCATGGTTTGTCATACCCCCCCCCCCCCCACTCCCCCAAGGAGCCCCTTTTTGGCTGTTCGTCTTCACGAAATTCGTCAGGACTTCTTTCGTAGGTGGACCCTATTTCCTAGAGATAAAATATAATTTATATCAAGAGTAAACAGAGGAGACGCAATGGACCACATATATATATATATACATTTATATAATCTAACGGCATGTGATCTGTGGGAGGTCCTTTCTTTAGTTGCAGGTTTCTCGAAATCGGCTCGACGAATTTTCTTAAAACTTTCTCTACTGTTAGAAATGGGTCTTTTCTCGAAACTTTTTAAGAGGCGTTGAAATCCAAATTCCCTAAGTAAGGTTTCCATGAGTACAAACTATTGATACCGTTTAGTAACATTGGCATGGTTTGTCATACCCCCCCCCCACTCCCCCAAGAAGCCCCTTTTTGGCTGTTCGTCTTCACGAAATTCGTCAGGACTTCTTTCGTAGGTGGACCCTATTTCCTAGAGATAAAATATAATTTATATCAAGAGTAAACAGAGGAGACGCAATGGACCACATGTATATATATATATATATATATATATATATATATATATATATATATATATATATATATATATATATATATATATATATATATACATTTATATAATCTAACGGCATGTGATCTGCGGGAGGTCCTTTCTTTAGTTGCAGGTTTCTCGAAATCGGCTCGACGAATTTTCTTAAAACTTTCTCTACTGTTAGAAATGGGTCTTTTCTCGAAACAGTGTAAGAGGCGTTGAAATCCAAATTCCCTAAGTAAGGTTTCCATGAGTACAAACTATTGATACCGTTTAGTAACATTGGCATGGTTTGTCATACCCCCCCCCCCCCACTCCCCCAAGGAGCCCCTTTTTGGCTGTTCGTCTTCACGAAATTCGTCAGGACTTCTTTCGTAGGTGGACCCTATTTCCTAGAGATAAAATATAATTTATATCAAGAGTAAACAGAGGAGACGCAATGGACCACATATATATATATATATATACATTTATATAATCTAACGGCATGTGATCTGCGGGAGGTCCTTTCTTTAGCTGCAGGTTTCTCGAAATCGGCTCGACGAATTTTCTTAAAACTTTCTCTACTGTTAGAAATGGGTCTTTTCTCGAAACAGTGTAAGAGGCGTTGAAATCAAAATTCCCTAAGTAAGGTTTCCATGAGTACAAACTATTGATACCGTTTAGTAACATTTGCATGGTTTGTCATACCCCCCCCCACTCCCCCAAGGAGCCCCTTTTTGGCTGTTCGTCTTCACGAAATTCGTCAGGACTTCTTTCGTAGGTGGACCCTATTTCCTAGAGATAAAATATAATTTATATCAAGAGTAAACAGAGGAGACGCAATGGACCGCATATATATATATATACATTTATATAATCTAACGGCATGTGATCTGCGGGAGGTCCTTTCTTTAGTTGCAGGTTTCTCGAAATCGGCTCGACGAATTTTCTTAAAACTTTCTCTACTGTTAGAAATGGGTCTTTTCTCGAAACAGTGTAAGAGGCGTTGAAATCCAAATTCCCTAAGTAAGGTTTCCATGAGTACAAACTATTGATACCGTTTAGTAACATTGGCATGGTTTGTCATACCCCCCCCCACTCCCCCAAGGAGCCCCTTTTTGGCTGTTCGTCTTCACGAAATTCGTCAGGACTTCTTTCGTAGGTGGACCCTATTTCCTAGAGATAAAATATAATTTATATCAAGAGTAAACAGAGGAGACGCAATGGACCACATATATATATATATACATTTATATAATCTAACGGCATGTGATCTGCGGGAGGTCCTTTCTTTAGTTGCAGGTTTCTCGAAATCGGCTCGACGAATTTTCTTAAAACTTTCTCTACTGTTAGAAATGGGTCTTTTCTCGAAACTGTGTAAGAGGCGTTGAAATCCAAATTCCCTAAGTAAGGTTTCCATGAGTACAAACTATTGATACCGTTTAGTAACATTGGCATGGTTTGTCA
Organism: Unio delphinus; assembly: GCA_029339505.1. Lineage (NCBI taxonomy): Eukaryota > Metazoa > Mollusca > Bivalvia > Unionida > Unionidae > Unio > Unio delphinus. Next base: position 1,882,138 of record JAQISU010000180.1, read on the forward strand.
TACCCCCCCCCCCACTCCCCCAAGAAGCCCCTTTTTGGCTGTTCGTCTTCACGAAATTCGTCAGGACTTCTTTCGTAGGTGGACCCTATTTCCTAGAGATAAAATATAATTTATATCAAGAGTAAACAGAGGAGACGCAATGGACCACATGTATATATATATATATATATATATATATATATATATATATATATATATATATATATATATATATATATATATATATATATATATATATATATATATACATTTATATAATCTAATGGCATGTGATCTGCGGGAGGTCCTTTCTTTAGTTGCAGGTTTCTCGAAATCGGCTCGACGAATTTTCTTAAAACTTTCTCTACTGTTAGAAATGGGTCTCTTCTCGAAACAGTGTAAGAGGCGTTGAAATCCAAATTCCCTAAGTAAGGTTTCCATGAGTACAAACTATTGATACCGTTTAGTAACATTGGCATGGTTTGTCATACCCCCCCCCCCACTCCCCCAAGGAGCCCCTTTTTGGCTGTTCGTCTTCACGAAATTCGTCAGGACTTCTTTCGTAGGTGGACCCTATTTCCTAGAGATAAAATATAATTTATATCAAGAGTAAACAGAGGAGACGCAATGGACCACATATATATATATATACATTTATATAATCTAACGGCATGTGATCTGCGGGAGGTCCTTTCTTTAGTTGCAGGTTTCTCGAGATCGGCTCGACGAATTTTCTTAAAACTTTCTCTACTGTTAGAAATGGGTCTTTTCTCGAAACAGTGTAAGAGGCGTTGAAATCAAAATTCCCTAAGTAAGGTTTCCATGAGTACAAACTATTGATACCGTTTAGTAACATTGGCATGGTTTGTCATACCCCCCCCCCCCCACTCCCCCAAGGAGCCCCTTTTTGGCTGTTCGTCTTCACGAAATTCGTCAGGACTTCTTTCGTAGGTGGACCCTATTTCCTAGAGATAAAATATAATTTATATCAAGAGTAAACAGAGGAGACGCAATGGACCGCATATATATATATATACATTTATATAATCTAACGGCATGTGATCTGCGGGAGGTCCTTTCTTTAGTTGCAGGTTTCTCGAAATCGGCTCGACGAATTTTCTTAAAACTTTCTCTACTGTTAGAAATGGGTCTTTTCTCGAAACAGTGTAAGAGGCGTTGAAATCCAAATTCCCTAAGTAAGGTTTCCATGAGTACAAACTATTGATACCGTTTAGTAACATTGGCATGGTTTGTCATACCCCCCCCCACTCCCCCAAGGAGCCCCTTTTTGGCTGTTCGTCTTCACGAAATTCGTCAGGACTTCTTTCGTAGGTGGACCCTATTTCCTAGAGATAAAATATAATTTATATCAAGAGTAAACAGAGGAGACGCAATGGACCACATATATATATATACATTTATATAATCTAACGGCATGTGATCTGCGGGAGGTCCTTTCTTTAGTTGCAGGTTTCTCGAAATCGGCTCGACGAATTTTCTTAAAACTTTCTCTACTGTTAGAAATGGGTCTTTTCTCGAAACTGTGTAAGAGGCGTTGAAATCCAAATTCCCTAAGTAAGGTTTCCATGAGTACAAACTATTGATACCGTTTAGTAACATTGGCATGGTTTGTCATACCCCCCCCCCACTCCCCCAAGAAGCCCCTTTTTGGCTGTTCGTCTTCACGAAATTCGTCAGGACTTCTTTCGTAGGTGGACCCTATTTCCTAGAGATAAAATATAATTTATATCAAGAGTAAACAGAGGAGACGCAATGGACCACATGTATATATATATATATATATATATATATATATATATACATTTATATAATCTAACGGCATGTGATCTGCGGGAGGTCCTTTCTTTAGTTGCAGGTTTCTCGAAATCGGCTCGACGAATTTTCTTAAAACTTTCTTTACTGTTAGAAATGGGTCTTTTCTCGAAACAGTGTAAGAGGCGTTGAAATCCAAATTCCCTAAGTAAGGTTTCCATGAGTACAAACTATTGATACCGTTTAGTAACATTGGCATGGTTTGTCATACCCCCCCCCACTCCCCCAAGGAGCCCCTTTTTGGCTGTTCGTCTTCACGAAATTCGTCAGGACTTCTTTCGTAGGTGGACCCTATTTCCTAGAGATAAAATATAATTTATATCAAGAGTAAACAGAGGAGACGCAATGGACCACATATATATATATATACATTTATATAATCTAACGGCATGTGATCTGCGGGAGGTCCTTTCTTTAGTTGCAGGTTTCTCGAAATCGGCTAGACGAATTTTCTTAAAACTTTCTCTACTGTTAGAAATGGGTCTTTTCTCGAAACAGTGTAAGAGGCGTTGAAATCAAAATTCCCTAAGTAAGGTTTCCATGAGTACAAACTATTGATACCGTTTAGTAACATTGGCATGGTTTGTCATACCCCCCCCAGTCCCCCAAGGAGCCCCTTTTTGGCTGTTCGTCTTCACGAAATTCGTCAGGACTTCTTTCGTAGGTGGACCCTATTTCCTAGAGATAAAATATAATTTATATCAAGAGTAAACAGAGGAGACGCAATGGACCGCATATATATATATATACATTTATATAATCTAACGGCATGTGATCTGCGGGAGGTCCTTTCTTTAGTTGCAGGTTTCTCGAAATCGGCTCGACGAATTTTCTTAAAACTTTCTCTACTGTTAGAAATGGGTCTTTTCTCGAAACAGTGTAAGAGGCGTTGAAATCCAAATTCCCTAAGTAAGGTTTCCATGAGTACAAACTATTGATACCGTTTAGTAACATTGGCATGGTTTGTCATACCCCCCCCCACTCCCCCAAGGAGCCCCTTTTTGGCTGTTCGTCTTCACGAAATTCGTCAGGACTTCTTTCGTAGGTGGACCCTATTTCCTAGAGATAAAATATAATTTATATCAAGAGTAAACAGAGGAGACGCAATGGACCACATATATATATATATACATTTATATAATCTAACGGCATGTGATCTGCGGGAGGTCCTTTCTTTAGTTGCAGGTTTCTCGAAATCGGCTCGACGAATTTTCTTAAAACTTTCTCTACTGTTAGAAATGGGTCTTTTCTCGAAACTGTGTAAGAGGCGTTGAAATCCAAATTCCCTAAGTAAGGTTTCCATGAGTACAAACTATTGATACCGTTTAGTAACATTGGCATGGTTTGTCATACCCCCCCCCCACTCCCCCAAGAAGCCCCTTTTTGGCTGTTCGTCTTCACGAAATTCGTCAGGACTTCTTTCGTAGGTGGACCCTATTTCCTAGAGATAAAATATAATTTATATCAAGAGTAAACAGAGGAGACGCAATGGACCACATGTATATATATATATATATATATATATATATATATATATATATATATATATATATATATATATATATATATATATATATATATACATTATATAATCTAACGGCATGTGATCTGCGGGAGGTCCTTTCTTTAGTTGCAGGTTTCTCGAAATCGGCTCGACGAATTTTCTTAAAACTTTCTCTACCGTTAGAAATGGGTCTCTTCTCGAAACAGTGTAAGAGGCGTTGAAATCCAAATTCCCTAAGTAAGGTTTCCATGAGTACAAACTATTGATACCGTTTAGTAACATTGGCATGGTTTGTCATACCCCCCCCCACTCCCCCAAGGAGCCCCTTTTTGGCTGTTCGTCTTCACGAAATTCGTCAGGACTTCTTTCCTAGGTGGACCCTATTTCCTAGAGATAAAATATAATTTATATCAAGAGTAAACAGAGGAGACGCAATGGACCACATATATATATATATACATTTATATAATCTAACGGCATGTGATCTGCGGGAGGTCCTTTCTTTAGTTGCAGGTTTCTCGAAATCGGCTCGACGAATTTTCTTAAAACTTTCTCTACTGTTAGAAATGGGTCTTTTCTCGAAACAGTGTAAGAGGCGTTGAAATCAAAATTCCCTAAGTAAGGTTTCCATGAGTACAAACTATTGATACCGTTTAGTAACATTGGCATGGTTTGTCATACCCCCCCCAGTCCCCCAAGGAGCCCCTTTTTGGCTGTTCGTCTTCACGAAATTCGTCAGGACTTCTTTCGTAGGTGGACCCTATTTCCTAGAGATAAAATATAATTTATATCAAGAGTAAACAGAGGAGACGCAATGGACCGCATATATATATATATACATTTATATAATCTAACGGCATGTGATCTGCGGGAGGTCCTTTCTTTAGTTGCAGGTTTCTCGAAATCGGCTCGACGAATTTTCTTAAAACTTTCTCTACTGTTAGAAATGGGTCTTTTCTCGAAACAGTGTAAGAGGCGTTGAAATCCAAATTCCCTAAGTAAGGTTTCCATGAGTACAAACTATTGATACCGTTTAGTAACATTGGCATGGTTTGTCATACCCCCCCCCACTCCCCCAAGGAGCCCCTTTTTGGCTGTTCGTCTTCACGAAATTCGTCAGGACTTCTTTCGTAGGTGGACCCTATTTCCTAGAGATAAAATATAATTTATATCAAGAGTAAACAGAGGAGACGCAATGGACCACATATATATATATATACATTTATATAATCTAACGGCATGTGATCTGCGGGAGGTCCTTTCTTTAGTTGCAGGTTTCTCAAAATCGGCTCGACGAATTTTCTTAAAACTTTCTCTACTGTTAGAAATGGGTCTTTTCTCGAAACTGTGTAAGAGGCGTTGAAATCCAAATTCCCTAAGTAAGGTTTCCATGAGTACAAACTATTGATACCGTTTAGTAACATTGGCATGGTTTGTCATACCCCCCCCCACTCCCCCAAGAAGCCCCTTTTTGGCTGTTCGTCTTCACGAAATTCGTCAGGACTTCTTTCGTAGGTGGACCCTATTTCCTAGAGATAAAATATAATTTATATCAAGAGTAAACAGAGGAGACGCAATGGACCACATGTATATATATATATATATATATATATATATATATATATATATATATATATATATATATATATATATATATACATTTATATAATCTAACGGCATGTGATCTGCGGGAGGTCCTTTCTTTAGTTGCAGGTTTCTCGAAATCGGCTCGACGAATTTTCTTAAAACTTTCTCTACCGTTAGAAATGGGTCTCTTCTCGAAACAGTGTAAGAGGCGTTGAAATCCAAATTCCCTAAGTAAGGTTTCCATGAGTACAAACTATTGATACCGTTTAGTAACATTGGCATGGTTTGTCATACCCCCCCCCCACTCCCCCAAGAAGCCCCTTTTTGGCTGTTCGTCTTCACGAAATTCGTCAGGACTTCTTTCGTAGGTGGACCCTATTTCCTAGAGATAAAATATAATTTATATCAAGAGTAAACAGAGGAGACGCAATGGACCACATGTATATATATATATATATATATATATATATATATATATATACATTTATATAATCTAACGGCATGTGATCTGCGGGAGGTCCTTTCTTTAGTTGCAGGTTTCTCGAAATCGGCTCGACGAATTTTCTTAAAACTTTCTCTACTGTTAGAAATGGGTCTTTTCTCGAAACAGTGTAAGAGGCGTTGAAATCCAAATTCCCTAAGTAAGGTTTCCATGAGTACAAACTATTGATACCGTTTAGTAACATTGGCATGGTTTGTCATACCCCCCCCCCCCCACTCCCCCAAGGAGCCCCTTTTTGGCTGTTCGTCTTCACGAAATTCGTCAGGACTTCTTTCGTAGGTGGACCCTATTTCCTAGAGATAAAATATAATTTATATCAAGAGTAAACAGAGGAGACGCAATGGACCACATATATATATATATACATTTATATAATCTAACGGCATGTGATCTGCGGGAGGTCCTTTCTTTAGTTGCAGGTTTCTCGAAATCGGCTAGACGAATTTTCTTAAAACTTTCTCTACTGTTAGAAATGGGTCTTTTCTCGAAACAGTGTAAGAGGCGTTGAAATCAAAATTCCCTAAGTAAGGTTTCCATGAGTACAAACTATTGATACCGTTTAGTAACATTGGCATGGTTTGTCATACCCCCCCCAGTCCCCCAAGGAGCCCCTTTTTGGCTGTTCGTCTTCACGAAATTCGTCAGGACTTCTTTCGTAGGTGGACCCTATTTCCTAGAGATAAAATATAATTTATATCAAGAGTAAACAGAGGAGACGCAATGGACCGCATATATATATATATACATTTATATAATCTAACGGCATGTGATCTGCGGGAGGTCCTTTCTTTAGTTGCAGGTTTCTCGAAATCGGCTCGACGAATTTTCTTAAAACTTTCTCTACTGTTAGAAATGGGTCTTTTCTCGAAACAGTGTAAGAGGCGATGAAATCCAAATTCCCTAAGTAAGGTTTCCATGAGTACAAACTATTGATACCGTTTAGTAACATTGGCATGGTTTGTCATACCCCCCCCCCACTCCCCCAAGGAGCCCCTTTTTGGCTGTTCGTCTTCACGAAATTCGTCAGGACTTCTTTCGTAGGTGGACCCTATTTCCTAGAGATAAAATATAATTTATATCAAGAGTAAACAGAGGAGACGCAATGGACCACATATATATATATATATACATTTATATAATCTAACGGCATGTGATCTGCGGGAGGTCCTTTCTTTAGTTGCAGGTTTCTCAAAATCGGCTCGACGAATTTTCTTAAAACTTTCTCTACTGTTAGAAATGGGTCTTTTCTCGAAACTGTGTAAGAGGCGTTGAAATCCAAATTCCCTAAGTAAGGTTTCCATGAGTACAAACTATTGATACCGTTTAGTAACATTGGCATGGTTAGTCATACCCCCCCCACTCCCCCAAGAAGCCCCTTTTTGGCTGTTCGTCTTCACGAAATTCGTCAGGACTTCTTTCGTAGGTGGACCCTATTTCCTAGAGATAAAATATAATTTATATCAAGAGTAAACAGAGGAGACGCAATGGACCACATGTATATATATATATATATATATATATATATATATATATATATATATATATATATATATATATATATATATATATATATATATATATACATTTATATAATCTAACGGCATGTGATCTGCGGGAGGTCCTTTCTTTAGTTGCAGGTTTCTCGAAATCGGCTCGACGAATTTTCTTAAAACTTTCTCTACCGTTAGAAATGGGTCTCTTCTCGAAACAGTGTAAGAGGCGTTGAAATCCAAATTCCCTAAGTAAGGTTTCCATGAGTACAAACTATTGATACCGTTTAGTAACATTGGCATGGTTTGTCATACCCCCCCCCCCACTCCCCCAAGGAGCCCCTTTTTGGCTGTTCGTCTTCACGAAATTCGTCAGGACTTCTTTCCTAGGTGGACCCTATTTCCTAGAGATAAAATATAATTTATATCAAGAGTAAACAGAGGAGACGCAATGGACCACATATATATATATATATACATTTATATAATCTAACGGCATGTGATCTGCGGGAGGTCCTTTCTTTAGTTGCAGGTTTCTCAAAATCGGCTCGACGAATTTTCTTAAAACTTTCTCTACTGTTAGAAATGGGTCTTTTCTCGAAACAGTGTAAGAGGCGTTGAAATCAAAATTCCCTAAGTAAGGTTTCCATGAGTACAAACTATTGATACCGTTTAGTAACATTGGCATGGTTTGTCATACCCCCCCCACTCCCCCAAGGAGCCCCTTTTTGGCTGTTCGTCTTCACGAAATTCGTCAGGACTTCTTTCGTAGGTGGACCCTATTTCCTAGAGATAAAATATAATTTATATCAAGAGTAAACAGAGGAGACGCAATGGACCGCATATATATATATATATACATTTATATAATCTAACGGCATGTGATCTGCGGGAGGTCCTTTCTTTAGTTGCAGGTTTCTCGAAATCGGCTCGACGAATTTTCTTAAAACTTTCTCTACTGTTAGAAATGGGTCTTTTCTCGAAACAGTGTAAGAGGCGTTGAAATCCAAATTCCCTAAGTAAGGTTTCCATGAGTACAAACTATTGATACCGTTTAGTAACATTGGCATGGTTTGTCATACCCCCCCCCCCACTCCCCCAAGGAGCCCCTTTTTGGCTGTTCGTCTTCACGAAATTCGTCAGGACTTCTTTCGTAGGTGGACCCTATTTCCTAGAGATAAAATATAATTTATATCAAGAGTAAACAGAGGAGACGCAATGGACCACATATATATATATATACATTTATATAATCTAACGGCATGTGATCTGCGGGAGGTCCTTTCTTTAGTTGCAGGTTTCTCGAAATCGGCTCGACGAATTTTCTTAAAACTTTCTCTACTGTTAGAAATGGGTCTTTTCTCGAAACTGTGTAAGAGGCGTTGAAATCCAAATTCCCTAAGTAAGGTTTCCATGAGTACAAACTATTGATACCGTTTAGTAACATTGGCATGGTTTGTCATACCCCCCCCCCCCCACTCCCCCAAGAAGCCCCTTTTTGGCTGTTCGTCTTCACGAAATTCGTCAGGACTTCTTTCGTAGGTGGACCCTATTTCCTAGAGATAAAATATAATTTATATCAAGAGTAAACAGAGGAGACGCAATGGACCACATGTATATATATATATATATATATATATATATATATATATATATATATATATATATATATATATATATATATATATATATATATATATATACATTTATATAATCTAACGGCATGTGATCTGCGGAGGTCCTTTCTTTAGTTGCAGGTTTCTCGAAATCGGCTCGACGAATTTTCTTAAAACTTTCTCTACTGTTAGAAATGGGTCTTTTCTCGAAACAGTGTAAGAGGCGTTGAAATCCAAATTCCCTAAGTAAGGTTTCCATGAGTACAAACTATTGATACCGTTTAGTAACATTGGCATGGTTTGTCATACCCCCCCCCCACTCCCCCAAGGAGCC